>JAWNOM010000484.1:9442500-10042500 GCA_035045965.1 Drosophila aldrichi | reverse complement strand
GTACATAGACTAGATTTATTAACACACATTCATGCAAATATTCAAGAGCTCACATGTACATACATATGAATGTATGTAAATATTCCAGCGTACATATTGCTTTCTTTGATAGCTAAACTCTTGCAATCGAATAATGAAGACAATCATCTACTTATTGTCAAATATAATCATAAATATATAGAATAAAAGATATGTATATTCTAATATCTTAGTCAAATTGTCAGCGAAATTGCTTATGAGAATGCAAAAGCGTGTGACTGCATGGATGGCAATATAAAAAGCTCGTAAATGTATGCTTATACATATGTACATATACATATGTACATACGTAAACTAAGTATCTATATATATGCATACATGCCTATCTTATGTATGTGTAGGAGTCTGCATGTAGTACCTCATATGGCAGTTATTGTAGCATATGTATGTGTGTAGCCTTATAGCGGCTGACAGCGAGCTTTTTGCGTGCGCTAAAAATGAATTACGCGATGCTAAACAACTGTAGCAGCATCAGCATGGCCTACAGAAACAGAAGAGAGACCGAGAACAACTGACAGCTACTTCAGCAGGTATAAAGGGACAGCATCAACGCTGGCCTGTTGCACGATGGTACCGCTGCTGCTGTCGCTGCTCGTGGCTGCTATGTATTTGCACGCACTGTCATTCACTGACGCTCGCCTACAATAGCCGCGCCATTGCCCGCTTTCAGGTCTTCTGCTCCTTTTCGTGCTCAATCTCCCACTCCTTCTCTCAGTTGCTCTTGTCCCATTTCTCTCTCTTGTATTGTTTTTACTTTCATATTTTTATGCTACTGTTTATACACTGCTCACAAGAGTACAAACATGAGCATATTGGTTTCAGGAGTGGATTACGTACTTTTTCATATTTTAAACTAAAAAGCAATGATTTATCTACTCATTGACAGTAATTGTCTTAATCCTTGATGACAATGCTTTAAAATATAAATATTTGCAATTGCTGTTAACGTACATTACATCTCATACAGAGCATTGTCTTGTCGACTACGCTTGAAACACTTCATTCTCTTTTTTACCGTTTTCTTGTTGCTATTGCTTGTCTAATTTTCATGCAATTTGCCTGCAATTTACGTCCCTTCCGCCTACATGCGAATTATTTACAATTTCATTTCGCCGCGCAAAACGAATTGAAGCAAGCGAGTGTAACAGAGTGTATATGAGTGTGCAAGAAGGAAAGAGGAATAGGAGTAGGAGTAGGAGTAGAAGTAGGAGAAAAAGAAACTGGGAGGGGAGGCTTCAATAGGCAACGCCAACAACAGCGACAAATAAATTAAATAAAAATTTGCGTGACCCGCTTTTTGTGCCTTTTGGCAAAAAGGAAATGAATGATTTATGGGCAAAGGGACAGCTGCGGACCTTAAGGCGAAGCTGCGTGTTGTTAGCGGTAATTGGGGAGGGGCTGGAGGCTGGCAGCTGTATGATTGTTGTTGAGTGCGCCCCCATGCAAGTTTATAGCGTGTTCACAGTACTGCACGTGCTTTTTTTTGCTTGCGTCTAATCCTTTTTGCACTAATTTATTTACTTAGCCTGCCTTTTCACTTAGGCGCATAAATCAAATAAGCAAATAAAAATAAATTTGATCTTTTCTGTTTCTGCTTCTCCTTTGCTGTTCATTTTACTGCTATGTTATACCCTGTGAATTATAGTAATGAGTATGCCAGTATTAAATGATTACCTTTCCTATTGAAGTAGGTAACCGTAGATGCTAGGCGCTTGAAATTTGATATGCAACTTGATCTATGCTGGTTCGAGGCCGGTTTCTTGTAATTGGACTGTCTGATAAATATCTCTTGCTGAGCTCGCTAAACTCGGGAGCTGTATAAATTAGACCTTTCACACTTGGTATGAGATATTACTGTTTGATGTACAAAAAGTTAGCTTGACTTTGGAAAATATTGTTTGGTCCACTTATTGAACTAACCAAATTGTAAAAGTCAAACTATTGTAAAATTGTAATCTAGGGAAACTCTTAGTCGAGATACCCAAGCATATTTGTTTCTGTGTTTCTTCTTATTTTGTAATTTTGTTTTTTCTTTTTTTATGTCCACGAACTGGCTTTAAAATTAATTAAACTAAGAACTTGAACAAAAATGCGAAGAAATTCATTTAAGTCGAAGGCTGCCAACTTTTTTGCCTGGCAACGAATTGGTAATGAAGTCGCCCAAAAACTTGGCGACCAGACCTCACTGAGCAAACTGGGTGGTTGGGCGTTTGGGTGGTTGGGTTGTTGGGTGGCCACTTTGAATGTGTTGGAAAAACGTGAAAAGTCCTGCGGAAAGTCAGCGAATCGGAAAAATCTTTTAGCTAGCCTGCAACACTTCCCAAATTTTACCTTAACTCAAGCAACCATCCACCAACCACCACCACCCGCCACCACCTCCTTCCCTTCCCTCGCTTGCATACAGCTGAAATTTGCATTTCAGGCAAGGCCTAGGCCAGCGGCTATCTATTACCCATTCCCTTTCATCAGCCGCCCCCTTTACTAGTTTTAAATATTGAGCCCATTTATATTGTGCAGCAGCATCTATCGATTGCGCAGCTATACAAAAGCCAATTCAAACCACAATCACAAATCCAGGTAAATCGAGAATGCAGTTGATGGACATGCAAATACCCTGTAATACAAAAAACGCGATTGCTTAAAGAGTGGTTTATCTATCAACATATTTGACTGTACTTTTATAGTTACTCTAGCTAAAAATAGAATTATTCAGTTATCTACTTTGGGTTAGCTTATCTGGTTCCGGAAAACCCTTAAATCTAACTTCTTCTTTTTGCCTTCCATAAGAAGTTTAGGAATATCTGTCAGGTGATAACTATTAGTTAGACAATCGAGCTAAAAAATCTAGAGATTTGAAAATAACTTCATATAACCCCATATACCCACCAACACTGGGTAGGCCAATGGCAAATGTGACACATAAATTCTGCTCAAAGCTCACTGAGGCGCACCACAAAGGAGAGATAGTTAAGGAGGAAGGAGAAAAGTTTGCAATGGTGAGTGATATAATGTATTATATGAATGTCAGATGCACATACCTATATATACATACATGAGCGCGTGTGTGTGTGTGGACAATTTGAAGCTGATTATCATGATGCGAGTTTCAATATCAATTTCCTTTCCGCACTTTCAGCTAGACATGTGAAATCCTTTTCAGACATTTCACAAATGTTTCGCCACAATCAAACCTATAGTCCCACATCTATCTCTCCCTCTTTCCCCCATTGTCTCTGTTTCTGTATCTGTCTCTCTGGGTGCGTATGTATGTGTGTGTGTGTGTGTCTGTCTAAAATTGTTTTCTGTCAACTGTAGGGCTCGCCGGTCGAGTTTCGACTTTGATGTGGCCTTAGAGCGAGCGGCAAACAGCATTTGCATAATTCCCTTGCCAATCTGCACAAAGTGCTGATTAGTTTCCCATATTCAAAAGACCTCCTGCCGTGTCTAAATCCCTTCCCATGTCTAATAATTGTGACATGTAACGCTTTTAACGTGTCAGCCACAAAATTAGATTCCAAATAGAATTTGTTGACTTCCACTTTGACCAGCAGTCAAGATATAATTTCATACCCATTTCGTATAATCCATAAATCCAGCTTCACACAGACATAAGCCATGAAAGCTCTAATTAGCTCGACCACTAGAACTAAGCGTGTGAGCCATTTGAATTGGAACGGAATGCTAGTTTTTATCCCACATTCCAAAAATTATTTAGCTTAGTGTTATACCAATTTCAATTCTATGTACATCTAGTTATGTTGTGTGTGTTGCATATGATTAAATATAGGTCCATAGAGAGTAATAAAGGAGTAGGGGAAATCTTGGTATGAGTATAGTTCTATTCTCTTCCACTCTCTACATATTTATCTCTATATGGAAACAACTTTCCACTCTCTCTATGTACTTCTCAAAGGATCAAAATACATCGAATATGTCTGTTGCATTCGTCTATAATAATATTGTAAATGCTTATAAGTAGTTACAGCAGTCAATGTTACAAGTAATAAGACATGAATCATATAAAATTGTTTATATTTATGAATGTAATATAATTGGTATTATAATCAATATTGCATTAAGTTCCTTTAGTTAAATAAAAATAATAAGTTAGTCTGTACGCTGATCGGAGTACACTTTAATCTTAAATCTATTAATATATAGCTTGCACATGGAATGAACTAAATTTAGAAATGCCTAAGCCTAGAATAAAAAGAAGCTGTTAACCAGTCAGTCCTCCGGCTGATGAGTCATACAGCGGGGAGTTACCCCTCCGGCTGGTGGGTCATCTTAGCCTGAGGGGCTGGACGTGGGCGACTCCATGCTCGGGCGCTGGCGATTTGACGGTGGCCAGGCAGGTCTGCTTGAGAGATTTGCCCGGCGGCCGTTTGATGCACTCGTCAAAGTAACACTTCTCCACGTTGTGCAAGAATTCGACAAGAAGCTTGGCGTCGGCCCCATTGGGGCCAGCAAAGTATTCGCACTCGTAGCCATGGAGCTTAAGGTCACGCACACAGCAATCGAGGAACTCGGCATTCGCGGAATACCAATTGTTTTGACGCATTAGTGGGATGCCCAGACGTGTGCGCACAATGCCCGTCAGCCAGGTATCGTCGATCCAGAAGAATGGCACACGCATCGCCTCCGCCACCAGCCTGGCTGCAGTGGCCACATTCGTGATGTACAGCCAGCCGGACAGGTAGGCCGGATAGAGAGCGTGGGGATACTCCTGCCGGGTCACATACCATTTGTTCGCCTGCACCCGTATTGGCGGCCTGGCGTCCAGCACATAGCCCGCCAGGAGGGCGCTGCTGGTGGCTAGTGCCGGCTGGCTGAGCTCCAGAGTTTCGAGATAGCGCCGCAAATGGAATATATCATAGATGATGTCATCGTCCATCTTGATGATGAACTTGGTACGATGCTGGCATTCGCTTGCTGCCCAGCGCAGACCCATCACATGCTTGTAGCTGAGATTCCGATAGGCCTCGACAAAGTTGCCCTGCAGCAGATCCCCAAAGCGCGCCTGCTCGTCTATTAGCTGGGCCTGTGTCACGAAGTGCTCTCGCGCCGGCAGAGCGGCCAATAGAAACACACGCTGCAAGCCCATCTCAGCCAGCTTGCTCTGTGCGATTGCCTGTCGGTGGGCAGCGCGCACTGCATCGTGGCCCGCATACGAG
Source organism: Drosophila aldrichi (assembly GCA_035045965.1). Lineage (NCBI taxonomy): Eukaryota > Metazoa > Arthropoda > Insecta > Diptera > Drosophilidae > Drosophila > Drosophila aldrichi. The sequence goes on along the minus strand of JAWNOM010000484.1, from coordinate 10,037,287 downwards.
GTGACAATGAGCACAGCTGCAATTGATGACAGCAATTAAATGTTATTAAAGTCTGACTCTTTGATGACCCTACTCACCCAGCAGCTCACGTTCGGCGCGTCGGCACACATTGCTGGCCAGCAGATAGTCGAAGTTGGAGAGATTCAGCAACGGACCAGGTCCAACTCCTGGCAGATGTTCCAACAGTGTTGTTTGGTCACTGTCACTGTCCTCCATGCTGTTGGGCGAAAGCTGAACAAGAAACTCATCGCTTTGGTTCTTGCTGCGCAGTGGATTTGCTATATAGCTGATGCATAAGATGATGATTACAATTAGCGATATGGCAATTGGTAGCAGTCGACGGCCGCGCATGCGCATCTTCAAACATTCTACAATCGTAAAGCTGTAAAGGTGTGTGTGTGTATTCGAGTGTGTGCGTTTGGCTGTTTGTGTATACGAGTATCACGAACAAAAACTGATAAGAAACATGAAAACAAATGCAAAAATTATTCAAACACACCACACGCAGCAGCACCACCAACACAACAACAACAAAAAAAAAAAAAAAACAATTGATTGTCGTTGCAAATAACTATCGAAGAGTAATCATCGCTAGGCTTTTGGTGTACAACAACAATACTCGTGTCGACGATGGTAACGCAGCGCCAACGCTAAAATTCTTGACATTCCACAAACGCTTATGCTAGTTATTATGTAACAATTCAATTAATTTATTATTCATTTAGTTCAATATATACATGATTACAATTCTTATTTTACATATTTAAGCAATTGCATTATTTTGTGACGTCATTGGGCCAAGGCAAATGCATAACGAACATGAATAAAATATACAAAATATTGTAGCTGAGCATGCCTTACTCTCTTAAATACAGCAACACAGTATAGTTGTGCTACGGAAATTGTGTATTTCTCACATATACATTCATATATATTTTTCTACAAATTGTGTGCTTTGCTGATATCGGAATGTGTATTTTAAATTGCATTGGTGCGTAAAGGCAGCAACAATAATCGGTCTATCGGAATACAACCGTGTTTATTCGATGATTGCTGGCAACTTGCGATATATAATTGTGCACACTAACGAAGCAAAATACAATCGGTTCGACTGCGCGCAATTTAAACTTGAAATACATAAACTAATTGGCAAAACAATACGCTTAAATAAGCACCACAAATATATAGATGCACTTAAGAAAATTTGCGTTGCAATTGAATTGAATTGAATTGTCTGTTCATTGTGGCTACAAATATGGCGCGCACCGTCTATGAAGTACAACGGGACTTTGCGATGAGCAGCGGCATACGTTCAGAAATAATTTGGGACTCGTAAGTTTAGATATAAATACATATACATATAGACATAGCTTTTTTAAACAGACTAGTTGATGAAAACTGATACTTTGCCTATCCACAGGCTGGCGGCTGACCAGGCGGACGTCCTTAAACAAAAGTTGTCAAATCTGATTCATGATCAGATGGGCCTAACCCCCAAGGCGTTGGCCACTCAACGGCAGCAGTTATTCGAGAATGTGTGGAAGCAGCGTATCTATACGAATCGAACTCTGCTATCGGCCATTATCTATGTGCTGGTTACCCCGGAATCGGATCCCGTCTTGGCCTTGCAGTCCACTAATTTCAGCTGTCATCCAGTCATACGAACACGCAAATGTGTGCGAGCTGATGGCGGCAACAGTGACGGTTGCTGCATGATCTTCATCGATGAGACTGGTCGCGTCTATGCCAATTGGCAGAAGTATGTACGCAACAATGCGTTGCCTAAGGGCACGATGATAGCGCCAGAACAGGGCATCTATACGTTCAGCTCCGACGACGACTACGAAACAGTTCAATTGACGGTGCAATCGACGCCCGCTGCCTGGATGAAGCAAAAGGTTCTCGATGTCAGCGATAAGCTGGTTTCAATTGGTGGCATCCTGGGCACTGTGCCCTTGGCTGCTTCCCTGGCATGCCCTGTGGCTGCTCCTATAATGATGGCAGCCACAGTGGTGGGCTGTTCCGCGGCTGCTTATACCACAGTGCGTTCGGCCACGCGGCTCATCGACCGCCGGTGGCACAGCCAGAGCACATCTCTGTCCAACTGTGAGGCACGGAGCAGCTGGCTTGGCGTGGCTGGCGGCGTTGCGGGGCTAGGGGCAACGGGCGCAACCACAGCAGTTAACGTCATACGCAATAACACAGGCACTGCTGCCCGGCTAGCGGTCACGGGCATTAATTTATCATCCATGGTCATCTCTGGCACGGGTGTTGTCAACGGCGTCTATGATCTGTACTTAAAGATTAGCGATGAGCAGCAGCTGACTAGCTTTGATGTCATGCAAATTACCTCCAGCCTGCTAATCTTCACGCACTCCATCAACAATCTGCGCATCGCCTCCAAAGCGACCAATGGCTACAAGCTGCGACGTGCCCTCAGCACGCAAAGTCGCAAAGTGTTTGATCGCATTATCCGGGAATCGACGAAACTGCACACCAATCAAACCGATGGCAAGTTCGACATTGTTCGCATCATCAATGACATACCCTACAAGGAGGCGTTGCTCAGCCTCCACAAAATCCATTCGCATTTATCGAATGGCTCCACCGTGTCGAGCGTTGCGTCTGCTGTTGGTGTTCTGCCCCAGTTCGTTCGCCTCAATGTGGGCGGCCAGTTGCGTGTGAACATAGATCAGCTGGCCAACCAGCTGGGCGTCAAGTTTGTCCAGCAGATCGGCAATCTGGCCAGCTTCACCGATGTGCTCGACGGTCTCCTCCGCTACTACAGCGACCAGGCCGCCCAGCTGCTATTGCAGCTCACTCGCAACTTTATCGAGCAGCAGGCGGATAGCATCGACCGTAACTTGAGCACTTTCGTCTCCACTGAGCTGGTGCTCTATCGCATACTGAACCACTGCATCAAGAACTACGAGAGCTGCGCTGTCGACTTTCTCGAACGCCGTCGCTTTGAGATTATCGATGTCATTTCCAAATACTTTCAATCGCTGCAGCCACAGCCTGAGCATAATTCCAGACGCCGCAAATGTGCCACTTGCCACGGCGTCTACTATATGTGCTCCCTATAGATATAGCTTTAGTATACATATGTATCTAGTATACTTACTTAGTAAGTGCTTTGTAATGTGATCTCTGATTTAGTCAGCCAAATATGTGGTTATTGTAACTTTGTGAATGTTTTATGTGTGAATTGTATTTTTATTAAATGAATACTGTGTACGACACCAAAAAAAGTTTTTTAAATTATTTGTATACAATAGCAATTAGTATTAGGCACAGCCATATAATGATCATTTGAGAATGTTTTAATCCCCATAAAGTCGTTAAGAGATTTTAAAGTTTCTTGTTGAAATTAAATTCAATACATTATACATTAATAAAATATATATATCTGTTATATTTCTATGAGATTGTTTTCACAGTTGGTTTATAGTTGATCCTGAAATATATAAAAGAATTATCTAAGAGGAATTATCACTAATTTGGGTAAATCTATGCATCTAACAATATATCTCAGAGCTTTATATAATCAAATAATTAAAGAAAAACAATTTTTGTTCTATATTTTTCTTATAAGTTTTCTCTGTATTTTATAATTATCGTTTTGTTATATATGCCATATATAAACTAGCAATAACTATATCTCTTTTGTAGTCTCTCTGCTTAGAGTAATGCAGTCAATAGAATCTACTTTTATAGAACACCTCCCACATACGATCGAATTCTTCTTGGAATACTTGGGCCACGCCTTCATTGTTTGTGATGATGACATTTTCCCAGTTGGCGCAAGTGCCGTCATTTGTCCAGTTGAGGGAGCCATTTATAAGAACGCTGCTAGTATTTGGCCCGTTACAGCGCTTGCTACTCCAAATGCGATTGACCCGCCCTTGTTCATCGATCACACAGAACTTGTGATTCATTATGGCATCAGTATTCTGGCAGCGTATGTGGACGCCACGATTGATGAGATCGATGAGCGCATAGGGGAGTCCGTCGGTCCAGCTTCGATTGACTATGAGGCGTACAACAACATTGCGGTGCAAGGCGTCCTTCAAAGCGCGCGACAGCTGAACGGAGCCGACGGTACTCACGGCCAGGTCAATGCTGAATTTGGCATTGTTCAAAAGGTGGATAATGCGGTTGACGTTTCTCTGATAGCATTGCCCATTTTTACAATGGAGTACTCGGCCCATTAGTTCTGCGTTGCGATGTTCTCTGGCACATACGGAGCCCAGCTCATTGAATATGAGCACCTGCTGCATTTGATTCCTGCGCCATTTGCACACCAATTGGTAGACTCTCTTCACCACCTCGTAGGTACCCACCAAGCACATGCCAATGATCAAGAAAATCCAAATAACCCACATTGGAAACACTATAAAAGCAGAGAGGCATATATATTTGAATAATTTTCAGAATATTCGTCCACTTACTTTTTTTTATACGAATATTGGTTTACGCGCTTAGCTGTCAAGTAGTGAAAATTTGCCGTTAAAGTGACACTGAGCTAGTTCTGCCGGAATGAACTAACGCTTCGCTCTGTTGGTACTGTCTTCTTTTTACCAGTTATAACTGTAAAATGACATTTTAAATTTACACGCCACATATTAATAACAGTGATGAACAAAAATGCCTATTCATAAGACTGTCATGTATTATTTCTATTTCCAATTTTACTATTCATTTATTATTGCTATTTTATCACACTTACATTGTGTTTAAACAAAAAATAATAACAATAATAATAGTAATAACTTCGATTGGTTCAAAAAAAATAACCTGCTATTAAGGTGCAGAAAAGCCACTGTTAACAAGCCGAAAACTAAGAACTGTTAAAAAAATACCAGACAGCAGAGTGACCGCATTTGAAAATGATGTAAAATACTGAAATGAACATATCATTGCGCGCTTTTAAAAATTGTCTACAAATTATGCGGAATATATTAAATATGATTGTTAGTGTAGAGCTATGTATGTATATATAAATTATTATTACAAATATTATTGTTTTGCATACCCATGTAGGCTACGAACTGCTCAACAAAATTTCAGTATGTCCTTGATACTTCGTGCATAAATAAATATTTGAATGCGTAAAACTTTATAATTAATAACAATTTCAAAAAGAATCGATGCATTTGTACCTATTAAAGAGTATTTATGCCCATCTGTATTCTGTGGGCAATGATTCAATGTCGAAATACCAAATAGAAATACCAAAAAACATAATACCAGAAACATGTAAACGTACATAGCTATCAACAGACAAACAACAGCAGCAGTGAGAGCGTGCGAGACTACGACGAAGACGGTTCGCCGAGAGTTACGCACAGAGTATGTGCTGGCGGCGTATAACGGCGGACGGACCTAAAACAAAGTGTGCGTGCGTGCGTATGTGTGTGTTTCTCTTTATTTTCTTTTGTAACAACAAATATTAGTCAAATCATAATTACCTATATTGTACAAATCGAAAACTGCAGAAATGTGCAGTGTTTTATGTGAGTGTTAATTGACAATGCATCGTGTTTGGGTGTGAAAACGATGAATTTAAATATCAGCTATCAGAAAGCAACACAGTACACAATTTGCATCTAGCTTTTGGGAGGAATCATTAAAAAAATTCAGCTGAAAAGAAAAATCAAAATCAACAATTATAAGTAATTACAAATACAAATACAACTATGTATAACTGCTATAGCAGCAGCACCACCACTAGTAGCAGCAGAGCAGCGGCAGAGCAGCACCACGGTCGTTTAGCAGCCAGCACCAAGAAGACGAAGAGCAAGACGAAAAGTAAAACAACAATAAAGCTGGCCATATTCATACAAAAAAAATGAAAAAAAAAAAAACAGCATGTTGTGAGCTAATCAGAATCGGTTGAAGGCAGGCAGAGGTTTTTTTTTACGTTTTCGCTTTTATGGTGGCTAAATAATTAATATATTATAATTGCGTGAAAACTGTAAATTACAATTGAAATTATTTGCTTTATATTTATAAAAATAATGCAAAGTTGAAGCGACGCTTTCGTAGCCGCGGTCGCAGTCGACGTCTTCTCGTGGTGTCAACGTCAACTCCAACCGCGCCGCTGCTTCGTGCGTTTGTATGTGTGCGAGCGTTTTGTGCCTTGGTGTGCGTGTCCCCTTGCCTACGGAAGGTGGGCTCGCTCGCTGCCCCTGCTCATAGAAAGGCGCCTCCTGTCGGCAGACAAGTGGGGTGTCCACAATATTGTTTTTGTTATTGCTCTGCACTCTTTCTCAACGCCTGCTGCTTATTGTCGTTGCTGGCGTTGTCTCTGCCGCTGTCGCTGCCACTGCCACTGCCTTTTCATTTATATATGAAAATGTAGAGTTAAATAAATTGCTGCGAGTCGAAATCTTATCGTCATTAGCTTAGCCCTCCCCACATTTGCCACCCCCCCCCCCCTCCTTTTCCGTTCTGGTATCGATGCCGTGTGTCGTGGTGAATAGCAAAGTATTGATTCCATATTTTTTATGCACACGCTTACTCACAGCAGCAGCGCATCTGCAGCACAAGCGTAGCTTAAATTAACTGTAAATCAAAATAAAATCAAAGTCTAATAACCACTTCAAAAGAACAGAAACAAAAAGTGAAAAGCCAAAATCTAAATTAAAAAAAAAAAACAAAAACAAAGAAAAGATGACGGACGTCGCAGAGCTGTTGAACAGCATGTCGAGCACATTTAATAGTGACTGCGCCACCAGCACCGCCGAGGGCGGTACGCTGCTCAATCTGGACCTGGCCGAGGATAAGACCGTAAAGTGGCGCAATTTGGCAAACAATCAATTTGCCTGCAAGGATAAGGACAAAAAGCAGAGCATCAAAAGCGACGAAACGCACGAGAAGCAACAGGAGGCAGCGCTGCAGCAGCAGCCGCCAGAGCCGACAAAGTTGCTCGATGCGGCCGTCAAATGCGAGACGGAAACTGCGGACGGCGCCCAGCAGCAGCCTCAAGGCCAGAGCCAAAGCCAAAGTCAGGCCAGCGACGTGGACGCTGACGCTAACGCTAACGCTAACACTGACGTCGACGTCAACGAAAACAGCGACAGCGTCAGCGGCGTCGCCCGTGCAGAAATAACAGACAAACTGACGTCGGCAGAGGCAGACGAGTCGGAATCAAAAGCGGCCGCAGCGACGCCGCCGACTAACGAAACGCCAGCAGTGATGTCGGCAGCAGCAGCCGACAGTGAAAACGGTAATAATATTGATGTTGATGTTGATGTTGACGTTGACGTTGGCGTCAGCGTTGCTGAGCGCGCAGGCGAGTCAGCTAAAAGCAAAGACAATATTGAAAAAGAAGAAGCACCAGTAGTCAAATTGGAGCAGGAAGCGTGCAAAAGCGCTGTAGAGAACACAACAACAACATCAGCAACGGCAACTGAGGCTGCGTTGACAACGTCGTCTGCGCAAATTTTCGCTGCAGCTGAAGCAGTATCAACAACAACAACAACAACAACAACAGCAGAAGCAGCAGCCTCATCTGGTGAAGGCATTAAGACTGAGACTGAAACGGAAACCGCAAATGCAACAGCCAAAGAGGAAGAAGAAGAGCTTACGGAGAAGAAACAACAACAACAACAATTGCCACAGTCGCTGCAGGAACAAACATCGACTGCGCAGCACGACGTAAGCTCAGATACTGCTGCAACAGCAACAGCAGCGCTAACGGCAGCGGCAGCTGTAACAACAGAAGCAATAGCCGAGGTCACATCGGCTACAGTCACAGCATCTTCGGCAACGGTAACGGCATCCCCAGTGCCTGTCGCTCCACTTGTTGTCAGCTCTGCTGCCGACAACAGCAGCGGCAGCGGCAGCGGCAACACCGCCGACATTTCTGACGCCGCTGCTGACGCAACAGATACGAATGCGGCAGCTGGTGCTGGTACTGCTGCTGCTGCTGCTGCTGCTGACAGCGTCGACATTGCTGTGCCAATAACAACAGTACCAGCAACAACAACGCAAGCACAAGTTAATGCTGATAAAAACGTAAGTGTATTCGTTTTTATGCGCGTGTGCTTTTGCATGCATACGTGTATGTGACTGTTGTGTGTGAGTGAAAATGTGAGTGTGTGCGTGTATATATTAGTGAAGTCTTGAATTCTTTTCATTGTGTAGTTTGTTTGATTCACTTTCCGTTTTACTCTGCACCAATGGCCGCCAATTGAACAGAATTGGGCAGCACTAGCAACTCGTTTTTTAAGCACGTTAGAGAAAGGGCGAGGGGAACCAAAAATGAACGGGATTTCCCTTGGTATCTTAGTGGCCATTGATGATCGAAAGAACAGTTATGCGCATATGTATGTGTATAAATATATGAGGGCATTTATATGTAGGCGTGTGCAGGTAGTCCTTCATTACTTTGGTTTCCGTAAAACATCTTTAATATATTTATATTAAATTTGCTATTTAATCAGATTCTTATTGAGAAATAACGAGTGTTGATAATCAATGCCTTTTCACATTTACATACATGTATAAATAAATCTTTGTGTTTAAATAAACACAATTTTTATGTACTCCACTAAGTTGACTATATACCACAATTTTGCTGAGAACTTCGGCAGTTCATACGAAATTAGGCATGAATATTGGAGCAAATAAATTTTATAAACAAATGATCAAAATATATATTTACTGTATGTATTGATATATGATATACATGTACATCTATATTAAACTATTAGAATTTCGATATCAGATACCTAAATATATTTATATATTAAGGTAAACAAACCTCTAAGATATATAAAAACATATTTATACTAATATACCTGTATGTAATACCAGAAAAAAAGTCAGGTGTTAAAAGTACGCTTAAATGTGGTCTTTAAAATTTTGTGTGTGTGTGTGCGTGTGTGCCTTTATTTTATAGAAGTCGTTTGCCTGGCTTAAACTCGTTTTTTTATTACTGCGATGCCCAATCGAAAGCCATTTTTAAACGGCGTTTTATTTCGAACATGGCCTATGACAATAAACATCATTTAAGATTTCAATGTACGAAAAATAAATATATTAAATTGCAACAAGAAAAAAAGAAAGAATATTCTGTTTCAGTTTTCCAATAAATAAAGAAAGCAATAATTAATTCATCAATCGAGAAGTTAAATCGAAATATATATATTATATATAAAAATATATAGATATATGTATATAGATGTATGTCTGTACAAATCGGTGCCACTTAATGAGAGCTGACTGCAATTTGTATCATGAAATTTGAAGAGACTTTTGCTTTAATGAGCAAGCATCCGAGATATCACGGGGGGGGGGGGGGGCTAGGATTAGGGGCGGCAGGTAGCCATTGCAAGCGCCGGGGGTTGTGCACCCCCGTGCCAACTCTGCTGCTCTGGCAGGTGCTGGCAGTGTTTTGTAAGAACCGTTGCCAAGAGCAACCACTCAGGACTGGCCGAATGGAGGGAAAGAGCCTGCTTAGATTTGTGCACAATTCAGGAGCTCATATAAATCATTCCCAAAAATATGTCTGTATGCTTAGTGTGAACGGGAAGGCGAGCGAGCACACATCTCAAATATATATTTTAAAAAATATATATATTTAAAAATAAGTTGAATTTCTCGGAAGAATATCGAATATAATTTTTGGATAAAGCAAATGAATCGCAAGGAAAGTTGTAACTTTTGAAATGGATAGCGCGAGTGTATCAGTATGTTTGTGTGTGTGTGTGTGTGTGCGTGTGTGTGCGGTAGACCAATTAGCACCTGTTGTTTTTAACATTTGCCAATTGCTCTAATCTGCTCTAATCTTCGCGGCCTTTTGTCTACAGGGACAACCGATTGCGGCCAGCACGCGTCGCTCGCGTCGTACGCCGCGGCCCACAGACACGCGTACACCGACGCCAACGCCTTTGGTGGCTGAAGAGCAAGAGCTGCTGGAGCTGGAGCATGAGCCCGAGCAGCAACAGCATGAGCCAGAACAAGGGGAAGAAACGTCCAGCGATGTCAAAAAGGAGCCTGAAAAGTTGCCAAGTTTCAACGAGGGCGAGGCCAGTAGCAGCGCAAATGCTGCACCGCCGCCCCCTCCTAAGCGCGGTCGTGGACGTGCCAAGAAGATTAAGCCCGAGGCAGAGCTGCCGTTGGAGGAGGCTCCACTGCAAGAGGAGGCCGCTGCTGTGGAGCGCAAAGTGGGACGCAAGCGCAAGTTGCAGGAGGAAGATCCGCTGATGCCAGACGTGCCCACGGTGAGCATCAAGACCGAGCAGCAGGAGGAGGATACAGCGGTGCCCACTGGCGATGGCAAACGCATGCGACGCAGCGTGCGCCTGGGCAATCGTGTGGATCATGCACAGGCCTGGGCCGAGGAGATCAAGTCGGAGCCACTGCCGGCCAGTGAGCTGCCCATGCACCAGGCAGGAGCAGGCGCGGGGGCTGCGGTAGGAGGAACAGCAGCAGCAGCAGCTGTTGACCAACTGCCCATGGCCGTGGTGTTGGACGAGAAGACGCCCAAGAAGCGCGGGCGCAAAGCCAAAATACCCGTGCCGCCCAATGTCAGCGGTCAGAGCGTGCCACAAGCTGCAGCCGGCGCCGGCAGCACCAGCAACAGCGGTAACGGAAATGCCCATGCCACAAACATATCTGCTGCCACCACGCTGGCACTGTCCAATGGCGGCAAGCGTGCTGTATCGACGGTATCCGCGGGCGGTGCGGAGCAGCAGCCGCAGCTGCCCAAGCGCTCGAAGCGACGCATCAAGCCCACCACGAAGATACTGGAGAACGAGGAGCTGCGCTGCGAGTACGAGACGAAGCACATCGAGCGGCTGACCCAGTGGGAGGCGCCATCGGTGGCTGCGGGTGAGGCTGACGGCGGGTTGCAGTTCGAGACACCGCTGCAGGCCTACAGCTCCAATTCGTCAACGTCAAGGCAGAAGAGCGATAAGTCGGAAGGCGGCAGCGGACTGGATCATCCGACTGGCACGAATGCAGTCAAGAAGCGTCTCTTCTCCAAGACCCAGCGCGATATCGACAATTCGGATGCGGCGCTGCGAGCACAGAGTCGCGTCCGTCCCAGTCCCGACCTGGACCAGTTTCTGAGCGACATCAAGTCGGCTAAGCTGAACGCGAACCGCTCGCCCGAGGAGCGCAAGCTGAACAAGAAGCAGCTGCGCAAGCTGGCCAAGCAGAAGGAGAAGCACCTCAAGCACTTGGGCCTAAAGCGCAACAACAGCGAGGAGGCCAGCGACAACGACAGCTCCAACACAGACAACGAGGAGTTCGTGCCCACCACGCGTGTTCAGGTGGGCAAGCCGAGTGTCACGCTGCGCCAGCGCAACGCCACCAAGGAGGCCGCCAATCCCCCAACAGCTGGTGCCAAGCAGTCGCTAGAGCTGCCACCGCCACCACCGCCCGCAGCGCCTTCTGCGTCGTCCAAGCTGTCGCGTCGCACAGGTGTGCGCGGCAACAATGCCACAGCAGCAAGTGGAGTAGCAAGTGCAGCAGCGGCTGGAGGAGCTGTAACCACATTGGAGCATGGCCAGCTGCATACGTTCAACAGCGCCATTCTGGCATCGAATGATGCTCGCGATGCCATAGCCAGCACCTCGGCAGCCGCTGCCGCAGTCGCAGCAGCATCTGCCAGTTCAGGGTCCCCCAAGGCGGCTAGCGTTAAATTCATTTGCCTGTGCCAGCGCAGCTCGCAGTACTATGCGCGCAATACGCCGGATTCGTCCTTCTGCTGTGCCATCGACAACATTGACGAGCAGAAGATCGGCTGCTGCAATGAGCTGACCGCCGAGGTGCACAATCTGCTGCGTCCCAGTCAGCGCGTCGGCTACATGATACTCTGCGACGAGCACAAGAAGCGCCTGCAGGCGCACAACTGCTGTGCCGGCTGTGGCATCTTCTGCACTCAGGTAACATACAACAGTTAGTCAATCAATCAATCAATCAGTCAAACTAATCAATCTCAACTCTGATTACAGGGCAAATTCGTGCTATGCAAGCAGCAACACTTCTTTCATCCAGACTGCGCACAGCGCTTCATACTCAATAGCCCATACGATGCAAAGCAGCAGCAGTCAACGAATCCGGGCAACTTCATGAGTCCGCTGCTTGTGCTAAAGTGTCCGCACTGCGGTTTGGACACACCTGAGCGCACCTCCACAGTGACCATGAAATGCCAAACATTGCCCGTCTTTCTGCCCGCACAGAAGGCTAAAATGTGAGTTCACCTCGATTCCACCCGATTCCATGGCAGGTCAATTTAACTCTCTTCTCGTTTCACTCTATAGAAAGCCCGCAAAGTTGACCACCTCACCGCATTTGACGCAGTTCGGTAATGCAGCGGCTGCTGGATCAAAGCCGGCGTCTGGCGCTGGCGGTGGCTCTGGCAAGACAGCAGCTGGCGGAGCTGCACGCGACAAGGCGGCCAGTGCCAAATCGAATGGCACACGAGGCAAGCCGAATGTAGGCAGCGCTACCGGGCAGGCCTTGAATGTGATCAACTTTGAGCAGCTCATACCGGAGTCTGTGATGAATGTGGTGCTGCGCGATCGGATTGTGTCGTCCAGTGGACGCGTTACCACCGAATTCAATTCCCGGGACATGTACTATGCCGTGCAGAACGATGATCTGGAGCGCGTGGCCGAGATATTGGGTAGAGCATACGATAGATCATACTATTTATATTCGAATCGGTCTAATCTATCTTGTTCGACAGCCGCCGACTACAATGTAATGACGCGCATGCGTGAATTTCTGAATGGTACCTGCCTGCACCTGGTCGCCCACTCGGGCACCCTGCAAATGGCCTATCTGCTGCTGTGCAAGGGCGCCAGCTACCAGGGCTTTGTCAACATTGTCGATAGCGAGCTGCGCACGGCCTTGATGTGTGCTGTGATGAACGACAAATGCGATGTGATCAACCTGTTGCTGCAGTGCGGCGCCGATGTGGCTATCAAGGTAAGTCCTCCACGCGGCGAACTATGTAGGACTTTCGTATAACATTCGTAACTCTTCCATTTTACAGGGTCCCGACGGCATGACCAGTCTGCACATTGCCGCCAAACTGGGCAATCTGGAAGCTACCCAATTGATTGTGGATAGTTATCGCGCTTCGCGTACTATTACCGACCTTCTGTCTTTCATCAATGCACAAGATGAGGGTGGCTGGACAGCCATGGTCTGGGCAGCGGAGCTGGGGCATAAGGAAATTGTGAGGTAAGAGCGAGTCCTTAAATCGAGCTAATTTGCACGCCCAGAGATATCAATCAATAGGCACTTGACACTTGTACATAATGTTAAGCGATATTAACAGTTGAGCATTATGTTAACAGCTGTACATATCAACTTAACAGTAGCAAAAAAATAGTTGAAGTGATTTAGAATTAGTGCTCAATGTAGATTTATTATTTATGTTTCCTTTATCCACAGTCTGATGCTTAATCATGGCGCCGATCCAAACATATGTGACAATGACAACAACACGGTGCTGCACTGGTCCACGTTGCACAACGACGGATTGGAGACGATAACGGTGCTGCTGCAGGCGGGCGCCGATTGCAATGTGCAGAATGTGGAAGGCGATACGCCGCTGTGAGTGGATCGAAACATACGATTTCATCTCGATTTCTAATCCATTGTGTGTCTCTCTTGCAGTCACATTGCGTGTCGTCATTCGGTGACTCGGATCTGCATCGCTTTGATAGCGAACGGTGCCGATCTGATGATTAAAAATAAGGCGGAGCAGCTGCCCTACGATTGCATATCGAACGAGGACTCCGAATGCGGACGCACCGTTGGCTTCAATATGCAAATGCGCAGTTTTCGCCCGCTGGGACTGCGCACTCTAGTTGTCTGTGCGGATGCCTCGAACGGACGCGAACTTCGTCCCATACAAGCGATGCGCAATCAGCTGACCATGTCCGAGCATGAGGACGAGGCCGATGCTCTAATGTGGCCCGACTTCAAGTACATTGTCGATTGCATCATACTGCAGAACTCGGTGCAAATCGATAGGCGCGTCTCGCAGATGCGCATCTGTTCGTGCCTGGACAGCTGCAGCAGCGATCAGTGCCAATGCAATGGGGCGTCCTCACAGAACTGGTATACGGCGGAGGGCCGCTTGACTTTTGACTTTAACTACGAGGATCCGGCGGTGATATTTGAATGCAACGATGTCTGCGGCTGCAATCAGGTAGAGTGGATGATAAATTTACCAAAATGCAAAAATCTCATTCTGTGGTCTCTCTCTCTCTTTTGCTCTCGCTCTCTCCTTTTGCAGCTGTACTGCAAAAATCGCGTCGTGCAGAAGGGCATACGGATTCCGCTCCAGATTGTCGAGTGCGAGGAGCCGACAAAAGGTTGGGGCGTTCGTGCCTTAGTCAATGTGCCCAAGGGCACTTTTGTGGCCAGCTACACGGGCGAGATACTGACGGCCCATGAGGCAGACCGGAGGACCGATGACAGCTACTACTTTGATCTGGACAATGGGCATTGCATCGACGCCAACTACTATGGCAATATAAGTCGTTTCTTCAATCATTCGTGCGAGCCAAATATATTGCCCGTGCGCGTTTTCTATGAGCATCAGGACTATCGCTTTCCAAAGATTGCCTTCTTCGCCTGTCGCGACATCGAATCCGGCGAGGAGATCTGGTTGGTATCCATAATACATCCGATTTTCGCTTGTTATTGACATCGTTGCTTTTGATTAGCTATGATTATGGCGAGAAGTTCTGGCGCGCCGAACAGCGCAGCAGTCAGCGTGGCGGCGCCGGCTGTAAATGTTTTACAGCCTCCTGCAAATATGCACAACAGACACCCTACAGTTCGAATGGATCGCCAGCAGTTGGCGAGGAGGCAACAGAAGAAGGACTAGACCAGCAGCAGCAGCAGCAGCTGGTCAAGGAGTCAGTACTGTAGCTTGTGACAGCTATAGTTGAGTAGCGGTAACTAAATGATACCAATACCAAATCCACACAAGTACCGACCGTCAGGCACACACATACACCCATACAAACACACAACATGGACAGAGATGGCTAGATGGCGATAGACAAGGACAGAAAGGGGAATAGTTATAGAGATATCAATTAAAACGGCGACTCTCTTGGCCAAGCCAAGTTGCCAAGCATCACACACAAAAGGACGCCATACACATACATACGATATATATACATATATAAGTATATATTTATATATATATATCTAGAAAATCAAAATCAGTTCCAATAGCAACAACAACAAAAGGATGAAAGAAAGTACGTCAATAACTTTATTGTTTAATTTGTTGCTGTTGGTCCTCGACTGCCAAATGTTTCAAGGTTTTTTTTTTTTTGTTTTATTTAGTTTTTATTTATATATGCATACAGCAGCTCTATATATATACAGATATACGGATATATATGTATATCTATATATCTATTATTTACTTTGTTTTTTTTTTTTTTATTATGCATTTGTTTTTATGAGATAGTTATGTATTTAAATTTTATGTTTATTTTAGATTTTTGGTCCAATATTAAGCTGCATGTCACATTGTGCAATACAGAATGTTTAAACAAATATACATGTATGCAGATACACGTATATATACATAAATGTTTATATATATATAAATATATATATATATATATGAATTGGTAAATATATATATGTATATATATATAAGCAAACGTATCTAGATTATATTATATAAATATAATATATGTTTGTGCGATCAAGGAAAATGAAATGCTGAGAATTTGTAACTAGTCAAGGCAAGCAATTTATATACATACATATATAATTGTATGTATTATCGGGTTTATATATCGGGTTTGCATATATTTTGGCATTATTCAACAAGTTTCAAGGCAGACAATTAGCATTAATTAGTTAACAATAGCGACAAACCAACACACACACACACATACCTAATTGTAAATTTAACAATGACTGTAAGTTGTATTTTATTTTTTGATGCATGTCTATCAAAATTGGTTTAGCCGCAAGTGAAATTCATACAAAAATTATAATAATAATAATTATATGCCATGCATGCAAAATCGGAATCGGAATTGTAATTTATGTTTGCGCTTAATACGGTACTGATAGTAGTTAAAACATGTTTTACACACATACATACAAACACATACACATACTCCCACACACAGAGTCTATTGTAAATGTATTTGCTGTCGCCTATTGAGAACAATGCCGTGTTTTGTTCATAGTCTTAACAGCAAAGCAGAGCTGTTACTGTTAACTGTGTTAACAGTAACTGTAATTGGCCAAATTAAGCTTTGCGCTCGTTAGCCACAAGTGCCTGGAAAAGCTTTCAAAGATACCCAAACTAGACCCCAACTTAATAGGAGTGCAGGGGCTACTATGGCTAGACATGGTACTACAGGAATAGAACACAATATAATTATAATAATAAACAAAAACAAGAAGGGAGAAAACAAAACAAACATTGACTGCAATGCATTTTTAGATGTGAGCACTTCATTTCAGTTCTTATCATATCCCTGCGTATAACGAATCACATCAACAGATAGTAAGAAATGTATAATATTTGAATATTACGACACATACATATACATATAAAAACATTACAAACATATTTATACATATATATACTTAAGTGTGGATATCAATTGTTTATATGTTTGTATGTATGTACACTAGAAATATGAATAAATTTATAAGTTATCACTGCTGAAATGTAATATCACACACACACACAAATACCCAAGCTTAGTTATACGATCTACATACATTTATACTAATAATATATATTAAATATATATATATATATTTTTATTGCTGTAAAGAGAGAACACGAACACTTTCATCGCAATGAGATTTGCAGTGTTCCTAGGGTTCACTTGAATTGTGTCTATGCACACAATTAAAAAAAAAATAAATAAATAAAACAACACGAAAACAATTTACATAAATATATATATATATATTAAATATAGGTAGGTGTTTTAGAGTCCAAATAACGGAGCATTTATTGCGCTCTCATTTGCACTTGGACAGCATTTTCTATACGTAATTTGTATAACATTTAAGCGACATTTACATATAGTATATGTATAACGGTTTCGATGCACACCATTTAGAATTTAAGTAGTCACCACTCATTATTATTATTATTGTTATCCGTCTGCGATTAATTGTTTTGTTTTGTTTTCTTTTCTTTTATTTTAAATTTACATTTTCGTTTTTTAAGATTAATTAAAGTTTTTATAAATATATACAATTTGATTAAGTAGTTCACCTTAAAGATTAGTTGAAATTTAATACCAATAATGTTAAATATAAGTCATTGAGATATTAAATCAAATAAATTGTAATAAAAATGAAATCATCTTAATTTCTCAACTGTTAACGGCCAATCATTTGAATTGTAGCGGCAATATATCCAATGCAACACTGCATTGAATATGTTTTTTTTTTTAATCAGCTGTTATGGGTTACTTAACATCTGGGCACACTGTTCCGGCAATTGTATGTTTTGTAATTTTGAGGTTGGTTTTTGTGAATTTGTTGAACAATAAATAACATTTAGCACAGTTTGAATTGGTGATAAATAGGTATATTGGCTGGCCTTATAGGGTGTGAAGATACAGTGCTTATCGCCCTAAACATTTGACAGCTGAAAAGAAAATACCGACTAGCAGCACAGGAGTCAAAGTCAACTACATCATTATTTTAATCACTGCCAAAAATGAGTTTCCCAAACAAAGAGGAACGCGCCAAGTGCTGGGCCATGCGTGACGAATACTGGAAGTGTCTGGACGAGAATGCGCCTAAGCATAGCTCAACAAGCGGTGAAAAGGTGCCAAGTGCCTGCCAGAAAATGCGTAAAGCATTCGAGCAAGGCTGTCCCGGTCAGTGGGTGAAACACTTTGACCGTAAACGCACATATGAACAGTTCAAGGAGAAAATGGCATCCGGATACGATCCGTTGGTGGAGGAACGCGCCAGGGAAATCCCGACTAAATGAAAATGGCTAGTGAAGCAATGTGACATTCACTTTATTGTTACGATAAATATCCCTTTTTTTTTGTATTGTTATATTATAGTGTAAATAAAACATAAGCATTAGCATTATGCCGACTGTTACTATATATACACGCACATATATGTATATGTACTTGTGTATAATAAATATGTTTGGTTTTAAGTTGCAATTTTTTAACGGCGGATAATTTGTGTTTTCACACTTAGCTTTATAAAAAAACGTACTAAAAATGCATAAACGCCTTGCCGCTTCAAGAAGGCAAAGCGATCTACAAGTTCTTCTGGAGCTTCAAAAAGCTTTAATAAACGGCGTGCATTGAAGAAATAAGTTTACTAAGACCAAAATCACTAGTACAAATGATAGCTTTTTTTATTTATTATATACATACATTTCACCTATCAAATGTGATTTGCATTTCAAACGGCGACCTGTCAGTGTGTACACACTCATTTCGTAAAAAAGATCTAAAGGTGCCCACTCAAAACGGTCAAAGCAATCGAACAATTATTTGAGAGAGTGCTAAACGCTATATTAAACAATTTAATTGAAAGCAACAAGCGCTGCATGCTCATTCACATTATATAAATGTAGCCATGGAGCCCATTACTTTTGGAGTTCTTACAAGTAAGCTATATCCATATATTCGGCCAACCGCATTCACAATTCGATTGCGATTATAGTTAGTGACACCTGTTACCATGAGCCGGCTAAGGATCGTAGTGGTCCACGTTTGATGGCACTAATTGCCGAATCCTTTGACAACGTGCAGGTGATAGCCGCTGTTTTGCCCGACGAGCGTGATCTGATACAGCGCGAACTGCGCAAATGGATCGATCGGGATGATGTGCGCGTCATAATTACCACCGGAGGCACGGGATTTGCTCCGCGTGATGTCACGCCTGAGGCGACTAAACCACTGCTCGACAAGGACTGCAATCAATTGACATTGGCTATCGCCCTGACCTCGCTGAAAAAAACAAAATTTGCTGCCTTATCACGAGGCGTTTGTGGCATTGCCGGCAACACGCTCGTGCTGAACTTTCCGGGCA
Organism: Drosophila aldrichi; assembly: GCA_035045965.1. Classification (NCBI taxonomy): domain Eukaryota; kingdom Metazoa; phylum Arthropoda; class Insecta; order Diptera; family Drosophilidae; genus Drosophila; species Drosophila aldrichi. Next base: position 10,018,237 of record JAWNOM010000484.1, on the reverse strand, counting down.
GCGAGAAGGCAGTGGTTGAATGCTTCGAAGCAGTACGCGAACTGCTGCCACATGCTCTCCATCTGATTGGTAACAATGCGGCGCTCGTGGCGCGCACACACGCCGAGGTTCAGGGCACAGCTCAAAGTGAGGCTGCATTGCCTTCGCTTGTAAAGCGTGATCACATCTGTCCGCACAAGACGGGCGCTGGCGACGGCGTCGACCGTAATTCCCCGTTTCCCATGGTGCCCGTCCATCAGGCACTGGACACAATACTGAGCGTGGTGCAGCGCAGCAATGCGACCAAACAACAGATGGACCAGTTGCGCTCACCAGTCAATATTCCTCCTTTTCGGGCGTCCATCAAAGACGGCTATGCAATGAAATCTACTGGCTTTTCGGGTACCAAGCGAGTTGTGGATTGCATTGCTGCCGGTGATAAGGTCAACCCAATCTATATGGTCTAATGTTTGCCTATTAATTGATTTAATTCATCCACAGGTTAATGAGCATCCGTTGCAGGAGGATGAATGCTTCAAGATCAATACGGGCGCGCCGGTGCCGACGCACGCGGACTGCGTTGTTCAGGTGGAGGACACTCGACTGTTGCAGCGCGACAAATATGGCGAAGAGAGTCTTGTTGATATACTGGTCGAGCCAAAAGCTGGCTTGGATATACGGTAAGACCTTAGTTGATCCAATTTTGTTTGGCTATATTGATTCAATTCCATTTCCTGTAGTCCTATTGGCCACGACATGCGTAAGGGCGACAAAGTGTTTCCAGCTGCAGACTATTCGCCCGTTGTCTACAAATCGTTGCTGGCCTCCGTTGGCGTTCAGCAGCAGCAGCGTAAGCCCAAAGTAGGCATCATCTCAACCGGCAGCGAGCTGCTGGCACCCCACCAGCCGGCAGTGGCTGGCAAAATTTATGATTCGAATACGACAATGCTGGAGGAGCTATTGCTCTACTTTGGCTTTGAGTGCACGCAGAAGCTTGTGCTGGGCGACGAGTGGGTGACCATAGCTATATGGACCACATAGACCAACAGACTAATTAAATCATCTTACAGCTTGGCCACCATCAAGAGCTCTCTGTCCACACTGTTCGATACGGTGGACTTTGTCATTTGCAGCGGAGGCGTATCGATGGGCGACAAGGACTACATCAAGCCAGTGCTGGAGGAGCTAAAATTTGAATTGCATTTCGGACGCGTCAACATGAAGCCTGGGTTGGTCACGATTGTGTAACCACGATGTGGACTTATCTCATTAGCTAACTGAAATCTTGCATCTGCAGTAAACCGATGACCTTTGCCAGCAGAGGAAACAAATACTTCTTCGGACTGCCCGGCAATCCGGTGTCCGCCTTTGTCACATTCCATCTGTTTGCCTTGCCCGCCATCCGCTGGGCCGATGGCTGGGAGCGTGCCAAGTGCCCCCTGCCCATAATCAATATCTCAGTGAGTGTAAAAAATGTGAAATTCCGAAACTTATCTGCTATGCTATTTGTATATATTACTTGAAGTAGATTAGCTAATGCCCTTCAACAGATGATAGGAATCGATCAATCAATTCATATATGTATATATATATATATATTTCTACAGTGACTCTTTAGTGCCTCTTCCAAAATGTGATAAGAAACACTTCAATAGACACTTTAAATATTTAAACTTTTCAAATATACGTTTATGTGGCAAACTAAGCTAAAATGTAGATTAGGTACGCCTAGTTAAGATATTGTCATAGATAAATGTTGCTGATAACTGGCATAAACAGAATTCACGCAGCGAATCATGTTCAAAATACTTGATTTTGGTACTTTGTGTTATCTTTATATTCATATACCATCATGTAAGCTCTCTTTGGGGACTTGAATGTTCTGTGTGATGACTGCTACGTGTACTATTCCCAAAAAGTCTCTTTTATGTAATCACTTAATCACTGAACTTTGCTTAATCAGCTCATATTTCCTCCTTTATGTTAATCAGCTCCTATTAAATATATGTATATTATATTCTACTGTAATGCAATGTCCTGGAATGTATTTTATCAGCTTAGCCTTAGACCCCTTGTATTAGTTGATGAATTTAAATTATTTCACCTACATCTGTATCATGTTTAAGCCCACTCCTTGGCAACAGCCGAATATATTCTCCATTAACTTCTTTGCAGCTGCTCAATGAAGCCATCGATCTGGATAGCCGACCTGAATATATGCGCGCCTCGGTGAGCAGCATCAATGGAAAGCTTCATGCCAGCGTCAATGGGGACCAGGTAAAATCGAAATACATATTATTGATGAGAAACGAGAAACGTAAACTTATTGCGAAAACTATTACAGATCAGCAGTCGATTGCAGAGCATTGTCGATGCGGATGTGCTCATTCATTTCCCAGGACGCACAGCTGAAAAACCGCAAGCACGTGCTGGAGAGACCTATAGTGCCTCAGTGCTGCGTTACGATTTCATTTCCCGATACGAATAGAAGCCGTCGAGGGCAGTCGTTAAAATGCAATAAAACTCAAATAAATAATTACAAAATGATTTCACACACATATATATATTTGCACAAACATATGTATATATATGTAAATGTATGCATGTTTATTTCGATATGTTTGCTTTGTTGCAGATATGCATATAGTACATACATATATAGATATACATATACATATATATAAATCATTAAACTATATAAATTCACAAAATGCAAACAATTTGTAAATTTATATATATACATATATATGTATGTATGTATGTATGTATATATATATATATTTATATATCTTTATAAAAAAAAGGGCACAAAAAATATTAAATATATAAACATTAAAAAAATGTTAAAACAGTTGGGCGTATATAGATTATAGATAATTGAATACAATGTTAAACGAATTTTGTGTGTGTGTGTGTTGGTGTGTGTGTGTGTGTGTGTAGCTGTCTGCGTGTGTGTGTGTGTGTGTGTGTTTTATACGTATGTACAGAAAAAGTATTGTATATGTATATAAGCTGCGATCCATGCCCAAGTTGACACATATGTAGCTCCATAAACTCCCCTCTCTCTCTCGCTCTCTCTCTCTCTCTATCTGCTTTATTTCCCCTCATCTGTCTAGACGGACTGCGTGGCGGCCTCACTGCTTGCTCGATGTAGACGCAGCGAGGAGCGGCATGGCAACGTGAATTGATACTTGTTATGGGAGAGCAGCGCATAGCGCTGCTGCGGCACATAATCCCAGAGCGCTCGCTCGATCATCTGCAAGGCGCTGGAGCTGAGCACATCGGCCGTGTACTGTGTGGGTGCGCCCGGGCACTGCGACATGGCTGGCAGATGAAACAGATAAAACAAGAAAAAATAAAACGGTCATAAGATTACCAGTTAGAGATGGATGTAGCAGCTTCTACTTACTCTGCGCCACGGGCGCCTTGTAGAGCGACTCGGCGGTCATGCCGCAGGTGTCCAGGGCAACGATGCTGACGCCATAGGGCTGCAGCTCCTTGCGCAGCTCCTCGGCACACTTTTCGACGGCGACGCGCGATGCATTGAACGCGACGAGCCCATCGCCGCCCATGCTGCCGCCGGCACTGCTGCCGCCCAAGTAGAGGAGACGACCGCGAGTCGGCCGCAGCAGTCCCACAAAGGCCTTGGCCACGCGCAGTGTGCCCAGAATGTTGGTCTTCAGCATCTGCTCCCACTGCTGCACATCCTGGGACTCGACGCGTCCGCGGTACACACTGCCGCTGGTATTGATGACCGCCGCAATGCCGCGCTCGTTCGCATTCAGGTGGGTGCCCATCGCAATGGTCGCCTCGCGCAGCACATCCTCCCGGGTGACGTCCAGGCGCATGGGTATAATCGTGCCACTGATGGGCTCCTCGCTATACTCGCGTATCTTCATCCAGCCGCAGAGCAGTTTCGCGGGCAGCGAATCGCGCGCCTCCTTCATGCCGGCAAAGACGCGACATCCCTTGTTCGCCAGATACGTGCACAGCTGCAGGCCCAGCGCCGTGTCGGCGCTCGTCACCAGCACCACGCGACTGGCGGGCAGCTCACCGTTCCCCACCTGGCTCTCCTCGCGCACCTTGCATATCAAATAGATCAACAGCGCGCCGGCTATCGAGAAGAGCGCCAGCAGCTGGAAGGCCAATACCAACATGGTCATTGGCTCCATTATGACATTGCTGCAAAAGAAGTGAAAGTAGAGAGGAATGTATTAGAATAAGTGCTGTCTCGCTCGCTCTGTCAGATTATTGATCTATGAAGTCAATTAGAGTTAGTTAGCTTCAATTTATATATGTATAGATAAATACCAAGACAGTTGATATACATATCAGTATCTTACCTACTTACATATAGATACATATATCTTTATCTTTATTATAGAATTTCCCAATTTCTTGCCCGATTTATTCAATTCTTTCGTTTGTTGTCTACATCAATTGCGCTGCATTCCAGCCCAGTGCATTGCTCTGGATTTTGCAAAAGACTAGCACATATAACATATATCATATCATATCATATCATATCATATCATATTATATGACATGATATCTTAACCCATAGATATATAATATCTAAAAATAAACTCGAACTGCAGCCAAGCGATGGTGCTTCGGTTGTAACTGGCTAACTTCACTATATATCTTCAGATACTTATCTATCTATCTATGTATGTATGTATATATGTATATGCATACACATATCTGTATGTATGTACATATATAGTTGGCGCATTTTCACTTTAATTAGACGTTGAGCTATGTGCAACGACAAACAAAAACAACAGCAAACGCATCAAGTTACATCTAAAACAAACGACGTTTTTTTTTTTCTTTCTTTCTTTTTTTAAATTTCTATTTTATATGTATACCCTGTACGCATAGGCCAATGGGTTAGGCTGTCAGATGCAAACAGGAAAATATATATATAAATGTACATACATATGTACATATGTATGCATACTCATACTGAGCAAAAAACTACTACTACTATTACTACTACTATTACTACTACTACTACTACTACTACTACTACTACTACTACTACTATTTTCAATACTCATATTTTTATGACAAAAACAAAATATTTTAAGAACAATTTGAACCTAGCTACCGCTTTTCTTACATTATAAACCAAAGCAAAAAGGAAATCGATAAATATCGATATGGTTGTTAATCGGTTCCCGAATGTTCCTCGATCATATAGCATACATAATTATCTAGTCTTTACAGAGTGATAAGTAGTCTGGCTACATTTCTTCTATATCTTTATATATGTATGTATATCCTAATCTGTTTTTATCGCCGTTTTATGCAGCTGTTGGCTTTTGCTTCACTTTTGATTCGCTTAATTATTGCGCGTTTTTCCTCCAATTTTTTACAATTTACGACGCTCCCTCGTCGACATGGTCATAGACATGGCTGCCGCGCCTCCCACTCCTCACCTGCCCGGCCGCCACCTACAACTGCAGCTACGTTTACCTTCACACTCTCTTTACCCCCCCCCACCCATCCCATGCGCTAGCTCCACAGCAAACGTCTTCACTTGAAAACTAAAAGTTACAGACCATATAGGGGCTTGGCAAGTGTGTGTGTGAGTGCGAGTGTGTGTGTGTTTGTGGCTATAGACGCCATATGGACGCCAGCACCCACAGTTGGTCTGCGCACGTAGTTAGCGATGCGTGTCCAGCCCCAAAGCCCAAAATGTTTCGTGCATTTGGCAATAATAAATGTTGTCTACGTGCTGCTCTCCCTCTCACTCTCTCTTTCCTTCTCTCTCTCTCTCTCTGTCTTTCTTTGCGTTTCACTGCACGCGTCACAAAAAACGCCGTCCGTTGCATAGCTCATTTATCCAGTTCAAAGTAAAAGTTGAAGTCGCCCTTTCGAAACCTTAGCTCCAGGGCTACCAATAAAAGCCCTAAACAGTCCTAAACTAAACAGATCTTCAGCTACAGTTTGATCTATCTCCCTCTCTCTCTCTCTCTAGCTCTACCATTGCAGCATTTCCACTTTCTTCTTCCTCTTCTTGTGCTGCACTTTAACTGAATCCCAAATGCAACGCATCGCAGCTTTTGACTTTGATTTCGTTGACATGCGGAAATGGCTGTTGCCATATTTGTTTTTGCCACACTGTGCGTGAAACTGGCCGCACAGTGGCACTGAGCACGCATCCGCCTACGTTTGCCGTTACGCAATTAAATAACAATTATATGCACACACACACACACACACACACTCATATGGAGACTGCCCAGACACGCCTCCTCCCCGCGACTCTGGCCGCCCCCATGTCTGCTTGCCGCCCGCCCATTTGTAATGCAGCCAAAAATAAAAACCAACAAGAAATCTCTTCCGCATGAAAACGAAGACGAGCCTTAAGGCATTTTGCCATATACATATATACATATGTATGTATATAAAACATATATTTATAAATACGTACATAAATTATATACAATATATGTCTTTAAGAATTTCATTCATTCCATATTATAAATTGAAACTAGAAATATGTACATATTGTATTTTTCGATTTAAGTTCGATTTCAGTTAGGTCAAATGTTCGATCTTCAAATTATATAATACTGCGAATTCTAGGAACATTTGGTTAAAGCTTCAATTCATGTTGTAGGTCAATATAGCAGCATAATATAATAAAATGTAGTAGTAGTATAGAAATATAGCTCTGGAAAAGAAACCATTCTTTGGAGAGTACACACATTGGAATAGTAATTAATATTTATAGATGGAAAGCTAAAAATCTTTAATATTGAGTATGCTCTCTAATAACTAAAATATGTACATGTATATGAAACTATATTAGATAATAGGGTAAAAAGATGCAGTGGTGCTTCCTAATCAGAATTCAAAAGAAAACATATATGAAAATATGAATATAATATATCTAGTATATATATGTATGTATATGGAATGATTCAGAATACTTTGCTTTCTAAAACCTTTAACCTTAATACATATACATATAAATGTTGCTTAATAATATGTATATAAATATATATTTATTTAGTATATGGAAAGGTTTGTGGTATATGAATAGATAAGTATGTGAACATAATTTGGCATATGTAACTGGTTTAACCAAGACTTCCTTCCGTCTTGTGGTTTCGCTATAGCAAACGAAGCTAGCTGCTGGTCAAATGCTCAACTCAAATGCTCAATGCAACTGGCATCAGGTGCTGACCCAGTTCTGATTTGTGGCCAATTGCGAGCAACGGCAGCTTTTGGCCAAATGATCGTTAGCATAGCATTGCATAAGCCAGATTGCATCAGGCTGGCTGGCTGTTGGCTGTTGGCTTGATTGCTGCTGCTCATGTTGGCTGTCAGTTATGTCAACTGGAATTGGTTCTAGTCGATGCGAGCTGAGAGCTCAGCATGTTGCTAATTAAGCTGCCGTTGCAGTTGTTAATTCACAGTGGTTAATTGTTAATTGTGAATGCATTGAAATTATTCAATTATGTGAAATTGTTTGTCCATTGAACTTGCCAACTTAACTAGCCTCACAGCGGTCAGTCAATCAGTCAGTCAGTCAATCTTTGTGTCTGCCTGCTATAATTAAACAAAATAACTCTGCATTGCAGATACAAGTGCATATATATACAAATATGTACATATATAATTGGTTTGCACAGATCTCACCATGAATGGGGCTTGTCAATTATGGCCAGCAATTCATATGCTGAGCGATATGTGAGCCCAGCTAAGAGATAACTCAAATTAGACGTGACATTCAGCGGCTGTAAAACCTTCATTCACATTGCATAACGATAACTGGGCAGAGAGTTTAGCTGCCAGTTAATTTAACTGGAAGCCAACAGTAGCAGCTAAGCTCGTGTTAAGCTCATTCAGCTCAATTAAGACAATTGCTATCATTCTTGGCATCATCTGGTCATGTTGAGCTAACACTTGACAAGCGCCTGTTAATTAATTCACCTATTCAGCAATTCAGCAATTCAGCTAGGCAGTAATTCAGCAATTAAACAAGTGTTTTCTTTCACATTCTACAAATGATGCGCATTAAATGACGTTATATGCTTGACCACATCATTTCAAAGGCTAATCAAAGTGAACAGACAAGTCTGACAGGAACATCTTGTTCATTTGACAGGCTGTTAAAGCCTTAAAAGCCTGTTTAACATGCAGTTTTTTTTTTTTCTTAAGTGCCTGTTAATTGTCTAACTCTTGGCATTCATTTATGTATATATTTTTGATTGCTCGATTGTTGTAAATATTTAACAGCTAGCTATAGTTTTACAAGTCAATTTAACACGAAGTTATTTCCTCTTATTTATTCTGAATGCCCGAAGAGTTTAACACTCACTTATTAAGTGGCACTTCATTGTCTGACAAAGCCAAAGAAAATGAAGCCTTTTCAAATTGTATAACGCGAGAATTTCATATATGATCAAAGACATATAATCACATAATCGAAACTGTTTGTACAATTGGTAAGCTCTCTTTTCTTCCGCATCTGCTTCTCCATTTAATTTTTATGTAAATCTGAACAAAAATCAAGGCTTATTGTTATACGAACAGATAGGGATCATTGTCTGTGCGACTCCCTGCGGATATCGAGGTCTAGAGAAACAGATACAAAGAAAGATACAGATACAGATACAGATACAGATACAGATACAGATACAGATACAGATACAGATACAGATACAGATACAGATACAGATACAGATACAGATACAGATACAGATACAGATACAGATACAGATACAGATACAGATACAGATACAGATACAGATACAGATACAGATACAGATACAGATACAGATACAGATACAGATACAGATACAGATACAGATACAGATACAGATACAGATACAGATACAGATACAGATACAGATACAGATACAGATACAGATACAGATACAGATACAGATACAGATACAGATACAGATACAGATACAGATACAGATACAGATACAGATACAGATACAGATACAGATACAGATACAGATACAGATACAGATACAGATACAGATACAGATACAGATACAGATACAGATACAGATACAGATACAGATACAGATACAGATACAGATACAGATACAGATACAGATACAGATACAGATACAGATACAGATACAGATACAGATACAGATACAGATACAGATACAGATACAGATACAGATACAGATACAGATACAGATACAGATACAGATACAGATACAGATACAGATACAGATACAGATACAGATACAGATACAGATACAGATACAGATACAGATACAGATACAGATACAGATACAGATACAGATACAGGTACAGATACAGATACAGATACAGATACAGATACAGATACAGATACAGATACAGATACAGATACAGATACAGATACAGATACAGATACAGATACAGATACAGATACAGATACAGATACAGATACAGATACAGATACAGATACAGATACAGATACAGATACAGATACAGATACAGATACAGATACAGATACAGACTCGTCGCACTTCTGTTTCTATTTATAAATCATGCCTAGAATAATGAGTTCAGGCTAGAGCAGATACAGATACACATAGAAGTCGAAAATGTAGTGAGCGTGAGTCAAGTGCGCATTCAGACTTGACTCTGTGCTTTGGCAGTTCAAGTGTAGCTTTTAATCACTTTGTAGCCGAGCTAATTTCATCTGACGCTGCCTCATAAACAAAATGAGATACAAATGTGAGTGAGTTGAGTCAAGGGGCTATGGTTAATGTACCATATGTGGTCTACATATAGATATAGAGCTGTCAATATGATGTAGCATAAATAGAACAAATATATATGTAGATATATATGTGATATAGAATAGACAGCTTTTTCGGGTAAGAAGAAACTTTTCAGTAAATATTAAATAAGGTGTATCAATCTTTATTTGACTATCTATAGTTGAGTAAAAGATAAAAATGCATCGTTAGATACATTCTTTCAACAATATCTATATACTATTTATCTATCTATCTACCTATCTATCTCTTTGTCTATCTATCTATAGGCAATGTGAGCTAAATGAATATAGGTTAATAGCAATTCTCAATTAGTTACTCTTGCCCTCATTCCCTATATGTCTCTCTCTCGCTGTCTCTCTCTTCTCCTGTCTTCCATTCTGATTGATTTACATTCAATCATTTATCAACAACTTTCTAAGTAGTTTTGAGTCAGTAATTGAATTTATCTTATAAACAAATAATCTATCTTCATCTCTCTCTCTCACTCTCTCGCTTTGAATCCCTATCCCATACTTGATCTCGCTTTTGGCATACCCGTTATTTTGATATCTTGAATCGGTTTTTGTTGCTTTTGCCTCTTGTCCTAATCGTGCATTAGTCACAAAGTTTGCCAAAGTCGTGTTTTGTTTTGTTTTATTTTGCTTTGCTGTTTATTTTTCTTATTTTTATGGCTTCATGGCAGCCATGTTGTGCAGGGTGTGTTACACACACTCACGCACACACTGAGATAGAGGCATCGAGACAGGTGTGTGTGTGTGTGTGCATACCCATAAAATATGTTAATTGCGACATTTGCTGATTTGTTGTGGCTATTTCAGCAGCAGCAGCAGCAGCACAATTGTTGCTATTGTTGTTGCTGCTGCTGTTGTTGTTGTTTTTTTTTTTCTAACATTCAAGCCAAATATGTCAGCCTTGTCTCGCATCCATAAGCATCCATCTATCCATCCACAATTCATATCCATATCCATATTCATATTCATATGTCCAACTGCATTTCGCTCTCCCAACGCTAATGTCTCTTATCTGATTAATCATAATATTGCGCATACGCAGCGTATTGCGGCTTTCACAGAGGCGTTTTATTTTTAGACCAGTCGAATCGATGATGATGATGGTGATGATGCGAAGCTGGTGATAAATTAAAGTCTCATTAGTTGCTGCCTCAACTAGGCACAACTCACAAAATATACCCTGTAATTTGAGTGAGCGTGAAAGCCATTGCAAAATCAGCTCTAGATATATAAACTCAAGGGAAGCAGTCATAGACTTAACCCAGTCACAATCTGATTCATTCCAGAGCTTAAGCCAATTTCTAAATCCATCTCAACTTCGTTAGCTTTTTGCCTCTGCTTCTTATATAAGCGCCTATCTATCTACAGCAAGTTAATCTAATAATTTCAACGAACTCAAATTGAAAACGTATTTCCACATTTTGTTTTTTGCCACTTTAATAACTTTTTTTTTAGCCATGCTTTGAAATTCCATTGAATAATGGGCCAAATAGCGAAAATTGTTCGTTAAGTGTGCAAAAAAAAAAAAAAAAATTATTAAAAAATAAAAAACAACAAAGAAAACAAAAGCAACGTGTGGAAAGTGAAAAATCAACACTCGACGAACCAGCGCGAATTGCAATTGCATTTTGTGGTTTCTTCTCTTTCCACGAAGTTGGCTAATTGCTTTAATTAAAGAATCGATGGAAATAAAAACAGAAAAAAGAAATATGAGTGAAATATGAAACTCAAGTAGCCCAATTAATTTGTACCTCGAGTTTTGAACAGCGAAACCAGAAAACAGAAACAAAGTCATGAAGCTTAGTGTTTGTGAGTACGAATGTGAGTGTGAGGGGGACAGAGCTAACAGATACCCTGTAGGGGGATGAGAGAGGAGTAAGGAGAATGATAAAATGGAGAGAGAATGAAGAAATTGAAAAAATAAAGGATGAAGAAATACGAAAAAGAATAAGTAGGAGAAAGGGAGAGTGAAATAAAACGGGGAGATATATACAGATTTAGAGAGCGAGAGATCGAGAGAATGAAAGAGAGGTATAGACAGATAGAGGGAGAATGAGAGCAGGAGTAAAAGAGAGAGAATTAGATTAAGGGAGAGAGAAGAGAATAGCAAAAAGAAAGTGATACAAAAGGGAGAAAGATAGACAGGAATAGAAAGAGAAAGACAGAAAATGAGATATTGAGGAAAAATAGAGATAAAAGTTGAATTGGAAACATCTGTAGATTAATCAATTATATGACTTATTGTTGCATTTGCCCAATGATAGATCATCAACCTAGTCACTCGAGAATGCTTAAGCAGTTTGATGAAACACCCAGTAAGTCAATCAAACAGTACGCTAATCGCCATAGTGACAATCATGTAAAGACTCATCTAGGCATATCCATTAGCTATGATCGTGCTACAGGGTATGCCAAACAGGTGCCAATGAGCCTCATTCAAGTGAAGCTCTCGACCAGTTGGCAGTCAACTTTACAAAAAAAAAAAAACATATATGTAAATATATATGTATATACATATATTCAGGTATATATGTATGTATGTGTGTTGGAGGTGTGTATAAGTAGTACAAGTATCTTTCGTAGTCGCATAACTCAGCGTATTTGATTTTGTTGCTGTTTATTTTGTGTTTTGTTTTTGAGCTTCGGGCTCGTTTGGTGATTTCTTTCTGTTTAACACATTTTGGACACGCATCGCCAGCAGTCGTCAGCGACTGTGCGAGAGTGCTAATTTGGCGCAGCCTTCCCTCCCGTACCCGCCTACCCTCTCTGGCTTGCCCAATGCCTTCTGGAACACCTTCAAAGCAATTGATGTGACCCAAATATTGAATATCGCATCCAAAAGATGTTTCCAGATATAGAAAACTGAAAACAAAGTGAAAATATGCAAAACATTTTTGAAATTTTGGCTAATAGCAATCAGTTACACAGTCTTTCTCTTTCTCTCTCTCTTTCTCTCTGTCGCTCACTCGCTTATTGCGTAGGTGGCTTAATGTTATGCATTTCAATATATGTAGTTTCCAGTTTTGCCATTTGCTTCTCTCTCTCTCTCTCTCTCTTTCCCTTCCTCTATAGACTTCTATTTCGTTTTCTGTCTAAGGCTTAAGTTGTCACGTCGTCTCAGGGTTTTCGATTCCTACGATCCCCCCTAAAATCTTGACGAAATGCAAAAGTTTCATTCGCACAAAATAGTCAAGAAATTGAATTTGCTTAAATAAATCATGTAAAATACTAAGGCTAAGAGTAATGCTAATGCTAAAGCTAATACCAATACTAATACCAAGACTAATATAAAAAGCAATATCAATATCTAATGTACTCTGTATTTACCTTTTTATTTTTAACATTTTCCATTTATTATAAAAAAAAAAAATATGTCAAATGAAATGCCATTGCAATGCACATTCCATGCTGTTAACGATAACAACAATGATGATAATGGTGATATTGACAGTGCTAATGTGAATGATGAGGCTGCTACTGCAGCTGCTGCTTTCTGTTTACATGTTGCCCCAAGCAAAGCTAACCAACAACAACATCATTGTCATGATCATCATGATGATAAACATGATCATGATCATGGGCAATAAACACTCAGCAATTTTCACCAAGTTCGCTGAACTCTTCGATTCGTTTACACACAACAACAACAACAACAACAAAGCTTGCGTCTGCGTTGTCTTCGCAGTCATAAGAAAAAACTGAAAAGTTGACTGTAATAGTCCCTCCCACAATTCATAACTCTAGACCATATGTATGTATCTAGGAAAATTTTCAGTTTTAACCTTGTAATGCATCAGCATTTTCAAGTTCAGGTAAAGCCCATTAAGAACGTTGATCGAGTGGCTGTTATCGACTCAACTAGGTAATGCTCTCTACGAAAAGTTGCAAATGTAAAGAATTTTCTCAGTCTCTCTGAGACTTTAAGCTTAAAGCAGGGTTTGTCAAACTGTGCGCACAATTGTCAGAGATCTAAAGAAGCTCTTCCATAAATTGAATCCTTTAGAACTTCATAAGCAAATCACATCATTTCTATATCAATAAACTAGTTTATGAGCCTCTATGTACACTCCGTAGATTAAGATTAGCCTATATATACTCGTTAATATTCTATAACTGTTGCTGTAGAGTATATGCTAATGCGCTTTTCTTTCTTGTCAGCGTCTCGGAAGATTAGATCATTCGTGAGGTGAGCCAAGCGCGGGCGTTGACGATGACAGCACAACGGGGCGTATGACAAATGTGAAAAGATCCAAGACTCGAGATGACAGCTGTCAGTTGACTTATGCCAGGCACTGTCTAGAAACTCTGAGGCAACGCGAGCAAGTCGCGAGCTGTGAGTCGCGCTGTCTGACATTGGCTTAATCAAATCGTCACATAGATCTATGTAGAGCAATTGCTAGGAATGTCAAGCTCAACTTAACGGTTAGATAATCTTAACTATTCGCGGAGAAATTGAAAAGAAAATTGTAAAATCTTATATTGACTGGAAATGAAGATTTATAGACAAGCAGTTACAAAAACTCTATAGATAGTATCTTTGAGATACTTACACTTTAGAACTTCTGCAACTGCTTAACTGTTAATCATAATTTCCGTTTATTAGGTCGCACTTGATTCTCCATAGAATGAGCATAGCTTCAATTTCAACTTCAATTCTATATAGCTACTAATTGATAGGTAACATGGATCCGTCCCATTTATATATATATATCTAGTCTATCTGCTCCAGACCAATACGAATCTATATCCAGCTAACAACTGCATCTATGCATTCGCTGTATTGCCTCATTTTAGCTGCTATTTTTTTCAGTTAATGCGATTTAGTATTTATATTTGATAATTTAATCAACTTATGCTTAACAATTATGATAGACTGCACATACATAGTTATAGCCATACAATTGTCGGTATAAATCGCATGTCGCGCATACGTCACAGCGCATCGCATCGCATTATAATAATCGCATATGGAATTTGATGAGGTAATATTTCGTGCCTTCTCTGCACGTCTCATGGGCCCCCCATAGATCTGCAATTTTCACACGCTTTTCGAAGTTGTCTATTTCTCTCTCTCTCTTTCTTTCTTTCTCTCCTTTTTTTCGTAGTTTTTATAAGCCATTCAAGTGGATATTTGATTTAGGGCCGTGTTTTATTAACCAACTTGGCTGCTGACTGATTTTTTTTTTTATTTTCCTTTTTATTATTATTATATTATTATTATTTAGTTGTTGTTGTTGTGTTTGCACATTATATTTTTGTCGCTTATCTTAACCGTTTTGTCAATTTGTTGTTTTCTTTGATTTTGATGGGTTGCTTTATCGCCTATTACCAGATAGATTACCGCATTTCGTACGCCTGCCGGCGCTTTCTCATGTTAATGAAGCTCTTCTCATTATGCAAACTGTCGATCAACTTTCTGTGGACCACACACAGACACACAATTGCTCACTCACACACATATGTATGTGTGTGTGTGTTTATACCCGCTGCTTTTATAGCCTGCATATAAAGAATGTGTTTTCTGTCGCTAGGTGTCGCTTTTATCGCTTTTCTAACATTCAAATTGACAAATGTGATATATGAATGAGTAGCTCAATGCAGAGTTATATATTTTATAGATAATTATATAGGTTTATTTGAGTACATATGTTGTATAAATATATGTATATCTATACCTATCTGATATATATTCAGAATGTTCCATCATATTTATATTTAGACTAGTTTTCCTACGCCTCCCTCAGTCTTGCCATCTCTCTTTTTAATATCTCCCTCAACATCTTTAGCTCTAGGCTAGCTCTTTCCGTTGATCGGTATTTCCATGCAAATCAATTAATATTCATATAGAACTTTAGTTAATAGAGCTGCGGTATATCAGTCTGTCAACAAGTTAGATAAATACTCGTAGATCATTCCTAGCACCTCCCCTAACCTCGCCCCTTTCGCCATTCTTATACCGAATTCTCACACCCAATTCATTTTGCAACTTATTTCGATTGCTCAATTGTAAAATTCTGCATTTCATTTCGAAATTGGCCATAAGACACACACACACACTCTCACACATTACGAAAAAAAAAGTCTTCAAATTGAATTGTGTACCAATTATAATTGCTATTTCGATTGTTTTTCATTTTCATTTTCAGTTTTATTATTCTCGACTTTAGTTTTTTCTTCTTTCTGCAGTTGCAGTTGAAAAACTTAACGCTCGATTCAGCGCTCAAATTGCTTTGTGCCACTTTCAAGTTGCATTTGGTTTTTCTTCTTCTTCTGCTTCTGCTTCTTCTTATTCACTTCTTCAACTTCTGCCAGCTATTGTTTTTTGTTTACTTTGAAACTGGTCATTTAAAATGTGTGAATAGGGAGTATGAGCTTTGTTACGCGAAAAACTCAACAAACTCTACGAGGAAACATCAAATTTTTAACTCGAAATTAATGTAATTCGTTCAAGATCTATAACTATTCGAACTCTTACTTTACATATATTATAATTACGAAAGTGAGTCCGTTCGAACTCATTAATAATTCGAATATAACACGAAAATGGCTTTACATTTTCCAACTCAAAATTGATGGTATAAATATTAAACATTTGTAGTACTGGGTAACTTCTAGTCTATAGCATCCACATGCCAACTGCCAACTTCAATTTGTATTTTTGTAAGACGTCAATTGCTTTAAGCAATCAGTTCACAATGAGCTGCCAAATTGCATTGAGACAGGTGCACAGCTCGAGTGCTTTGTAGGGCATTGCTGCGAGAAGTGGCTCGATAAGACCCGATATGCTGACTGGATATATTCATATATGCATATATACACATACATATACATACATATATGCTTTAGAATAGAAGTTTTAAAAAATGTCACGAATGTCACGTTCGGTGAGCATAAGAATACGAATGGATTAGCATTACCACGCGATAAAATTCTATCGAAATGACCAAAGTTCTCAATAGAGCATAATATATCTGGAATATGTGGCAAAAGTTGGCATTGTTAATTAGGGGTACTCCCTCTCTGTAAGATTTGCTTTATTTATAGGCTTCTGCTTCAACATTTCTGATTTGGTCATTGAGATAATACTTCGCCTCTATTAATGGTAGGTCAAATGCTCTTATATGCCGAAAGATGATCTTGCTCAAGGCTGCAATCGATTACCTATGACACTCGCTGACATCGATCTTAGGCTCATGCTTTACCCTGAGTATATCAGAGCTATACAAGTTTAAGGAATTGCCATTCCAATTGGCCAATATTATAGACCGCACCGTCTTCTTTCGCACTAAATGCCTTGTACAGTGGCGCATGCGTGCCAAAAGCAAATTAAAATAGATATATATGTATATAGTATATACACTCAAATATATACAAATATATTTATAGACAGTACGTAGTTAAGCGAATAAAAATCACTTTCAAAAACCATTGCAAATTTGTTTTAACAATCAACATTTTTGTATTGTTTTATTTTTATTATTTTAATTGTATTTTGTTTATAGTTTTCTTCTTCTTCTTCTTCTTTACTTTTTTGGTAGCTGCCAAAGTCGAAGCCTGTCAGGAATTTTAATTAAGCTTTTTGTTTCTATTTTGATCGTTTTTTTCTTTCATACCCTTGCGCGTGGATAGATAGCTTGTAAGTGTGTCACGACTGTTAGAGGTCTTTTGCGACATCGTTTTTTGGTGACTGCATACGTAAATAGAGTTAAGGTAAAGATCTACAGAGATAAGTATATAAGGAGAGAGAAAGAGCCGTAGAGTTGGAGAGGTGGAAAGAAAAGGACTTCTGATAATGACAAGCAAGACAGAGCAAGAGAAAAGTAGAGTGAGAGAGTAAGAACGATAGAAATATAGAGGAAGGGAGAGTTATATGTATGTAGATCCATATTGATTAAGCAATCTATGTATGAATAGACAAACGGAAAGTTCTAGGCTGACAAGCTGAGATGTTAGATGATGGTGAATGTATCCATATCTGTATTATACTATATTTAATCCATATCTTTATATTGTTGTATTGCATTTTGTCTCAGTATCCATTGAAGGGCATTCAACTTTCTGCAATGCTAACGTTTATTACTCGGATATATACATATATTTTGTTATTATTATTATTTTCATTTGTAGTTTTTGCTTTCGGATTTTTGTTTTTCGATTTCCATTGCAATGCGAATAGACAAATCAATTTATATTTGTTGTTGTTGTTTATCATTTATGGATTGCGACTAAAGTGTTTAAAAATAACTTGGCAAATTCGATGCCAATTCCGATTCCGGGGGGAACTGCAGTTGGGGGCAGTCACTCGAGCGTCCTATTTGGAATTGTTGTTGTCGTAGTCGCTTTCCGCCAATTATGGATACTGAGTCGTTGTCGTCGTCTATTTGAAATTTCACTTTTTTTTCAAATATTTTTTTGTTTTGTATATTTGTTTTGTACTCGTTTGAACTCTTGAAAGAAAGACACAAAAGAGTTGGACTTGGCCGCTTGGCATTTGGAGCGCAAGTGCAGCTGAGGGCTGGCAACGGAGCAAGTGCATGGGAATGGGAATGAAATGGAGTGGGTATGGGATGATTTGCAATAAACTGGCTAATAGCCAGATTTGCAGCAGCAGCAACATGAGCAGCGAGCACCGAGCAGCTTCAACATGTTAGCCAGCCAAGCAGACACAAGTTATAATTAATGCTTCGCTTTCACCTCTTTCAATTGTCGAATACTTAGGAGCACTTAGTGCTGACTTATCAACAACAACAACAACAACGAGAAGAGTAGCAGACTCTCAAGGATTTGGTATGTGTGCTGATCAACACTGGCTAATTGCTTTGCAGCGGATCTACAACGGCAGTAGGTCAGCGCTGCGAGTGTTTTAAAACTTTGTTTTTTATGCAGAGTTTTGACTTGACAATTTGTTTTGATGGCATCAACCAACACTGTTTTCTATGCTATAACTAACTAATAGTTGCTATCCCGAGATCCCGGACCTTTCTGCTCATGCTGATCTTTCCATAAATTGCCATTAGCCAACACTTATTTGTAAATTAGGAATATAGCTATTCAATTATATTATATTATTATACGTTAATATATAAATTGTGTATGTCTGTATGATTTGTTTCATTTCGTTTCGTTTCTCTATTGTTAACCAACACTAGCTATCTAGTTAATAAGTACTTAACAACACTAGCAATCTGGCTTTACGCTTTTTGAATGAACAACTCTAATTGGGCTGGCCTTGCCTCTCATTTTGGGCCCACCTCCGGGTGGTCTCTACTAAGTGGCCTGAACCCGGTCGCCCCGCTCAACCCTCGGCCCAAACCTTTACAGCTAACCAATTACAATTTCTGTTATTGTTGTTGTTGTTGTTTCTATTTGTATGGCCAAAAACCTGTCGATTGAAGCCAGAATGAAGCCAGAGACACGCGTGTAGATTTGCTATGTGGTTAACTGCACACAACTACACGAAAACAGATTGAGATATAGCAGTGAGACAAGCCCATAGAGAGAGACATAGGCAAGTATATGCATATGGATATTTTTGGTATTTTATGTGCCTCGTGTGTATGTGTGTGTGTGTGTGTGTGTGTGCCTGTCTTTCAGTTTGCCATAGTCAAGATTGTCTATTTGTTAAGCTATCTCGCATGTTTGAGCAATGACCTCAACTGTTTGTTTATTGTTTTTTTCTTCTTCTCTGTTATTTATTTTGTTTTTTTTTTTTTTTCGTCGTCTCGTTCGTGCGTGGAATTTCTTTAGAGATCTTAAGTTGCGGCTTGTCTTGTAAGTGTCAAAAAAAAAAGACAGAAAAAAATATGTGGACAGCAACAACAACAACAACAACAACAACAACAACAAGAGCAACAACTCAATGTTCGCTTCGCTTAAGATCAAAGTTCAGCTTGCAATGCTGCACATCAGCGTGTTTCAATTTCAATTTCAATTTCAATTGAGTTTCGCATTGCATTCATTCAATTGGCATCGAGTGCTAGACTAAGTCCGTTCAATAGAGCAGCAACCAAATGTTGGTCAAGTGTTTCTCTATCGCTCTCTCTCCCTCTCTTTCTATCTTTAGCGCTGACCTTTTAAAAAGTCATTTGGACATATATCAGTTGATACCCTGTAAACAGTTTATTATATTTATTCGTATCCGTATTGTAAATAATTTATCGAAAAAGTCGCGAATGTTTCGAGTTCGATAATCATATAAATGAAACTGAATTCAATTTAAAGATTAGCAACATTGTACTGAGATTGAAAACTCAAAACCTTAATTGCAAATTAGATAAATATCTTAGAGTTCAAGCCAGAAACTAAGACTGGGTTAACGAATGGAATTACTTGAGATTTATGCCTATTCTCTCTTAGCAAAATATGAAACATGAAATAATATGACATTATATAAAACCTTGTAAGTATTATTTGAAAAGGTATATCAAATAAAGTATGCATAGAGCAATACTATGGTTTTCAATAGGTAAAGTCAAGTTAGACCAGTCTGTCGACTCGTATACTTCAAATTGACAAGAAACTTCAACTTTCTGTTTCTACTATAGAAAATGATTGAGTTTTTTTTTTCAATTGAACGATAACAATAGGGCAATTCTTTTCAATTTTATGATACGGCAATAAACAGAATCGCGGAGTTTCACTCTCTTTAGATACGTCCAAATATTGCCTCAATCGATGCGCTTGGTTAGGGTATCTTCTAGTCGTACACTGCCAATTGCCACTTATTCTCTCTTGTTTTTTATTAATTTTCGTATAGTATATGCTATAATAAGTGTCTGTGTGTTGTTGGCCAAGCTTTTTAAAACAAGAATTGTTAAAAAGAATGCGTTTTGTTTTTGTTTTTCTTTTCTTGTCTTTATTTATGTTTTTTCTCTCGCTTTTTTTCTTAACACAAATTCATTTGCATACGCATACAACAGGTATTTATGTTGTTGTTGTTGTTGTTAAAGTTAAGATTGATGATTTTAAGCGATTTGGCACGAGCGAGACGCATGGCTTTTTTTCTGAGGCCGCTTTTCTGGCATTCCACATTCAACTTCCCCATCGCCTCTTCCCTTTCCGCCCCCCCCCCCCTACACCAACACTATACCCCCCTGAAGGTACCATAAAATAGCTGATGCGATTCTTTTGCATATGAATGCGTATAGCGTTGGGGTATCCGAGTGGGGCGAGGTGTCTGCTTAGCTTACAACATTCAGACCCCCCGCGTGTCTCATCGGGGTGAATCTTGCAGACATTATCTCATTTGGTTATCTCATCTCGAGTGAACAACAGCAGAAACAAATTAATAATAAATAAAGCTGATTCGGCACACATTACGAAATGCAGTTATGCGTTAATGAACTGTTGTTGATGAGATCAGTAATCGACTTATCGATAAGTTTTGCATGACTGCGCAAAGCGCCGTCTATCGAATCGAGTTTGAAAGTCAGCTACAATTTGACATTGAAACGAACTTTGAAGGAAGGAAGAAGAGCTGGTGGCGCAGGGTGGGTGGGGGTAAACTTAGACTAGACTATACTAAACTATATATATGAAAACATACATATATTTATATTAATATCTTACCCTTGATTAGGTTCGCGTGCCGCAAGTGAAGATCAAATTGGATTCCTTGATATTTGTTTTTGGTCTCGCTCCGTTTAGCAGCAATTAATATATAGGTATGTATAAGAAACAACTCTATAATATAGGCAAAAGAAATAAACGAATTTCGAATTTTATGGCTGAGCAAGACAACAACACAAACAACACACATGAACAGAGACACACAGAAAAAAAATAAATAAATATGTAAATCTTCAATAAATTTAAATTGATGGTCAGAAAAAAAAGGAAATCAAAAGCAAATTTCTTGCTTTAGGTTCGAAAAAAAAAAAACAAAAACAAAAACCAAATGATGCAAAACAAAAATGAAATAAATAGCAACAAAATCACGTTAAAACGGTCTTTGGGTATATTTTTGTATTTGGAATGCGCCCGCCTTCGATTTCGGCTTTGGCAGCGACTTGCATCGGTTTCTGTTTCAATTTCGATTTCAGTTTCGGTTTGTGACTGCGATGGCTCTTTACCAAATTTCACGCACAGTTTCGCACAGCGGGCACACAGACTCGTTTCTCGAATTGGAATTCGAATTCGAAATTCGTTTGCTCAGGCAAGCGGTTCAAGACGTCGACTTGGCGCGTTCAGCTCGTACCGAAGACTGTCTGTTTGCTTAAGCCGCTGCCCAAGCCACAGCTCAGTCGCTGCTTCGTGAACGCCCCAACGAACGCAGCCGAGCTGTCAAGCTGCCGAGCAGCTGCTTCGTGTACCATGGCTGCTGCTCAGTTTTTGTGTTGTTGCTTTTGCTGTCCGTTCGCCATTTCGTTAAAGGCGACAAAATGTCAAATCAATACGCTATGTGATCCTCGTAGCAATCACCTTTTCCTATACCCTGTATACAAATGGGGAATGGGCTACGTTGAATTTGCTGCATATAGAACATTTGCTACGCATTCAAGTGCACAGTATTTAACAGAGCAGTAATGGAAAATGTTGAATCAACATGAGTTAGAATTGTGAAGTAATTAATCGCACTTCATTAATTTATTTAAAGCTGTAAAGCTAAGATGTATATTGATTAGCAACAATTTTAATAGGAAAAACTTTTATGTAAAGTATTCGATGCAGTTTAAGAGATATCCTTTAGCCGATAATGCCCATTTTGAAGCCATTTTGTGTTGTTTATTTTCGTTTTTGCCACAGCGCAGCAGCAGCTACAACTGGTTTTACAGTTGGTTTTCGCAGTACGTATTGCCTGACTGCTTGCCTGCGTGCCTTTCCTGCCGATGTTCCAGTTTCGCTCGTACCCAAATTATTTGCCAATTGGATTTTGCGTTGTTGCCTCGTGACCGAACTCGATTTTTTGTTTATTTTGCTTTGCTTCGAGCTGAGTAAATTTCTTTATCATGGCTCGTCTTATCTCGCCAAGTCTTCATTAGCAGTTAATGAAGAATGTTTAACAGTTAGTTTCGGCTCTTCGCGAAGCTTCCGTAAAGCCATGAAAGCGCTGTAGCGGAAGGTTCTCTAATATAATTTAATATCTTTTTTTTCAGTTTAACTTATTGGCAAAGAAGAGATTCTAAATGGATAAATCTTAAAGTATGATAAGATTCACTTGATATGATCATTTCGAAATTGCTTTGTAATCCTTAGCGAGGTGTATGAATAGTTGAAATAGGAATTTCCAATTGGAAATGTTATTGAGCTGGCTAGTTGGAAGCGTGTGCCATATCTGAAACGTTTTGCTCCAATTGCAATATGGCCAGTGCCACGCCCATTTAAGCGGATTGCCCCAGCCGCAAGAGGCCATTCGCTAGCCAATGTGGGCCACAGAACCTGGCACATGGAATGCACCCGTTGATGACAGCGCAACTTAAGTGTTGCCACTATCGCAGCTAGGCCGGAACGAGCCGATACGTTGACCGAGACGGGGATAGAGACAGAGAGTGCGAGAGCAAGAAAGATCGAGAATGGGTTAGCTGTGGGCGAGAGAGAGAGAGAGAGAGAGAGAGCCATTGAGAGAGGTGCAGCGACAACATTTGGCCGCCTGTCATCCGCATATTTGTGACCACAGCTTGGCTGCACTTCAATGAGCCCCAGGCCCCACAAAGAAGAAACCACCATGGGGCAGTGCAATAGCGAAGGCTGACTGACTGGAACATACCCAGTAAAGAATACGTTATCAATATACTAATCTTAGCTTTGTACAGTTTATAAGAGCGGGTATAGGGTATGCTTTAAATGTAAGATACCCTATAATAATATATTAAGAGTTCCATTCAATAATACACATTTCTATTTGATTCTAAGCCTAAGTATAAAATCAAAATAATTTGATATTTCAATATTTATCGATTTTAAACTCGCTTGACTATCGCCAGCTTTGCTTATTTCGTAAAAGTAAAAAAAAGAGCACCACAAATCGATAAATATCGATATATGCACCTGCAGCGCAGCTCACCTGTCCACATTATAGGGTAGACGAAAAATAACAATAAAGAAGAAAAACAAAAACAGCAAACAGAAAACTTTCTGTTGCAGCCATTAAAATTGGCCTGGCCAGCCGCGCTGCAAGCTAGCTAGAGCCCGAAAACCTGTTATCGATTTGAGGAAAATCTCATATAACTGCTGCACACACATACATATTTTCCAGCTGTGTGTGTGTGTGTGTGTGTGTGAGCGTGCTGGAAATTCGAAAAACTTTCAATAATGCCCGTGCCAAGCGATTGGGAAACGTGAGAAGCGACTCAAATTGCTTTTGCTATTGGCTTTGATCATCATCAGCAAAAGCAACAACAACAACAACTGTGACAACAGCAGCAGCAGAAGCAACAGCAGCAATTGCAAACAAGTTTTTCCAGTGCGAATGTCAATCTGTTAAATCCGCCAACCAACTGGATGCCAGGATCGCAGATGCACAGCAAAAGATACAAAGATACAAATATGCAAAAGATACAAAAGATGCAAAAGCTGCGCGACGGCCGCTTGACTGACTGAGCCAGTGCCAGGGCAGCGATCGAGCAACAACCTTTGCAGCAGAAAAAGTAGAAGTAGAAGTAGAAGTAGAAGTAGAAGTAGAAGTAGAAGTAGAAGTAGAAGTAGAAGTAGAAGTAGAAGTAGAAGTAGAAGTAGAAGTAGAAGTAGAAGTAGAAGTAGAAGTAGAAGTAGAAGTAGAAGTAGAAGTAGAAGTAGAAGTAGAAGTAGAAGTAGAAGTAGAAGTAGAAGTAGAAGTAGAAGTAGAAGTAGAAGTAGAAGTAGAAGTAGAAGTAGAAGTAGAAGTAGAAGTAGAAGTAGAAGTAGAAGTAGAAGTAGAAGTAGAAGTAGAAGTAGAAGTAGAAGTAGAAGTAGAAGTAGAAGTAGAAGTAGAAGTAGAAGTAGAAGTAGAAGTAGAAGTAGAAGTAGAAGTAGAAGTAGAAGTAGAAGTAGAAGTAGAAGTAGAAGTAGAAGTAGAAGTAGAAGTAGAAGTAGAAGTAGAAGTAGAAGTAGAAGTAGAAGTAGAAGTAGAAGTAGAAGTAGAAGTAGAAGTAGAAGTAGAAGTAGAAGTAGAAGTAGAAGTAGAAGTAGAAGTAGAAGTAGAAGTAGAAGTAGAAGTAGAAGTAGAAGTAGAAGTAGAAGTAGAAGTAGAAGTAGAAGTAGAAGTAGAAGTAGAAGTAGAAGTAGAAGTAGAAGTAGAAGTAGAAGTAGAAGTAGAAGTAGAAGTAGAAGTAGAAGTAGAAGTAGAAGTAGAAGTAGAAGTAGAAGTAGAAGTAGAAGTAGAAGTAGAAGTAGAAGTAGAAGTAGAAGTAGAAGTAGAAGTAGAAGTAGAAGTAGAAGTAGAAGTAGAAGTAGAAGTAGAAGTAGAAGTAGAAGTAGAAGTAGAAGTAGAAGTAGAAGTAGAAGTAGAAGTAGAAGTAGAAGTAGAAGTAGAAGTAGAAGTAGAAGTAGAAGTAGAAGTAGAAGTAGAAGTAGAAGTAGAAGTAGAAGTAGAAGTAGAAGTAGAAGTAGAAGTAGAAGTTCTCGTGTCTCCATTAGTTCTAAGAGATGTATGCTAGACATATGTGCCATTAAAGCTCTTTAAAATGCCAACAGGTTCTTTCTTATATAAATTATGATAATTATACAATAATGCCTGTCTTATAATTCCTTCTAATGGATAATAGATATAATCGTCTTATAATTGCCTAAGATTTCATCAGTTCTACAGCACAGTCACAGACACTTGAGAGCAAATTACGCAAACATTTTTGCAAACATGATCTCAGTTAATTGTAAACAACAACAACAATAATAACAACAAAACATCAGCAAAACGATCTAAAGGTGTGCGTAGAATCATCTTCTGCTTGGAATGTAAACAATTCCAATTGTCTATTCTTATTGGCATTCTCATACGCCCACGCACATTCTATACATACATATGTACACATATACATACATATATCTATAGGTTCTGCTTGCTTAAATAAATAAAAATGTATGAAATCTTTTACTTTGACAGCATTTTGGTATTTTGAAACACGTTTACAGGTGCTTCTTGTTGTTGTTGTTGTTGTTGTTGTGCCTGCAAGCTCAAGTCTGTGCATATGTATATACAAATGTATATATGTATAGATATTTTCACAGCCAAACGAGTTTCGAAATGTGCGATCTTTTTGTTAACCGGGTAATATTCATATATTTAGGTAATCCACTGGAGGGTATATACACGTAACTAGTCGGTATGTAACACCAGTGACTATCTATCTATATTTGTCTCTTAATCTCTAGCTGCATCTCTCTCTCACTTCTCTCGTTCTCCTTCACTCTCTCTTTGTTCATCTCTTTGTCACTCTCTCTGTCTCTCTCTTTCTCCCCTTATCTACCTGCATATCTCTTTATCTGTCGCCCTTTCAATATTTTTGTTACAGGCATAAGTCTAGTAGGGTATTTGAGCATGGGCATACCCTAGCTAACATTGCCTATTTCGCTTTTTCATTTCACCATAAAACATGTTCCCATTGCCAATTTGAATATGCCGAAACAATTAAAAAAAAAGCTTCTTGCCTCTGTTCGCTTCCCTATTGCTTTTATTACCCAATTCGAAGCGTGTGCTGCCTCTCCGTTCATTCACCAAATGGAATCTCGGCTCCCATTTGTTCTTAATTTCACATTGGAATTTTCATATGAATTCCCAATTAGAATTTGTCTTCCTTCGGCTGCTCTCCAACTGCTGTGGCGTATGTTCCTCCATTCCATTTTCCATTGGAATATTATTACTTGCCTCTTGCTCTCGATTCCAATTGCATTACATACCAGCAATCAATTTCCATGAT
Source organism: Drosophila aldrichi (assembly GCA_035045965.1). NCBI lineage: Eukaryota > Metazoa > Arthropoda > Insecta > Diptera > Drosophilidae > Drosophila > Drosophila aldrichi. The sequence continues at coordinate 9,991,663 of JAWNOM010000484.1, read as the reverse complement.
TTTGTCCCATTGGAATCTCTTTGCTTCTCCCGTTTCCTACTCATTTCCAATTGGATCGTGTTCTATTTCCATTTCTAATCATTCCACATTGATGAATTCCTTGTCTTTCCCAATTAGAACTTTTCTCACTTATTTAATTCAGCATATTTTGACTCTGCCAACAATAACTTTAAATTTATTCACAAAACTTATAAATTAAAAAAAAAAGTAATTTTTGTCTACATTTCGAATTGATGTTAAGCTCCTTCTTGGCTCAGTACCAACTGCGCGAATAGGCGTTTGCCTTGGCATAGGCATTGCTGCTGCTGCCGCCGCCACCTCCATGGCTGTAGCTGTTGGCGCTGCTGCTGGCATAGGAGCCGCCTCCTCCGCCGCCCCAGCCGCCACCACCGCCTGGATGACCACCACCGCCCCCGCCGCCTGGATGAAAACCACCGCCCCCACCGCCTGGATGACCACCGCCGCCACCGCCACCGTAGTGTCCTCCTCCACCGCCGCCGCCTTGATAGATGGGCTTAACCACATACACCTCATATATGGCTGGCTTATGTATACCGCGACCGCCTGGATGGCCTCCACCACCGCCGCCTGGATGACCACCACCGCCGCCGCCACCTCCATATCCGCCACCGCCACCAAATCCACCGCCGCCGCCAAATCCACCGCCGCCACCGAAGCCACCACCTCCGCCTCCGCCACCACCACCACCGCCGCCGCCTCCGTGTCCAAAGAGCAGCTTCTTCTTCAGCTGCAGCAGCGAGGGCGTGGCCAGGGCCAAGCAGCTGCTAACGAGCAGCCAAGTCAAGAGCAGCCTCCAGTGTTGCATCGCAGTTCAACGCAGATCCGGCTCGTCTCTGTTTCACTAACTGATGCACTTCAATGTCAATTCCAAGCAACTGCTGCTGGCCAACGACTGAACGAACTGTTGCGCATCCCCGGCTAATTTATAAAGGTTCTCAGCTTGGGTTGCCTCCCATTGTATTTGGCCCGTTTCAAAGTCGTCATCCAAAGCGCATTTTTCTCGCCGGATGCACTGAAACCTGCATCACGTATACAACAACAGCAACAACAACAACAAATAGTAGCAGCTATTTGTTTAGGCATCTAACTCAGCTGAATGAATCGCGAGTCTAAGTCTGACTGGTAAAAGGAGCCGCTACAGCTGCAACCCCAAATAACTGACAGTTAAATAAATTAATTGATTGATTTTCAGTTAATTGACAAACAGTTAACTGACTAGCTCGTAAATTTAGTCATCAATCAGAAGCCGAATGAATCAATGAATGGAATAGTCAAAGAGTCTAGAATTCGATTTATCATTTTATCAATTTATACATCAATTTGTCCTTAAGTCAATCATAAAGTCTATTTATTATTCAGTCATTCACTCAGTAAGCAAGCTAATCTATCAATCAGTCAATCAATGAATCTATCAATCACTTTGTCAATCAGTCAATAATACAAACTGAAGTCAATCTCTCTGCTATCAATCTCCCCTTTCAGTAAGCTCATCAATCAGTTCTTAAACAGAACAAAGAATGCATAAAGAATTTTTATTTATATTTCAAATATTACTCATACGCCCCATTAGCAGACATTCGATTAGCTCAGCTTAACTAAGCAGCTCATTTGATGTAGCGCATTACGACTATATAAATTGTTCCGCAAGTAAAATCTATCATAATTAATTACATGCATTGCTTACCTGGTAAATCCCTCTTGCTCATCATTCCCAAACAGAGAACATTTTACGAATATTTGAATGCAATCTCTCCGTCTCTATCTCTCTCTCTCTCTCTCTTGCTAGTTAGCCTGCGGATATCTATTGAATGTGCAATAATTTCTAGCTATTCACAATTTTAGTTTTATAACTGACTTCACTGACATCTTAATGTTAAACTTGCTATCAAATTTGATAGCTACATTGATCTAACTGTGAAATTCGACAAGTGCCCCATCTTCATATCAAATTTAACATTTAAGTAAAATACTTTAGAGGAAATCCATTCAAATACATTTATAGCAGCAGTATAAAAAATTGCTAAGCATTTCAGTCGACTGAGCCATGATTCAATTTATGGATGCATCACCTAGTCGTTTATTCCCGGCGTCAATTACAGAGATGATCAATTGTTGTTGCATTCATCGCCGTCATTTGTACTCAGGGACTCCACCCAGCATTGGGCTTGCTAATCGCAGCCTAATAAAAATTAAATTGAAAAACTCTCAAATAAAATGAGACTCTAAATTATTCAGAAATTCCCCTAGGGAAACGCTTCAATCGGTTGTGCCCAAAGGCATAATGAAGTATGATGATGATCTCTAGAGTAGGGAAGAGAAGGAAAAGTCCCAAAAAGTGTGTGAAAGAAGAACAAATTTTTAATTATTTCATAAAATATATATAGGCATGTTTTTTTATTTTTATTTTTATGACATTTTGGAATGATTATAATGTAGTACATCATATTGTATGTATGTATGTGTGTGTGTTGGTGTGTATGGGTTATATGTGTGTGTGGCACAGTCCACGAATTACAACTAGAATAAAGTCTAACTCCATAAACTCGCTGTGTGTGTGTGTATGTGTGTGTGTGTATGTGTATATTTGATTACATTCATTTTTTTTCTTGTTTTTAAATTTTTTTTTGCATTTTGTTACATTTTGTTTTTAATTTTTTTTTTGTTTTGTATTTAAATTAATTGTATGTAATTTATTTATAATTTTCATCTTTTCAGATTTTTGGAGAGGAAAGTTTCAGTTGTTTTTTTTTTTTTTTTATCGCTACATAGGCACGTCAGTTCTATTTGTTGTTTGCATTTGTTTTTTTTTTTTTTCGTTTTTTGTGGATTGTTTTTTTTCTTGCTTTGCTTATAAATAATGTTAATAATACATTGTTTTTATAATATTTGTTTTTTTTTAATTTTTGTATTGCATACAAAAAAAAAAAAGAGCTGAAAAAAATATGATTTGAACAGAAAATACTAACTATATACACATATCTATAAGTATATATACTATATATTATGTATATATAGGGGCGTGTATGTGTTTGTGTGTGTGTTTGGAGGGGGTTTACAATTTCAAATTACAAAAATACTAAACTACCGATAGACATTTATCGATAAACACAATCTCGCTCAGTTGAGAGAGATCATTTGCTACTCTCTCAACTCTCTCTCTTTCGCTATCTCTATTTTTCTCGAACTCTATCTCTGCTCTTCATTCGATAGACCTTAGTTATAAAGAAGCTAAGCTGCAAATACAATCGCCTTGGCGATAAAAAAATAAACTATATATATATATATTTATTTATATATTTAAATCGTAAATATATACTGTAAATAAATAGAATTCTCAGTAGTTTTTGTTTTGTAAGTGTTGTTGTCTTCTTCGTTTCATATCTCTTTTGTTTCTTGTTTTGTTTTTGTCTAATTGGCTAATTAAATATTGTTCGCTTGTCTTAAATGTGTGTGTGTGTATGGAGGGAGGGAGGGGGGAGGGGGTAGTCACATGGGGTCACATAATATCTAAATGTTTTAACAATTTCAGCTATTGCACTCTAAAATAAAAAGAAAAATAATTTAATAAAATATTTTTTTAAAAAAATCTGCCTTTCTATTCGCTTCTCAGCAAAAACAAATTACATTTGTAATATATTTTGTTGTTGTTGCTCTTGTTGTTTGTTATTGTTGTAATTGCACTTGTTATTGTTGTTGGTATTTTTTTTTTTTTTATTATTTTTGTTGTTTTTTTTTTCTTTTTTTGTATTTTATCTCTTGGTTTTTGTTGTTGTTCTTGTTTGTTGTTGTTGTGTTGTCTCTAGTTTCGCTTTGATTTGTTCAAATTATGCATAATTTAATATAATAATAATAATAATAATGATGATAATAATAATGATATTTCACTAAAATTAAAATTCAGTACTTCAGTATAAATTGCAAATTGCAATCTACACATATATATATGTATGTGTGTTTGTTTATGTGTGTTTGTAATGTCTTGTATATAGCCATCTTTTATGAGCCAATACCAAAAAAAAAAAAATTATATATACATCTATATAGATATATATCTACCAAAATTTGTAAAAAAAAAAAAAAAATAAATAAATGTTCAGTTAACATTAACCATTCACATTCACATTCACATACAGCATTGTTGCTTTAGTATGTTTGACAGTATTTAATAAATACTAGTTTAATATAATATTTTTAGTTAAATTATCAACGACGACAGAGTTTTAAAAGTCCAAAATCTTTCAACTAACGACTTAAACAAATTGATTAGACAAAATAAAAAAAAAAATACCGACATTTAACAAAATTAAAAAAAAAAAATTTATAATTTATATAATATAAAAATAATAGTTATATATGAAAAAAAAAATAGACCGATTAGTTTTTGTTTGATGTTTTGGAATGACCGCTTTGCGTGTGTATGTGTATGTGTGTGTGATTGAGTACATCTGTGTGCGTGTATGGGTGTGTGTGTGTGTTCTCTTACATTCTAGGAATGCATAGCATATAGCTGCTATATGAGTTCCACTATAGATCTAATACAAAAAAAAAAAAATTATATATATACATACATATGTATATATACGAGCCCTGACCACAATTAATTCGAACAGCATGTTTTTTTCACAGTGCGCAATGTTTAACACACTATATTGTCAATACTACTAAAGATAACACATACCAATGCGTTTCGTCTTAAAGAGAATTTTATTCTCTACACGATGAAAAAAAATTGTTGCTCTATTTCCACCAGCAACAAAAATATGAGTAATTTACTAAAACGCTTGGCATAACAGAGGAGAAAAAATTGACCACTATTAATTCGAACTCTGCGTAAGCTTACCTTTATCTCAAAATAAAAGCAAAAAAAAGCAACCAATGAAACAGAATAACTATCTAACTATAGTCTGCGAATAATATCGCAATACACCGGCAAAAATTTTAAAATTGCTGCAGATGCAACGATGCAACCACGATGGTACGTGGTAAGCCTATTTGCAACGAAATCCGAGTTTTGCTTAGAGATTTTTTTAAATCTTAAAGAGATCACCAAGCAATTAAATTTGTCTAAATCGTTTATACATGGGGTGATACAAATTTAAAAAAAAAAAAATTGGGAATATTGACATGAACATTGCGAATAGAGGCCGAACATCAGCAATAACACCCCGCGACAAAAGACAACTGGCCAAAATTGTTAAGGCTGATCGACGCCAATCTTTAAGAAATTTGGCTTCTAAGTGGTCGCAGGAAATTTCCAAAGCTGTCAAGCAAAATAGGACGCGATTGCATTTTAAAAATATTGGATATGGTTTTTATAAAGTATGTTTTGTTATTACCTATGCATCGTACCCAATAACTTATCTTACTCGTGGGTCAAGGAAACACCTTTGCTTACGCTTCCTCAAAAAAGAAACGCTTGCAATGGGCTCGGGAAAGGATGTCTTGGACTCAAAGGCAATGGGATACCATCACATTTAGCGATGAAGCAAAATTTGATGTTAGTGTCGGCGATACGAGTAAACGTGTCATTCGTAAGAGTGCAGAAACATACCCTCAATACTGCCTCAAAGAGTAAAGTTTTCTGCGAGCACTATGGTATGGGGATGTATGTGTGCCAAAGGATAAGGAAAGCTTCATTTCATTGAAAGGACAGTTAATGCTGAACAATACATTCATATTTTAAAATGTAATTTGCGGACATCAATACCAGAACCAAAACTTTTCAGCAGGGCGGAGCATCATGTGCACAGCCAAACGCACCAAAAATGGCTGGAATCAAGTGGAGGTTTTAGATTGGCTATTAATTAGCCTAGACTAATCCCAACTGAGAATATTTGGTGGCATTAGCCACCATCATTAAAGAGCAAGCTTCGAAATGAAGCAAAAATGAACATTTCTGACTTGAAAATCGAATTGCAAGAGATGTGGGACTCAATTTCTCAAGAGCATAGCAAAAATTTTTTAAAATCAATTCTAAAATGAGTTAAATGCGTAATGCAGGCCATGGGCGACGTAACACAATTCGAATATTAATTAAATTATTGTTTTAAGTATGATAGTAAATCACATTAGGCAGCGTTCGAATTAATAGTGGTCAATTTTTTCTCCTCTGTTATGCCAAGCGTTTTAGTAAATTACTCATATTTTTGTTGCTGGTGGAAATAGAGCAACAATTTTTTTTTCATCGTGTAGAGAATAAAATTCTCTTTAAGACGAAACGCATTGGTATGTGTTATCTTTAGTAGTATTGACAATATAGTGTGTTAAACATTGCGCACTGTGAAAAAAACATGCTGTTCGAATTAATAGTGGTCAGGGCTCGTATATATGGTTCAGAATACATTTGATGTAGTTGAATGCAGCGCACGATTCGCACATTTAAATACTATATAAAAAATACAAATTGTTGTTGTTGTGGATTTTGTTACTGCTGTGCATGTATGTGATTGTATGAATGTGTGGGTGTGTGTGTGTGAGTGTGTAATACTTAAATAGTTAGGGATAGTGCATTGGGCGGGACCGGGAGGCATTTGTCGTCGTAGCCATAAAACGTCGAAGTTAACATTATCGTTATCGTTAAAGTTATCGTTAATGTCACTGTCATCGCTATCGTTATTGTTATCGTCGTTGATATTCGCTGCATAATTATTGCACTCAATGTTAACATCGCAGTGACTGGCAACGTCCATTGCAAAGTTACCGTTATAGCTATCGTTATCGTTATCGATTGACAAAGATTGCAGTCATCAGTGATATTATCGATTCACAATCTGCAGCTGCTACGATTAATGTTATCGCATTGAAAATGTTTTGCTTGTGATCACTTGATATCGTTATCGATACCTCGCTCGAAAATTGGTCATTTGTTATTAGTTATTGTATTGTCCATTAAACGGCATCGAAAAACATGATAGGAATGTCTATGCCACTGTTGGCATCTGTATGTCAATGTCAGCGTTATTGTTATCGATATTTGATATATTAATATTTTATCAATTTCTTTTCTTGTTTTTACTTAATTTGGTTTTTTTTTTTTTGTTCAATGGGTTATTAAATAACGTTTGAAAGTTCACTGTTATCGTTATCGTTATCGCCCCCAGTTCAACAGTCCTCGTCTGATTTATCGTCTATCGATGACCGGCATCTAGCGCGTGAAGGCACTGAGAAAATGTGGCCCACCCATATCGAACTGCTGCTGCTCAAAGACATCGTCGACCATGCCCCCCACACCCGGCACATTCACCCCATTGGGCAGACCGAAGTTGGCCCCATTGGCCGCCAAAGTGGCTGCAGCTGCCGCCACAGTGGCCGCCTTCAGTTGACTTATCGCCAACATTGGCGGCTTATCGCCGGGCTTCCAGCGACGATGGATGCCCATCGACTTGAGTTTCTGACAGACGGACGACGGCGATATATTGATGCCCTTCTCGGCGAGACGGGCGGACACCTTCCAATATTGTATGTTGCTGTCCTCCTTGATCAGTTCGAGTATCTCACGTGTGATCTCCTTGTCGCGCAGCTCCCGCTCGGCGGCCTTCAAGCGGCGACGCGTGTGCAACAATTTGCCGCCATTCATGGAAGTCGATTGCTGCTGCTGCTGCTGCTGTTGCTGTTGCTGCTGTTGGTAATGTGATGTTTCCGCTGGTGTGTGGTGATGCAGCTGTTGCTGTTGCTGCTGTTGCTGTTGCAGCATCAATTCCTGCTGCTGTTGGCGCTGCTGTTGCTTTTGCTGCTGTTGCTGCTTGTTGATCAGCTCCATTTGCTGATGCTGCATTTCCTGCAACTGTTGCTGGCGCTGCAGCTCCTGGTGATGACGTTGCTGTTGCTCCTGTTGTTGTTGTTGTTGCTGCTGTTGCTGTTGCTGCTGCTCCTTGGCAGCCAGTGCGGCTGCATCGTCGCGCCCCTCGCTGCGCTTGTTGCGATACGAAAGCGGCACGCCCTTCAATATGGCATCGCGCACCTTCCAGGCCGTCATCTGGGAGACGTTCAGGGCGCGCGCTATCTCCATGGTGGATGCGTTCTGGGCCACCAATAGCTTGGCCATGGCATACTTCTCGTCGTCGATGAAGACGTTTGGCTTGCGCGGCTTCTTGCCAGGCTGATGAACCACCTGTTGCTGCTGCTGCTGTTGCTGTTGCTGTTGCTGCTGCTGCTGCTGCTGCTGCTGGTGGTGCTGTTGCTGCTGCTGTTGATGATGATGCGAATGTGGAACAGGTGGAGCGATATTGCTGCCAGAGCTGCCATTACTAAGAGAAAGGAAGAGAGAGCATTAGATAGAGTCAGCATGCTATTCAAATCTCGCACTCACCTTTCGTTGCTGTTGATGGAGCGCAGGGACAGGTTAACTGGCAAAGCGTGACTGCAAGAGAGTTACTTAATTAGTTCTACAGTGCATGGAAAGAGATGACAGTGTATAGAGACAGGGAGAGGATAAGTGAGAGACAGAGAGAGAGTGAGAGAGAGAGAGAGACAGCTGGCCTACAAGTCAATAAACTGAAGAACTGATGAGAGAGAACAAGTTTTTTGGCTCCTAGTCCAAAATCTAGTAAACATAAAGGAAAGTTGAAAACCCTTTTTTGCCAGAGTTAGCAAAGTTTAAAGTTCTATAGAATTTTCTTTCTCAGCTCGAGTGATTAGTAAAGTTTCTTAGTCAAGTTAGCAAAGTTTAAAATTCTATAGAGTTTTCTTTTTCAGTTTGAGTGCTTAGTTGACATAGAGAACAATAAGAAATTGAAACAGATAGATAGAGTATTAATACGAGAGATAATCTTATACACATATGACTCTCTTTAACATTAGACATTCTGTTAACATTCTTATACACTCTTCTATGTCTGTAAAAGAATGACAGATGAGTCGTAAATTCATTGAGCTCATTATACTAAAGGGAACATGGAGGATTTGCATTAGATATTTAGAAAGCTTCAGTGGATATACTAGAAATATAATAGCTTAAGATCTAAGCGGACATTACATGAAATGATAAACTTCAGTCTGATAAGCTCAGCTCTACTAGATCCTACTCCAGCTGAGCTACTGAAATGATTAACTTTAGTCTAACAAGCTCAGCTGGAGTAAAGTCTCCAAAGTGGATATAAATGAGTTGGTTAACTAAGTTAGCTCAGCTTAACTAAACATGGAAATTGCCCATTCCTTATACATAAAGAGCTAAAGGCTACTCTAAGCCAAACTTGGGCTATCCCGACTATATCAAATATATATATGAGATGGCAATGGATATTAGTCTAAGGTACTCTGCAGGCATGGTTCTTAATCGAGCACTCGACTCAATTCAACTGGACTCACTTGGGCGCAACGACTGAGGGCGGATAACGCGTCAACATGGGCATCGCTCCATTGTGTGCGACCTTCTGCTGCTTTTGCTGCTGCTGCTGTTGCTGCTGTTGTTGTTGCTGCTGTTGCTGCTGCTGCTGTTGCTGCTGCTGCAGCTGCAATTGCTGTGCGTTTACAATATGCGGAAAGCGATGCGTTCCCGCCAATAGACGCTGATAGGCCTCAACGTCAGCGCGTGCCGGCAGCATGCCGCTGGGGGAAACCGAAACGCCTCGCTTGCCAAGCTGCTCGTGGTCCATGTCGCCAGGCTCGTGCATTGGGCTGTGCTCCTCTAGCTGGGCACGCATGTCATAGCCATTGTGTTGTAGCAGTCCGCAGACATCGTCCTCGCCATCGGCATAGCCGGCTGTTTCCTCGGCGCCAATGTCGCCAATGCCATCATCGTCGCCATCATCGACAATGCCATCGCCATCGCCGGCATCGCCATGCGCTGCCAGTTCATCGCCCATGTTGAGTGCAGAGTGCTGCTGCTGCTGCTGCTGTTCATCATCGCTGTCCAGTTGCTCCTCCTTGATGAGGCCCAGGCCAAGGTGGCTATAGGGCAAGGCCAGCTGCTGACGCTCGTGCTCCAGCTGCTGTTGCTGTTGCTCCAAATGCTGCTGTTGTTGCAATTGCTGTTGCAGCTGCAACTGTTGCTGCTGCTGCTGTTGCTGCTGCTGTTGCTGCTGCTCCTCGCTGGCCTGGTCCACGACACGCTCATGCAGACTGACGCCATTCACCAGACTCTTGCGCAGACGCCAGGCGAATGTGCGCGAAATGTTGAGCTCATTGGCGATCACCGTGGTGGTGGCCTCGCGCAGAATCAGCTGCTTGGCCAGGGCGATCTTCTTGGCGTCCAGCTTGATGCGAGTGCGCCCCTTGCGCTTGTTGGTGATGCCCAGCCTGAGCAGGAGTAGAAGGAGGCAAATCAAGCAATCAATGTCAATGTCGTTAGAGTCCCAACTCAAGCCACTTACTTGCGATTATTGAGATGCAGTGCAGCAGCATCCGGCGGTGGCGGTTTGCGTGGCGGCACGCGCTTCGTAAAGTTATTGAACTGCACAATGTTCTGCTTGAACAGCTGCTGCAAGGGCCTGCATGAGATAGATCGCAAAAGAAGAGAATTATTGAATGCAACTGCTCAATCGACTGATGACCGATGATCACTTACATCTTGGCCGCCTTGGAGGGGCAGCCGGTGCGCTTGTGCCAGCCCAGATGATGGCCGGTGGGAAAGAGCACATGGCAATCGGAGCACTGCATGGGACGACTGTAAACAGATGAGAGAGACATTAGGCATTTCAAACAAAAGCTGGCAAGGATTGGGCATTCTTCACTCACGTCTGATTGCGGCGCTTCTTGACGCAGCGGCCGCGACGTATGTGCTTCTCGAGAAAACGCTTGTAGAAATAGGTCTTGCGGCAGTTGGTGCACTCGTAGACGGGTCCCGGTGTTCCGTGCACGCTCTGCATGTGCGCCTTGAGTATCTGCTTCATCTCAAAGCTGTGGTAGCAATGCGGACACTGAAAGCCTTGTCCGCCGCCAGCCGCCGCGGCAGCGGCAGCAGCTGCAGCAACGGCCGCAGCAGCGGCTGCTGCATGAACACCGCCATCGGCAGAGGCGGCAGCAGCGACAGCGGCGGCGGCTGCAGCAGCAGAAGCGACTCCTCCATTGAGCAGGCCAGCTGCTGCATCGTTGTCGCTGCCCGTTAGCATTGTTGGGTCCGGATCGGAGGGCGTGATTAGTTCGATTTCTGGTATCAATGGCAGCGACATCGCCTCATCATCCTCGTCGTCGTCCTCCTCCTCGTCGCCATCGTCTGCGGTGGCCAGATTATGATGACCGTTGCCATTGGGAAACTTATTCATGCTCCGCTGCATATACTCCTGCATCAGGCGTATCGAATTGAAGGGCAATTGCTCTGGCATTTCGTTGTCCTCGTGCGACGACAGCGGCAATGGCTCATCCTGCTCATCCAGCTGTAGCTGTTGCTCCAGTTCCTCGCCATGTTGCTGCTGCTGTTGCTGCTCGCGCTCCTGCTCCAGCTCCAGTTCGTTCGCCTCGGATAGCTGCTGCTCCATCTGATGACCATTGCTATTGGCGTGTCCATTCTGTGTGCTCGCATTGCCAGCAACATCCTCGGCCATAGCAACGGCCCCGCCCTCCTCATCCTCTTCGTTGCCATTATCCTCCTCCTCCTCCTCGTCATCATCGTCGGAGCTGCTGTTGCTGCTGCTGCTGCTGCTGCTACCGCTGCTGCTGCCGCTGTTGCTGCCGCTGCTGCTGTTGCTGTGGCTGTGACTGTTTCTGTTGCTGTTGCTGTTGCTCTTATTCTGCCCGCCAGCAGCAGCGCCATCAGCAACTGTTGCCTCCACCTCGCTGCTCCTCGGCTCGCCCGTGTGCCCCTCGATCTTCTTGATCAGCAGCTGCTGACGATAGAAGTTGTCGGCATCCTCGCACTTCTTCTTGAACAGGCACGCCGAGATCGCCGTCTTGGCACAGCTCACACACACCTGCTGCGGCAAGGTGTCATTTTTGGCGATCTACAAATGGAAAGAGATTACAATGAATATAGATATAAACACATTCCTCTAAGATTCGAATGATACCTTTATAATAATACAAGAGCAGAGTAAATTTTTCTATTGTATTTGCCATGGCTCAAAGCTTTTTATTTAAGAAAATACATATACATACATACATATGTATGTAAAACAAAATATGTCATTATACATCAATATAGTATATATATGTATGTATATAAATATATTATACCTTTTTATGTAGATTTTAGTTCTTTATACATATTTATTTTTGGTATTTACGCATTTTATGATTTTACTTTACGAGTTTTTTCTTTTTTGTTTAATATAATTTTGGGTCGACGAACTAAATCACAATTTGTAAAGCCAAAGGAACAATAGACCAAAAAAAAAGAAGAAGAAAAAAAAAACATGAAAATAATAAAGAAGGAAAGAAACAGAAAACGTCTCAACAGGTTTTGTCTGTGTGCGTGTGTGTGTGTGTGTGTGTGTATTTATTATTTAATGAACAAAATAGAAATAATAGAGGATAGCTAGATAGAGGTAGACGTAGAGGCAGAGGTCGAAGTAGATAGGTACATATAATCATGTTCGTTAAACAGAAACCTTGATATGGAAAAACTGTTTTATTTACACAAGAATTAGCAGAGCTACAAAAATAAATACAAACACACACAAAGAATACTCAAGTATGCATACATACATACATAAATACAAATGTATGTGTGTGTGTGTGTGTGTGTGTACATTCATTTAAAGTATAATAAATGCGATCTGCTTTGCCATCTTATATTTCATAATGAAAGAAATATAAATGCAAAGCAAATGAATAAAACTGAATAATTTATAATCAAAAAAAAAAAAAAAAAATGAATAAAAAAAAGCAAAGAGAGAAAAAAATCAAGACTAAGCCGCTCTTAAATTGAACCAGCCAGAAAACCAGAAAATCATTTCACATTCAGGAAAAATTACAAGCAACAAATAAATTGTATGTAAGAAAAAAAAAAACAAAAACAAAATCAAAAACAATAAAAAAAAAAAATACATGAATGGAATGGAATGAAATGAAATAAAATCAAAGCAGCGCAAAGCAAGCGAAGTTTATAACGACAACAACAACAAAGACGACGACAGCGACGACGTCGTCGACGTTGAGGTGCGAAGCAGAGTGAGAGGAACAAGAGTTCCCGTCGTTGTCGCAGCTCGCAGTTCCGTCAGCTGCGTCCCGCCCCCTTTTTGGGTGGCAAAGGGGCCAACGAACGTCTAAGCCGACTATACTACAAACTAAGTGAATGAGTGCCGCAAGCCGAGAGCGCGGCGCGAGCGAGATGGCAATAGGCAAAAGCCGAACAGCGGAGAGCGCTGAGCGCAGTTTTGAGCGCGCGAGAGCGCAGATGCGAGAAGCAATAACAACAACACAACAAACGCAGCGCAGCAGCAGCACAGCAGCAGCACAAAATTGTAAAAGAAAAATTTATGGAATTAAACCAAACATATGAATTATACATTCACATGTGTGTGTGTGTGTATGCAAGCATGTGTAAGTGTGTGTGTGTGTGAGACGTCAAACAAAAGAAGAAAAATTTTATATGCATGTGTGTGTGTGTGTATATATTTATAAGCAGACAAGCATAAGCAGCAATTGAAACGGTAAATTATTTTACAAAAGCAGCAAACGAAAGAAAACTAAACACAAGAAACAGAAGAAATTCCACTTAAAAAAAATGAAATAAATTATGAACAAATATACAAACATATATATGTATGTATGTACATATGTATAAGATTCCATGGCTAAGAGCTGTATTCACCCTAAATTGTATATTGTCTGTATGTATGTATGTATGTATGTATGTATATAGATATGAATATAGTATATATAATACACAAATATATGTTTATAATACCAAAAACTAACCGTGCTGAAACTGATCCAAAGAAACAAACAGAAAAAAGAATTACGAAAAAAAATAAACAGACAAAAGCAAACGAAACGAAACGCTTTTTTTTCTGCTGCTGCTGCTGTTGTTTTTATTTAATGTCAGTTACTGTGAAAAGATAAAAAAATGCTGTGAATTGTGGCTATTCTATGAAATATGTTAATACATCAGTGGAGGCTATATAATAGATATTTATATACATATACATATGTATGTACATACATATACATTTATAGACTCTATACGGTTGTATTCGTTTAGTGCAAAGAACACCTAAATAGCTATCTCAACTTGTTGAATCAGTTTATTTGTTCATTTGAACATTGCTGGCTCAACTTGTGAAATCGGTTCATTTTTTCAACTCGTGGAAACAGTTATTTGTTCAAAAAACCATTGCTACCTAAACTTGCGAAACCAGTTCATTTGCTCAAAACTATATTAGTTCATTGGTTAGCATATGCTATTTGGTACATTAATTCATGTTTACTATGAGTTTACGTAACTGGAACTATATTTGTTGTTCTTCAACAAATAAAATATTTTAAGAATAACTGCATCAATTTGAAAGCTGATAGCTTCAATACGTGTTCATGAACCAACAATATAAATGGTATATGTAGTTAAAATAATATAATAACATAGTATTCTACAAGTAGTTGTATCAGCAATTCTTTTTTATGAGTCGTTTTAAATGAGTTAATTCAGATTAATTAATTACACAATCAATTTTTAAATTAATTTACTGATTGATATAATGAATTGTTCTTTTAATTATTAAATATTGGGATATTAAATTGAACTAGTTCGCAATAACTAAGCTCACGCATTTATTACTTATGTAATTGATTTGTCAATCTGTTCTGTAACCTTTAAATTAGTTGTTCTATTGAACTAGCTTTAACGAGCCAACAAATTAAATTTAAAAATTCAATTGCATGAAATAAAACAATTTAAATTAGTTTCTCAATTAAACTAGTTCTAATGAACATATGTATGTATGGTAAAACAAATGTTACACATACATATGTATTTCATTTCATCCGAATTACATATGCGACTATTCTTGTATTATATTCATTCATTAAAATTAGCTACCTAATATGTTTCATATCGCGTTCTAACTAGAATGATGACACATTTTAATAATAGTATTGTTTACTTATTTATTTTCAATGTATTACTTTCGAGTTCTTTAAATTCTATAGATAAAATTCTTGAAAAACAATATTAACTGTGCTCATAAAATTCTTTTGTGAAGCTTAGGAATTGTTCAAAACTTTAATCAGCGTAAAAGTCCATTCTAATTGGAATTTATATAAAACGACATATATATACATATGTATGTATATAGTTTCAATTCTCTGCTTTGCATTTCGTGATAACAAAAAAATAATAACAACGGAAGCTGAAAAACAAACCTTGAACTCGAATCAAATGAATTTATTTTAAAATTGAAGAAATTAGTGAAAACAGCAGCAGATTTATCTACAAGAACAACAAAGTTCATGAACAGAATCCAAAGACGAGGGCTGATTTTATAGTTCTATCTGATTGGAAAGCTTGCATATTTATGCTAAGATATTTACATATACATATGTTGGAAATATACGATAGATCGTGTATACCATAGACTTTTCCTTACCTTAACATCAGCCAATGTTGTGATCTTTTGCCAAAGGGAATCCTCGCCGAATATGGAAATCATTTGCATGGAGTTTGTGTGCGATGTAATGCAAATGCGACATAATTGCGGATTGCATATCTCGGCGTCCATTTTGATGTTGTATCAAGAGATCAGGATGTGCGGTTGGAATTGTTGTCGAAGATGTAGCCCTGGTCGTGATGCGTCGTTGTGGAATGGAAATTGGAATTTGAATTGGATTTGGAAACGGAATCGTAGCTAGAGCTGGAATTGTTGTAGCTGAAACAGCAGTCAGAGTTGGAGATGGAGGCGTGAGAGCAGCCAGCCGGCCAGCCAGCCAGCTGCATGCCAGTTCTGCTCCTCTCTAGCGTCGCACTGCCGTTACTTATCCACGCTCACGCTGCGGCGACGACATTGGACTTCAAAGCGAAACAGCCGAAAAACGAACAACAACAAATTCAACAAGTGGCTACCGAATTCGCCGCACCGACAAAAGTGTGTGTGGCGAATGTTTGCTGCGTTTTTCCTTTACTTGGATTTTGTTTATATCTGTAGTTTATTTTTATTATTATTCTTTTGCTTATATTGGAAAAGACGACGGAAAACGTTGACGCGGTTGAAGTGGCGGCGATTTGGGTACTGAAATGGAATACAGAGAACAAGAAACTATTTATTAATAATGAGAGAGTCGGAGAAATATAAAAAATACATACGAACAAAAAACAAACGTAGACGAAAACTAAATAAATAAAAGTAAGAAAAGAAACAAGAGAGGAAAAAATTGAAATTCAAGAAAATAAAAACACGCACACAATAAACACACACACATACGCACACACACGCACACAGTCAGGCAAACAAGCTATCCCCTGCCCCTGCTTTGTCACCTTCGAGCGCAACCCAATCTATATATGAGACTCGAGCATTTTTATTATTGTGTAGATTCCAAAAACAACAACAACAACAAACGGTAATACAATTCTTACTGTCGTAGCTACACACACACTTACATTCATACGAACTTGATACACACACACACGCATACAGACGCAAACGAAAATAAAATTACACAAAAGAAAACAAGTCAAAACTAAAAAAAAAAAAAAAAACTAAACTTAAAAACATGCACACACACATGCCCACAAAGATACACGCACACACAGACAGTGAGAAGCGAACAAATAAATAATAGCAAAAATCGTAACGAAACGAAATAATAAAATAAACTCTATGAGCCGGATGACTGCTACTAAAGGCACGAATGCAAGGGGGTGAGACGTTTGCGAGAGCTGAGGTGAGGTGAGGTTAACCGCCACAGAAACTACAACACGATAAATTCATGTTCTCTCGCGCTCGCTCGAGCGCTCTCCTACTCTCTTAATCAAATCTATGTGTGCGTGCGTGTGTGTGTGTGTGTGTACGCTTAAAAGGGTAAGCAAGGACGGCCAAAGGGAGAACTCAAGTCGATGGTGGTGCTGCTGGTGGGAGTGTGAGTGTAAGACACAGTGAGATAGAAAAAGAGAGAGTGAGAGAAGGAGCAGTGGGCTAGGCTGCGGGTATTGCTGCACAGAAAAACTACGCAAAATGCCAAGGGCTTTGCATCCTGAGAAGTAAATGCAAGCAAACATCTGCATATTACTTGAGAGCGAGTACAACTTTTTTATGCAGCTGAAGCGAAAAAGGAATCAGCTAAAAGTCGCCACACACATACATACATACATACATACTTGCATGTAATTTATGCACGACAAACAAGAGATAAAGCGCTAAGCTTTACAAATACTGTTGCAGCAAAGATATGCTGAAAATAAAATGAATATAAAAATACTTTAATGCAAATACTAATTATACGGTAAATTCAAACTTGCACTAAAAAATGGCACAAAAACAAATATGCACGCTTACAGCACCTAATCAAATGCACACAATGATCAACACTGAAATGCCAATGTGATTTTTCCAATGGAGCGAGGAATGTGAAATTCCTGAACCAGTTCCAGAATGACGACAACGCGCTTCTTGTGCTATTCAAATGATGGAAATCAAGCGAAACACAAAAAACAACAACAACAAAATGGCAAAGTAAAATTTCGATGGGATCGCACTGAGTAGTAAAGTAAAAGACGACGATGATGAAGAAGAAGAAGGAAATCATAAGATCTAGAAACTGCAGTCAGTCTCGCAAATAGAAACAAGAAATAAGAACATGCAATAACTACGCAAACGCTTACAGCGACTCTTACATACACATCTGCACATGCACATGCACACACACACAAGCTTACAGTTGTAGTTAGAGACACCAGCAACGACCTGGAAACTGGAACTGAAAACCCAACCAATTTGCAATACATATTTGTACGAGCGAGTACTCGTACGTACGTACAATTCCCGTCTCCATGTCTTTTTCTTCTTGCCTGAATATAACTACAATAATATCTGTATGTATGTACACACGTTAGTATACTAACAAACATAACTATGTACATGTACGGAATATCTGTATAATTTATAAAGAGACTCACACACATGCATACATACAGACAGGCATTTATACATTCATAACTACATATGTATGTATGTATGTGCATGTGTATATGATTTTATATGCCCTGCCCGCATATGGAACGTTCAATCGGTAACCTCCCCTTCCCCTATTCCCCTTGCTGCCCTGCACCTTATTCCAGCCATTAGCATTCATTGTGTTGTCCAAGAGTCGACTCTGCAAGCTCTTTTGTTTAGAGTTTAAAATAAAATTAAATAAATTGAAACCATAGTAAAGAAAAACAGCAATGGCAACAGTAATGAATACAACGTTAACGTCAACAACATCAACGTCAACGCCAACGTCGACGCGTCGATGCCGATGCTGACGCTGACGCCAACGTCGACGTCGCCGTTAATGTTAAAGTCGCTCGCGGTTTACATATGAGGAAATATTACATTTTATAACAAACATACAAAATGCATGAGCATGGATAATGAAAGAGTAAGAGCGGCAGCAACGGCAGCAGCGCAGCGCAGCAGCTATTGCCGGCATACACTAAGAGCTAAGAGCGCAGAAACACTCACACATACATACATATACACAACTGAAGAGAGAGACAAAAGCCTGACTGCTACTAAATAGTAATGGCAGAAAAGTCAAGAAACTCAACATTTGTCTCTTCTTGTTGTTGTTGTTGCTATTTTCTGTTCCTGTTGGCCCATTCGTTGCTTTAGTTTTTTTTTTTTCAGTGTGCTAAAGTCGTAGTCCAAGTCGCAGCCAAAGTGCCCAACGGACAACTATTAAAGAAAAACAACAACAACAAAGAGACGATGAAAAACAAATACACGCTACTTACACTTACTAGCCATACATAACTACAATACATATGCATCTCTCCATATCTCCCGCTCTATCATTCTCTCTCGCTCTCTGTCTCTCTCTCCCGCTCTGCCTTGCTTACTCGCTGTGTAGCGCACGTACATTTAATACTTAACTCAACCTCTTGTGTCGTCGCCATCGTCGTAGTTGGTCTGTGTGCTTTAACTTTGTTTTTTTTTTTTTTTTTTGATTTTTTTTATTTAGCTATTGTACAGTTCCACAGAAAATTTATACAACGCACGGACGGTGAGCGGCTGCGAAGACACAAAGGATGGGTGGGGGAGGAGAGGGGGCGAAAAGCAATGGTACGTACAATTTAATATTTGTGTGAGCATATTTGCGGACACGAACACACACATATAGACCAAATGTAAGAGAGTGAGAAAGAGAGAGAGCAACAGTGCTGAAGACTTGAGGAACACACATCGCAAAGAACGAAGACGAAGTTGGCGCACTGATAGATTTACACACACACACACACACATGCCGTGGCTTATACTCGCATACATAAATATGTATGTATGCATGTGCCTTTGTGTGTGTGCGCACTAGATAAATTCTAAACGCTGTCGTTGACTTAGAAAGTATCTATTGAAAGAAATAGTGCGCGCTTCTTCTTATACCCTGTAACCATAAAATGCGCAAAAATTGAGTACAATAAAATTGTGCAAATGTAGGAAGAGGAATGCAAAAAGCATAAAGATGTGAATACACACAAACACACACAATGAGTGGGTCGCTTCCAATTGGAAATTAGCATAAATTGGAATTATGCAGAAATTTAGAATTTTAATTTCAAACTTCGCAGAAAAAGTTTGTTTATTATTCTTGGTGTTTTTGCTTCCATTCTTTAATTACATTTGGGCTTAAAAATAGAAATACAATAGGCAGAATATCATATATATTTTAAATAGAAAGCTTATGAGAATGGCTGTGGCGCAGTTCCAATTGGAAAATACTAAACTTCTTGGAAATACATATTTATGTACATATGTATTAGTAAAAGATTATATAATCAAGGTACATCATAATTATATACATTTACATATGTATATTATAACTAACACCATGTAAATATATGGTTATAATTATTATAACTAACTTCATGTATGATTTCTATGTATGTATGTATGTATGTATGTATATATTGTACCATTGAAGCTATACCTTTTCGATCTTTTCGACATGTGCGTGGTAATTTACAAACTCACGACAATGAGCACACAATCTATATGATAATTCACATCTACTTGCTATAACAATGGATCCGGAAGAGCAGCTAAACAGCTATACATGTATATATATATATATATATATATATATATATATATGTATATATATATATATATATATATATATATATATATATGTATATACATGTATGTATATATATTTATATGTTTATCATAAGATGAGGTTTCTGAAGATACGGCGCAAAGCCAACAAAAAGAAATTGAGAGACAGAGAGACAGGGGAGAGAATTGGTAATTCGAATAAATTATAATAGTGCACCTGTGTTCATCGATATGCTTTTATATTAAATTTATATAATTTTTACCTTCCATAAGCATTAGAATGCTCAGTCCAAAATTGTTCAACTACAAATGGAAAAAACTATTATTTTATGTAACAAAATAAATCACAGCTTTTTTATAAGTATTCCAAATAAAACTGTTGTTAATTTGGAAGACTGTTTTCATTGGTGACTATGCGAACACTTTATGCCTTTTCTTGATTTCTAAGTTCTCCTTAACTAATAAGCAGATGTTTTGTTTTTATTGATAAATTCAATCAAATAGTTAGTACAGCTGTGTTTAAATCTTTGATACTTTCACTCGATAGATATATTATATTCGGAATGCAATCAAGAAACTGTTTCTGTTCGAACACATTTTCCGTTCACTGCAATTAAATGACTTTAGAGTGCTTTAGCATTGTTCATCCAAGTGGTTCGATCTATCGAAATGTTGACTCAATAGTACACATCAAAGTCTATAGCTCACCATTTCAGTCTCACATAACTGTATGGAAACGGAGTTGGCTTTAAAATAATGTAAACACGTCTACGGAGATATCTCTGTATATACGAATATGACTACATCTGTATATACAAGTATCCAATATAAAGTTCTCTATATATACAAATATATACATGTAGATATACAAGTATCAAATAGGCAAGAAAAACCTACGCATGTTATTGAATGATACGTTTTTTGCACCGTAAGTAATATGCTATATAAACATACATACATATGTATACATATGTATATCTAAACATCTAGATATTTGTATACATATTGAATGATATTTAATCGCTTGGTTGGTGGCACTTGCACCAAATTGTGTAAACATTTTCCGCGTAGTGCATAAGGTAACAGAATATACAAAAATAAGTAACGGCTTCTGTTTCGCAAAAAAATGTGTTGCGAAATTCACAGAAATCGAAAATGGATATATCCACAAATGCAAATTGAATAATCGGAATTAGAGAAAGGAACAGACGGCCAGAAAGAGAGCGCTACAGTGAGACAGAAACACAAAGATACATTTGTATTCACATACATATGCACACACACACACCCACATATACATGCATATGCATATGTATGTATGTGCGTGTATATAGATTAATATCGTGTACCCAAGTTGGGGGCAAAGGAATGCGCTAAAGCAAGTCGCAAAAATAAACAACTGCCGATAATGACGATTATGATAAATCCAATGATAATGATGATGATGCCCACGTAGAGGATGTGAGCAAGGCAAGGCAAAGCAAGGCACATCAAATGGGATGAAGTAGAAGTAGCAGCAGAAGAAGCATTAGTTAAAGTTGCACAAGGAAAAAAACAACAAAAAGCAAAGCAAACTTCACGAGCAGATGATTGAGGGACTAACAAAATACCCTGGATCTAAGTCTATATTGTGTTTGTATGAAATGAAAATATCAATTAATAATATATATTGCTGAGCAATCAAATGGAACTTAATAAACAAATTAGATATATGTATGTATATATTGTATTTATTTCTATCTGATCAATTCTATATTTTACTTTAAAATCTCATATCAATATTGAATTTTATTATCTCATGTATGAGAAAACAAACTAAAATCCCAAAGCCAATGTACCCCGTTCCTTTACGCTGCCAAAAAACTGGGTATGCGAAATTTAAAGAAACAAGCTAAGATGCGTGTGGGCGGTGGGTGTGTGTGCTCAAAGGAAGGTAGAAAGACTCAAGGAGAGCGCTGCAAAAATATGCTAAAGCGTCAGAGCGAGACACAAGACAAAGTTGAACGAAAAGGAACGAAAAAAACCAAAACTAGACAAAAACTTGGCAATGGCAACGGCAACGGAAACGACAGTAAAGATAAGCGCACAGACCGACAACTCAGAAGTGAGAAGTGGGAACTAAGAACTGGGAACTGAGAACTGAAAACTGGGAACAGAATAAAGCGCATAAAAAGCAAAGCAACAACAAAAGCATTCGCATAGACGAGTTTGTGCTCTGTAGTCGAAGAGAGGGGGGACGGCAATTGAAGAGAGCGAGCGTTCGAGAGGTGGCGAGGGGCGGAGAACAGTCCAGGCAGCGCCATAAATGATGCCAAACCAGCAAGTCCTCTCACCTATGTTGCTATATATGTATGTATGAATGCAACTTATTGTGTGTGTATATGTGTAAGTGCTTGGCTTTGTATAACTCTACACCCAGTTCTCAGCCCCATCAACATCATTATTATCATCATCATCGTCATCGTCTTCGTCATCTTCAACATCATTAATGTAACGCAATGCAAAGTTGTAAACCGCAAGCAAAAGCATTCGCATTCGCACAAAAGTCGCAGCACGAATGCCCTTCCAGGCAGCACCAACACAACAACAACAACAACAATAACAATAATGTAGAAAACATAGAAAGTCAAAAGAAGATAGAAGAAAACAAAACACATTTGATGCTTTATCTAAGAAGTTATTACTTTATTTGCTGCAGTTCATTCTTAGCGAGAGCGGGAGCAAACGCAGAGCGCAACTAAAAGAGACTTGGCGCAAAGAAAAGAGAGCGCAGAGTGTAATAAATGCAATTACCGCATGAGTTTGTATGTGTGTGTGTGCGAGTGCATGAGCCTGGCTGTCTGCATCGCTCTCTTCTTCTGTGTGTCAGTGTCTTTCTGCGCTAGTATTTGTGCAAGTTTTATAATATTTCTCTAGTTATTTCAGCTGTTGTTGTTGTTATTACTACCTTTGGTGTATACTCTTCTGAGCTACGAGTGTGTACAATTACTTTGACATGCACACTGATAAGCTACGTATAGAGAAAAAGTTACTTAGATCTTATCTCATGTTTATTTTCTTTATTTTCATAACAAACTAAATATAAATATATTTGTTTTTTTTTTCTTTTGCTTTGTTTTTTATTAAAAATAAATTATTCTTAGTGTACTTGGGCTTCGTTGTGATGCATTATTGCTATGGCTCCTACTATGACTACTTATTTTTCCTTTTCTTCTACTTGTTATTTTATGCGTTCACAAAACTTGAGAAGCAAAAACAAAAACAAACGACATTTTCTGTATACGCGCCGCCGTCGCCGTTGTTGCCACCGTCTCAGTTGCCGCCGCAGTCACTGTCAGCGTTGCTGTTTGTTTAAATGCGCCCACCTCCCCCTGTCCTATCGACAAGCCTGCTCAGTTCAGCCGTTTTTGCAGCGCTGCCACTGCTGCTGCACTTACTGTTGTTGTTTTATACGTTTTCTTACACATATTTTTCTTTCTTTTTTTCATATGCATTTTGATATGCGTGTGCGAGTCGACGAAGTTTTTTTTTGTCTATGTGTATGTGTGTGTATAAAAATATATATGTATGTGTGTGTATGTGCATTCGTGTATGTGTGTGTGTGTGTTCGCCTCGGATCAAATTTGTTGAATTGTTTATTTAGTACACTGTCGTTGCTGTTGTTGCGTATATTTTTTCAGTTATTGTTATTATCGTTAGTTGCAGTTGCATTGCGCTCTCAACGTTAGCTTTGCTCGTTCGCTCTCGACTGCTCATTCGTGCACATTCCGTCAATTTGCTGTCTCTTTCATTTTTGGTATTTGTAAATTACATAAATTGTCTTGGACTATAAATTACGGGAAGATTATTATGGATTGCTGCTATGGCTATGTATGCATGTGTGCGTGCGAGTGTGTGAGTATGCATGTGTGTGAATGTATGTATGCATGTGCATAGGTAGTTGCCGTTGTTGGCTTTGGCTTGGCTCGGTTTTGGTTTCGTTTTGAAGCGAACGCAATAACCACAGCAACAACAACAATAATGTATTTTTTTTATGCTTTTATAGAGATCTGCATTTAATGATACTCTCTTACATCTATGTATGTAGGCTGGTATGTGTATTTGTGAGGCAGAGTCTGGAAATGGATATGGTTATGTTAAATAGCAAGTTTTGCATGTGTCGTAAAATGCCAAGCGATATTTTTTGCTGCTGCTGGCAGCCAGACAAAGGCAGGGCAAAGGATCATTAAAAGATGCTGAAAATGCCTTTGAGCGTGCGCCTTTTAAAGCGGCTGCACTCTTATCGGCCCAACTAGATTTGCAATTGGGATGACAGCGCAGACTTAAAATGGAAGGAAAGAAAAGCAACAACAACAGCAAAGGTAACCTTATTAAATCTGTCTCTTTCGCCCCCACACATGCATTCCAATGAATTCCAATTTCTGGCATTAGATATGCGCTGACAGCTGCGCCTGATTAATCGATGCATATGCCTAGCCTAAATGTCAATATATGTATGTACCTCTCCCTCTCTATCTGAGTGTGTGCGTGTGTGTGTTCGTTAGATTTAAAGACGTGACAAAATGGCGCAATGTAAGAAAGTTATTAGCTACAAGAAGCATGAAAATGCGAGGTCATTAAACTGAAACAAGACTCAAAAAAGAATTGCAAAAATAAGAAGAGAGAAAATGCGAAAAATATAAGAGCTGGCAGAATTGTATATCAAATTGAATCGCAATTGAAAATGTACAGCAATTATTAAACTTAATTAAATTTATACATATGTACATGCATATGCATTTCTATCTCTCTCCCTCTCTCTGGGTGTATAAATATCTATGAGAACAATAAATAAATACATGTAGACAGAAAAAAAAAGAAATACTCTTGGCATTATCAACGTAATCTCTGCCGCAAGCTAAATCACAAACAAACACACACACACACACTGATTTAACGTAACTATTCCAGTGGCTCAGCTCAAGTGAGCATAGTTAATGGCAAACAACAATAAGAACTAGCGAAAGAGACAGAAAGATACAAATACGACAGGCGGCAGCACATACACAAACTCACGCACACATACATACAAACGATGGCAGTAATAATAACAATAAATAAATTGAAGAGTTAAACTAATAACGAAATATGCACACACTCACACAGACAGGCAGTTATATCTATAACTCAATATACTGTTCGTATGTAAAGTAAACGTAACACACACACACACACACTAGCGCGCATATATTAAATACATACATACCTTTATTTAGTCGAAATTGCTATTTATTTTCTTCTTCTACTACTACTTTGCCGTGCCTATGCTGCTGCTGCTGCTGGTACTATTGTTGTTGTTGTTATTGTTATTATTATTATTAGTTGTATTGTTGTTGCCGCTGCTGCTGCTACTTCTCCGTTTCTTTTTACTTATTAGTTTTTCACACAAGCAGAGAATAAAATTGGAATGTGTAAAGTTGCTTTTTATTGTTCATGTTCGTTTCGTATTGTATGTATGTATGTGTGTATATATTGATATTCATATATTAAAATTTATGTTATGTGCCGTATTTCTTTAAGGTGCTTACATAAATTTTGTTGAATTTGTTCTTTTCATTAATAATTTATAAATTTTTTGCACCTGCACTTTGCCGAACTTCACATTTTGTTTGCAATCAAAAAAATAACAGTAAAAAAAAACAATTGATTTTATTTAGATAAATACATTTAACAAACACGTTCACAAACTTGTCGCTAATGAATGAATGAATGAATTTTCACATTTCGCATTGACAAACGGTTTTAAACACAATTCAAAAAAAATGCGCTGTTGCTGATTACAGTTATGTTCAGTTGTTTTGAAGTCAATTTACGCAAACTGCGACGCAGCGCAGCGCTAAACATAAGACGTCCGCTCACGGCAAATATCTGACAAGACAAAACAAAAGAACCAAAAATAAAAAACCCAACACCAAAAACATCAGCACATGACAAATGCATTGACAAGGTGGAACGTTGCCCTAAGCAGTTAAGCAGCGCGCTCTGAGAGCGCGAAGCATGTGCAGCTAGTGACGTCACGATTGCTAAACTGACGAATAACATACGATAAAAAGGTAAATAGCTTTTTAATCTTCACACTTGTTTATTTAATTTTTGTGCAACAATAAATTGTGTATACCGTTAGCTATAAATTTTAACAATTCACAATTTTATTGACAATACATGCGGTTTGTGACGTTCACGCCGTAAATTACTCTGTCGGCACCTATCCAATAAAAATACTGCTATGAACTTTACATGTTAGCGCACTCTTACAGCATTTACATGTTAAGTCCGTATAAGCTCAGTTGGTGCTGTTTACACCACAAAGTCAGTGTATCGATATGTAAGTAATGCTCGATTCGGTACGATACCACAGCATCGATAGTTTTTTTTTAACAGCTTTATGTTAAAAATATTTTTTTTTTGTAAAAATTGTAATTTTAAACAAAAGATAATAATAAAATAAAAATCTAACTTAAATTTCAGATGTGCAGTGTAAAATATAATAACACAAATATGTATTTTTAATAAATTTAATAATACCAACATATACTATGATTTGATGTAATTATAAATTATGCACTTTAAATTAAATTATAATCTCCTTAATAATACATGCTTAAATATCGTTGTAAATGTGCAATTCTCCAACGGACTATAAATATTTTCAAAAATATTTGTTATCGATTTGTATCTACAACTACAGCCCTGTGTGTGTGTGTTGCTCTGCAACCGTGCCGGCTATCTTTTGACAATTGGAATAAAGCAGTGCCGCCCCCCCGCAACACCTTTAACTAACAACATACGCCAACAACTGGAAGTCAGCGTTGAGCATAACAGAGCCAAAATGAGTAAACAGCACTTCCATGCGAATTATTTGGTGCATGCGTGTTCGTCGGTGTGTGCGTGTATATCGTGGAAATTGTGACTTCCAATCAGAATTTGGAAGTTTCTTTTTTTCCATATTGATTAGTTATATGTCGCTTTTGTTGTTTACTCGCCACATTGTTTTTTCGAGCCGTCTTTGCAACTTGTGTGTGTGTGTGTATTGCGCGCGTGAAAAAAAAAAATACGCAAAAAAAATAAATATTAGAAAATACAGCAAAACAGAGTGTTGGAGAGAAGGGAGAGAGAGAGAGAGAGAGCGGAACTCAGCGACACGGCAAGCGAGAGCGAGAGAGAAAGACGGAGCAAACAAGCGTGAGAGTGCGTGTGCGGAGGAGGAAGAGGAAATTACACAAAAAATTTTGGGCGCCATCAAATATATCTACATATATACATTTGCCATCGACAATTAAACACCCTCTCCGATGTCCGCGGGTGTGGGTGGCGGCGGAGGCAGCATTACCACAGATCATCATAGCCGTTTATACTTCCTCAACTCGCCGACGGCGCCGCTGACGGCACGCGATCCGTTCTTCATAAAGCCGGAATATCTCAGCTATGAGAATCCCATGCATCATCTATACCCAAGCAATCGAGGCTTAATTGAGTACAATAATTATACGACAGTTGCGGCCGCTGCTGCGGCGAGTGCGAGTACAGGTGTTGCTGCTGCTGCAGCAGCTGCGGCGGCTGCTGCTGCTGTTAACAGCAACAATAGTGGTAACAACAACAACAGTAACGGGAACAACAACAACGGTGGCAACAACAGCGGCGCCAACAATAACTCCGCCGGCGGCAACAATTCGGCCAACAGCAATAACAACAACGCCAACAGCAGCGCTCGCAATAGCGGCGGTGGCAGCGGCGCTGACAACAGCTTCCAGCAGCATACGCAACAGCAACAGCATACAGCCCAGCAGCAACATCCTCCGCAACAGCATCCGCAGCAGCAGCAGCAACAACATCCACAGCAACAGCAGCAACAACATCCACAGCAACAGCAACAACATCCACAGCAGCAACAGCAGCAGCAGCCGCATCCATTGCATCAGCATTTGTCCACCGGCCTCGTTGTCACCGGCGTCGCACTTGGCCACCAATCGTCGCGGGCTCAGAAGGCGGCACGGCGGCGCAGCAACGAATCGATTGAGGCACGGGAACGGCGTCTGGAACGGAACGCGGCGAGAATGCGAGACAAACGATCGAAGGAGTCGGAAGCGGAATATCGCCTGCGTTTGGCCAAAAATGCGGAGGCGAATCGTGTACGCAGGCAAAACGAAAACGAAGTACAAAGAACCTTAAGACTGATGAAGAATGCCGCCCGTCAGCGTTTGCGGCGCGCCAGCGAATCAAATGACGAGCGCAAGAAGCGCCTGGCCAAGGCAGCTGAACGGATGCGCGTCTCCAGGGCCAGTGCGCCCAAGGTGATTAAGCCGCCGCTCGAGGATCGCCTTAAGGGCTATTAAAATAAAGCAAATCTACACACAGAGCCCAATCAGACATCCAATCAGACAAACAAACATACACACAGCGACACACACATATGCATGTGCCTGGCGCGTTACTCCAATCAGAGCGCAACATTGGAAGCTTGTGAAGCGGGCTTCAGCAAGTAAAGTGCAGACACATCCATAAACACAAACAGAAACACACACACAGAATCTAATCAAATGGTATCTAATCAGAAATGTGCAAGCAAACACACACGCAAAAAAGAAAATAGCAGTAGCAGTAGCAGCAGCATGCAGAAGAAAGCATAAGAAGCTGAGCAGAAGCAATCAGAAGAAGAAGCACATATGTATGCATATCTAGCTACATATGTATGTATATGCTGTTATGCATGTGTGTACGTGTGTGTGGGAGCAGCACGAGCAAAGAATATAGGAAAGAAAATATATACACCAACAAAAAAAAAAAAGCTATAAATAATATACAAATATATATTGTATACATAAAAAAAAAACAAATGGAAACAACATATAACATTGACATAGAATTGACTTTAAAAAAAGGAGAAAAAGAAGAAAAAAAAAAATAAATAAGTAAAATGAACAGAAGAGGAAAAACAGCCGCATAACATTTAAATATAAATAATATATATATATATATATACATATATAAAAGAAGGAAATCATAATATTAACAAAAGAAGAAAAAACGAGGCACTTTTTTTGGTAGCAAAAATAAGTGTGAGAATTTTTTTTTTTATAAGTTAACATTAACAAAACAACAACAAAAATGAAGTAAACGAATATGAAAAAAAATAAGCAAAAAAAAAACACAAAATAAAGTATTTTTATAATGCATGCATTATATTCTTACAATACATATACATATGTATGTGTATATGCATACGTACACATATATATGTATGTGTGTATACATACATACATACACACAACCATGCATATGTCGTGCATGTATAGATATATATACATAGTTATATATATACACAAACAGAATAATATATAGATACACACACACGAACACAAACGAACACATACACGGTCCTGTGTAAATGTATGCACGTCTCACACTACAAACACATGTGTGTGTGGAAGCAGCACAGCAACAGCAAACCCCAAAAAGCGAAATGCAAAAAGCAACAAAAATTAACTTCAACCCCATATGAACACACACACACACTCTCACGCATAGGCACACAAGCTCACATATGCACACACACACACACATACACAAGACTTTTCATACAGGGTGACTCACTGCTGGCATATTGCAGCTTGAGTCTCCAAAATTGTCTTCTAATTGCATTTTACACACATTCACCTATATACACTTTCAATAGGCATTTTGTTTTTCACTGGCTGCAACAGGTGCGCTATCTGGTGATCATTTGTGCAAGCTGCCACGTTTCATATTTGCAATCAACGAACCAACAGGGAAAAAAGCACAGCTAAGCGAATATTAAAACTAATTCTAAACATTCAATATGAAGCATCCCCCTCTGTGTGTGTGTGTGTGCCACCATATGTGCATAAACAATTCATACAGGATTATGTATGATATATACAAACACACACAAGAAAGCATGCATGCATACACACACACGCATACATTTTCACATATGTTTACATATATACATATGTATATGGCATATTGTTATAGTAACATTGAACGCCTCCCCGCCCCTTTCCCAACCCGCCAGCTACAAAAAAATAAACAACAAAAGAAAATTAAAGGCAACAATATAAATTTAACAAAAAAGAAGAGATAATATATATATATTTCTATATATAATATATGAAGCGTACCACTTAAGTTCTAGTCGAAATTTCAAATTGATTTTTTTTTTTCTCTCTCTTTTGAATTACTCCCCCACTCTACCGGTGCCCCAAAAAGAAAATTGTTTTGATGTAAAATTATGAAACAAACATTTTATGTAATTGTAATATTCTATGTACAACACAAAAAAAATTCAAACAACAATAACACTCAAAACCAACACAAGAAGCAAACGAAAAACAAAATGAATACTTGAATAAAGTTGCATTCACAATTTTTAAAAAGAAAAGCGCATTTTTATTTCGATCCTCAAAATAAAATTGTAGTTGGTAAAATAACGAAACGATATTTTTTTGAGTGTGCGCGCCGACTAGCTACTTTTCCTTCGTGCCTATCGAAATTGCGCGCAATGTTGTTCGATAGTTTTTTTTTGCTTGTGGGCTGTTGGACAGCGGCGCGTTTATCGCCTGATGCTACATGTATACATACACACACCTACACATCCAGTTTCCAACATTCCAGTTGTATTTATTTTTTAATGTGTTGTTGTGTGCGTTGGTACAGAAAACGGCGGAGCATTTCACTTGCCGGACAATTTTAGCGCGTTTTTTTTAAGCATTCGGGAAAACAAACTTAAAACAATTGAGGAAAAGTGATACACAAGCAATTCGGCAATATTGAACAATTGTTAAATGCAAAGCCGAAACATGGGAAACTAAATATATTTATATACATACACGCATATGCATATACATATATATATATATCTATATATAAATATACAAATATATTTATAGTGCACTCTTGTGCGTGTGTGCGTTTCACAAATGCCGACAAATTGGAGCGGCAAAGTGTTAAATATATGAAATGCATTGCAACTGATGCAACAATTGTGGCAAAAGGCATCAAAATATTTATAAAAGACAATATACGTATGTATGTATGTGCGGCATACGGACAGACAGACGTGTGCGTATGTATATATAGAGACCGCCGTTTGCTGTAGCCGTAGCTCTGTGTGCGTGTGTGTGCTAGTATCTGTATGTGCGTGTCAGCCAAGCAGCCAATGTGTGCATGTGGCTGTGTGTGTGCGCGTATAATCATGTGAAAAATCGATTGGAAAGCACTGGAAGTCAGTCAGTCGGATGGTCATTGGAACGGCCCAGCGGCAACGGTGGCGGCGCCAATTGTCATTTACTATCAAGCAAGAAGAAGAAACGTGCGCACGCACCAAAAGTAGCCACCAAAAAAAGAAAAAAGAAAGGAAAGGAAGACAAAAATACAGTCAACTGATCTAAAACGAAAATAAAGCGAATCGCAAACACGCAACGGCATTTTTGCACAATTACATTGAATAAATACAAATAAGACGAAAAAGAGAAAAAATCACGAATAGCTGCGTCTAGGCGAGAACCGCAGTGAAAGGTGCGCAATTTCGTTTAGCTGAGACACAAACCAAACCGTACGTTTTGAATGCCATTTGTTGTTGTTGCCATCTGTATGAATATTTTTGTTGTTTTTATTTCTTTTCTCCCCCCACTCGCTCATCCGACATTTTTGCATGTGCAGAGGAAAAAGAGGAAGAGCAGGCAGGCAGGAAAAATAGCTGAGGCAGCGTCAACGGCAGCGGTCAACATTTAGAAGCATATTGCAAATTGATTGACAAGCAAAAAAAAAAAAAAAAAATAGTAATAATAATAATAAAAAAAATACAATAAAGAAAAAAGAAAAAGGTGATGCGCAAAACACAAACCGAAACAACAGTCACACCGATTGCGAGAGAGCGACGGTAAAGAAAACTGAGAATACGACAGAGAGAGTGAGAGAGCGAATATCATCACCAGCAGCAGCCAAAAGTTGTTAAAACGAAAACGCACAAAATAATAATAATAAAAAAAGAAGCAAAAGAAAAAGCAATATAGAGACACACACACACAGAGAGAGATACTGATACTGGCACACATATGTGTGCGTGCGTATAGAGCGATAGCGATTTACGATAACGATAATTCTGGTGCAATCTCTTTATATAACAAAAACCCCAACTGCGAAGCAGCAAACAAAACAAAAGCAAAAAACGAGAAACCAGAAGCAAGGCAAACGCAAAAACAAACGCAAACGCAAGCAAAACGAGAACGGCTGTTAAATGCGGCGATCAAAACGCCAGCGTTACTGTCGCCCGACCAACAACAACAAGAACAAGAACAACAGCAAGAATAGCAATAGCAATCGCAGCAACAGTTATCGATATCATCAAAAGGACGGGGACACGAGCATCATCGCTGTTTATTGACTGGAAAACAGACTGGAAAGGAGGCATTGCATTAATCGATCGTAGCACAAGTAACAGCAACAACAGCAGCAGCGCAAACAATTTGACGACAATTTCGATTGTTGTTCAGGCTTTGCCAAATAATGGAACCAGATCCCAATGGGATAAAGATCGAACCAACACTTGACCATCACCAGCAGCAGCAGCAACAGCAGCAACAATACGCAACACTTTTGGCAATAAATGGCCCAAATGCGCGCCTTCTTATCGAGCATCCGTCAGCGCTGTTGGTACCCCTATCGACACATCAGCAACAACAATTGCAATTGCAGCAGCACCAGCAACAGCAGCAACAGCAACAGCAGCAGCAGCAACAGTTTCAGCAACAGCAACAACAGCAACAGCATCATCTGCAGCAGCAACAATTTCATCAGCAACAATTGCAAATAACATTACCCGCTTATACACAGCCGCTCTCGCTCAAGCAACAGCCGCCACCCACACCCCTGGGACCCACCTCCTCGGTCAGCAACAGCAATACGCAACAACAGCAGCCTCAACAGCAGCAGCAGCAGCAACAACAACAACAACAGCAGCAACAACAACCACACCATCATCATCAACATCAGCAGCGCTGGAACGAGAGTCCAGAGGCGAGACAACGGCGGTTGGCCCGCAATGCTGAGAGGATGCGCGAGAGACGTCAGCGTGAAAGTGAAGACGAATATCGAAAACGTTTGATGCGTAACGCCGAAGCGAATCGCCAACGGCGACAAAATGAATCGGATTTGGAGCGGGCGATGCGACTGGTTCGCAATGCGGCCCGGCAACGATTGCGACGGGCCATGGAATCGCCGGATCAGCGATCCAAGCGTCTGGCTAAGCTGGCCGAACGGATGCGCATGTATCGGGCCAGCGAGACTGCCGATCAGCGCAAGGTACGGCTGGCAGAGATGGCCGCCCGGGCCAGGCAGCGCATCGCCAGTGAGTCGGCGGAGGAGCGGAAGGAAAGACTGAGAAAGCTGAACGACTATGCGAAAAAGGTCAGAGAAAAGAAAAAGATATACAAACAGGTGCAGGTGCATGTTCAGAATTCGTCGTCGTCTTCATCGACCAATTCGACTAATTCCAATACACTGACCGTTCAGCAGCAGCAGCAGCAACAGCAGCAGCAACATCAACAGCAGCAGCAGCAGCAGCAGCAGCAGGTGCTAGCAGTGGCAACAGCCGCTGCTGCCGCCGCCGCCGCCGCTGCAAACGTAGCTGGCCAATCAGCCAATTGTAATAATGAGCATAATATTAATTTAAATCAGGCAAACGTCTCATCAGCGCCTGCCAACAATGCCACCACAACAAGCAGCAGCAGCAGCAACACCACAACAGCGGCAGCAGCAACTGTTACCGCCGACGATCAGCATCTGGTGACAGCTGCACCGGCCTCGGCCTATCAACAGCATCAGGCCATCGAGTATATGGGCCAGAATATGTTTATAGCGCGACCGACGATGCAGCTGAAACAGGAGCCGCAACAGCATCAGCAGCAGCAGCAACAACAGCAGCAACAACAACTGCAGCAGCAGCAACAGCAGCCGCGCTACTCGCTCGGCGCCCAGCAGCTGATCGATGGCGTTGCTGGTGGCAGTGGAGCCGCCGAGGCAGGCAGCATCTTTGTCCAACAGATCTATGGCGAGGAGCCGGGCAAAACCGGTAAATTGCTGCAGGCGCATGTCCCGCACTTTAGCATTGCCAATCAGCTCGAGTTCTATAAGCAGAAATACGCCAATATGGTGGAACTTCAGGTGCGTATGCAGCCGTAGGCAGTGCCAGGGCGGCGGGAACTAAACAACAACAACAAGAACAGCAAGAACAAGAACAACAACAACAGCAGCAGCAAGAAAATGAATAAGAACAAAGAACAAGATGAACTAACAAATAACTACAGAAGCACAAGAACACAGTGGGAGGGGGTGGCGGAGGGGATTATTGTCTGAGAGAGGTTGAAGTTCAAGCAAAAGTTTTGAGTGTTTATTATGAATTGAACTTTAGAACTTTTTTTTTTTTTTTTTTTTTTTTTTTTTTGTATGTTACTTTTCAGTTATTATTTGCACTTAGTAAAACAGCAGAGTTTAGAACAGCAACTGGAAAGCCAGTAGAACCAACTGCAGTTATGAGGTATTTCAATGTTGTCGTAGCTGTGTTTCAATTCATTTCGTTTCACCTAGTAAAAAAAAAAAAGAGTTTAGAACAGAGCTCTTTTGAGTTTCCTTATTAATGTTGTTATACTTGTGATCCATTTAATTTTGTTTCACAAGAGAACGAACAGCTTTGAGTTTACTCTTTAATTGGTTTAATATTCGTGTTCCATTGCATTTTCTTGCACTTGGTAAGACAAAAGAAAAGAGAAACAATAAAACAGGAAACAGGTGAAACTTTTTCACCCTTAAACATCTTGGCAAATATTTACATTTAAATTTCTTCAAGCTTTAATATTTTTGTTTAGTTTATTTATTTATTTTGGAAAACATGATTTTTGTATTTATTTTGTATACGAGTTTGTTATTTGGAGCTTTTACTGTATATAACAGAAAGTGAATGGGAGAAGCAGAAGAAGCAAACCTAACCTCTATACAATATTTAACTATAATGTATAAATAACAAATTCTTTTGTATAAAAAACATAAAAATCCAAAAGCCGATTAAAGCTCAAATCTGTATATTCTCCACAAAATGTATCCCAAATGTGTCTTCAATTCATTCCGAACAGAAAAAAAATGCCAGAAATCATCGTCTTTGTCTGTCTGAATGTTTGTCCTCACACTAAAATGCTAAATGGATATGTGTATATAGATATAAAATTCCAAATATGTAGATAAGCAGTAGGTCCATCTAATAGACTTAAGAATACACTTAAGAGGTTATGTTTTACACAATCTTACAAATTGATTCTTATTGCAAATGAGACTAGTTTGGCAGGAATAAGAAATTCTGTGATGGTTGTATGTCTTTGAATATCTATAATAATAATAATAGATCAAAAACTACAAATAGGTCTGGAGCAGACAAGTTAACAAGATAGCTGAGAGATAGAGAAAGGCAGAGAGGATATCACAGCGAGAAAGGCAGCTTAACACAGAGAAAAATAGAGAAAGAGAGAAGTTTGTTTTTTTAGAGCACTTCTTCAACATAACCTCTCTTGCCGCACATAACCTGAAAAAACCATAAACATTTCTGTTGCAGTCTGGCGAGGCGAACGATAACAGCGGGTCTGTTACACTGGGTCAGAATGAGGCCAAGGTGATTGTGGCCGCCGCCGAGCAGCAGCAGCAGCAGAAGGTGCTCAAACCTGGGTCAGCAGCGGCCGCTGCAGCCGCAGCCGCCGCAGCAGCAGCGGCAGCAACAACCTCAACCACAACCGGGACCCAGCTCTACAATCAGCTGCCCTACCTGGCCACATTTCCAGCGACGGCCAATAGCAGCGGAGCGAGCGGCACTGTGACGGTGGCTGGCGGCGGCGGCGGTGCGGCCGGTGCGGCCAATGGATCGGCGGCAGCCAGTGCCACCGCTTACTATCCTATGTATCCAAATGGCTTCCAGCTGGGCATCGGGCCGAATACGGTACCGCCGCCGTTTACACCTGTGCATTTCGCCAATGCCAGCGGCGGGAGCAGTCCAACGGCGCCGGGTCAATACAATATACTGACGGCGCCGACCGGTGCAAATCCTACGCTAACTGTCACCGGACTGGGTCAGCAGCAGCAGCAGGATCCGCAGCAGCAACAGCAGCAGCAGCAACAACAGCAACAGCAGCAACAGCAGCAGCAGCAACAACAACAGCAGCAACAGCAACTGCTGCACGAATTCCCAAAAATGGGTCGAGGTCGTCCACGTAAGATTAGCTTGTTGACCAGCGAGGATCACCTGAAGGCGAACACACTGCTGGAGCAGGAGTTGAATCAAATGCTCTCCGCACCGCATTTGGGCTCGGGCATTGGAAGCGGACGACGCGGACGTCCGCCGTTGCATCAAAGCCATCATCATCATCAATTGCATCATGCACATTCCACGGCAGATGGCGATGGCTCTGCCACCCCGCGACGCAGCGGCGCCAACAAATATGAGACGGAGGAGGAGAAGCGCATTCGGCTGGACAAAATGGCGGCGCATCAGCGTGCGGTGCGTGCGAATGAATCGCCCGAGCAGCGAGCGCTGCGCCTGCAGAAGCTCAGCGAACGGGCGCGCCTCAAACGTGCCCAGATCCGTGCGACCGAGAACAATGAGGAGCGCAAGGAGCGGCTGTCCAAGCAGGCGGAATATGCCCGACTGCGGCGCATGCGCAGTCATACGCCGCGCACCAGCAGCAGCGCCAGCGCCGAGTTCCATGGCAAGACGGAGGATGATACGGCGGAGCAGCTGTATGATAACGATACGGACGGCGGGGATAGCTTTGTGCTGAAGACCGACTCGCAGATGGATGATGGCGATGCCGATGATCAGGACAAGCAGCTTCAACAATTGCAGCAGCAGCAACAACAACAACAGCAGCAACAGCAACAACAACAGCAGCAGCAACACGAACTACATCAGATGACGGGCAGCCTCCTGCAGCAGCCACATCACGAGGCAATCGTCATCAATCAGCAACAGCAACAGCAGCAGCAGCAGCAGCGTCTGGTCAGCCTCAATCAGCATCAGCAGAGCTACAGCAAGCTGCAGGCGGCAACGGCAACCAGTGCGGGCAGCGCTGCCGGAGCAGGAGGCAACGGAGCGGGCGCACCTGAGAATAATGATATGCTAAAGATACTCGAACCAATAATTGTTATGAAAACCAAATGAGTATCGCGAAAGCGCCAAAATGAGCTGACCAAGTGCTAGATATGTATAAATATATGTGCTGTAGTTATCTATGTATGTATGTATGTCAGCTATATATATATTTATATATTTATTTACATATATTATATATATCTAGCCATAATTTCGGCTATTGTTGGCGCTGCAGCGTGCAGAAATTGTTGTTGACAACGAACACCTATACACACATCTGGTCAGCCATGCCCCCCTCTAACCAAACCCCTTCCCCACTCCTCACATACGCCCCCCCCACATTTCTTGTAGCTATATATATATATATATATATATATATATATAAACACGTATATATAACAAATACTTCATATGTATTGAACGCGTTTGTACAAAGTGAAACCTAGCGAAAGAAACAGATAGCGAACAAGAGAAACAAAGGATATCCTTAAGGCGCGCGTTCTATATTTAAATGCTAAACTAACACAGACACATACACACACAAATATATATATATATATATGTTTGTAACTTTTTTGGAATGAAATTTTAAATGTTTAAACCTACATTCGTAGCTTAAGGATACGTTAGTGCAATAGCTTTTAGAGAGAAACAGCGAGAAAGAGAGTAAAAGAGTAAGAGAGAAGCGAGAGTGCAATAAGTGCATTGTACATACATCTTAATATGTATAAAACAATTACAGATGCCATTAGATTTGTCCATGGCTAACCAAAAACACAAAGCATCAAAATCGTGTGTGAGAAGAAAAAAAAAAAAAAAATAGTAAACGGAAAATGTAACGAAACGCACCGACACACAAATAAAACAAACAAACAAAACAACAACAATCACACACACGTGCACTCTAACTATATAAATAAATAATAATAATAATAATAATAATGCAGCTAAAAGGAAAACATAAAAAAAACTACAAAAACGAAAAAAAAACTCATGAGAAATCCATGTATTTGCATATAAAATAGGTCTTAGAAAATGTAAACATTTTTGAAAGTGTAACGGTCTTTGTTAAATGGCCGCCTAATCCCATTTTTTTTGTATGTAATGTAATAAGCAAAGAAAGTGAACAACTAAGCCTAAATAATTCATAATGATTTGTAGCCCATAACATGAAACGAGCACTAAGTAGAAAGTACGTATTAATTTTCTAAAGTAGCGAAAAACAAACAAAATAAATCTAATAAGAGCAATAAGAATATGCGGCCAATCGATAACAACATGAATCAATCGCTGTGCTGCAGTGTGACCAGAGTGTGTTTTGTTCCTTTTTATTTTGTCAGCCATGCAGTTTACGACACTGCACAACGTGGACACCGAATACTCGGCCGATTCGGTGGAATGGTGTACACAGGATGAAACACATAACAAATACTTTGCTTGTGGCACTTATCAGCTGGTAGAGGCCGAGGAAAACAACACATCTCAAGCTGCAACTGAGGGTCAACGGCCACGCAAGGGTCGTGTCTATTTGTTTGCCTTCGACAGAGAGAATGACGCACTGGAGCGCCTACAGTGCATCGAAACGGCGGCCATATTAGACATGAAGTGGCTGCCAGCTTTGAGCTGTGACACAGGTCCGCTGTTGGCCACAGTGACTGCCCTGGGTGTGGTTGAGATCTACGAGCTGTTGCACGCAGAGCAGCGACTGCAGCAACGGGTCAAGCTGGCGCTGGAGGAAACGACGGCAAAGGCACTAGCACTCTCCCTCGACTGGCAACGTGCTGATGGAATTGCTGATAGTGCTGGGGCCTTGCAGCTGCTAGTCTCCGATTCGCTGGGAAATGTCCATCAGCTGCAGTATACGGCAAAGAATGAATTAAGCAAGCTTTGCTTCTGGCATGCACACGGCTTTGAGGCGTGGACATGCGCCTTTGACCGCTGGAATCCGCAGCGTGCTTACAGCGGCGGCGACGACTGTTTGCTGCACGCTTACGACTTGCGCAGCGGTGCCGAGGAGCACCCGCAACGCATCTGGACAAATAGAGCGCATGGCGCTGGCGTCACCTGTCTACTCAGCCATCCACAAAATGAACATCAACTGCTAACCGGCAGCTACGATGAGCTGTTGCGTGTTTTCGATACGCGGGCAATGAAACGCAGCCTAACCGAACTGAATCTACATGGTGGCATTTGGCGGCTCAAGCCTCATCCACAGCGTACCGATCTAATCCTGACTGCATGTATGTATACCAATTTTAGTGTCGTGCAATTAAAGGAAGGAGCGCTAAGTCTTCTGGGCAGCTATGAGCAACATTCGAGCATTTGTTATGGTGCCGACTGGGCGCCAAATATCGATAAGTTTGAGCTATCGGACGACTACACTCACAGCCTGCATATGGCCACCTGCTCCTTTTACGACCATAAACTGTGTGTAAGCAAAGTTGACACCAAATTTGATACCTAATTAATGTTATTTATGAATGCATTTAAAAATAAAGTACAAATCATTAAAACAGTTTAAAGTGAATCCTGATAAAATATCTATGAATTGCAAATGTGGGGTGATTAACGGCCAATTTTCAAGAAATTGACACTCCTGACTCCTGATGTGTACATTAATGAGACCAAATTTTATATTTGATTGTGTTAGTATATATGTGAGTGCACCTTAGACATAAATTAATGTTTTGAAAGGCATAAATTATCCTCGCCAAATAATATTGACTCTGTATAGAATCCGAGCATGATAAATATATGTTTATATTTAATTTAACTCATATATGTATGAGACTTTTTTTTTTAAGAATCCAAGTTAAAGGATTTTCAATGGAATTTCAATATAGGAACAGTTTAGTGGAATTCCAGAGAGTAAGTGACTACGCAAAATATAAATTCTGCCATTCAATTTAGTTGTCAAAAAGGATGTCAATAGTGGCATATTCTACTTACTACTATCACGTTATTTTATAATTCCTTTTAAATGAGTACTCGAAAAATACTGACTGATTTATCGATTCATTTGACATTTGAAGCTATCGGTTTTTTCTTTTTAGTCAAAAGCAGCGCGTTCGCATCTACTTTTTATTTTGTTCTCTTCAAAATGACTATTGAAAACTGTTCTATGGGAAAAGTTCAACAAGAACTTTGGAAGTTGGAAAAGGCGATTCTCGAAGTCACAGAAGCAATGTACGACGTTGAAATACGGCTGAATAATGAAGAATCGCCAGACAACTTCGAGAAGAATGTAAATGGTGTGTTAATTGAATTGACGAAGGTCTCAACTGATCAGAAAAAATTTGAAGCCGAAGCCCAAACTATAGGTTCGATATACAAATTTCTTTATTATATACATGTATGTATTCGTAATGAAATTTATTTACTTTAGACGAGAAGTATTGGATGATTTTCATGGATATACTTAGCAAAAAACTTTGCCATCTCGGCTGCAACGTAGTCCAGAAGCTCAATCCGTTCAAGCCAGTGTTTTCCATCGATTTCAGTCAGGGCACTTTCATCGTAGTCGAGATACAAAAGACAAAACTCACTCTTGAGCAGATGTATCCGGAACACATGAATTTCATTGAAATCAAAAACTATTTTGAAAAGTCACAGGATATCTTCGGATTGATCGCCTTCTTGGCCACACGCCAACTATGTAGTTAATTTTCCCCAATAATAGATTTATATAGCTTAACCCAGAGGAAACGGAGTTACACTCTTCGTCAATTATAACACCGTGCATTACCACATATGTATGTTAGTATTTACATTAATGTAAATTGAAAAATAAAAAACGTCCTCTTTTTTATATGCAGCTAATTTTGTAATTTTTATAAAATATGTATGTATGTAAGCATATATATATATATCTATATATATATACATATAACAATATATGCAAATATATATATATATATTAGGTATCACACGCTTTATCTATTATTATTTTTTTTTTTTCATTTGATTTTTCGTTCACCTCGCGGCGAATAACAAGATGTAAACAACGTTCCTTTTCAATAAATATGTCCTTTCTACCATATAAATCGAACGCCAACGATTTACGCAGCGACCACATTTTGTATCCAATTGAGAGCGCCACGAATGCGACGCAGTCGCGCACGTACCAGAAAGCTGCAGATAAGCAAATACTCTACATAGGCATGACGACCGCTGGACGGGACGCTGCTGCTGCCTCTGTTGCCATGCGGTGGACGACCCTCGCACATGATCTTGGTGGTCAGGGAGAGAAGCCACTGAAGGATCTACAAATGGGAGAAATAAATTCGTGAGAATTGGAAATGATGGTGATTAAGGAATTGCTCACCTCAGGGCTGCTGGGCATGCCGCCTGCCTTGAGCCACTTGGATGGCGCCCAGAGGAACAGCTGCATCACGTTGGCCGCTATGTCGGGACTGACGCGTTTCGACGGATTTGGATTAAGTATATTGTAGATGAGCTGTTGCATCAGCGGCGGGCAGGCATCGCATAGCGGCGGCAGCTGCTCATGTCGATAGTCGCTATTCCGTAGCGAATACGTGAGCTCACCTTGGGCGCGAGCCATGCCGGCGCTGGCCGAATAGAAGGGATTGGGTTGGCCAAAAATCTCGTAAGCTAGGGCGCCGCACGCCCACAAATCGGCCTTGCTGTAGTTGAGCACGGCGAACGGTCCCGGCTGTGTATTGAAGATCTCGGGCGCCATCAACGCCGCATTGCCACCCTTGTCTATATCGTTGGCTGCATAGGGCAAACGCAGTCCATGCACCTTGTCCGCCAGGCAGCAGCCGAAATCGGATAGCACCAGGAGTGGCGCCGCTGATGATGCAGACTGATCATGGGGCGACGATGATTGCAGCTCGATTAGGACATTGTCGGATTTAAGATCACGATGGGCGACGCCATGACGACTGAGATGTGTGACGGCTTCCAGCATTTGGGCCAACAGCAGGATTTTGGTGCGCGTGCTCAGCTCTGTGGTGTCCAGAAGGCCGCGCAGGCTATAATCGTAGCGCTTCATTAGCAAATAGAGCGACATATTCCGGCCATAGCCCTGCGGATTGATGCGCTGTGGCTGCGCGATTGGATAGAGTAAGTGGCCGTCGGGGAAGTTGCGAACCTCATCACAAAAGAAACCGAACATGCAAACGATATTCGGGTGCGGTGGCAGCGTAACGGTCTGATGCTGCAACAGCCTCTCCCATTCCTCGGCGCTGGCATTCATGCGGCGCTGACGTGCCGGCACCGTCTCCTTGTACATGGCGCGCAGTATGGATAAGGCGTTGCTTTGTATGTCATAGTTGAACATCATCTTCAAGGCAAGGGGATATCGCTCAATGGATTCGTTTTCAGCATGAATTTGTTGTTGCTGTTGTTGTGGTTGTTGTTCTGGCTGCTTGTAAGCAGCTGACACCGGCTGCTGTTGGTGTTGCTCATCTTGTTGATGCTTTGAAATATGAGTCTGACCATCTACAAAGGCTGCAGCAGCACTTGGCTGACTATAGTTGTAAATGTTGTCAACGGAGCCGCCGAAATTGTGAACGAAACGGGACATATTCTGTAGCGGTGACATCAATTCATGATTCCATGTCGAGTTGGAGCTCGGGGGGGCTGGCATCGCTTTGGTCACATCGGGACGCGCTGTAATATCACTGGACGTATTAGGACTCTGCTGGGTAACGGGAGTCTCCTTGAAGTTGGCCGCATAAACAACAGCGGCACAGCCTTTGGCTATGGGCGGACCAACCTCCAGTTGATCGATATTGAAATTGCTGGTCAACGTCTCGGAAATCTCATCACGATTCCAATCTGCCTGCAAGCGGCTAGCTGCCTCGCGTATCTCCCAGCAAACGCCCTCCAGTTCATCCTCTTTGCTCAGCACACCTGATCCGGTGGCCAAACTGACGCCAATTAGGGCAAAAAATGGTGCCGAATCGCCATAGAATAATTTACGTGTCGCACGCTGACGCAGCTCTTCAGAGTAGTTGGTGGTCACTCGACTCAGTATATTATCAATGAACAGCTTGCGTGCATGCTGGCCAAAGCGAAAGAGTCCGCTGGTCGCTGGACTGGACGTCGCGCTGGACGCCGGATTGCATCGTGGCACAACATTTGCCGTCGGCTGTGGTGCGGCTGAGTTCTAAACAGCAACGAAATTGAAGAAAAAAAAAGATAAATAATATACAAAAATCAAAACAAATATTTTATAAGAACGTTCAGATTATGCTAGGATGACATCTGCAAAAGCTATCGAAGCATTCAATGCAACAAGAACTTCGTTTACTTATCATCCAAGGAGTTTCAGCCTCTCGCTCATCTCTATTTCTGTCTCGCTCTTTTCAGTGTTGTTTGTTTACACTTGTGCTCAGTATGCTGTTCCACTAACAAACATATGCACCATATGGCTTATTGCGTTGCATTGCCAAATGTCATCTCTAGTATAAATTAAACATGGCTTTTATATATCTTGCTATCTCGCTCGTTGCAGTGCATAGATGGCAACGAGAATAGGGGCATATATGTAAATATAAACAGATCAACCACCATATTATCCCATACTCACCCGCAAAACATTGACGGATGATAGGGGAAAGCCTCGCTTGCTTCGTGTCTTTAACTGGCTTTGTTCCAAAATGTTGGAGTGTATTTCACGATTCCAATAGCTGCGCAAAACG
Organism: Drosophila aldrichi; assembly: GCA_035045965.1. NCBI lineage: Eukaryota > Metazoa > Arthropoda > Insecta > Diptera > Drosophilidae > Drosophila > Drosophila aldrichi. Next base: position 9,947,669 of record JAWNOM010000484.1, on the reverse strand, counting down.
TAGCGACCATGTTTAACCAGTCGCACGGTTAACAGTCTTACAGACATTTTACCAACAGCAGTTCGGTCTTATTGTGGCTGTTGTTGTTGTTATTCCGACTAAACAACAACACCGCACTGTGCGACAGTAACGGAGCGAAAAGACTGTAGAGTGAAAGAGGTAAATAGTAATTGTATTGTTTAGTAAGTTCTCAATGAGCTCACCTTTTAATTATAATCGCGATGCGCTATTGTTGCGTTTTTGTTGTCCTTGTCGCTGTTTACGACTGCGGCGCCACCTTTTGTCATGCGTTACAGGTATGATCGCCAGCTATCGATATATCGATCGTTGGCTGCCTCTGCTGACGATTGTTTTCTTTTTTGGTATTGCGTCGTAGAAATAGCTGCCGACACTGCTGTTTTTTGTTTTTTATTTATATTAATTTTTTTTTTAGAAATATATATGTATGCACATATCTACACAGTCAAATGTTTATGGTATCCAAATTAAAATGTTCTTAAGCCTGTTCTCAATATTTTTTTTCTACAATGTGTATGGAAGTTTCGATTTTGTTCTATGGTCGGAAACGGATAATTTTTTAAATTTAACTCGCCTTGTTGATTGCTTTTCCGGTTGTCACTAGACGATCGTAGTCGTGTCGGGCTGTTTGTATGTATTTGTTTTGCTTCTATTTATATACCTTTCCTTGTTAAAATTTTGTTAAACATCGATATTATTAATTATTGCTGCTTTGCGGTTGCAAATTAGATAATCACATATACCATCGAATGATTTGACCTACAGCTCATATATAAAGAGCAACGAAACGTTAAACTACACAAATAAAATAAAGAGAGCCAAAAATATAATTTGTTTTGCACTAGAGTTCGAGTTGTGGGTAATTTTTATAATAATAACAATTCGAAGTTCACAAACACAAACAGCTGTCGGTTTGTTATACAGAGCTGTACTGACATGTTATCGATACAAAATATTGCATATGCCCCATCGATAGTCATATACATGAAATGATACGCGATAGAATCGATATGCTCAGTCAGATATTTTATTCAAATCTTGCATTTAAAAAAGTACTCGATACAAAAGATGATACAGTTATTTGGGACCCAGCATCTTCTTAGGGTCTACCCATTCCTTAAATTGTTCCTCGGTGATGCCAGCCTTAATAGCCTCCTCTTTAAGTGTGGTACCATTCTTATGCGCCGTCTTGGCAATTGAGGCGGCCTTGTCATATCCGATATGGGGATTAAGAGCCGTCACTAGCATAAGAGACTCATTCATGATCTTCGCAATGCGCTCGTGATTTGGCTCAATACCCTCCACACAGTTCTTGCTAAAATTGACGCCACCATCCGCTGCAAAAAGAAAGTATTTATAAGTGTTTGCCGATGATTACCGTCACCTGGACTACATACCGAGCAAGCGTATGGAACGTAGCACATTGGACACAATTAAAGGCTTAAATACGTTCAACTCAAAGTTCCCAAAAGCTCCGCCTACTGTTACCGCAACCTGGTTACCCATCACCTGTGCGCAAATCATAGTCAAGGACTCGCATTGTGTGGGATTCACCTTGCCCGGCATTATGGAGCTGCCTGGCTCGTTCTCTGGCAGAGAGAGCTCACCCAAGCCACAGCGCGGTCCCGAACCTAAGAATCTTATATCGTTGGCAATCTTCATGAGGCTGACGGCAATGGTGTTCAGTGCGCCGTGTACTTCGACCATGGCATCGCGTGCTGCGAGAGCTTCAAAGAAATTGGGCGCTGTGACAAAGGGAAGTTTTGTCAGCTCGGCTATGCGCGCCGATACCTTCTCTGCAAAGCCCTTGGGAGTATTCAGTCCGGTGCCCACGGCCGTGCCGCCCAGGGCTAGTTCATAGACACGCGGCAAACATGCATCGATGCGTGCCAGCCCATTCGTCAGCTGCTGGGCATAGCCGCTGAACTCCTGGCCCAGAGTCATGGGTACGGCGTCCATCAGATGGGTGCGACCGATCTTAATGATATCCTTGTACTCCACTGCCTTGCAATGCAGTGCATCCCGTAGATACGAAATGGCTGGTATAAGACGCCTATTGAGCTCCAAAGCGACCGAGATGTGTGAAGCAGCCGGAAAGGTATCGTTGGAGCTCTGCGATTTATTCACATGATCGTTGGGATGTACCGGTTTCTTGGAGCCCAGCTCGCCGCCCATTGCCTTGATGGCTGCATTGCTAATCACCTCGTTGGTGTTCATGTTCGTCTGTGTGCCGGAGCCCGTCTGCCAGATAACCAACGGGAAATGGCCCTTGGTGTAGTATTCCCCAGAGATGACCTCATCGCAGGCACACGACACAGCATCCGCTATGTTGGCGTCCATGCCGAACTCTTTATTGACATTGGCGCAGGCCTTCTTTAAAATGCCCATGGCCTGAACAACGGGTTTCTGTTGGACAAATCACGGACAATTGATTGTAATGTCTGAGGGGAGTAGGGGAGAGGGCAAGATACGCCCATAATTACCGGCATACGTTCGCCAATGCTGCCTATTGGAAAATTGAGCACCGAGCGCATGGTCTGGGCGCCATAGAGCCGATCAGCTGGCACTTTCAGTTCGCCAAAGGTGTCCTTCTCCACGCGAAACTTTTCATCCTGCAAAAGGATGGTGAGGTCAGGCCAGGACATGGAAGCTGCTCAGCACAGCAACGGTCACAACTTACGCCCTTTGATTTATTTTGATTTTGCAGAGAGAGCGTCGTAGCCAAATGGTGATGCCAGCTCTTCAGGACCAGGTGCGGCGAACACAATAATTTACGCTTTTTGCTAAACATTTTGACCAAGTCTTTCGATTGATAATTTTGAAATGAATTCATATGAAAAATCTATTCGTTTCTTTTCATAAAGTTTATGTTCAAGACGAAAAAAAGATGATTTTTATTGAATTTTCGGAGTGAGACTGAACAATTCGGACGTACGCATGACGTCTAGCTTCCAAATATATATTCTGACAGCTAACGCAAGGTCGACTTTACGCTTAGCTCTAAATGGGGATGAAGCAACGTTTATTTGGGTCCCAGCATCTCTTCGGGTCGCACCCAGTCATTGAACTGCTGTTCTGTCAGGTAGCCCAGGTTGATGGCCTCCTCCTTCAGTGTGGTGCCGTTCTTGTGCGCCGTCTTCGCAATCTTGGCCGCCTTGTCGTAGCCAATGTGGGGATTGAGCGCCGTCACCAGCATCAGCGACTCGTTCATGATCTTGGCAATGTTCTCCTTGTTGGCCTTTATGCCGTTCACACAGTTGGCCGTGAAGGTTCGACTGCCATCGGCTGCAAGATACGAAGGAACAAACATTGGATTAGAGCTGCTTGGGACTATACCTAGATCTCTACTTACAGAGCAGACGAATGGAGCGCAGCACATTAGAGACAATCAGTGGCTTGAACACGTTCAGTTCGAAGTGTCCATTGGCACCGCCGATAGTGACGGCCACCTGGTTGCCCATCACCTGAGCGGCGAGCATGGTGAGGGATTCGCACTGTGTGGGATTCACCTTGCCCGGCATAATGGAGCTACCTGGTTCGTTCTCTGGCAGTGAGAGCTCACCCAAACCGCAACGTGGTCCCGAGCCCAGGAATCTGATATCGTTGCCGATCTTCATGAGGCTGACAGCAATGGTGTTCAGTACACCGTGCACCTCGACCATGGCATCGCGTGCAGCTAGAGCCTCGAACTTATTGGGGGCAGTGACAAAGGGCAGGCCAGTCAGCTGGGCTATTTTGGCGGCGCATTTCTCGGCGAAGCCCTTGCGTGTGTTCAGGCCCGTTCCGACGGCAGTGCCGCCCAAAGCCAGCTCGTAGACACGGGGCAGGCAGGCATCGATACGTTCCAGAGCGTAAGCCAGCTGCTGGGCATAGCCGCTGAATTCCTGGCCCAGGGTCAGGGGAACAGCGTCCATGGTGTGGGTGCGGCCGATCTTGATGATGTCCTTGAACTCATTCGACTTGGCGGCCAACGCGTCGTGTAGCGTCTTTATCGCCGGCTTCAGATTGTTGTTCAACTCCAGGGCGACCGAGATGTGAATGGCCGTGGGGAAGGTATCGTTGGAGCTCTGCGATTTATTCACATGATCGTTCGGGTGCACAGGCGTCTTGGAGCCCAGCTTGCCGCCCATCAACTCAATGGCGCGATTGCTGATGACCTAACGAACGAATGAACAAACGGTTAAGCTGGGAGCACTAGATTGTCAATAAGTGGACATACCTCGTTCACATTCATGTTGCTCTGGGTGCCTGAGCCCGTCTGCCAGATGACTAGGGGAAAGTGATCGTCGTACAGCTTGCCGGAGATAACGTCATCGGCGGCTTTCGAAATGGCCTCGCTGACCTTCACGTCAAGGCCGAACTCCTTGTTGACCTCGGCAGCGGCCTTCTTCAAGATGCCCATGGCCTGGACAACGGGTTTCTGTGGCGAGCGCAAAATAAGTCTACAAATAAGAGATTAAGTAATTTTGATTCATATACTTGCCGGCATGCGTTCAGTCGGTCCGCCAATGGGAAAGTTGATCTGGGAACGCATTGTCTGGGCGCCATAGTACTTATCAGCGGGCACCTTCAGCTCGCCGAACGTGTCGCTCTCCACGCGAAACTCCTGCGATGCCTGCCGACGAGAAAGGACACACAGATAAGACGGTATAAATAACTGTATATACATATATTCATATGTATATATATAATACTAAGAAGGTGTCTGACCATTATGCTTGAATTAGCTGCACGTAATTAACTGATTAAATGATTCCGTTCACCAGCGGCTCTGCCGAATGACTGCCGAATCAGACAAGTCGACAACAGCAAAATGCGGACAGTGACAAAAAATCTAAAGCAAGAACAAGCTCAGCAAGTAGGGCGAGTAGTATGGGTTGGGCCAGCATGATTCGCTGATGCCTTACACTACGGTTTGTCAGTCTCAGTTGAATTCCTCGCATAACTCTAGTTAGATGCCATTTAAAAGTTCATGGGACACAAGAGTTGGCAAAATAAGCTCAAATGCTATGAAGAATCTATGTAATTTCGATTAATCGTTTTACGCATAAGTTCAATTCTGCAGTAGCTCCGCAAGGATATGCAGTTAAATTGTTCATTGAGCACGGTTCATAAATGAACTTGAACTGAACATACATATGTAGATTAAAGCATGGCTAAGCTTTGAAATGAGTAAACGCATTAATTAATCGTATATAAAAGTTTTATTTATAAAATATATATTATAAATAAAACTTTTATTTATTTTAAATATGATTAAATTAAATAGCTTCTCTCAAGTGCGTTTCAATACTATTAATCGACTCCTGTAGGTCATATAAAGTGCGCCTATGCAGAAAAAGAGGATTGCGACCCACGGGGCGCGCTTTCGGCTGCTCTGCTGTATGTGTGCACGTGTACATGTGTGCGACTGTAGCTAATCTGCTTACATGTGTGTGTGTGTACGAGATTTATATTTTATAGACTCGCTCTATGTAAACAAGCCATAAGCCACAAGTGCTAATATAAGTAAAAAAAAGAAATTAAAATGTGGGAGATTAGAGCAGAGCAAAGGCGCTGCTAACAAGCAACGGTAGTTAGTGGATGCCAAAACAGTGTGGATGACAGATAGGCTAAATAGAGTTCGCACAGTTATGTGACAATCGAGTTCCAATTAGAACATCAAATAAATACAATTAACAGGTTTTCAACATCAAAAAACCTGAACAATTGCCTTTATTTTTTGTGTATTAAAACAGCTGACAGAGCGAGTTTTCAGAATATGTAATATACTCATACATACATATCTAAAGGTCTGTATGTACATATGTCTTTATCCATGTAAAGCAAAGCTCTTGAAACCTAGTAAATATATGTCAGCATATTAAGTGCGTGCTAAATTTAATTCAATGAAATCAAAAATAATTATGACCAAAAAATACCCTAAATAAAATCAATTCTGTTAAGCTGTAATATTGCTTTATGCAAGTGAGATTTTTTTTTTTCAAATCTTATTAGATTATGTTTGTATAGAAGATGCTTATCAGATATCAGCCCTTGATAAGATATCAATACCAAGGCTTCAAGATTTCAAAAATGTCTATAGTTGTCTTCATGGTTCGATGCTAGCTAATTTACAGTAATTATATGAAGCAAAATTATTAATTGAATACATCGAATCGAAATTTCAAGCTGAGTTCTAGTCGGATTCTCTCACAATAAGTTCCAGTTAGCTATCACAATATCCTATTGGGCTATGTAGTATAGTAAATTTGCTCCACACAACACATATTCATCTTGTTGGACTCCTGAGCAACTTGTTGAAGTTTTTGGCAAAAAGCGACATAATTAAAATGGTGATTTTAATTCATAAGCAGCTGTTTCTCCACCAATGTTTAACTTATCAGGGCACCGTTTAATATAATCACCCCACATTTGCATAGTATACTTGATTATGAAATGCCGGCAATTGCCACACAGCAATGATTCCAATTGGAAATAGTAACTGTATTGCTTGTTTGTGAGCGTGAGTGTATTTTAGAGAGGTTTGTTCCCCGCTCAATGCTTTTGAGCATTGCACCCGGGCATTAAAAGTTGGCCAAAAGGGGCAGTGCAGGCAAAAAATAAAATGCAAAATTACATAAGCGCGCACACTCCACGATAAATCTCCTTACCATACGAAGACTGCACGCTGCGCTTGCCCATGGCTTGGTCAACTGTTGGACGCCACGAAGCGTAGAGCGTTGCAAAAGCGGTAGCACCATTTTTATAATATATTAATGTATAAATAGTTAAATACAGCAGATGCCAAACAGAATAAAGCCGCGTTTATTTCACTCGCTCTCCAACTGGCGGGGACCAGGCACGCAACACAACAATAACAATAAGTGCGATAGACGATTGCTAAGTTTCCGAGTATATATCGATTAGTACATTAATCGTAGTGGGTAGATGTAGTATTGTTATCGCTCACCTCTAAGCAACAGCTGTGACTGCCGTCTGCCGAGTTGCTGTGAGGCGAGCAAAAAAATTGTTGTGCATAAATTGTAAATTGGGAAGCATATAACGCCATTGCCTACACAATGTCAGCGTTAATGAAATCTTTATCTTTGGTCAAAAAGCTAAGCGCTGCCAATCCAGCTCTGCAGGCTCACATTGTTCGCAATCGTAAGTGCATTTAGCTAAAGTTTCTGTTTTGTTTACGTAACTTTTGCGAACGGTCTTTTGACAATTGCATTTGTCTATTTACAGTCGCCGGCTGGAATAAGGACTACAAACCGGGACCATATCCCAAAACCGAAAAGGAACGCGAAGCAGCTGCCAAGAAATATTATCTGCTGCCCGAAGAGTACAAACCCTACGCAGATAATGGCCTCGGCTATGGCGATTATCCAAAAGTTGGCGGCGGCCTCGGTGTAGAGCATAAAGATAACTATTATCCTTATGACTATCCTGAGATCAAACGCAATTTTAATGAGCCAGTAAGTTTGTTTAGTTCAAGCTAAGTAACATTGTATAGCTGTATTTCTTTGTTAGATTTCAGCGGATCACGATTTGTACAGCGAGGATCGCTACTCGCAGCCTGATTATCCCCGCTATAGCAATAGCTACTACATTTTGTGCTTCGCTGGCGTTATGGGTGGATGCCTAGCCCTCTATTACTGGCTCGAGGACAAGAAAATGTATCGGCCAGTGGCCGCCAAGCAATATCCCGCTGACGGCGTCAAACACTACACCTTCGAACGTTAGGGATGCCAAGGCGGATAGAAGCTTTGTGTGTAGTTTTCTATTTTTTGTTTTGCTCCGCCTTTGTCATTAATTAGGCAATTTACCAACGCATATGTACAATTAAAAAAAAAAGAAACAATCGAAATATCTTCAGTTCCGTTTTTTTTTTTACGCTAAGAGCGGGTAAAATTCTGGGCTGCAAAGTGATTAAATCCATGTACTCGTGATTCGGTTCACGCCTTGGTCCTGGGTCCTCTATGTACAGTTCGTGAACCTGTTCTCTCTACAATGGTATCAAGTAGATATATAGGATATATCGGTAGATGGTAGTTTGAATATTTTTGTTAAGAAACTGTATTTATTTATTGTTTGTTCAAGATATAACCTACAAAAGTTGAAATATTTAAATAAAAAATTATGTATCAATGCATATAGTTGAAAAGATTAGAAACTTCTACGGCTTACACGTAAAACATAATTGTTGTTTTATATCATTTAAATGTAAATTATCTAAAATTACATTTAACTCTTACAATGAATTCTTAAAAAATAGATGAATCTTAACCTAAAACAATTTTTTTTGGACAAATCATCCGTAAATATGGAAAATATAATATAAAGAAGAAAAAAAAAACGGACAAACTTAACTACGAATGTAATGAAATAAATGTGAGGATGATTGTGGAGCAGGCTAATTATTAGAGCTTACTACTCCACTATGTAATTGGGATGAACCACAAGTAGCGGATCGTTTTCCAGCTCATCATCGCCAGCTGATGCTTTGGGGCTCTTTGAGAAGGGCTTTAGGCTGGTGGTTTTCAGAGGTATGATGACCTGGTCGTGATAGATGAGACGATCGATTAGCTTCTCGATGAGGTTCTTTCTTGATATGAGCTCATCCTCGGACTCAATTTGCTCGGCCACCTGCTCCAGATACCAGGTGACAACATCGCTTCGCCTCATGCCCGTATCTGTGCCCTCCACTTCGCAGCGCGCTTCTTCTGCACGCATGTGCAGCACCAGCATGGTGGACAGATTCTTATAGTCCTCAAAGGACAGTGTGAACTTCTTCTTTTGGACAGCACTGCTAGACGTATCCAGTGCGTCGGAATCCATATTGGCGGCCGCACCATTGTTCTCCATGTCAATGTCATGTTCTATGCCATCGTCCGCATCTAGAGGCTCATCATCGTCCAGATGAATATCCGGCTGTTCGACACGAATGATAGATTTGTTCAGCAAACGGAAAGCCTCCTTGACATGGCGCTCAAGCACTCGATTGGAGCACTCTAGCTTGGCCATGGCCTCGCTCAGCCGTATCATCGATTCCAGCTGACGCACGGTTATCCGCCAAGTGCTGCGGCCCGAGGAACCAGTGTCGCGCTGCCTCAAATGCCCATAGTTCTCCACAAGCATCTTGCTCGCCTCTATGCCAATGATCGGCTTGAATTGGCGAGCGAATGTCACATAGCGCAGCACCTCCTCTCGCGTGTATGCCCGCTCCACAGACTCCTCGATGTTTGAGTGCAGATCCACGATCTTGCGTGCAATCGCGTAGTCCACCACCTCGTTGCACTCGTCCACCAAAATGAAGAACAGATCGAAACGCGACATAATCGGAGCCGACAGCTGAATATTCTGCTGCAGACTCTTGGAACGATCGTAGCGTCCATTGATGGGATTCGCAGCCGCCAGAATGGAGGTACGTGCATTCAATGTGGCACGAACACCGGCGCGAGCTATCGATATGGTCTGCTGTTCCATGGCCTCGTGTATGGCCACCTGATCGCGAACATCCATTTTGTCGAACTCATCAATGCAGCAGATTCCATTGTCTGCCAACATGAGGGCGCCCGCCTCAATCACAAAATCGAAGCTCTCTTCATCCCGGACCACAGCGGCTGTGAGACCAGCTGCAGAGGATGCCTTGCCCGAGGTGTAGATGGCGCGTGGTGAGAAATCAGAGACCTGCTTCAGAAACTGCGATTTGGCTGTGCTCGGATCGCCGACAATGCAAACGTTTATGTCGCCACGCAGAGAGGTCTTCTCCGTTGTGGTCTTGGCCACGCCTCCGAAGAGCTGCAGTAGTATACCGCGCTTCACTTCATCATTGCCATATATCGAGGGGAAGAGACTGTTGATCAGATTTTGATAGAGATTGCGATCCTTGGACATCTCATAGATCTTTTGCCACTCGGCATCGGTCATCTGTTTCTTCATGTCCTCCGCCGTCACTTCGGACATGGGCAGATCTGTACCGCCAAAGCGTGCGGTAGTTGCTTGAACGCTGCATGCAAGGAATGCCATGCGATAGTTAAGCTCTCGCACACCCAGAGCCTTGAGTCCGGTAACGCCGTCACCGCCCTCGCCCGGCTTATGGCGGGAGCCCATTTCGGCTCTGGTGCCTGGCATGCTCAATACGCTCACATCCGGCACCACAATGAGGGTGCCAGTGAAATCGTAACGATCACCAGCCTGCACCGTCTCCACCAGTTCGGAGCGCAATATGATCTCGACGGCGCGTGGTATGCAGCCGCGTGGCAGCTCCGCCTGCGTCTCCTGGATACGAATCTTCTGAAAGTCGAGGAAGAGAGACTTCTCCACGTCCAGCATGAAACGACGACGATTTGCACACACGGGATTGCGACAAATGGTCGGATTGGTAAACTTGAATTGCTGCTCAACATTTCGGATTTCCGTTTGGCAATCGAGGCACATGAAGGTGCCGGACACAAGCTCCGGATGGACGGGATGTGTACGTACCACCTGGCCAGAGATACGGATTAGTGTGCCAATCTTTGAGGTGGTGAGATCGCGCACTTTATGACGCGTCGGCACCTCCGTGAAGGCCACATAACAATCTTTGTTGGTCTTTAGGCCAATGCGATCCTTCACGTAGTTGGAGACGGCTTGACAGAGGAACGGATACACATGATAATATTCCTCAATAATGCTAGTAGCTAGGTTCTGATTATATTTCTCCATATCTTCGAAGCTCACTTCGAGAGTGCAGCGATCGGGCGACTCGAGGTTGGCGGCGGGGCGAGCATATTTAATTTCTCCATCCTCTTTGAATTCCTCAAGAAAATCTTGGAAGAGTTTTTGGGTGCGTATGCCAACTTCATCTTTGACGCGCAGCTGTCCGATTTGTGCATCCGCAACATCCATTTCGCTTAATTCTCTCACAGAAAATAACTCTGAAACGCGCAAAAGTTGTGTACCGACTCTGATGCTATTTACTGCGTGTTTTATGTGCCAATTTTCGCGCCTTTTTTGACAATTCGCGCTGTCAGCAGCTTTATGTGAATTATCGATCGTTGCACGATTCAGTTATCGTTTTGCGTAAATAGATTTGTGAGATTGTATCCATTGTAATAATAGTTGTGTATCATATTAATATGAAATATATTTATATAAAAGTCTTCTTATCTATTAATTATTTCTATAATTGATTTAAATGAAAAACTAATCGATAGTTTTGCGCGCAATGATGGCCGACGGGCAACAGTCTGGCAACATTGTGAAACATTCCGATAATTGGCCATCCGACGGCGGGTCTTTCCTCAACTTACCATCGCTAACGCGTGTGAGCTGACTAGGGAATTATTGATCCCGGAGTTGGTTAAATGAGCTGTATATTTTGTTGAGTTAATTTAATGGAATACGTCTAATAAACGCGCGCTACACTAGCACAATAATAGCAACAAAGTTTGCACGGCACCTGCGCCTGTCAAACTGATTTAAGCCAGTCAGCAGAAACAGCAGCAGCAGTAGGAGCAGCTCACCTACACACACACACATACACGCACACAAATAGCACACACACACACACACACACACAGATAAAATGGTGGACGCTGCGAGACAAATGCTCGATGAGCTAATGGGCCGCAATCGAAATTTGCATCCATCTGAGGCTGGGCAAGCGGTCAATTGGGAAGATCCAGAGGTAAGTCGCAACCAGATAACGCATGATGTATGCAGTATCAGTATAGACGTCCTTAGTGTGATATAATCGCATTTCTTGGCAAAGTCAAACCTATTTGAGATGATTTGAATTGTATTGTTTTCATTGCCGGCTAAGCACAGTGCATAGCGAAAGTCGTGGCCTACGATCTGAATTATGCTTGCAGTGCTGCCCCGCTCAACTTTGTTTACATTCACAACATGTTCTTAAGTACTCTTAAGGAGTTTCAACATTAAATACATTCTCTTATTTAATTGATTTCCTAAATCATTATATGAATCTAATTTTATTGTCTGTTTTTCCAGTTCTGTCAATTCTATAATGTGAAATTCTGTCCGCATGATCTGTTTATTAATACTCGGGCGGATTTGGGTCCTTGCACACGCATCCACGACGAGGAGGCGAAACACTTGTACGAGGAGGCGCGTCCTTCGCAGCGCAAACGTCATACGGAGGATGAGTTTCTGCGGTTCTGCAATGTGATGCTGCACGATGTCGATAGGAAGATACAGAAGGGCAAGCAGCGTCTGCAGCTGATGCAGCGCGATCATCCGTCGGGCACGATGTCGCAAGCGGCCAAGCAGCAGGAGCATCTGAATAATCTAACCGCACGCATCAACAAACTGCTGGCCGAGGCTGAGGAGGCGGGCATACGCGGCGATGTGGATCAGGCGCAAGATCTGATGGCTCTGTGTGAGGAACTGAAGGAGGAGAAGGAAACGCTGCAGCAGCAGTATGAGGCGCACATGAAAAGCTATCACAAGCTGCGTGCGCTGCCACCAACATCGATAACAACAGCTGCAACCACGCCCACCACACCAACAATAAACGAAGCACCAATAGGGGCACAGCTGCCACTGGCCAGTCCCGTGTCCAGCGTAGAAAACGTAGCCGGCGAATCGATTGCGCTCGACAGCAAAGAACCGAATGAAACTGCTGATGAGGCAACAGCGGCCACAACAGCAATCGTAAGCTCTACATCAAGCGAATGTGCTTCGCCCAAAGCCGCCGCATCCGCCTCAGCCGATGACAATAAATTGGAGTCCAAGGGCGATGGCAAACAGTCGGCGAATTGGTCGCACGAAGTGCTGCCCGAAAAACAAATGAAGGTGTGCGAAATATGCGGCGCCTTTCTGATTGTGGGCGATGCACAGCAGCGCATCGAAGACCATTTGATGGGCAAACAGCATTTGGGCTACTCCAAGCTGCGGAATGCTGTTGCCGAGATCAATGAGCGCCGACAAAAAGAGCACGAAGAGGAGGAGCGAAAGCGACGCGATGATCGTGTGCAACGCTTTCACAACAGCTACGAGAACAGGCGGTAAATCATATTGCACTTTACATTTAAATATATATGCATATGTAATATATATGTATCCTCACTCTCTCTCTCCCTCTCTCTTTCTTATGTATGTATATCTATCCCACTTGAATTCGTGAAGTGATCAGCGCGACTATCGGGAGCGCAGTCGTGACTATCCGCCCAATCGTCAATCGTCGGACAGGCGGCATCGTAAGTTTGCGCACGGCACAGTCATATAGTATTGATTTGGCATTTTGTTTTCTTAACTGCCTAAATGTTTTTCAACCCTTGTACAGATCATCACAAATCGCATCATGGCCATTCGTATTCGCGCAGTGGCAGCCACAACAGCAGCAGCAGCAGCAGTCGACGCAGCAGTCATAGTCATCATTATCGCCACGACAGTCGGGAGCGGCATGGTCGCAGTCGCAGTCGCAGCCGTTACTAGGACACAACCAAAGCAACAAACAGCAGCAGCTACAACAACAGCAAGAGCTAGCAAAAGCAAACAAAAGAAACAAAAACGGCAACAAACTATGATAAACAAAACTAAGCAAAAACATACTAAACTCTTCTAATCGAAACGTAATATGAAATTAGCTGCTGAAGAAACAACGCAACCTCAGCAACAACAACAACGACATCAACATCTCTGGCCAATTGCCACGTCCCTCTCCCACCATCACACACTCCATGCAGCATCGAGGTACTCCAAAATAAGATAATAATAACACATTTCAATAATCTATAAAAAAAAAAAAGCAATTAAGATCAGACAGTCTAAGGGGCACGCATGTGTGCGTGGCACGTGTGCACCTGTGCCTAACATGCCAAGGATCTGAGGTGAGTTCAACAACAGACTATCTATAACGCTATTCATATAACTCCAATTTGTACACGTACTCGTAGTCCAACCAAGAAACCGAAAAAAAGTTATATATATACTCCATGTGTAATCTCCATCTGTACAAAGACAGGCACAAAATGTCGAAAAACAAAAACCTTTAACAATATTTTCAAGTAAATCAAAAAACCTTAAATTCACTTTAAATAGAGAAAACACACACACACACACGCCCACACACACACATGGACACACATACGAAAAGCTCATTACTAGATAACAGATTAATGTTTGCACGAGGCTCGCCTGTTTCGGTCTTATCTATATATATCTACATCTAAATATATACGTATGTATGTTAGCTCTATGCATGCTCATTGTGCAGCTGCTCTCATAGGAATAGTGGGATGGGTCTACATTATAGTCCTACGCTGAGTATGAGATAGAGATGAGATAAAGCAATCATTTGTCTGTATATGCGAAATAGGAAAAAAAAAAGTTGAAGATTGGGCAAAGCTTAGAAATGCAAAACGGAAACATTTTTTTTTATTTTTAAATATTTTAAATTTTTATATTTCACTTTTTAAAATAAAAAATAAGACTCCAAAAATGTATTGCAAATGCTTCAATGTAAGCTGTAGAATTCTGTTAGAATGAGACGAATCGCGATTTTATTGCACAAATCACTGTACTCGTTAGTCATATTCCAATTCCATTTGTTCCTTCCGCGTATTTTTGCACGCGCAATGCCAGATTAAATAGCAACAACATGAGAACCGAAACAGGCAACCATAAAATATTTAGTCTCTGGATGTGGAGCTACCAGAACTCAACCCTATAAATTTCTAGTATTTTGGGCCTAGGATCCAATCCTATGGTGAGATAATGTGATGAGTGAAAAGTGTAAGTCCTTAAAATGGAAGCAGGTTTGTTGCATTTTTTTAATGGGAACAGCATTCATTGTCACACAAACACAAATACACACCCACACACACACATACACAGAGATAGAGACTGCGACAGCGACAGAGCTATACAAAGAAAACTGAATAAATAACTCACAGAACAGCTGGGAATGAGAGTATCCGTGTCGTACTTGTTATTGGAGATACGTTCAAATTGATTGTACCAGGTATTTACCACTCGACAACAAATTAACTAACATCAAAAAAAAAAAAAAAAAAACAAAATATAAAAAACAAACAAACTATATATATATAGAACATTCTTTTAAGTAAATGCATATGTACTATATATTATGATGTAATGGAACACCCACACAGATATCGCGTTTGCATGGGAATGGCATGTGCTTTGGTGGTTCAAAATGGTTCGGTGCAGCGGTACAGCCGAACTAGGGATCCACAATCCAATCACGATCCGTTCGTAATGCGAATTTTTGTCAACCGATCAGAGTCAGGGTTGTCTTAAGCAGTTGAGTTGTTCTATACGTTAACGGTTAATCCGACCCCAGAGGTACGTAATCCTCTCTCGCTCTCTCACACACACACACTCACACACGCACACATACACCCACAGCAACTCTCTTTCTCTCTCTCTCGTTCACTCTTGTTTCTCTCGTCTATGAATCTGTGCTGTAGGCGTTCAGTGGGAAGAGTGAAATAATTGAATTGAGTACAAAAATCGAACTTTACTAAAGGCCCGATCACACTGAACAACACACGAACCGGTAAATAACGGCTTTCCGAGACTCGCAAGTGCGTCAGGTACATTTTCTTCAATTGTGTATATATTTATGCCTTTTCCAAATAAATATATAACATACATATGTTATCTTTATATATAATATATCATTTATTTTTGTCCGAATCTGTACGAAATTATTACCTAAAGCAAAATAACTTTTGAAGCATTTAAAAAAATAATGTATTTTTATTTAATTGAATTATTCTTATAAAATATGTAATTTCATTATTTTTGTTAAGTTACTTAATTTAATAATTTGTACCGCATTGGCAAGGGCATAGAGACTTCGGCTACGCCGAAATTGTTTTCATGTTTATTGTTGTTGTGCTTCCCAATGTACATATATACTAATAATGAAACGAAGTGGGAAAGAACACAAGATAATATATATATGCGACGATTGCAGCAGTAATCGATATTCGAGTTGAATTGGTTATCGATCTAACAAATCAATGAATAAGAGGTAATTGCAATTGAATATCATTTACTGATATATGTATATGTATATATATATATCATTGATATATATATGTATATTGATAGTTTTGTATTTATAGGCGAGTGCAGCGTGATCTTATACCAATTTGTATACCCTAACCCAAAAATTGCCAAAGCGTGAACTGTGTATGTTTGTATATCTGTATGATTTATGTATACATATAGATGTGTATACATAATTATGTTAACATATATATTGTATGTATGTAAATGCAGTTAAAATTTGATTAAATACACTACTAAAATATACACTAAGCATCGTTTAGCCTAAGGAGTTTCTAATACTTAAGCAGTTCAAGGTTACAAATGGTTAGCAACACTCAACCCCTCAACTCCCGTACACCTACTCAGTACACACATACACACACCCACACACACAACCTTGGTACACCCTCCGTTATTATGTAATTGCTTTTTATCGATGGGTTCAACTAAATACATATATTTATATATATATGCTTTAATATATATGTATATATATATTTATATGTATTTGGTGAAAATTTTGTAATTATGATAATAATATATAATATATATATTAAGTCATACGCGCGTATATCCTAACTATTGTACATGCTCATATATCCAAAACAAATTTCCTCAGAAGTTTCGGGTGCTATTTTTTCTAGTTTTTATTAAAAATGAAAATTAATATTTTTAGTGTGACTTTTGTATACTGATGCTTGTCTCTATAAACATTTGCAGGATCCAAGGAATGCGCATGTTCTTCCAATTACCAACTATCGCTCTTATTTGGGACAGCTAGACAGAGAGAGAGAGAAAGAGCATTGTATGCCTGGGCCCCAAATGTGGAGCGACTCCAGGTAACTTGCTTTGCCAACCCACAACAAACACCAGTTATGTTTCTTCAAGACAGACGAATGCAAATGCCATGGAGTGCCTAGTCAAAGGAGCAACGAGTAACCAGTAACGAGTAGCGCGATTAACGAGTAACGAGTAGCGAGCAGCGAGAGTGACGGGCTCACTATATCTTCCACTCATGCTAACTGTATTCAAGCATGAGATACGAGGTGAATTTCAATTTATCTCATTTTTTCTATGTATATAGATATATATATGTATATATATATTATATATATGTGTATATATATATATATATAAATAATCTATAATTTACTCCCACTCCATCATCGTTTTCTATTTGTTGCTAACCCTGCAATAAACTACAATCCGAACAATTGTTAAAGATTTAATTCTATTTTTTGGCCACCTTGTATGAATCACAAATATTGGCAATAAGAATTTATATATATATATATACATATATATGGTATATGTATTTGGTTCTGTTACATTGTAATTAATTTTATTCAATTTGATTGGAGAGCTTTTGTGAAGGATATTGACGCATCCGCCTTTCGTTATATATTTAGCAAAAATATATATATAATAATATATATTAAATATATATTTTCTAAATTTTCATTTGATTTTCATACTGGAATACCATAAAACAATTACAGAACCAACTAATAATTACATTTCAAAAAAGAGAAAGAGCAAAAATAAACACTAAAGCTATAACAACAAAATGTAGTCCATATAAAGGCGAGTTTTTAAATATTACACGCATATATATAACTTACATCTTACACTTAATAGCTATTAAGATTAATGATAACCTTCAAATCGCGATAATTTTTTATTAAAACAAACTAAAACAAAAATTTAAAACAAAAAAAAAAAAACAACAAAAAAAATAAAAAAACGCAAAGAAAAATCAATAAAAAACAATAACGATGCAAACGATTGCGCAATCCTGAAAATTATCTTGTTTATTTTCTGTGCCTACGTGGGTTTTATTTACAGGTGTTGAATAATGATTCAAATTCATTCTGTCGTATGCTCCACAAACCGTTGCTTTTAAAATGAGCACACAAGAATTTACGATTTTTCATCGTTATCGTAATTTAGTTTTGTTCAGCAATCGAACAATTTTCACGTTCGAGTAGAATAAGAACTGGTTCGTTTTGAATTCGACCATTTTGAGTACTGGCAGTTGCATTTCAAATTCAAATTATTTTAGAGTACAGTAATCCATCCTTTAAGTAATTCTTTTGTCGATCTGTCCCGCCCTTTGTAGATGTAGTAATTTTCCCGAGAATTAAACATACCAATTTGTTTTTAGCCATTGTATAATATTTATTGTAATTTATATATATATTTGTTTATATAGATAATGTATACGTATTATAGTTTTGTTGCCATTTATTGTTTGTATTTGCATTTACAATTAATATCTACAGCAATTTATATATGAATTTATATATACATATATACATACGTATATAGTAGCCATGTATTTTGATCAATATCATTATTAGAAAGGAATTATAAATTCATAAACTTTGAGGCGTAGCAAATACAAAACAAATGTTTTTCTTCGCTTTTGACAATCGCAAAATATAATACATATGTACTTGTATATATATATATATTGCATGTAATTAACACAGTATAAAACATAATTATATGGATAGTAATGTGAATTTGAAAAAAAAATAAAAATAAATGTATGTGTGTGTGTAAATGGGACCTCGATTAGCTATTAACATTGAGCAATTGAGAAATGTTTCGCTAACTTAGCATTGAGTTCTAACAACAAATTATTTACTCTTTCCTGATTAAATTTTTTTTTTTTTTATACAATTTTTACAATTTTCTACCTGGACAGCTTTTAACAATTTTCTGGCTAACCTAACCTCAAAATCGTAGAAAAAGAAAAGTGTGCCCAAAGCAGTGGTTTTTCTTTTTCTTTTTTTTTTTTTTTTTTTGTATAAAGAATTTTGTGTCTAAAGTTTGTTTAAAAAATTTCACAGATGTAAAAAAATTGAGTGCTGGCAAATGCGTTGCCCCGATTGTTCAGCACGGATAAAGTATATACATATACATATATATATAGTTTTATTTTAATACCTAAAAATGTGTTTATATGCGGGTATGGAGGTTGGAGAACTTTTATGTCTTTGTGTGTATGTCTGTGGTGCTTTTGTTGACATTTCGAGAAATTGGAGCATTCAGCTGCTCCGCAGGGCCTGCTTTGTCGTATCGCCTTGAACGCTCCTTTGATTGGATTTCCAATCATGCGCTGTTAGTGACAATGCTCCGTCACATCGACGATAACCGATTTCTTCCAGCAGAACAGGAAATATCCAACTCCAGCGCCCAGAACGACCATCATGCAGAGCCAGACATTGTATGTCATAAATATCAGCATGAGCAGGAACGAGAGCGTCACCTGGAGCACGTGCAACAGCGTCTGGTACAGATGGTTGATGGACAGCATTGTAGGTCTGTATAGCGTGGCATAGCAAATATAAATATTACATTAGTAAATCTTGTATTATATGTATTGCCCTTTTAAGACACCATAAATGGAAGAACGTAAAATTTGTCAGTGGTTTTAGAGAGAGAGAGGGAGATAAGAAAACATAACATAAACAAATAAATAAACAAACAAATGAAACGAAATTCAAACATTAACAGGATGCGGTGAAAGAAGAACTAGTTCAAGTTAGAAGTCTAGCGATAGTTGATTCACCTATACTAGTTCTTTAGTACTTCATGCTATCTATCGGTAATTTGTTATCGCCCTTTTGGCGCACTTGAAATGTATTTTAAAATAACTGCTCTTTGCATATTTCAATTGATTTAAATTTATATATTTACAGTGAACATTTTATTGGGAGGGAGAGGACAAGGCGTCCACAACAACAAAATAGAGAATTTGTTTAATTTTTTTTTAATATTTAACTAGGAGAGTTAGTCTTATACGCTATGTACATTAGATAGTAATATATTGTCATTTGGTGCATATACTGTGCTAAATTGAATCACTAACCAGATTGAATTAATTAAAAACTACATATACATATTGGTTACAAAATTAGTATTTGCAAATTGGATTTGCTACGCATTAGTGCAATGAGTGACTTAGTCACTGATAATTGTTAATTTTGCCGATAACTGGTCAGGTAATCGTAATTGGGTCTCAAGTAACAATTTGTCATTAAGTTAATCAGACGCGAGTGTTTCGTACGGATCATAAAAAAAGAATTGAAAACGGATATAACTAAGGGTGAAAGAGCGCTAATTGCATTTGCAAATAATAATATCGTATACGGGGTGATATCAGTATAATCAATATTTAGAGAAAGACATATGGTTTATAATCGTATTACTGGCTAGAGTTTTGTATAGGGTTTTTGGGTGAAAATAAGGGTGGCGGGAATATTGGGATACTTACGGTTGCTTGTGCACAACTTCGCCAACGTATCTGGGGGGCATGAATATATATAGGTATACATATACATACATATATAAATATATATGTATATATATATATATATATTGGAGGCGTGGGCACAGTTAACGGTAAACGGGTAGCGGTTGCGTGTGTGTGTGGGTGGGTGTACGTATACAGATGGGGAAATCAATATCAAATTGTTATCGTTATCGTAATCGTTATCAAATTGGAAACGTCGTAAGATTTCATGATTGATTGTATTTATAGATATGGGATTATTTTGTGAAGTTGTTTGATTTGTTTTTACAGTTTTGCGAATATTTAGCAGATGATGAGCGTAATTTACAGAAAAGACGCGCGCGAATATTAAATTGTTTTTTATTTAGTTTTTTTTTTTTTTTTTTTTAGGTTTTATGATACAGTTGATGAGCGCAGAGGCGAAAAGCGTATGATACACACAAGAGACGCATAAAAAACGGTAAACGGCAACGAAAACGAAAGAAAGAGAAAGAGAGAAAAAAATATATATGATATATAAAATATGTACTATATACAGAGAGTTACAAAAAAGCAATGGCATATACACATGCATTGAATCTTACAAACAAACAAACAAAAAAAGAACAAGCACAAACTATATTCGATATGCGATCATCAATCTTTGACCTTCGATAGTCGACAAAGAAACTTTGATCTCTGATCATCGATGTCCAATCTACTATCTAGTCTTCGATCTACACAGTTTTAGGTCTACAATCTACATATATGAACATCTGCAATCAATAAATATCGAACTATTAATCAGTTATTTTCGATATACCATCAACGATGTCTCTAAACTTTAATATACAATCTACAGTTTTCCACATTCAATATATGGTTATTAATATTCATTCTGCTTGATCTAGAGATTTCAATTTACGATCTTCAGTCATCAATCTTCAATCTACGATCTTCAGTCATCAATCTTCAATCTACAATCTTTCACATTCGATGTTTGATACAGAATCCACATTCTTCGACATACAGCCATCGATCTTCAATCTATAATTATCGAACTGTCTTCTTCTTCGATCTTCGATCGTCAAAACAATATATATTCAATCTCCGATTTGTGATCTAGAATCTTGGATATTTGATCAGCGGTTCACTATCTACGATCTTCGGTCAATGATCTTTGATCAACAATCTTTTGATCTGTAATATTCGGTTTCCGATCTACAATCAACAATTATCAGGCTACGATGCACGATATACTCACTGCACAGGCGATGAGGCGGCAGCGGCGGGCGTTGGGAGACGTGGCGCCTCCGGATTTCGCTGGGGTCCCGTGACGGGTCGATACTCAAGCAGATTGTACGTCTTCCAGAACAGATACTCGCGATAGTACTTGAGGCCCTCATAGAGCAGCGCCAGCAAAAATATGGCTATCATCGAACCAATCAGACCAGCCACCGTGTCGATGTGCCACCACGAGAAGAGGATGGTCTCATCGTAGCCAAAGTGGAACTGGACAAAATACAAAGGGAGCAATAGAAAAATTTTGAATTAAATTGAATCTCACTTGTTGTAGCATGAATTTGGCTTGCGCTCTTACCGCCATGGACATCATGTGCTCCATGCCAGTGCCGGTGCCGCCACCGCCATGATGATGACCCGCATGCATGCTCATCGACAGATCGGCGTGCGTCGTCGCCAAGGGCGGCGTCAGCGTGGTAGCATCCAGTCCCATGTGATCGTGATCGTGATGCATGTTTGCATGATCGTGTCCGTGCATGGAATGATCTATCAGTTCTAACACGAATCAGACACGCATATATATGTATGTATATAGTGGGACAATTTCTCCCTGGCATCCGACGAATCTACTCACCAACAGTGGGTGCGCTGTGGTGTGCGTGTGGGTCCATTTCGCCAGTTGGTTCTATTGCTCTCTCCAATCAGCAGGATTTCTTGAACTGCGACGAAATTCAAAGGTAATACGGAAATTTAGCCACAGCATCTGTGATGGGCGAGTCTGCCCGACTGCCCAGCATGCCCTTAGAGCTAAGTTTAGTAAGCTTTGGTTTAGATGGATTATAAAATGGGTTATATGGATATGTATCGATTGTCGGCAAACTCAGGCAGAGTTCTTCTTGTTGCCTGCTCTGCTTATTGATCAGATACTCATTTGTATGCATGTATATACATATATGTACATATATATAGTTTCCATTCAACTTCATTTACTGTTACTTTGCCATGCGACCTAATCACCTTTATTCCATCTTCACATCGCACAATTACGAATCTGAGCTATGTCTGCGATCACCCGTCGTTCAATCAATTGCTTTATTGCCAGCTAGAAAGTAATTCATTCACTTCCAACAATCAAATGACGCAGCAGCTGTCCAAAAAAACACACACACACAATCGATATATGTATATCTACATATGTATTGTCTACTAGCATGCTTATATGCAGCCACCTTTCACCCGCTGTTCATTTCAAATGAGCTTAGAAAGTTGCCCCAAGCGTCAGCCACGCCCCATTCGCGTATTTGCCCACCACTCAGACAAAGGTCACAAATTCCTGTGGCATTCACTCAAATGAATTGAAATATCTCCGCATAGCTGTGCGTGCGTAGGGAAGCTGGATTAAAGGGAGGGTGGGAGAGCTGGAGCTGGAGAGCGCGTGGCTCAGTTGGGTAACTCAGTCCGCTTTAAGCTGGGCTGCAAACTTTAAACAATTTGCCCCAATTTAGTAATCTGATAACTGGGAAAGGTCAGTGAGAGTGAGATATAGAGCAGATGTTCAGTAAACGAAATCTGATAATAAAGGCTTTTGGAGAAGGCAAATAGGAGTAGTGCTATCCAATGGACCATGCAGAAAAACTTTTTACTCGTATAGGTAAAAGTTCAAGTGATACGGTTTACTTGCATATAGACTACTCTGATCCTGTAAAGTCTACACAGCAAAGTGAGTCTGATATTTACTTTCCGAATGCCGTTGATCTCTTGCTACATAGATCGTCCTGATGTTTGCTTATTGGTATTAATATTAACCAACATTTTCAATTATATTGTATAAAACCTATATACTCTCATAGCATATACGACATAAATAGAGAGCATTCAGCATATCTCGTAAGATAAGTAGCAGGAAGTTTTGTCTTGTTCACTTGCTCTTGCTCCATTGAGCTGCGAACAAGTTTAATTATCTTGTTCGATAGCACAGCTGATAATTATCGAATTTTTTCGAGTAGAGCGAATAGAGTGAACTAAAGTAGAGCAAATAGATTTATTAAGACAAAACTACACTATATAAACATTTTCTTCAGCTTTCTGCTACAGCTCTTCAATAATTGGGAAACACTCTTAAAGGATACCTCATCCTGTTATCGACAACATACAACAAGATAATCCTTTAGCAACAATTAAAATAAATCACTTTAACTTTCGCTTTTACTTTTCTTCCCAAATCGTTGCACTGCACTCGCTCGACTATTCAGACTCGACTCAAGCGCCGCGTTCCGTCGTCCTCCACTTCTGAGCCTCAGAAGAGTATATATAGAGTATATCGCACCACGTATATGTATACGTAGTAATATCATAATATTCCATATCTCACTCTTTATCACACTTAACCGCAATTGTCGCATCAACTTTTGTATATTTATTTTGCAATGTTTTCTCTTTTTTTTTCCTTTTTGAAACGGGGGCAACTGCAGTGGTAAAAATTTCAGATTGAGGCATTACACTTGTTCTGCTATGGTTTAGTTTGTTTGTTTGTGGTCTGTGACCGAGCACACACACATACATACATGTACGCATATCAGTGCAAATTAATGATAAGTCTGCATTTGGTGTATTTCGATTGTCTGTGGTGGCTGGTGCTGTTTCTGCTCTTTCTGCTTCTGTTTTGACATACCCTTCCGGCAGAGTATTTCAATTAGTGCATGCAATATGTGACGCATATAGTATGCAGCTGTGTTCGAGGACCATAAAACCATTCATTTTAGTCAAACAGATATACATTAATCTTAGAAATTAAATTTTAGGCTTATATTGTGTGCTTATTGCTCAGTTTCACTACCATTTTCATGAATACAGCTGTATATATAATCCTGATCAGCAGCGATAATTTTCTATGAAAAGTTGGGGTAACTTATCTTTAAATTTGGCTTTTTCTTATCAGACAGCATGATCTTAAAGATAAACATTTTTCTATATATATAAGTTAAGACTACCTAAGCAGATTGGATTCTCCAGTTAGACACAGGAACCTTATGCTTCAGTTCGTATTCGAACAATTGATTGTCTTCTTTACTATTACAGATAAGCATATAGCTCAGATTCTATTTAAAGAGTATTTAACATTTGGCGTTTGCTTTATTTCCTATGTTCCACTCTCAGCAATAGTTAATAAGGGGAAGCTACAGGCAATTAAGGCTACAAATATCGCGCGTAAATTAGTGTGTCTATATTATATAATATACATATGTAGATACCATAAATCGCCTGAAGAATAAACAGCTTGATCATTTTGATTAATTGCAGCAATGCAATTATTCTGCTTCGACAGCTGTTTTCAGCAGGGGCGTACACTTTAGAGAGCTTTCACTGTGCTTCAACTGGTACTGTTTAAAGCTCATATAGTTTAGTTATTTATAATAGCTTTGAGCTATGGGAATTACCATTTAGTCTGGCGTATTACTGCCCTCTCCCCCTCGATCGTCCCCTTTCTCTTTATGTCGGATTCCATTGCTTTATGCGATAAACAACTCATGAGTGCCTCTATCTCTCTCTTTCTCTCTATGTGTCCCCTACTCTCTCAACATTCATCTCTGTAATTCCCTTATTATATCTTTTTAGGAATTACCTACTTTTCTTTCGCATGCCACGCCCCCGGCCGGTGGCTCCCGTCAGCGTATCTGAGTTCAGTTAGCCCCAGTTTCAAGAATCCGGTTTTTCCAGCTACTTTATATGAAATATCTCTTTTCGCTTTTGCAATTAGACTTGTAAAAATCAAATGTGGAAATACCAAAGCGAATGCGCAGAATAATCTGTGTGCGCTCCACGTTGGCTAAGTGAGTCAGTCAGTCACGTGACCAAGTCTCCGTCCGTATCCGGGCTAAGATCAGAAAGAACTCAAATGGAACCAACATAAAAGGTAGTGAATGTGCTACGGCTGGCACGACTATTGAATGCTCTGCATGATGTTAGATATTACAACTTGAATTAGTATATCGATAGCACACTGTCGATAGGTTTCAGAAATTCAGTCCCCAAACTAACTAGCTATAGTAAATAGTTGAAGCTTGAATTGTCTTAAGCTTCCATAAATTTAACTAATATGCTCCATTTATAGGGTATTTCTATAATTGATAGAAAACGAGTTCCAAATCATAATCACACGATTTGCTATTCACTTTGTCCATACGGAATCGTGTTAAAAATTATCTGTATATATACATACATACATACAAATATAAACCAAACGACTATCGCATGTAATTCGACAACAAAGCAACCGCAATAAAAATAAAAACAGTATATAAACCAGCTGCTATTTCTTTTTTGTGCATTGTTTTTTTCTATTTTTTTTAAACAAAGATAAGCCAAAAGGCAAGTGCAAAAAGTAAATCCGAACCGTAAACCTCATTCCTTCGCTCTCACTCTCTCTCCTACACTGACCCCACAATATATGTATGTATATAAGATTATATTACTATATACATACTAAACATACAACTGTCCATCAGTGGTGGCCCATAACGGCATTATGTATGCTTGTTTATTCCAATTCGAGAGAGCCAAAAAGACGTTCACCTTGATGCCAATTGAGCCCGAGCGGCGCTCGACTGGCCCAACGGGTTGGCTCTCTGCTGTCCACAATTGTTATTTGATACCAGCTCGAAGTTAGCTATGCCAAAAAATTGACTGAACAACTTTGCTCTATATGCTCTGACGATATCTTACTTGAATTATTCTTAAAGTCGCTAAGGGAGCTTGAACAGCAAGAGGCATTACTATTTGGGATTACTATATCTATCTACCACCGCTTTAACAATTAAGTAATTTCGATATAAATATATATTTTTTTTTATAAACCTTACTTTCTAATATCAACAACTCATAAGAGAAAATACAGTCTTATATTTTCCTCGAATATTTTACTTACTTAGTATATTCACAAAATTAAAATTATTCACAGAAAAAAAAGAGCAACTTAAAATGTAGTTCTTCCCATTTTTATTCGATATATATTATATACATACAAACAAATTAAAAAAAAAAAAAAAAACAAAAAAATTTAAAGCAACTCTAACAACATGTTAGACATATTAAGTATATATACTGTATATGGCTCTAAACTATATTCACAGAATAAACAAAAATATCTTCATTATTTTTCGTCTTTTCTTTACATTACTATTCAGTTCAGTGCCTATTCCAGGCTGTTTGTTTAGCAAGCAAATACAAATTGAAAAGTTAAGTTATAATTGGTTAAATTCTTCTTGTTTTGTGTACATCTGAATAAAAGGATCAAAACAAAAAACCTAAAAGGTATTTCTTCAAGCTTTCAATACTAATAGGTATTAGGAATATATCTATAAATGATTTAAGATTTAATGAACAAATTAAAAAACAAAAAACAAATACTTTAAAGCAACACTAACAATATGTTAGATATACTATACATACATATATAAAGCTCTAAAGTATATTCACAGAATATGTATAAAAAACAAAATAAAAATATCTTCATTATTTTTCACCTTTTCTTTGCTTCACTATTCAGTTCAGTGCCTATTCTGGGCATATGTTTAGCAAGCAAATAAAAAGTAAAAACTTAAGCTCTTATTGATTAAATTGTTAGTATTTTTGGTCTTTTTGTTTCGTGTGTGTTGTCGTCTAGTTGTGACTAGCTTTTGAGTGTTACATGGTAATTAACATTTTTTAAAAATATATAAAAAAAAAAAAAATCAAATAAATGTGATTCATTCTTATCAGCACCAACAGCGATCGTGGCAAGTGTTTCACTTGTCCAAGAGTCCGAATTGACGCATCTTGTTCTGGTAAAATCGCTCGAGAGTCTCGGCACAGCGATAGTAATCGGTATTGGGCTCGTTGAAGCTGCGGCAATTGGAAAACATACGCGCTATGTCGGCCATGAAGAGGCGACGGGTTTTATAGTAGCCACGCTCGAGGCGCTCACCCACAGTCTTCAGGTCCATCGGATATTTGATATGGACATAATATTCAGGCACGTCTTTGGGATTGACGGGCGATAGGAAGGGCCAGGCAGTGGTTTGGCGTCGCATCGCCTGCAGCACTGCCTCGAATATACTCTTTAGATGGGCAGCATTTGGTCGATCATCGACACGTGTGACCAAAGAATTTGGCTGAAAGCCGATCTCTTTGAGGCCCGGTATAGAAGCGATCGGTATGGCGGGGACCCCATGCTTGAAGCACGTCAGGCCGGTTCGCACCCTCTCCACCTCCTTCTGGCGCTGTGCAACCAATTCCTGAAGGACTTCTTTTTGCTTTCGTATGGTCGATGTGAATTGGGTGTTCACAATGCCTGGATGGAGCTCGCAGTGCATTAGAGTGGCACTGTCGTACTCCTTGATATAGCCCTCGTAGATCGGCCGTGCCAGACGTATATTGTTCGAGAAGCCCTGCTTCTTGAAATAGCCAACGGCATTGCAGTCGGCATAGGCCAGCAGATGCAGAATGCCCTTCTGCACAATGTAGTCCTTCAAATGATTCATCAAATAGCTGCCGTAGCCCTTCACCTGTTCCGGCATGGAAATCGCACAGAACACAATCTCAACGAAGCCTTGGGTGGGAAACATACGAAAGCAGATCCCACCAATAGCTTGACCCTTCTTAGCCAGCACGATCGTTTTGTGCATGGGATCGTACAGCAGTCGGGTTATATAAGTGGATGGCATCTCCGGCAGCTGTTGCCCGAATATCGACTGAAGAGCGATCAGAAAGATCGCCGTCTGCTTATCAACGTCCTTTGTCAACGAATTGCTAATGCAATGGAACTCAATGATGCCCTTTTGCTCCTCGTCTTTCACGATCTCATCTTGGGGTACACTGAATGGATTCAGTATTGTAGACTTGACGGCAGCCTTCGACTGCTTTACAGCTTCTATGGCACGAGAGACTGCTTCGACCGGCAGATCATTTTCCTTATTATTAGCTTTTTTTGTATTACTATTCCACATTTTTTCGTAGCTAGGTTGCCCAATAATAACCAACAAATTTGAGTAATCGAGAAAAATAATAATAATAATTAATACAACAAAAAAAAAAAAAAAAGGAAAGAGATTGTTTTGCTAACCAAGATGTGAAGAACTAGGGCTACAAAGGTCGACAAAAACTACAAAACTACAAACTAGATGGTAATACTACTAACTACTTATTCTCTTAATTAACAACTATGTATTTACGAATTGGCAAACTTCAAATTGCCATTTACCATTCGCACCATTGCACAATAATCTTTGTGGAGGTATCAAAGATCAGCTAAATGGCAAATGGCTAACGGGCATTCAAATTCCCGTATCACTCTTCGCTCAAAAGACTTTCGCTTTCAGCTGAACACATTAGCGACTTCATTAGCAACCCGTAGCATTATGCTTAAAGCTGTTGTATGTACATACATACAAACATATTATATTTGCATATACATATGTATGTACATACATTCTGCAATAAATACAAATATAAAAGAATGCACGTTTCTTCTATATTTATCCAGTTATTTATTTATCATTGCTAAATTCAGCGGAACTTCTCGCTATTTAATCAATTGTGCATCGCGCATAGCAAACACTTGTTTGTAATCGCTATCATAATCGCTGTGCACGAATAAACTTTTTTTTTTTGAGCAGCGTGAGCACGAGTAAGTGCTGAAGAGAGCAAGTGAGCGAGAGAGAGAGAGAGAGAGCTGACAGGAGGAAGACTGTGGATTGCTGCATGTGTTACTTGGTGCGTTCACTAACACACGCACACAGCTGTGCAGCAGAGGAGGTGGCAATAGAGTAAATTCACCTTGTATGCTTCTGTGTGTGTGTGCGTGTGCTGTTACGTCACAGCGCGCGCTACATTTAAGTTTCGAGACAACTGCAAATATTGCACGATGCGATCTAAATTCGAAATCGATCGCAAAAGACACAAAAAAGAGAAAAGATTTAAATACCAACAGTCGCACAAACACACGCACGTGACCGCTGTCTCTCTCTCTCTCTCTCTCTCGCTGTGGATTTGTCTGTGTGCATATATCAGTTAAAGGTTGATTAACGAATGGAGCTGCAGCCACTGATAAACTGGCTCAGCACGTTCTTTTATTTGTTGATAAGTATTTGTATGTTTGTATACAATAAAGGCAACTACAGCAACAATTACATTATGTTATTGTTTAAATATATGTATGTATATATGTTGTATTAAATGCTTGTACTCACTGCAATATATTTGACGGCTGCGCCACAAATTCCAAATGCAAATTCAAACAAGTGTAAGCCGGTATAAACAAATGTCAACGGAATGTGCGAAGCTGAAACGGAAATCGGCAGTAAATAAACGATATATGCTATTATTATTTTTCACTCTTTTTCAGAGTGTAATCACTGTTTGAAAAAGCCGCACACACGCACAGCATAACTTGACAAACGGAATTATATAGTCGTATTTATCGTAGTCAAATTATCGTTTGACATTTCGGCATCTCGCCCGTGCTTGCAACATCGGAGAGAGCGATGCACAGTCAGAACAGCTGTTCATAACGGCATAATTGAACAATCAAAATCATCGTTGACAACGATGATGGCGACGGCGGAGATGTCCGCTGAGCGCAGTTGGCGAATCCATTAGCATAACAGTAATGCGAATATGTTCAGCACTTTTGTTCATTGAATGCACAAACATAACATAACAAGAAAAAAAAATTGAATAACTGCTATAGCAAGGAACCGCACTACATCGTTATTTAATCACATCTCAAAGAAACATGTTTCTGTTTCGCGGTGTGCATTAATGGCTTAGCACTCATGTATTTCATTATTGGACTATAATTGAGTTACTGTTTGTTTAATAATACGCTTATTATTTACTTCTTTTTGTCGTATTGGTATTGAATAAAAAATAAACAACAAAAAATGCGCACGTCCGCCCGCAGACAACTTGTTCGCACGATTAAAGTTTCGTTTCCTTCATGGCACCGTCAGTGGGAAAACGATTGTTGAGCTTTTCGATCTACTAACCGATTGTTGTTTCCTATCGAGTATTTTGGTTTCTCTTAATTTCAAATATCGAATAGGTATGTACGAACATAATATAAAAAAATTGGTTCGCATTAAATATATAAACTAACGAAATCGATTTTTTTTTTAATGTAACACGTTACATCAAAATGATTGCAAAACGCATTAAATAAATATAAAACAGCTGTAAAGTGTGTACACAGCTGTTAGTGTGTACACACTGACATACACACTAGCCGCCACCTAGTGTGTACTAGTGCTGCAAATCCATCGATGGACCGTCCATCGACTTTGTTTGAGTCCGATGGATGAAAATATCGATAGTATCGATGGTTCCATCGAAAATAGCTCCATCATACAAAAATTATTGAGAATTCATAGAAAAAATCAATTTTATAATCATTTATACTTAGTAAGTTCAAAACAATTCACGATTATTCGTCTTAATTCATAAAAATAATATTTGTATTCCAGTTCATCACAAAAAAGTCTATCCTAAAAATAAACTTTGGTTCATATTTATCTTATACCTAAAAAACAAAAAGTTCGACTGTAATTAACAAGTCTTAAAATGTAACTTAAAATTAAAAAACAAAGCTTGACTAAATGAAGATGCCTCATTGGCGTCTGCAGGCGAAGAAGCACTTTTATCTAAAATCCAAAACAATTAGAAAAAACGTGTTTGCTATTAATTGTATGAATCTTACCAGATGGGATCAAAAAATTTTCCATTTTCCGTGGAGGAACCGCCAACAGTTAAATAATTTGGTAAATAGGTATCTATGTGCTATATATTACAAAAAATTATCAAATTGTTTGTGTAAAATAGATTCTAATTTTAATAATAATTTGAGTATCAACGTATGAACTTACTTGTGGCTTGGCGTCTGTAGCGATTTATCGACATCGAGAAAATTCCATCGATCTATCTAACAAAAAAAAGTCCATCGATACTATCGATATCTCCATCGATGGATTTACAGCACTAGTGTGTACCCAACAGATTTAATTTGTCTGCTATTTATACGCAGTAAATAGTGAAAAATATAGACATACGCAGTGAATTAAACAACAGAGGTGTGTAAATAAATTAAAAGCAACAAGTTAATAAAACTGTTTGTAATTCATATATTCTGCGAATTGATTTTCAGCCTATAATTGAATCAGCTGTTGCACGCTCTGAAGAGATCAAAACAAATACCACGTGCAGCCGACATTTGCATCAAGCAAAGCAGATTCTAAAATTTTTGTTTTCGTCAACTGTTACTATCACAAACGCCTCAAGATGGGTATGGTACAGAAGCGCAAGAAGATGCACTATGGAGATACGCACCTGCAGCGACGTTGGCGTGTGCGCAACCGGCGCAGAGATTTGGACCAAATCGACGACGATATGCGCACTCGCAGCGGAGAGCTGATCAATCAGAGCGTTGACTTGGATAAGCCGGGCTTTGCACAGTTCTACTGCGTCCATTGTGCCAAGTACTTTATCGACGACAGATCCATGCAAGCGCACTTCCGCACCAAGGTGCACAAGCGTCGTCTAAAGGCACTCGAAACGGAGCCATACAGCATTGAGGAATCGGAACGAGCGGCTGGCCGCGGCAGCTTCAAGCAGCCCAAAAAGCGCGTCATTGAGACACAACCCAGCAAGGAGGAGGCCAAGGCTGGTAAACGTATCAAAATTGAGGAGAAGACCGAAGACAGTAATGCCATGGAAGATGATGCGCCCACAACGTCCGCGACAAAGACACGGAAAAGAGCCAAGAAAACGGAGACTTGAACCTGAATGGCAAATAATAGGGAGACTTAAGGATCTAATAGTTCGATAGATAATTCTTTTATCTTTTTGTTTTACAAGATTGAAAAATTATATAAATATATACGTATGTAAAATATATTTAACGAATGTTAAGTTTCCTTTTTGTTTTCTCTACTACATACATATGTACATATATTAAAATAAATTAGTGCAGGCATTAAACCAGGGCTGTAAATCACTAAAAGGACATGGGGTTTTAAATTCCTTTAGTGTTCTCATTCGAGTAGGGATCAGATCAGGGCTGTGAGGCACTTTGGGACATACCCCATGCTTCTCTTTTCGCTTGGCAAAAAGCTGAAATAAAAAATAAATTGTTTTACTCATTCTATACAAATTTTACGGTATAAATATATTTGTTTTCTGCAGACATGATCTGCCCATGCATATGCATGTATATGTACACATACTTTAATATTATATACAAACTAAGAGATATTCGAATAATATTTAACAATTTACAATTTATTTTATATGTTGGAGCAGAACTAGCTGCTACAATTTTCATATTCATTCTCCTTTATTATTTAAGTACTAAAATTGCAGTTTTATAAACTATTTTGTCCGTTTGTGTTTGTTTGCATTTGGTTTGATATGGTAAAAAAAAAACGTGTTTTTTATATTAAGTGTAGATTTAATGTATGTATTTTTTTGGTGTACATAAAATTGGTTTTTAGCCGAAAAGCGAAGTGTTTTTGTTTTTGATATTGAGTATATGTAATGTCAAACGCTGAAGACAATGTTGAGGTATGTAATTTCTTTTGTTTTTATATGTAAATAATTTTTTCTTTTTTTTTTTTGTTTGTTTTGCGACCGTTGTTGGACGACTGATTTGAGTTTTTGTTCTTTTTTTTTTTTTGTTGGTGTTATGTAATCCTTTGTGTGTATATGGATGATATGCATGGAACCAGGATGATAACTGGGGCAGTGTGTATGTGTGTGTTTGTGTGGGTGCAGGGCGTTATTTTAGTGCAAGTGTAGAATTGTTCTGTGTGTATGTGAGTGCATACGCCCGTGCACGCGTGTGTGAGTGTATATATACATATATATACGACTATGTTTACCACTGGATTTCTTTGCCAAAAAAAAAAAAAAAGTATATATATATATATACATATATATCTATCAAAAGTTCCGATGGACTTTGTATAAATGGGTTCTGTTTCGACTAGTTTTCACAGTTTGTGTAGAGTTGGTTGCAGTTGCTCAGGATTGGACGCAACATTTTGAGACGTCCCGTTTTTGGTAGCGCGCCTGCGCGTCTGTTGCTTGCCAGCTGCCTTGAGCGATGGTGCAGCCGCGGCAGCGGTAGGAGCAACGGCAGCGGGAGGAGTAAGGAGCGCAGTTGATGTGGGCGGATCCGGCGTCAGATGCTCCATGGTAAAGAATGGATGATTGAGCGCCTGCTCGGCGGTAATACGCTTGTGGGGGTTTATTTCGAGCAAACGTCCCAGCAGATCGTAGGCGCTCGCTGGAAAGCATTCGTATGGGTCCAGTGGCTCCGTTATGTAAACGCTATCCTCGCAGAGGCAATTAAAGAAATATTGATCACAGTTCTTGCACACATCAATCTGGCCGTCAGGCGACTCGTGTTTGCGCACCATCTCCTGGTCGCTGAAGATCAAACGATTGCGGAAGCGCAGACAGAGCTTGCGCAGGTTCAATGGTTTCGATCGATGGCTAAGGGTGACCATGCGCTCCAGTGCCAGCGCCGTTTTGCGTATGGCCCGATCTCCAAAGATGGTCACAATCTCGGCCAAGGCAACAAAATCGTTGGGCGCCTTGAAGAACGGATAGACGGCAGACAGTATGGACAGAAAGATGACGCCCGCTGCCCAGACATCCACAGCTGTCGTCTGATCCGCATACTTGAGCAGCACCTCCGGCGGACGGTAGCCCGGAGTGCCGGCTCGCGAGGCGTGTACCTCCTTCTTGGTTAGGCAAGTTATGCAAACGGAGGGATTCGCAAAGCAAAAGCATTTCAAATTATTGCTACCGCCGCCAGCCGGGCGATTTGTATTGTACTTGGTCCCAGGGGCGCTGCTAGCGGGAGCAACTGCTGGCTCCTGCTGCACCAGCTGCGGCTGAGCAGCTGGTCCCTGTTGTGGCTGTATGGTGTTGCTGGTGGTTGATGCCACTGCTGCTGCCGCTCCGCTCCCCTCTGGCAAACTCTGTTTGCCATCGTTGAGCATCAGTTCTCCGGCAGCCTTGGCGCTCTGCGCTATCTCGTTAACCGGCTTGAGAGGCATCTTGCACCAGTTGCTGACGTTTGACTCCTCAATCAGGCGGATGCGCTTGACACCACCACCGAGTGTAGCCTCTGTGGAAGCTGATGAGAGCTGCTGCTGCAGCTGTTGACGCTGTGGATGTGGCTCACGCTCGCGCGGGCGCTTGCTGTTGGCTGCCAGTTGCTGCTGCTGCGCCGGATATTGCTGCTGGTGCTGCTGTTGTTGTTGTTGTTGGGGCGCATTGCCGGCAGGGACATTGACATGCTGTGCCAGCCCAAAGTCAACGAGTAGAAACTGGCGCTGGCGACGATTGTACAAAAAATTGCTGGGCTTCACATCGCGATGGATGATGTTGAACTTGTGCACATGGCGCAGGGCCAAAAGCAGATTGCGCATATACAGGCGAATCTCCGGCACTTCCATTTTT
This sequence comes from Drosophila aldrichi, assembly GCA_035045965.1. Classification (NCBI taxonomy): domain Eukaryota; kingdom Metazoa; phylum Arthropoda; class Insecta; order Diptera; family Drosophilidae; genus Drosophila; species Drosophila aldrichi. Next base: position 9,912,622 of record JAWNOM010000484.1, on the reverse strand, counting down.
GTGTAGAAGTCGTGGAAGCGATCGTGCGGCATGTAGGGCATCACAAAGGCCGCAGATGCCTCACAGCGCAAGCAGCAGTGGATGCCAACGACGTTGTTGGTGCCTCTATAAAATAAAAATAGACAGATTTATTAGATTATATTGATTGATGGGTAAAAAAAAGATAAAGAGAGAGACAGTGAGAATGGAAAAAGTGCGAGGGATTATAGCTACAGATGATATTAACAGTTCCATAAAGAATTGAATTTAGTATTAATTGAATTAAGAGAGAACTCGAGAGGAGCTATCATCTAATCGCCGTCTTCTCTTTCTAATGCCCTACAGCGTTGGCTGGAGAAGGGTCGCCCACGTCGATGGATGAGGGTCGACGTCATTGCAATGATTATTAGCCAAGCAGTGCGCACGACTCGAAATCCCCGTCGTTCCCATCATAATTGTTAAACGCTGTGACGCAATTCGGCAACGGAATTTGCGCAAATTCAATGGATAAGGACAGGAATATACACTCACACATCGTTAGATATGCATATGAACAGCGACAGAGTGAACGAGACAGAGAGAGAGAGGGAGCAGTAGCTGTGCAGCCGGCCGGCTGACCGTCTGACTAATGTTATGTTTAGAGCACACAATCTCCACCCACCCCAGCCAATCGCCCACCTCGTCGACCCACGCAGAGAGCGCTGTCTGTTCCAACATCTCCTTCTCTGGCTCGCCTGTTGGACATTAATAATACCAGCAAAGCAGAAAATAGGGGAGCAAAGTGAACCCTACTGAAACTCAAGCTGGCTGCCATTTGGTATTTAGGCATATTTTTGCGATAACCTTGCCCAAGGTAGTTCAGAGCGGAATTGAATGATTTGTCTACGTCATCAGACAAACACACACGCACATGAGAGTGCCTATTGCTTATCTAATCTGAGCCAGGCAGAGTGAATAGTATCGATAGTATGCAAGTACCCACCGGCACTGTAATCGATACTTATTGGAAGGATATTCAAAGTATTTACAACAATTCCAAATAACCCACTTTGTGAAGATGGCGCTGCTCTCACACATACATACAGATATACACGTTAAGTACATATACATATGAATGTAAGCCTTCGTGTATTTGTATACACATGCATACATGTGTGCGTGTGTGTATATGTCTGTCTGTTTAAATCCATCTGAAATTGCTTGCATGATTTGTAAACAAACGTTACACGAGAAATGATTGGCGAATGCGAGCGACCGAACGAGGAAAAGAGAGGCTGGCGACCATGTAACTGAGAAGGTAGCTAGCACGTGAATGGTGTGTGAAAGTGCAATAAACGTCAGACCAATGGCAATGGGAGTGGGAGCAGGAGCGGGAATGAGAACGCCAACGGCAACTTGAAATAAATTGCAATGACGTATATGCCGTTGGCACGTAGTATCGAAGAGACGTCTACGGCAGCCGGCTGACGTCGTTCGTGACGCTCTCTCAGTGAAAAGGCAGCATACACACACGCACACACACATATACATATAACTCGCTGAGAAATTATTTACGTGTTTTGTCTTGCAATTGGTAATTATAAATTTTCATATTGATAATATTGGAATGTGGTAGACATACCCCATTTCTGTCATACACTGCAGCTCCTTCATAATGCGGTCCGGATGGCTGGTGGGTATGTGATGCTTGATAGCAAACTTGCGCCGCTTATGGTCCGGCAGCTGCGACTCACGCTTGAGTGTGGCCAGGAGCACAGTACTGAAGGTTCCATTGCCAATTCGACTCTGCACATCAAATATTTTTCCAATGTCCGGTATGCGCTGCAGTAGATCATTTATGGCCTCTGAAAATTGAAATTGTCAATTTGTTAAATCTGAGAGCATTCGCCTCCCTCCCTTCCCCTCTAACTGACTGTCTTATGCATAAAAATAGATTTGAATAGGAACGAACACAAACACAAACACACACACGCACACTCACTCACACACTTAGACATTTGCAGTTCTGTCATTAGAGACAGAGAATAGAAAACACAAATTCAAAATGGTTGCCTTACCGTCGCTTTTGTTGCGAGGCTTCGTCCTGTAATTCGCCGCAATTGTTGTATGTTGTTCGCTTATTCCTAACACTGGCGTATGCTTTTGGATTTTCACAATGCCATTGTAGCAGTTGTTGTTATTTTGCTTGTTATTCGCTATGTTTGCCGCGGCTGTGGCTGCCAAAGTGGCCAAATCCGCTGCTGCTCTTGCGCGTGCAGCTGTAATAGCTGCAGCTGTTGCTTGCATCGTCTGCTCGTCCTGGCGCGGCCAAGAGTGCATGCCTCTGCTCGCAGTCGGCTGCACGTTTACGCTCATGCCTTGAAATGTTGCCGCTAACTTTGGACTCGAGTTGCCATCCACTGCTGCTGCTGTAGTAGTAGAAGTAGCAGCAGTTGTCGCATTGACAGCTTGCTGCTGTTGCAGATTCCTCGCTTTGGTTGTAGCTTTGGTGGTACTTAGCCTCTTAGCATGTGCATTGGTTTTGGTGGCTGGACCAGCCGGCATAGTCGCGTTTCCATTGCCGGAATTGACGCGCTTCTCCATTTCAAAGGCTCTTTTCTCAACGCAATCAGCAGCATCGGCCAGAACTGGCTTTAACAAATTATTGACAACAGTTCTTTTTCTTTTTTTTTTTTGTTTTTGGCTCGCCGCGTCCAAATGGAATGAACTTTTGTCTTGTTCTGTTTTCTTTCTATAAATACATGGAAATTTTGTCAAAATCGCGATTAAAATGGTGTCTTTTGTTTGTGTATTTTTGTTTGTTTAATTTGGAAATTTCTTTAAAATATTTATTTTTATGTGCCAACCAGAACTGTTGAGCGCTGTAGTGTTATTGAGGCATTAGGATTTTTTCGCCTTTCACATAGTCAAAATTTGAATCGCTTACTTTTTTTTTAGTTTTTTAGTCAAACTTGATTCCGCTTGGCTTCGTTTTTGTTGCTGTCGCTCCCGCTGTCACTCGCCTTGGTAGACCGATGTTAATTTTGGCGAATATCAGCGGGATATATTTCTCTCTCCTCTCGAACTTTCCGAATTATTTATTTTAGTTAAATGCGACCATCAAGTTACTTAGTCTATGCCTGCCAGGCCAATGCAATTCTTTGACAATTCGGCGATGGCGACAAATGGCGATCAGCTGATGAGGGCGGTGTTGCCCACGCTGGTATATCGGTCGGATGCAGTGTTGTCAATCGATAGCTTTGTATATTGAAGACCGCCAAATTTAAGCACCACATTCAATTGTACTACATAATTATAAATCGATACATTTATAAACCGACGCTAAACTACAAATTTAAGCACGCAATTCAATTTTAATAATTATGAATGGATATATGTTGATAAACTGACACTAAATTACGACTAAAAATGCATACAGCCATAAATTCTAACATGACATGGAAATTACTGAATACAAATGTGGACTAAAACATAAAAATGTGGTTAAAACAGAATAAATAAAGAGAAAAACGCCAGCGTTAACATAGAAATACAATAACTAATGAACATTCAACGCCTTGACTCGTTGGCCAACAGTGGTATACCCACTGTATAAGTGGCTGTGCTGGTATCGATCTGATTGGGATCGTCGCAACGGGCACAGGGTCCCAGTAGGCGCAGCATACGAGCAGCCAGGGATTTCTTCCTTTGGCCAATGTGCGCATTGGCCGTGTACTGCAGCATGCTGAACTGGCTCTGGTTAATTGAGCTGCCGTTGCTCGACTCATGCGGATTGAGTGGCACCAGCTCAATGACCCGATTGCTGTGCTTGTCGAAGTAAATCAATCCTTCACGCTGTCCCCACTCGCGCATGGGTCCAAAATTGACTCGAGGCGAACGTAGCTCGTTACCTTCTATCTCAATGGCTGAGTCATTGCTGCTGGGATGGCTGCTGCCTGAGTGGTTTGTTGTGGCGCCATTAGTGCCAGTTGGTTCCATGCTGACGCCAACTGCAACAGCATCTACAATTAGAAAATGGTTTTTAATTGCTCATTATTATTTATTGATATACATACTTAACGCTTGCCCAGTGACATCAGTGTCGGCACTGTCGTTGCTAAAGTTTAGGGACAGACGCTTTATTATCCCGCTCCTCTTGACCGATTTGGTCAGTTTCAGTTGGTGAGCCGCCGGTTGCACGCTGAGCAACGGTATTTCAATAGAACCGACGCTGCTATCGTAAGTGATGTCATTCAGGTTTGTGTCAGGATGCGGTGTTGCATTCGCCGCTAAGGCGGGCATATTCGAAAGATTGGATAAATTGGCCATCACTGGCAAATCTGTTTGTGTGGCGACGCTCTCATTGGGCGGACAATAGACGAGTGAGCGCAGCGATTGAGCAGCAACTGGAGCAACTGCTTGACGTTTAAGCTTGTCCTTGCAATCGGTTAGCTCCGTTCGTATGACCTCGAAGTTTTTGCGCAGGACAAGATTATCGTTGATCTTCTTGTAGAGCCTGCTCTCTAGGTAATCATTGTACGACTGCAAGTGATCTTTCTCGCTGACCAATCTCTCGTAGCTCTCGTCGCGTACGTGCATGTCTGTGCTGCTGCTATTGGCCAGAGAGAGCGAATGATCTATTTTCTGCTGGTCGTCGGCGCCGCCTCGGGGAGTGAGCGATTCGGGCATCGACCGATGCCTTTGGAATGTGCTGGCGGAGGTGCGTCGCTGTTTTTCCTGATCATGTATGTCCGCAATGTATTTGCTCACTTTACTCGTCACGTGCTTGTACGTTCGCTTCGTGTACGCCGTGTGTATGTCCTGATAGGAAACCGCTTTATTGCTGCGCCCACTTCCCAGCTGTAGGTGCGTATCGGTCACCCCATTGTTGCCTGTAATAACATGTATGAATGAATCTTTATGATTATGGATCACGCTGCTACTCACTACGTTTGGTCCCACTTTCCGTGTGCTCCATGCCGAGAGGATCACTGGAGCACGTTTTTTCTGAACAGTCGCTGTTTAAAAATGGCGACACTTGGCGCTCAATGTTATCGGGCACATCGAGCCCCATGCATATGCTGTATTGACGTTGAAAACTTTGGCTATTGCCATCGCTGGCTGTGGTGGCGTTTAGTTGGTCAAACAGTTCATCAGTGGGAAAGCTTTCGTCTTGCAGACTCATATTTTTATTGGACCAATTAGAAAATCTAATTGTGCAAAACTGGAAAAGCACCGTTACGTTACAGTATTGCCAATACATAAATACAATGAAAATAACTCTTTCGATTTTCATTACCAATCGATAAGCAATGCCTTTTTATTTAGTATTTCAGTATTTATAAATGCCGTGATAAGTATCGTGAGTGTAGCTGAAGTCGCCAAGTATCGATATTTTCAGAGGACACATCCATAAGCCGGCGTCATTATTGCTCGAACTTTCTACGATTTAGTTATACAAATTTTGGAGTCTGACGCTTATAAATTTGCAAAGAAAATGCCCGTCGAACAAGTAAGTAGACAAAAAGTGATGAATTAAAATAATGTGAATGTAAACACGTGTCAATTGTCACAGCTAAAGGCCGCAGTCGCCGAGTGCATTGCACTGTTGGAGGTAGCAAAAACTGCGCATGTAAGAGACGCGTTAACCCAGGCTAAGGTTGGAGCAGAACGTCAAATTGAATACCTAGAGTTAAAAGCACGCATGGCAGCCGAACGAAAAGCTGGTCCAGAAACTAAGCGGTAAGCATTTGAAAATTTAATTTCACTATTTATATAAATACATATGTGTATGTAAACTGAAATATGCCCATCAGCTATCTACACGAGCTAACAGACTATGGCTGGGATCAAAGCGCCAAGTTTATTAAGCTGTTCATAACGCTGCCCGGCGTTCAGAACTGCGCCGAGGAGGCAGTCACAGTTCACTACACGGAAAACTCAATGCAATTGTATGTAAGCGATCTCAACGGCAAAGATTTCGGGCTCACCGTCAACAATCTGCTCTATGCCATTGATGTTGAGAAGAGCTATCGGAAGCTGAAGACCGACATGGTTGCTATTTATTTGAAGAAGGTCGAGGAGGGTAAGAACTGGGACGTGCTGACATCTATACAGAAGCGTCTGAAACAGAAGCAGGATAGCGAGTTCTCTAAGGATAGTGAAAACCCCGAGGGAGCATTGGTCAACATCATGAAGAAAATGTACAACTCTGGGGATTCAAAAACAAAACAAATGATTGCCAAGGCTTGGACCGAGAGTCAAGACAAGGCTCGTTTTGGTATGGAAAGTAGTGGTCTGGGCAGCATGGGCGACCTGTAGGGTAGTAGGATTAGTTGAAAAAATAAAAAGTGTTCTGATGAAGAAATGTATGTAAACAATAAATATATGTATATTCCATGAAAACATATATGTATGTCGTTAAATTTTACGAATTCAACTAAGTTCGCTTTTGTTCAGTGAACCAGTGCTGCATCCGCGCTGCGATAACAACTATTTCGACTATCGAATTTGTGAGCGAATCAAAGCTTGCTGCTACGACACTTGCGCCATTTGAATTTAACGAATTTTTAAATTTAAGGAATTGCATCGCCTGATTATTGTTAATTAGTTGCAGATGCACATGCTAATTTACCTTGACGACATGTGAGCACGATGCGTATCTGCATGCGTTGCAACGAGTTCGTTTCTATAATGACTCCACTTCTATAATTAAGCAATATTTTGGCTGTCAGACTTTTTCCTGCAGCTAATTTGCTATGCTAGACTTGACGTCCAGATTAGGTGTGTGAAATAATACTCGAAATTGTGTGCGTTTTTCGTTTTCTTTTATCGTTTATACTTTATTTATATATTTATTAAATTCTTGTGATTAAAATCAATATATTGTGGCTTTACACACACACAGATATTTTTCTCGTTATCTATTTGTAATAGTTAGTTTGCTTTTAAATGATTTAATAATAATTAATTGTATTTAAAATACATATATATATGCATTACATCAATTTCCAAAACAAGAATATAAATAGAGCTTGAGGAAAAGAAGAAATTGCCATTAGGTCAACACAGCAACATATGCAAAAGTATCTGTTAGATAGATTTCTATCTTTTTGTTTTTATTTTCATCTTATGTGCGTGTTGTGTAAACAATTAAATTGTCATTTTGCTGAAATGAAATTTGTAGTATTATTGTTTCGATTTGATCTACATATGTTGATTTCCTTTTCTTGTTCTTGTTCTTGTTTTTGTTTTATATATTGAATATATATATATAGTTAGGAGCTTAGGCTCTTAGATATAGCAGAGAATAATCGCATACATATACATACATGTATGTTGTTTGTTTGCCTTGGATACATTTTGTTTAACAGAAACTTGACTTGAAATTATATATATGCTATATATATTTATATACGCTGCTTTATAAAGGTACGACGTACTAAACTTTGCTATTACAAAAAGCAAAAAAAAAAAAAAAAAAAAAAATTATATATATATATTTAAAATTATGCTAATATTTTGTGGTCAAATGAAATATATATATATATATAAATATATATTAGGCTTTTACATAGTTCGGTTATGGGTTTCGTTATGATTTGTTTTTAGATATATGGGGATTATACATATATAGTATAAGAAGCATTAGACTTAAAATTCGAAAACTTTTTGTGACCTTTATATGTGTACTAAATATAGTTCTGATTTGGGGGCATAATATGGAAATTAGCTTCGGTGTTCGCCTGACCCTATGTAAAGCACCAAAATTCATTAAGTTCTTCGACAGCTGCTCTAACAATCCTAACTAATGCTCAACTGTGCTTTTAACTATTATTATTGTTGTTTATAAATATTAAATCCCTTTCTTTTTTTCTTTATGTATGCTCCTTTCTTATGTTTTGTATACCTTTACGTCGTCGTGTAAAATCGTAATTTTGTTTTTGTTTAAAATTTTCTCATTTTATTCCCTCTTTTCCACTTTGATGGCTTTCGTATAAAAATAAATTTTCCATTTTCTTTTTAAGGCTATGCTGGAAATAATTAAGTACGCACACATATATAAACACACACACACACAGACATACATATACACACATGCATGCTCTACAATCAGTCCTAATTAGTTACCTTTTATTACATAAACCCAATTAATTAGGCAAAAGTTCTTTGCTTTCTCATTATTTTTCCTATTTACATATTGTTTCTCTCTCTCTCTCTTTCTAGACATGCCGTTAGTGTGCGAGTGTGGGTGTGTGTGTGTGTGCGTACACTAATCGTAAAACTTCTAGAAAATTATGCGCTTTCTATGTTTTTCTTAAATTTCATTTTTAGTTTTTAGTATTTTCTTTGTTTTTGCTTCTAAGATCTATCACGAGAGCAATGCATCCGAGTTCCTTAAGATTTTGTATGCCAAAAAAAAAAAAAAAACAACAACTATCTTATCTTTAGGTTCTATTCGAAAAAATCCGTATATATGTATGTATATCCGTATATAGAAGAGGAAACGTTAAAATTGTAGTTTGAAAGTCTCAATTTTGGATTGTAAATGTTTGGTTCTCGACGCATCGCACGGCACGCGGGCCACAAGCAATCACGGCGAGTAGCGAGTGAACTACTTGCTAGACGAGTGAGTAGAACGAGTGGGCCACTGACTTTTGCTGGAGAGTTAAGCTTTACTTGTTACTCTCGCTAGTTAGAAATGTAACGAGTAGCGAGCGATTTACTCTCTAGGTAAGTGAGCGAGAGCTTAGCTGCACTCGTCACTCGCTTGATAGAAATGAAACGAGTGACGAGCGTGAAGCTAATGGAAGCATTGCTGCAGTACCGCCTCTACTCGTTAGTTGTAAAGAGACAAAGAGACAGCAACGAATGAGTTAAGAGTAAGAGTTTAGCGTAGAGCAGAGAGAGTGTTCAGCAAGAACAACGAGTAGATCTGGTTGGCTTAAGGATTTCTCTGGAATATGATTGCTACTGGCACTGGTGCATGGATTAGCCGAGTTCCTGGGGATCTAATGAGGCAGTTGCAGTTTATATTGATTTTCCTTTTCCCTTTCCTTCAGTTCCTATTCCTGTATTCTTGTATACATCTATATTTATATATGTGGAGAGAGACGAGTACGTTGTTAGCTTGCTGAGGTCTATTGGAACGGCTCCGTTCGCTACAATCTAACAAACCACCCAGACATATAGACGGAGAATTCCTTTAGCTTAATTATGGTCTAGGGCGCCCGTGCTTCACTGTGATCGGGCTGTGCCTGGCTGGCGCCTTGGCGCGCCGTTAATAAAGCTCCGTGTGCTGACGCACTGGTGCCGGAATCTTGGACAGGCCGCGCTCCCGGCGTGGCGATATGACTGCAGCAGCAGCAGCAGCTGTTGCTGCTGCGCCAGTGCCAGCTCCAGTTGAATTGTTGCTGCCGCAGGAGGAGGCGGCCGAGCTGCGCTTGGAGCGCGCCTTGGCCGGCGGTGAGCAGCTCTCGGAGCGCTCCAAATTGCCGTTGCTGTGGACCCAGGCCGATGTGAAGTCCTCGTAGACGGGCGTCTTCTTGCCATTGCCCGGCCGCTGCTGCTGCTGCTGCTGTGGCTGCTGCTTCTGTTGATTGCCGGCGGCATAGCGATAGAGCAGCGACTTCATCTTCTCCAGAATCTGTGCATCGTTCTTGGCACTGCTCGCCGCCTCGAGCAGCTGCTGTGCCAGCGGCGAGGCGGCATGGTTCTTCACGGGCGACGTCGTCAGCGAGCTGCTGCAGCCGCCGCGCACCCGCCGTCCGTTGCTGTCGTAGAGGATCTGCGAGTGGCGCGTCTTGCTGCCGCGCTCAAAGGGCGACGGCGATGGCGATGTGGATGTCGCAGCGGCTGCGCCTGTTGGCGGCGCAAACGTGTCCGGATTGATGGTGGGCCGCTTCTTGCTGGCGGCGATTCCATTCTGGGGTGCACTGCGTCCGCTCCACGTATTGGTCACGTCGCGCACTAGCGGCAGCTGCGAGGCCTTCGGCCTGGGCGTGGCCGGCGGGCGACGCACCGATCGATAGACGGGCTGCTTCCGATTGATGCTGTGCAAGTCCTGCAGACTGCCGCCGTTGCTGCTGCCACAGGTGCTGTTGTCGATGCTGCTGCGGCGCCGACGGCTGGCGAGGGGCGAGCGCGGTATCTTGCTGAGACCAGCTGCTGGCGGCGCCTTGCTGCCGCCTGCCTCTGCTTGCGTCTCTGCCACTGGCACCGGCTCTGCTGGCGCTGTGGTCACTGTAATCTCATCGTCTGTAATGAAGATGCCGGACTGCTCGAACTTGCTGACGCCGGCGCTCTTGCGCCAGGGCATCACTGCGGGCAGCGACTGAGGTCCATCCAGTTCGCAGATTGAGTAGTCTGGCATCGGCTCTGCTTCCTGCACACAATTCGTCTTGAGTTCCAGCTCAGGCACTGGCTCCTGCTCCTGCTCCCGCTCGTGCTCCTGCTCCTGCTCCTGCTCGTGCTCATCCGTGGGCGAGCTCTGCGAGTCGCTTGACGTTTGATCGAGACGCGCTGTAGAGGAGAAGAACGGATTCAAGTCGTTGTGACTAATCAGAGAGATCAGCTCCACTCACCATTCGTTTCAGCGTCCTCGATGGAGGCCTGACTGTGCAGGGACTCGCGCTTCTGTGCATTCGACTGGATGACGCCTAGGCTGCGGTAGCCCTCGTCGCTGATCTCGCTGCCATTGTCGCTGATGTTCTCGAACTTGTTGCTCTGCTCGGGTTGGGCGATTGCAGCGACTGTTGCCGCTGTTGCCGCCGACGATGACGACGACGACGTCGACGATGATGTGGACTCCTCCTGCGCATCTGCGCCGCCTGTGCCCGAGCCAGCGGGCAGCGACTTCGGCCCGCTGCTGTAGCCGTCCAGCGAGCCCTGCTTCTTGCGCATATCGTTGATGCGCCGCTGACTGGGCGACATGGAGCGCCGGGCCAGATAGGGTGAGCCCGGCGGCAACGGCTCCACGGTCTGGGCCAATCCGTTTGTCTGGTTCAAGAATTTGCGCTGTGGCGTCGGGCTGCGACTGCGATGCTTCACGGTGACGGCGCTGCCGCCATTGGATGCTAGGCTGGCATTGGGTGAGGTGCCGCCAGCGCCAGAGGCTGGTGAAACGGCACCGGAGCCGGAACCGGAACCAGTTGCGCCATTCGATAACACGCGTCGAGCTGCTGGTGGTGAGCTGCAAGAAATCGATTATGGCATTAGAAATCGATCGGTAAAAACTTAACGGACGCCCGTTAATTCAAAAATTTGAATAGATGTACAAAAACGGTAAGTAGATCGAATAGCTCTAGTGGTATAATAAATAAAGCGATAAATGCTATAAATTCCGTTATGTGTATAATCTATATAAATATAATATAAATATCAGCTATATTTTTTACAGCTTTACAGCCTAAGAGCATAAAAGCCTAGTGATTCTCTATATAGTCTACAATCTATACCCCTTCTAGAGATAGTCTATTGCCTCTTGGGGGCGTGGCGAATCGCTTACAAACTATATGAGTATCGAGCTAAATTCGTAAGAGACTTTAAAGGTTTCGCCTTTACATCAAAGTTAAGATCCCCACACAGTTACAGCATGATAAGGTCCACCCTTTTATTTTCAAACAAATATGGAAAGAGTATTAGGCAATCGGTAGAACAGGTTCTTTTTTTCTAGCTCTTCACCTGTTATGCATTGTTATTTTTTATTTCATTATAGATTTACGTCGGCGCTTCGATATCTTATCGATTTTCAATAAAACTTACAAGTCTATAAATAAATAACTGTAATTACTCGGAACTATTGAACATAACAATAACATCAGAGCACTGATTAGTTATAGGAATGATCCAACGCCAACGAGCCAACGTTATCAATTGTTAGCCAATTTTGTGCTCAAGAACCAGAAAGGTATTTCCCAAAATGAAATGGGTACATCCAAAAATTGAACTTATGGTTATGGCTCATCAGGAGGTACTGTCCTGTATACTCTCGTACAGCACTATATATAGCTAGCTGGTGTGGATGACCGCAAAGAGACCCGCTCAGTTTATTTTAGAGTCTTATTTACGCTTTATGGTGTCTGGTTCACATTGATAGGGACTCGGTCGGCTGCAGGCAACACACAAAGCTCTTATCTCTTCAGAGTGCAATAATAAAAGAAGTCTATGGTCGTGCTAAAACAGACCTGTAATGGGGCAGACATGTGCCATAGAATATTGCGATTGTTAATGGGTATTACGTTCCTCTAGTATTCAGAATTTGTACTTAATCAAATGCCTTGAGCTTGTTAAGTTGGCTGCGCTCAGCTGCTATCACGAGATAGATAGCCCCAAAAGGACTCTGAGCGGGGAGCTGCATTGCATAAGCATCTATGTGTGTTTGGTGAATGAGCGCGTTAATTCATGAATGACTAAACGAATGCATTTGACGACTATTCACAGCTTCAACGCCTCGCTCTGGCCGCCGCCCTCTCCGCTCAAGCTCTTTAATGGAGCTTGTTAATGGGGCACTCGGCGCGACTCGTTGCGGATTCTGTGTGTGCCTGCTTCTGGAGCTCGCAACGCACTCGCACCGTCATTATCCGGCTTTATGCATGCAATTAGCGGGGCGATAACAACTTAATGCATCCAGCCCCATCGCCCGGCTAATGGGAGTAGAGGGAGTGTGTGGAGGGGGAGGGGATGTCTGGGCTAGTTATTAACCTGCTAGTGAACGGGTCACTCACCGTTCGTATATCACATGCGCCTTGTGCAGCTCAATGCCATTGCCGGAATTGCTCGTGTTGCGGATCATCAGACGCGCCTGCAGCGAGCTACGATGCTGGGCCCGACAGCGGCAGGGATCGTGCTTGTCCAGATAATGAGAGAGTGTGTCCCAGCCTCCGCCCACGCGCACCATCACATGCGAGCGCAAGATCTGCAAAGAGAAGATGTCAAGGTGAGACCCAAGAAGATGACAGAGATGTTGAGTCAGCAATATGGGAATCTATATCGAACTTGATCGATACAAAAGATATCGATAACAAAGAAAAACTTGTAGAATGGACAGATAGACAGAATGGCATAGGAGATGGACTGAAGAACGGATAGATAGATAGAAAAAGTGAAGGAGGCTCAGTCAAGTAAATTACAGACAGACTAACCAGAAAGATATCTACTCGGCTTTTGTTAGTTCCATTTAGCTGAAAGCTTAATGACAAGTTTAGCGGAAAGCTTGAAGCTTGAAAAATATATAAAAGCTCAGCTGAAAGTTTCCTTTTAAGTTTAGCAAATAGTTTAGCTGGAATTTGATGCCGAAAGTTTCTCAAAAAGCAATTATAAGAGTTAGAATTTTAGCTTAATGGAAGTTCCAAGATCTCAAGAAGAATTTTCATAAGGAACGAATCCTTAGATAAAAACTGTATAGAACGAACTGCATCTCCTTTTTTGCTATCTGATTTTTCTTCCCTTAATTTTTGTTAAAAGATTGGTTTCAAATTAAAATAGGTCGCACATATTTCTATGCTCAAAGAGTTGAACGAAAATTCCAGCTGGAAATCTAAGCCATGATTTAGCTGGAAGACAAGTTTTATCTAGAGGCTAGCGGAAAATTAAGCCAGATTCAAATTTTATAATCGATTTTTTTCATTCAGCTGAGCGCTGCTGTCTTTTAGTAAAGCCTTATCCGTCTCAGAATCAACTTACCCGCACAAAGATGAGGACTTTGGTGTCGCCGATGCGATATTTGCCCTCGGAAACGCGCACCATGGGAAACTGTGAGGGGCATGTGCACTTCTCCACCAAATCTCTGACCTGTAAAGAAAAATTTGTGTCAACTGTAGTATTGTGGCCATAGATAGATGGTACACCGTATGATGCCTGTGTGGAGGGAGTCGAGCCTGGGAGGCTGACCCCTTGGGCCATTGCATAAGTTCAAGAGAGGTAAACAACGACAAACGACTGTGTTTGGACTGCGCTTTTCACTGCATAAATTCACGCGCTGCCATTGTCCGAACAAATGATCAAACAAATGAGCGGAACAGCCACAGCACAGCGGCAGCCACAACAACAGCCACAATGACGACAAAGACTTAGCCCAGACCCAGGCAGCCAACAGAGCTGGGCCCCAAAATGCAACGGGCTCTGTCTGCTACGTCTCGTGTCTGTAGGGAGCGCTGCGCCTGGCTACTGTGCTCGTGGGGCTGGCTGCCTTTGACAGGGCTGCGAGTTCGAGTGCCATAAAAGCAAGATCAGCAGCTTGCAGTGGGATTGCAGGCGGGCATGGGCATGGGGGCATGGTGATGGGGCTGGTTGTGGGGGGCTTCGGGCTGGCAAAACAGACAAAACGCATTTGCACCTTTGAACTTCGCTAGTTAGCTGAGGCTCATAGATTTCTGTATTGGGTTGGCTATGTTTTTTTTTTTCGTTTCGTTTCGTTTCGTTTTGGGAACTGTGCCACAGCTGCAAATGCGTTGCAGCAATGGCTGGGATGTGGATGTCTGGGCGTAGCTTGTGGCAAGACGACATCACAATAAATCTCAAATGGCGATAAGCCAGCAAAATGATCAGCCAGGCGCAGAGATTCGCAATTGACAAGGCGATCAGGCCGGCAGATGGGCAGGAGACGGGAAGCGAGTGGGAGGGAGGCAGGGGTTGGCTAAGGTAGAGGCACACCGTGACTGTGACGCATGCAAGATTAGCTGGCGCTGTGATCCTGGCCTAAGCCATAAATTGCAGCCACAAACAACAGCAGCAACAGCAGCAGCAACAACAGCAGCAGCAGCAGCAACAACAACAACAATGTTGACGACGCGGACGTGCCAAACGGCAGCGACAAATGATTCGTGGCTGGTTTGCAACAGTTGCTGCTGTTGCTGTTGCCTCTGCTGCTGCTGTTGCTGTTGCTGCTGCTGTCGTGGTGGCACATCATTTGATTTTCGACAAGTTGTTGAGGCTATTTGCTGATTTGGCTGCCGCTGTTGCTGTTGCTGTTGCTGCAAACAAATTGATTGGCTGGCTGAGTGATCGCGCTGCCAAGATCCGACACAGGCGCTCGATCCATTGAGCATGTCCGCCCGCCGGGGCAGACTTGGATGTTGTTGCTGTTGCTGTTGCTGTTGCTGCTGTGTTTGCCTGACAATGTTTTGGCAGCACGTTCATGTCCATGTTGCGTCCAATAAATGCGCAACGATTTATCCATCCATCGAGCAGCTGTCGATGCAGGAGACGAGGGGAGAGGGAACTTGGCCAGGTAGGCAGGCATTGTTGTCAGTGTTTGCTGGCGGCGTGAGGAAATGTTTGGCTTTGGCTTTTCATTAGTTTTCCGATATTTCGCCTTGGCCTGGCTTGGCCTGCTCTGACTGACTCCTCAATCCTTGTTGCATGTTGCTGTTGCTGTTGCTGTTGCTGCATGTTGCTGTCGTCGCATGTTGCTGGCAGTCACACTTGCAATTACCATTGGCAATTGGCGATTGTTGTAATTGCTGTTAGCACAGCTGGCGCCACCGGGCAGCACACAGCGAGCGCAACGAAATGGAAACGATACGATACGAAACGGAACGGGAACGGGAGCGACAACGGGCATTGGAACGGGGCGGCAATGAAACGCCTCGAACATCTTGTCAAATTAATTAACAATATGTTGAGCTGCCGTGACATAAGCGTTGCCAATCGTGTCGCGCCAATCGATGCTTTGAAATGCTTTGAATATTTTGCCAGCGATAAACGATAAATCAATCAGTGCGGAAATATCGATAAGGGGACCATAAACCACGTACACAGAGAGAGTGAGACAGGGAGGGGGCAAGAGAGTTGATAAGGAAATATAAAAAAAATTGTATTTAAATATTCGATTATATACATATATATATCTATAGTTTTCTAGTAATTGCGATAATCGATAAGTTGATCGTTCATTAGTTATAGCTTATCAAATTTCTAATTATAAATGCTATTAAGACTGCAAGCAGGTAACATATACATATAAGCTGAATCTCCATTTGATAAAAGCTGTCTTCAATAATCGATAAATATCTATGAATGATTTAAAGTCTGATCGAACATTTCAGATTAGTGCTATATTCATAACTTTATCAGATTATACAATTTACTAAACATGTTCTTTAAGACCATCTCACATAGTCTTATCAATCGATAAATATCGATTATATTTTGCAACCACTAGCCTGATCGCACATATGCTATTTGGGGAATTTCGCAGCAGTACTATGTGGAGCTAGTTGATCGAGCTCAGGTTTTGGGGCTCTGGGGAGAAGCAAAGATCACGACTTGCCTGGGCAAGTACTAGATTATTTCTTTTTGGATAGCCTAGCTAGGCAACGTATATACATATACGTTTTTTTTCGGCAAAATCGTCGAAAGCAATTATCCATTGCATTTGTTTCGACAACTCGCATAGTTTTTCTTTGTTGTTGGCATTGTTGTTGTTGTTGTTGTTGTTGTTGTTGTTGGGGCTGCTGCTGGCTGCTTTTGATTTGTTTTGCCCAAGTTTGAAACTGGAAACTTAGCCGTGGCTAAAAATGGACATGAGAAGAGTAGCTATGAAAACACAACAATAACAAAAAGTCGTGAGGTCCGCGGCGACTAAAAACAACAAATAAATAAATAAAAGAGAAAACATAGACCCACTGAACCCACACACACACACACACTTATGGCTAGAGGAGCTTTTGAGGAGAAATGTGTGGAAAAGCCAGTTGGTAGCTGACTGCAAACAGTAGTCACAGCAATTAGGGCTAGCGGATTCGGATCTGCACTTACCATCTCGTCGAGGCTCTTCAGATCGTTGGTTATGATCTGTGGCTGTGGTCCGTACATCAGCATCGGATCCTTATCGTTCTCATCCTCGTTCTCTGTATCGCTGTCGTACAGATCTGTCTCGTTGGCCACACACTCGTCGCCGATAGGTGGCGCCTCTGTTTGAGTGCCGCTCTCCGAGCAGCCGTTGTTTGTCTGTGTGCCACAGCCGACGCCGTTGGCTTTGTTATCGGCCGCGATTTCGCGATCGATTTGTCGCTCCATTTGCACCAGCATTGGCGCTAGCATGCCTATCGATAGATATACACACACACACCCACATATATATTTAGCAATAAGTATTGATCATGTTACTTTTGAGACTTACCGAACTTGGCGCCACGTCTGGCCACCTCCAGCAGGCAGAGTATCACATGCTTCTCGTTCTTGCGCATGATCAGATCGTCCGTTTCGAACAATAGGCACTCGATGATCTTCAGGCTCTTTCTGCAAAATGACAAACGACGATGTTTGAGTAGTGCGCTTCACTTGCCATTGACTTAACTGTCAATCAGTTGTGATCAGTTGGCAGAGGGCAGTGATCTGTGATCAGTTAGTAGAGATCAGTTGAGCAGTGATCACTGAGAGGAGTGACAGTGATCAGAGCAAGTAGCAGTGATTACTCAGAAGTAAGCAGTAATCAGTGATCAAGCATTAGGAGCAGTGATCAGATATCAGTGATCAGCTAGCAGTTGATATTTAGCAGTAATTTGTAGTAGCAGATGATACAATATGTGATCAATGTTTCATAATTAGTTAGGAGCGATCAGTGATCAGTAAGAAGTTGGAACTAATCAGTGCATATTGATCAATTAGCAGTGATCAGTCAGCACGGGACAGTTGACATTTAACAGTGATTTGCAGTAGCATATCAGTGATCAGTGATATGCTAACTGTGATCAGTGTTGGATGATTACTTACAAGTGATCAATGATCAACAAGATATTTGATTAGCTAGAAGTGAGATACCAGTTGGCTGTTGGCAGTGATTCGAGATCCTGTAACAGTGAGCAATCGATGAAGATAAGTGAACAGCTAAAGTACGATCAGTAAATATCAATAGACAATGATCATGGTTGACAAGGCTAGAAACAGCTGACAACTGATAAAACTGAATTGTCAAATAATGTAAAGGGATATATATATATATTCTTTCATTCATGAATATTCCTAAAGGATCACTGATCACTTGTTCAAAGGTAGATCGATCGCTGATCTACAATTTTTATTTGTTTTACTTAGAACTACAATGAATCTAGAATATTTTAGCTGAACTCACCTGCACCAGGTTATGAAATTGGAGACATTGTCGCGCGCAAAGAATGTGCCGCTCTTGGCTGCGGGCAGATAGTAGACGTTGCCCAGGGCGAGGATCGGTCCGGCCAAGCCGGAAGTCATGGAGCGTGTCATTGATTTGTTGCGCGCCTGTCGGCGGGCCAAATAGTCCTCGGCTGCTTGTCGCACATAATTTGCGTGCTGAAAACAAATTAAAGAGCACAACGCCAATAAATTAGACAACAACAGCAACAACAATGGGATAACCAAGTGAAAGTCAACAAAAAGAAAATCAAGAAAGATATTTCGCTCTGTTTTTTTTTTTTTTTTAAGCGCGACAAAAATCTAGCAAAAAGTTTATTTTTAAGCGTCTCAAGAATTTAGCGCAGAATTCGCAGTTTTTTTCTTTTTGTTTTTGTTCTTCTTTTTTTAAGATCGCACAGCTAGCCAACGGGGCCAGCCGACTACACCCCATGCCGCGCCCCTGCGCCAAGTACAGGGTATACGCGCATCCATACCACCTCAACAGGAGAGGCGCTACATCATTCGAATTGATGGCGCCGCAATCTTATGCATAATTAATTAGAAAAGCAAATGAAAATGAAAACGAAAATGAAAATGAAAAATTTGCTGCTGCGAGGCAAACTAATTCCAATTGCAAACACTCGTCACTCATCACTCATTTGGCCAGACACACAGCGAGAAAGAGAGAGACAGACAGAGACTGCACAATTTGTGAATGGGCCTAGATGCTTTTGGGCTACTAATTAGTCTAGCTGCTTTGAGTATAGAACATAGACAGATATCATGGCGAGTCGGAACTAGCTGAGCTGGAATATTGTAGAATTCCTTGAAAGAGTGGGAAAGATGGGGAAATATAGGCACAACAATATTTGTATATATATAAACAAAAGATTTCCTACAAAATATTGTCAAATATTATATAGATAGAGATATGGATATATAGTAGAATGCGGTTAGAACGACTCTGCTTATAATAATACATACATATATACTATATAAATACAGTAGAGACTGATTATAACGAAGCTCAAAGGACTGTCGTTATGCCCGGAAAACGCTATAGCCGTACGGACGTTATAAGCGGAGACATTATAACCGAATTATATGGTACATTTATGATACTATATGATAGTATATAGAGAATTTGTAGGCTCTCTCGCAACTTCACATCCTGAATCAATCCATATTCATGATGTCACAGCGTCGCCTCCAAAAATAATGAACTGCAATCTGATCAGCTACGATCGATGCGCGCAGAATCATCAACTCAATTGGGATGCAATTTGAAGGCGCTGCTGCAGCACGACGAAAGGCGGCAAATGGAAACGACGTGTCATGCATTTCCATTTCCATTATCATTATCATTCACATTAACATTTCCCATTCCATTTCCATTTACATACATCATTCCATATTCATTTATGCACATTTTTGTAATAATTTAATATTTGAACAATTTCAATATTTCCATCTCTCTTTCTCGCTTATTATTTATTTATTATTTTCTTTTTTGCTTTTCTTAAATCTTTTTTTTTTATGGCTATCGCCACAAACTGCATTCAAAGTGCTTTATTTGGTGTTTATTGTTTCACCGTTTCAATATTATATTTATAGAGATGGAGCGAGAGAGAGATAATACCCTAAGTCCATTTAAGGCCAACAACGACAGCTGCTGACGTCTGCCGATAGCTGTGGGCGTGGTCAGACAGTCAAACAATTTGAATAGCTTATGAATTTGGAATGCAATTACGATGAGCAATTCTATATATATAGTATATAGTATATAGTATATAGTATATAGTATATAGTATATAGTATATAGTATATAGTATATAGTATATAGTATATAGTATATAGTATATAGTATATAGTATATAGTATATAGTATATAGTATATAGTATATAGTATATAGTATATATATAGTATGATATATAAGTACTTTGAATAAATAACTTCGAAGTTCGAATTGATCTGTAAGAAGCCTCGATGTTAGCACAGTCTCCTGTAATTGGGAACGCACCAGACATTATATCAATGATTATATACATACATACATATATATGTGTGAGCCCCCTTCCTTGGCCATTGCTTCGCTGAATCGCTTTGAATCGAGAGCATTTGCTAGTCGTCTTGGCCGAGCCTGTGTCTGGCCATTCTTCGTGCCGGCGTCTGCTGCAGCGCTTATCATTGAATGCGAAAGGCAAGAGGCACCAGCCAACAGACAGACAGACAGAGGCACAGACAGTGACGCCCACGATGCATTTTGATGGCTCGAGGCGTTAAATAGGTCTGTGTCTGCATCTTCGTTGCGCTACCCACGGCATCCACGGGCATCTGGCCGGCCTTGTGCTGGCCAAATGCGATGCACAATTCAAATTTATTGCTTTGCATATTGAAGCTGAGTCAGCGCATCGGCAAATCCCGTGCAGGTAGCTCATTCGAGCTGCGACTAGAGCCGAGACGACAAAATTCAAAATTCAAATAGATGCGCCGAGTTGTGCATGCGCATCGTTGCTGCTCTTGTTGTTGCTGCTGCTGCTGCTCTTATTGTTGTTGTTGGTATTGCCAATGCTAAGCCACGTCAGATTTTCACTTTCGAAAGCCTCGACACGAGGCACATGGAAATTGTTATTATGACATCTCATCTGACAATCAATTGTGGCATGGTGCGGCACGTGCCAGTGTTTGATGATTTGATTAAGCCAGTGTTGGGTAATGTTGCCAACACTTGACTATGCCATCGATAGCGATAGGGAAGAGTGCAGCTATGCCCTAAACTTGGGCCACTGCATTGCTGTCCTGCTTACTTACTAGAGATGAGCGTCTAAGCTCGAAGTATCGCTATGCAAATGTTGTTGTGTTGGAAAGTGCGACAAAGACGTTTTAAGGCTAAATCTGAGAAAGAAGCTGCAGCAGAGTCAACAATATCCACTTGTGCCAAGTTTCAGCTAATTGCTTATTCACTGATTCAGTGTTGGACAATTTCATATAATCTTAGGTGACAAACAAGCTGCATAACAATCGATAATCGAACTATTTGACGGCTCGAAATCTCGGCAAGCTATTTTGTCAAAGCTACATCCTGTCTTTTCGTGAAAAACTCTGCTCACATCAGCTCGTGTGCTCAAGTAAATCTAAAATACAATTTTGTTGTTGGTTCGTGTGTGTTTTAGTTAGTTCAATTTCGCGTTCCTTAATATAAAAGTGAATCCGTTAATGGTAAGCCAGAATACAGATGCATTTTTCATCAACCAAACAAAATCTCGCGCTTTTCGGGCAATAGTCAACGTCTACAACTGTTCGACCATCAGCTCGCTGCTGATGACCATCCATTATTGGTTCGAACAAGGCTGTGCTGCTGCAGCAGAGTCATAAATTAATATCCACTTGCATTAAATTGAAGCTTATTTCATATTTGCTGATTCAGTGTTGGACAATTTCATATAATTTTAGGTGACAGACAAGCAGCATAACAGTCAAAAATCGAACTATTTGACTGCTCGAAATCTCGGCAAGCTCTTTGTCAAAGCTACATCCTGTCTTTTCGTGAAAAACTCAGTTCGCATCAGCTCGTGTGCTCAAGTAAGTCTAATATACAATTTTTTTTCAACTCAATTGTTTCTTGTGTGGTTCGTGTGTGTTTTATTTACTTCAATTTCGCGATAATTAATATAAAAATAAAACCGTTAATGGTAAGCCCGAATGCAAATGCATTTTAATCGAGCAATCAAAATCTCGCGCTTTTCGGGCAATAGTCAACTTCTATAACTATCCGGACCATCTCGTCTAGTTCGTGTGTGTTTTATTTAGTTCAATTTCGCGTTCCCTAATATAAAACGAAGCATCAAAGTGAATCCGTTGATGGTTGGCCAGAATGCAGATGCAGTTTTCATCGACCAATAGTCAACGTCTATAACTATTCGACCATCAGCTCGCTGCTGATGACCATCCATTAGGGGTTCGAACAAGGCTGTGCTGCTGCAGCAGAGTCATTAATTAATATCCACTTGCATTAAATCTTAGCTTATTTCTTATTTGCTGATTCAGTGTTGGACAATTTCATATAATTTTAGGTGACAGACAAGTTGCATAACAGTCGATAATCGGACTAGTTGACGGCTCGAAGTTTCTACAAGCCATTTTGTCAAAGCAATTCCTGTCTTTTCGTGAAAACAAAACTCTGCTCGCATCAACTTGTGTGCTCAAGTAAGTATGAAATACAATTGTTTTTCCATTCAGTTTTTCTCTCGTCTAGTTCGTGTGTGTTTTATTTAGTTCGATTTTGCGTTTACTATTATAAAACGAAATATGAAAAAAAAAAGAAAACTGAATCCGTTGATAGTCAGCCAGAAGGCAAATGCAGAGGGCAATAGTCAACTTCTATAACTATCCGACCGTCAGCTAAATTTTCCGATCGGCCAGTACATGGAATACTTTGTGCATTATTGCATTCGCGTGCCAGGGGCCTATCTGCTGCCTCGCAAAGTGCAGCTCCGAGCGGGCATATTAGCTCTGCACTTTGCTGATTGTATTGGGCACGCCAATTGCGTAGGCGCAATAAGTACTTTTTGAATTGACGACCAGATAGTCGGGATTCATCGAATCCACTCCATTTAAAACGCAGTCCATCTAAGTTATTGTAGGAGCCCAAACGCTTCAGCTATGAGCGTATACTTGATAATAAAATATACAAAGGGCAGCAACCAGTAAAATTTAGGCCAGACGATGCGTAAAACCCTATATGAAATACCAATATTGATGATCATAAAACCAACTGTAAGCTCTTCTCATATTACATGAACCACCCCCCATTTGTTGATGCCTGGCGTGACGTTCCCAAGGAAGACCAAAGCCCATAACATCGAGAAGTGAGAAGAGGAATTGAGAAACGATTTGCGAGAAGCTGAGAAAATGGATCAAGGTGAGCCAAACGTTGCTGATAATGCTATGGTCATCTCGGACACATCCGATTCGGATGACATGGATTTAGTGGAAGTTGAGCCGAACTCCCAGGTCAATGACCTCATCATCACTGTTCCACGCGGTCGTACTCCGTTATTGGACACGCCCATCGAACTTGAGGTCTGCCGCGCAGGCACTGCTGACGCTGGGCCCAAGTCTGACTCAACGGCCGACTCGTCCTCGACCTGTGCTAATTCGAGAAGCGATTCTAGCCAGGATTCAGCTGCATCAGCGCTATCTCCGCTTATAGTTAGATTCACGCGTGAAAATAACACTTGGGTGGTCAATGGCGCTAGAAAATCAAATAATTCGAACAATGGCCCGGCTCAGATTGATGCAAGAGCAGAAGGAGAACCTGATCCGTATGCCCCGCCGAAACCGATTCTAGTTTTGGCGAATGTTCATACTAATCCTCAAGATCAAGCTGTGGCTCTTGCGAAGGAAAAAAAAGCCAGGGCCAAAGCCCAAGTCAAAGCCAGAGCCAAGGCCAAGGCACAACCCAAAGCCAAGTCACAAGCCAAGGATAAGGCCCAGGCTCAAGCCCAAGCCCTGGCTCAGGCGCAGGAGCAGGCCCGGGAAAAGGCACAGGCCCAGGCACACGCACAGGCAAAGGCGCAGGAGCAGGCCCGAGCACAGGCCCAGGCGCAGGCCCGAGCACAGGCCCAGGCACACGCACAGGCAAAGGCGCAGGAGCAGGCCCGAGCACAGGCCCAGGCGCAAGCACAGGCGCAGGCCCGGGCACAGGCACAGGCGCAGGAGCAGGCCCGAGCACAGGCCCAGGCGCAGGAGCAGGCCCGAGCACAGGCCCAGGCGCAGGAGCAGGCCCGAGCACAGGCGCAGGAGCAGGCCCGAGCACAGGCCCAGGCGCAGGAGCAGGCCCGAGCACAGGCACAGGCTCAGGAGCAGGCCCGAGCACAGGCCCAGGCGCAGGAGCAGGCCCGAGCACAGGCGCAGGCCCGGCCACAGGCCCAGGAACGGACCCATGCTCGGACTTATGCTCGGCCCCATTTTCGGACCAAGGCCAGTACCAAAGACGACGAATTAGCGAAAGTCCTGGAACGAGTTCAAGGAAGAGCCCTAGCAGAACTCAAGGCCGAAATGGATGCACAGGCACAAGAAAAAGCCCAGGCTCAGGCTCAGGCCAAGGCCCAGGCTCAGGCCCGGGCTGAGGCTCAGGCTCAGGCTCAGGCCCAGGCCCAGGCCGAGGCGCAGGCCCAGGACCAGGCTCAGGCCAACGACGAACTCCGAGCCGAAATGGACGCACAAGCCAAGACCCAGACCCAGAACCAGAGTCAGGCCCAGGCCCAAACCCTGGCCGCTGATCAGGCTAAAGCTGAAGATTGGAACAAGGCTCAGGCCCAGGCCGTGGTTCTGGATCAATTGCACACACAAACGCCTGCTCCGACTCAAGCAAAGGTATCAACTGATCATGTTCAGGCCCATGAAGAAATGGAGGACAAGGATTCGCAGAGTTATCTGACCAGTCGTTTTGTCAGTTTGGGGCACCTTCTCCTAAAGCCATGTACTCTCGAAGAGGCTATGAGGTATTTGACAGAGCGTTCTCAGATTGGTAGCAAGCTTAAGGATATGGGTGTCGACACGGCAAAGATACCGCACGTCCCGAATATACCGAACTCCACGTCACTACCGAGCTCCACTTCACTACCGAGCTCCACGTCACTACCAAACACCACATCACTACCAAACACCACGTCACTACCGAGCTCCACTTCACTACCGAGCTCCACGTCACTACCAAACAGCACATCACTACCAAACACCACGAAACTACCGAGCTCCACATTACTACCGAGCTCCACGTCACTACCAAACACCACATCACTACCAAACACCACATCACTACCAAACACCACATCACTACCAAACACCACATCACTACCAAACACCACGTCACTACCAAACACCACATTACTACCAAACACCACATCACTACCAAACACCACGTCACTACCAAACACCACATTACTACCAAACACCACATCACTACCAAACACCACATCACTACCAAACACCACGTCACTACCGAGCTCCACAATACTACCGAGCTCCACAATACTACCAAGCTCATTACTACCGAGCTCCACATTACTACCAAGCTCATTACTACCGAGCTCCACGTCACTACCAAACACCACATTACTACCGAGCTCCTTGCCATGCGGTAGCTCGAGCTCCTCGCTCAGCGACTCTCTGGAGCACATGTCGCTCAACGACAAGGCCAAGAAGAAGAGGGCCACCGCCGAGAATCTCGACCACAATGCTGGCAAACGCGTTAAGCAAAGCATCGATTCAGAATTTGAGCACAAGCCCATGAATATATCTGTTGCCAAGATACCCGACCAGCGTCTGCTGCCTGGAAGCAAGCCCTTGAATGGGGCCGCACCTCAAGCCGGGACCATGCCACCAACCATGCCGCTGACCGGACACAACTCGTCCTCTGGCATCCAGCGCCAGCCTGACGCTCTCGAGTACGAATGCAGCTCGCTTCTCAATAACATGAAGAGAATCAAAAAGGATCTGAGAATGGTCCAGTACAATCTGTCCACGCGCAGGGTGTTCATTCAAAGCCGCCTGGAGCATCCCTGCACCAGCCAAGAGGGCATTCAGATGAACGCTGAGCTGACGGCCATTGAGGACCAGCTCAAGGACATTGAATCCGCCCTGGGCTCCACTCTGGCTGAATCTATGGAGGAATTACAGCAGTCGCTAATGGAGACCGACGAGGAAAACTCATTTGGTTACGTGTCCCCAACAGCTGGGTCGCAGAACACCACGGCCAATGAATCGGGATTCTTGGAGAGCACTCGCATGGATTCCACCATGCCATCGTCTGCCAATGAGCTGACAATCATGAAGACCACTGGCAACGAGTCGGGTATGTTGCCGCAAAACGATTCAGGAATTGCTGTCGTTGGTATGGGCATCTCCGTCAATAAGAAGCTGGATAAACCGGCCCAGCCCAAGCAGCGTGAGCTGAAGGCATCAACCTATTCGACCAAGAAGAGAGCTCAGCAGTTTGACGAATCTGTGTGCGAAATCGATTCGGACTCCGATACTAATACCGACGATGACGTTGTTGAGGTGGAACTCATGCCACCTCCAAAGAAGATACGCCGCTCATACAACTCAAAATCAACTAATTCCTAAAAGTAAATACAATTCAGCATAGAACTCAACGCAAGGAACTCAAGCTGTACAACGATACGCGAAGAACAACGTATCGCGTATAATGAACACACTCAAAAACGAAATATCATGCACTCAAGGAACTCACACTCAGGGAAACGGAACACAAACAGGACCAACTCAAGTAAGCCAACCGTAAGAAACT
Source organism: Drosophila aldrichi (assembly GCA_035045965.1). NCBI lineage: Eukaryota > Metazoa > Arthropoda > Insecta > Diptera > Drosophilidae > Drosophila > Drosophila aldrichi. The sequence continues at coordinate 9,886,256 of JAWNOM010000484.1, read as the reverse complement.
CTAATCATACAAACTGAAACTAAGCCAAATAACAAGAAAACTCAAGACTGACTTAATATCAATATTAAATCAAACCATCTAAATCTAATCCATAAAATCCAAAATGGATGCAAATATACAAAAAAAAAAAAAAAAAAAAAAAAAACCTAATCAAACCATCTATCATAAAATCCAAAATGGATGCAAACATCAAAAAAAAAAAAAAAAACTAAAACCTAATCAAACCATCTATCATAAAATCCAAAATGGATGCAAACATGAAAAAAAAAAAAAAAAAAAAAACATATAACAGCTAAATAACTTACTAACGAAAATTCACACACTAAAGCCTCATTTTAAATAATATTATAAAACCTAAAAATAATCTAAACAACAAACAAACTAAAGCCTGATTTTGAATGCTATAAAACATCTAACTAAATACGAAACCAAATAATTAATACAACAAAAATCGAATTGAACCAAAGCGCAATCAAATACCAAATAAATGCGAGACGGCCAATCAAATATATAACATACCTATATAATACTCTATATATTATATAGGTTTGTTCCCTATTTGATCTCAGATCCCAGGAATAAAAACAAGAAATCCAAACTGCAGCAAGCTGAAACACTCAGAACCTATACACACTCACATACACACACATATACATATATGTATATGTCAATCAAATATGTAACATACCTATATAATACTCATATTATATAGGTTTGTTCCCTATTTGATCTCAGATCCCAGGCATAAAAACAAGAAATCCAAACTGCAGCAAGCTGAAACACTCAGAACCTATACACACTCACATATATATATATGTACACACACGCAACAAGACTGTAACAAATACTAGGAATAATTAATAAATATGTAACACTAGATGATCTATTTCATATCTCTCTTAGCCATAGATGTGTCTACAGTGTTCTGGCTGTGTAGTTGGTTCTTCACTTTTCAGCTTTGCTTTGCTTTGGGCTGCCAGCCATGGGGTCAGAGGCCTCGCCGCAGAGGGCAGGTGGGTAGGTGGAGGTGTGGGGGTGTGGGGGGATTTTCGGGCTTTTGTTTGGCAGGTGTCGATGCAATATTAACGTGACTTTGACTTGACACTTTGCTGCAATGTGGGCCAAGTCGATGCAGCAGCTGCGCGTTGCATGCAACATGGCGCGCGTACGTGACATGTGTGCAGGTAAAACTACAACAACAACAACAACAACGACAACGACAACAAATGAAAGCAAAAGAAAAGCAAAAGAGAGCGAAAGCCGTTAAGGAAGCGCAAAAGATGTTGCAACACGCGCCACAGCAATGGGGCAAGCAAGCAGGCAAGAGGCAAGCGGCAGTTGTGGGTGCGACTTGAGTTGCTAAGACGCCAAGTGGGTGGCCAAGGGAGGCAACGACAGGTAAGACAGCCAGACAGACAGAGGCAACTGTCACGTAATTAGCTTAGATTTTTCGCTTTGCCTTTTAGTTTTTTGTTTTTTTTTTCCCCCTTTCTGCTCAAATGTGTGTCAATATGACGTTAATAACATTAGGTAAAAGGCAATTGCAAAAAAAAAAAAAAAACTCATATATATGTACGCATGTTGTCTATGTAATGCCTATAACAGCTTTTTGCTTCCGCAAAGCGGGTGAAGAAAAAAAAAAGCGAAAAACCCAAAAATGCGAGTCGAACAAAAATTATAATACAAAATGACATTGCAAAAAAAAAAAGCAACGGCACCCAAATCAACGCGGTATATCAAAAATACAATAAATTAGCTGAAAAGTCCAGCGAAATACCCTAAATAAAAGCTACAACAAAAATGGGAATATCAACATATGTAGTACAAAAGTCTATATGTAACTGAAGATGAATAATAGATTATAGATATACGTACATATATGAGAGAGTATAGAATATAAGTATAATATATATAAGATAAGTATATAATATAGTATAGATATAGATATAGTATAGATAGATATAGAATATACAAGTAGCTCAAAGTTAGGATACGTATATATAGATACATATCTTAGTCTTAGCTTCAAGTGAAGCTTTTCTTTATATAAGAAAGTCGAACTACCCTATATGCTACACAGGGTATTGACAGCACAAACTAAGGATATACCCCAGCTCTAATTGCTCTACGCACGCTATACCCTGCAAATGCCATGAGAGGCATAGTCGACTGCACTCACACACAGACACACAGCAGCTAAGCACATGTGTGTGTGTGTGTGGGCCGTTGATTTGGCCAACGCCTAAGCGGATTTGCCGTCAACCGTTTTTTTTTTTTTTCAACAATTTTTTTCTAACGAATTAAATAACAAGAAATTCAAAAATAAAAAAAAAAAAAAAAATTCGCATTGTGTTGGCAGCAGGCAGGGGCGTGGCAGCTGAAAAAGCCAAGTCTAATGGAGTGAATTGGACTTGCCACCGATTGTCCAGATACACCCACACACATGTATATATATGGAGAGGGAGCGAGAGAGAGACAGAGGGAGGGAAAGAGAGAGAGAGAGATATATAATGCCTTTTTGTTGTTTTCAACTCAATCAAAATAAGAAACTGTCCACGCTGTTCCATTCAAAATCATATTTCAAAGGCCGCGACGACAGCAGCAGCAACAACAACAACAACAACAACAACAACAACAACAACAGCAACAACTGATTGTTGTCTTTTGGGGTTCAAGGTTCTCATGGACAACTTCCTCGTAGCCAACTAACTAGCCAAGCCGTGTCGTATATCTACCTCTCTCGCTCTTTCTGTTTTTTTTTTTTGGACAGTTGGCAATGATAGATCGCTGCCAAATGATTGTTGCAACAACAACAGCAGCAACAGCAGCGGCAGCAACTGTTGCTCTTAGAGATTTGTGTGTTGGTTACGTCGATCACCTGCTCGGGGCCCACTTTTGATCTTGGTTATAGAAACTTATGAATTTGATTGGAGTTGCTGTTGTTGTTTTTGTTTTTGTTTTCTTCATCTTCCTTCTTATTCTTCTTTGTTTTTGGCAAATGCTAACGGTATTTCCATATTGCCATAGAAGGCGTTTTGTTTGCCAAAGTTTGTTGCCCGCTCTGGCTCGCTCGCTCGTTCATTTGCTCAGGTGTGGGAAACGACCATGGCTAAAAGACCGATGAGATGAGATCACTGATCGATAGTCAGCATCAAAAGAGATACCTATGCATGTGCATGTGCATGTGTATGTGTGGGCATAGCTAATAGAGCTGCAGATATGCAATTGGTAATTGATACGAGCTTGCCAGTTGGTGGGAATTCTCAGATGCAGCCGAGCCAGCGTCAACGATCTGTGTGGGGCCATTTCTCACACAACTCAGGAAACATTTTGGGGGAGGGGGAAACATAACAACGAAACACAAAATAAACATCAACTATCAATGCATTTTCTTATCATATCGAGATTTTGTTTTATTGCGAATTACATTATTCGTTACAATAATATCGATAATAATATCGAAATCAGAAAAACAGTTTCCGAGTATGCGAGCGACTTCTATCTAAGCAATCCAATGGAATTAATCAGTCTTTCTTGAATCTCTAGTAAGTATTAATATGATAGATTGTAATCATAATAATAATAATAGTAAATTATATTGATAGTATCAGTGCTGACTCTAATGACATTTAATAATGATTCGAATCTAGCTGGAGTTTATATGGCAATAATTCTCACAAAATAATTATCGTGGTACTAAAACTGATGTTGGCATTATCAATATGTATGATCTTGAAATGTATAGAATTTGTGTTTTCGAATTAAACTTGACAACTGCAAATGAATAAAAATAAAACGAAAACGAAACGCATTCAATTGCAGTTCGATTGTGTTCAAAAGTGTCTCTAGATACAGTTGGTTTCAGATACAACCTGAATGGGCTGATTCGTATCTATACTACATACAATATATACTAAGCCTAACTGTTGTGCTCTACGTGGCTAACAAGACAAAGTCGCCGCCGTCGCCAAAAAGAAACAACAACTAAACCAAAGTGAACTGGTTTCTCGTTTCGCTGATATTAGTTTGAGTCTGAGTTGTTTTTTTTTTCCGACTCTTTTTCCGAAAAGCCAAAGCCAAAACGAATTTTGAATGTGGGTGAAGTTGTTAAAAAATGTGGCAAACGCAAGCGCAAACGCAATCGAGGCCAATCGCCCCGCGTCGGCTTCCAGAGCAACGGGGAGAGCGAACCCTCGGCCTCGCCCTCTGTGGACCTGCCAAGCGCATATTTAGTTATAAACTTGAATTTAGACTCGGCCCAAAATTAGATAGACAGTTCGACTATGGGGCCGCGAAGAAACACCGAAACGAGCGAGCGACTCGCCGCGAGACAGTTACAAATGTTGTTGCAATTGCCCAAAGAAGAAACAGAGAGAGAGAGAGAGAGAGGAACAAAAAATAACACAAAATAAACAAAACAAAACAAGAATGCGCGCGCCTTGGGAACGAAACGAGACGATATGGAATGGCATGAAACGGATGAGACCATATTGAACTGAACAAACGGGCCATAAACCATGCGCATAGCAGCTCCCAATATGTTGACAATTGAGTTGATCGCCTGCTTCCTGTTATGGATTAACATATTACAGCGAGAGTTAACATTAGCATGTGCCTGGTAAAGTGCATGTCAAATGGCCCAAAGCTTGAATGGACTGCATGACTGTTGAGTGGGGCCATTGAGTAGAAAAGAATCAGCACTTGGTACCTTTGGACATGAGTGTGTGCCTGGTAAAGTGCATGTTAAATGGCCGTTGGGAAAGAAGTATTGAAAGAGAGAGTGGGAGATAAAGAGGAAAAGGAGTATGACCTCTACTCTCTTACTCATCTCTGGGTCTGTCTCTTTCTCGCTGACTGCAAGGAGAAGGAAAGAACAGCAAAGAGAAAGATAGAAGTGCCTGGCAGAAGTTCATGTTAAGCTTTTAATTATACCTTAATAAGCTTTAAGCATATATGCAGGGAGTGTTAGAGAGAGTGAGTGGGAGAGAGAGTGCGCTTATCATACCAGTTACCTGGTAGAGCGCACGGCTTCAGCTTGAAGCATTCTTCCGTGAATTTGTAGGGCTACTGCTGGCCAATCTAATAACTTAGCCCCAACTAATTGTCAGCTTTTGCCATATATGTGCAACATTTATCCGCTGGCCTGAACTTCCTGGTAAGCAATGACTGACTAATAAGCAGTTGAGCAAATGCAATTAACTTGGCCAACATGTTAAATTATTAAAAAAGAAACAGAGAAAACTTAATAATCGAATTGGCAACTCGAACAGAAATGTGAGACAAAACGCGCCCAAAATAGGTAAACACTTGGCTACAACTTGGCTAAATACATATGTATGTATGTATGTGTCTGCCATAATCTAACTCGAGATCTGGGCAGATCGGCCGGCGTGCGGCTAGGCATGGGGGAGTGGGAGATAATCGTGCCAATTGCCAGGTCTCGTCTATTTGGCTATTTGTCCAGTTTTGGGCACAGATCGCTGAGGCAAAAGCATTTCAATGCTTGCCAAGTCAAATACGAGCATATGTAAATATTAATTTTATTAAACAAACGTGACGCGAACTCTTTTTTAAACGTTGACACGACAATTGCAACCCACACACACACACACACACACACATACACACACATGGACAGACACACACACACGCTGCTTAGATTAAACAGTGCGCGCTTTTCATATTTGGCTTTTCAATTCACAATATTTATGCCATGCAAAACTGTTGTTTATTGTAACTGTTATAAGCTACACACACACACACACACACGCACGCAGAGTCCGTGTGACATCGTCCCGGCCTATGGCTACGTGCAGTCCATCAATGAGACGCATCCAAATGCGTGGGAAACGTTGCCGGCCTTGCTTTGAAGTTTAGCTTGAAAGGCGATTTTGTTTTTTCTCCATTTTTTTGCGGAATTTCAAAGGCAACAACAGCAACAGCAACTGTGCACACTCATCGCACACACACACACACATAAATTGCATGGATTCGGGCTAGTGAAAGCTGTTGACAAGTGTGACCCTGCCTAGCGCATTGCGCATTTGACGTGCGCATGCCCGCTCACGCACTCACGCACGCAAGCGCACGACCGATTTATTGTATGTGAATGCAGTGTGACCCTGCTATGTGCAAGCAATTAAAACCAAAGCAAACAAATAAATCAAACAAAACAAAAAGCGTGCTAGAACGTTCGCGGCAAATAAGGCTAAAGAACATAATTATAGCAATTAATGAAGCCGAAACGAGGTATGTATGTAGTTATATATAAAATATATATGTACACACACACACACACACACACACACACATACATATGTGCTTGGCTAATATATATAATAATAATTGCTGTGTGTTAATATCTCGCAAATTCTTATAGGTTTCAATGGCAAATTTAACCGGCGAAAGCCAATATACAGTGCATCAATAAAGTTTTCGTACAGCAACCAATTGTTGCTTGAGGAACTCAGCGGTATAGGTAGGAGATGAATGAATATATATATATTTAAATTAATTAATTAATTAATCTTATTTGACTTTAGCTATTGTTGATGATTAAACTGAGGCAATTATTTGTATGACCGCAGCTGCATGCATCGATTGAATACATTTGAATTGATAACAAAAGCTCATGACAAGGTAAGTTTTTGGCTGTATATGTATGTATGTATATTCAGGATGTCAACAACAGGGTATAACCAAAACAAATGTACTTATATTTACTTTACTTTATTTTACTTTACGCATAGATCCCAGTCATCCATGCCCATTTTACCCATGGATCTATGCACACATGTCAATATACCCGCGCTCTATCCATGGCGAACAGTGTATTCTGAATCATCGGCAACAACAATTGGCGCATTTCGTAGGCGACGCTCAACGACTTTTGGACTTCCTTTTTTGTGGGGCGGCCGCCACATGATTGTCGCCATTGAGACTGCACGACAACGTGACGCATGAGCATGGGACAGCAATAAAAGCAACAACAGCAGCAACAACAACAACAGCAGCAACTGCAACTGCATCACGCTGACAGCTAGTTGTAGGGGGTGACGCTCTTTAACCTTTAGAAATCGCCTCCAACCCAACCCATTCCACCTCTCCCAGAGGCATTGGCTTTGCATTGGTTTTGGTCTATTTTGGACTCGGCGACAAATATAGAGCGCAATCCCTAAGACGAATGACCGTTAATGGAGACATTTGTGTGGCTGCCATGCCAGAGAGAGAGAGAGTGGGGGGTTGAGGCTTCAGCTATTTATAGCTCCCACACACTCACACACACACACACACACACATACGTGCAGCTAGCGACGATCTTGATCTTAGGCAGCGGCACATGCCACAAGCAGCGATTCCGCTCCATAACAATGGCCCACAGTGAACAATGGCTAAAACAAAAAAATAACAACAAGAGCAGCAGCAATAGCAACAAAAAACCAAAACAAAAGCGAATTTTCAGTGGCACAGTGGCGGCCACTTACAAGAACTTTAACACGCCAGAGTTCAAATTAGTCAGCAGACACTCCATAAATCAGACAACGGAAAACAATCATAAAGAGCCGCTGCCTGCTGCCTGCTGCTGCTGCTGCTGCTCTCTGGACCTCAGTGGACCAGGCAGTCAACCAGGCAGCCAGCTGGCTTGAACAACTGGACAATCGGGTTGCGTTTTGGCCGCCCGCTGCTCGCGAGTGCTCTGGGTCGAGGCATTAGCATACAATTTGTGTGGCAACTTGTTGTTGTCGTGCCATTGACAGCAATAAATAATAAAATTGCATTGCAATGCACTTTGCCAGGCGGATAAATTGCAAGCCACTAAATCGCCAATGCAATGAATCAGACTAACTTCAGCTGTGGATAGGATCGTTGGGAAGAAAAGCAAAAAAGAAAAAAAAAAATTACTAAAATAAGAATGAGAAGACTCTTTGAGAGTTTTCCCATTTGCTTTGCAATGATGATTGTCAAGCGGGTAAATGGTAAATGGTATATATATATATATATATAAATATATATATATATATTATACAATTAAACAATTTCCCATATTCCAGGTAGAAACTCTCTGAGAATGAAACATGTAACTAATTTGGTTTTCTTCTTAATTTCAGCATTTACTTTGCAGTGATGTTTGCCAGGCAGATAAATGTGGAACAACATAGAAGAGTTGAGTAACTGGTCAATCACTTGACTTTGCCAGGCGGATAAATTTGCAAAAAGTGAACAGCAAATGGCAATTATATGGTAAGCAAAGTGAGATACAAAATTTTGTCACACATCTCATGTAACTTTTTCAGGCCTTTTCGAATGCATACGAGAGTCTTGTAAGCCATGTTTATAGGGTGGCATGGGCATAAGAAATAAATAAAAAATAGTGGCCAATGCTTTAGCGGCTGTTTGCTGCTGTTGCTCAGTGTCGTACAAATTGCACCGTTAATAAAGTCAAAATCGGATTGGACACGCCTCGGCCGACGCCTGGCCCCAACTGGAGCTCAGCTGTGCGCCCGTTGCGAAGCAGTTGGTCCATTCCACACACAGATGCAGTTGGATATTTGATCTGTTGACCAAAAAAAAATGCCAAACAATAAATTGGCACTAATGAATTTGATTCATTTCGATTTGCCTTCGGCAATAACTAAATCAACATTTCGGATCTATATCTCCAGCTCCAGCTCTATCTGTATCTCTGGCTGCATATGTATCTGTATTTGTAGCTGACAGTTGTCATAAGGCACAAGTGACCCATATGTGTCAGACGGTAGGCAAAGGCGTGCCAGTCACTGGAGGACAGACAAAAACGTAAGAACATTACCGAAAAGCTTACTCGACTACACAATACACGCTCACTTCCATTGGTAGAGCAGACCACCAAGTCTGTCTCGTATGCCAGCGCAACCAATATACTCGTCTCATTGAAGCGTGAGCGGGTATTAAAAACATAACTATGTGCATATCTTGATAAATTGTACAAAACTGCGAATTGTAGCTACAAGCTCGCTAGATCTATCAAATTGAACAAGTCAACAATTTGGAATGTGCCGAAAGCACTACAAAAATATGTCCTTCAAATAGATCAGAAAAATAATAATAATAAATGCAAAATACTTTAATACAAGCTGTACATAAATTACGCTTTTGATTAGATTAGTTAGTTTATTAAATTAAATACGCTCAAACAGAATATTATTCAAACTATGATAATGAGAGTTATATAACACAGATGAGAGATATTGATGAAGTCAGAGTGTAATATATGATATATATAATAATAGTAATAAGTGTATATAGTTCTGTTGTATGAAATAAAGTTCACTTTATTGGGCTCTTTATTGGACAATACTCTAGAATATACTCAACACTCAGGTATGATATTGTGATATACATTCATGCCTAATATTGCGAAATAGATCTTTAGTAAGATACAAATCAATTGTTCAGACAGCTGAATACTGATTACAGGGTAACTATGAATTGAGCATATTTAAGTTCATTAATGCGACGATTCATTCAAGATTCTCCAATGTAAATATTATCAATAAGACCGATCGAGAACATGAAGGTTCTAAGAAACTGTTTATGCATGCGAATGAATGGACTTAAAATATTATATATGCTTAGCAAGCGATATGTTCTAGTTGTAATTCAAATATACATATAAACACATACATATATGTATATATACTTAGGATCAATGATCAACTGGATGGAATTGCATTGTGCCACGTCCAGACAGTGAGCTGCGAAAAATTTCCCAATAACTTTTTGGCCACTTGGTATGCATGTCAAAGCCAATAAATGTGTAAGGCAAAGACAAGAGCCAAGAGACACGAGTCGACAGACAAGAGAGGTGGCGTCCAGAGCACTGTCCGGGTCTCAATTAAGAAGCCAACGACCGAAGTTGGACTATTAAATTGAATGGACTCACGAAGTGTTGAGGCCAGCAAGTCACGAACAACAAATGCGATCGACTGATCAGCCGACCGATCAAGAATCACAATTCTCAGCTAATATCAAATGTCCAAATCACATTTTTCTTTTTGCTCTCTCTATCCCTCTGGTTTTACATTTTTATGTCCAGCGACAATTTATTATAAATAAACATCGCGTAGTGTTGTACAACGTTGATTACTTTTAAGTTCATAATTTCATCAGAGTTAGAACAACCATTTCTAAAATTTAATAGCAGCTGACAAAGAACTTCTTCTTCCGCTCTGTACAGTTACAAAAGTCCCAATCTATCGATAAAGATAAATCGATAAACAATAAATATCAAAGATCTATTTCGAATAGAATTTCAACTATTTCGGCTAAGATCTGAGAGACAATTCTGACGATTGGGCTTGCACATAGATTTTTGCTTTATTCATTTATTGATTCATCGATTTGTCTGCGTTTATTCGATTTGTGGTGCGGAAATCAACTGGCGGCCAGCTAATTGAGCCTCCAGTCGTAACTTTCTTAGACAATAATTGGAACTGGGCAAGCAATGCATTCATTAACTGCCCAGCATTCAATGCAGTGTGCTCTAATCGTAGCAATTGGGGAGCTGGGGGACTGGCGCTGGGACTCTGGCTGGGGCTGTAGCTGTGGCATGGTCTTCTATCGGCAATAATTGGCAGTGCGAGTGTTTGGCCAATTAAAAGCAGTCGTCGGCTTTATCAAATTCAATTAGTTGACTCGAGAAATCGCTGACGGCAGGCTTGCCCCAAAAAAAAATAAATAGAAGATAAACTATGGCACTTAAAAAAGAAGACAGAAATTGGAATAGTAGGCAGGCCGAAGCATGGATACCCTAGCTGACAGCAGCTCTATATGTAGATGTATCTGTATCTGTATCTGTATCTGTATCTGTAACAGTATCTGTATCTGTATCTGTATCTATATCTGTACCTTCTATCATACAATAAGATATATGTCATCTTAATCAGGTCTTTGCTCAAAACGATATTTCTTTAGGTGTCACATGACTATGAACATAGGAATGTTCCGTCGATCCGTTAACTTTGGCTCGAGTTGCGCGATCTTCAGATCTTCGTCTTCAGTCAATGTTATTCTTCCGTGTTTTAATGTTTTCCTTGCGCTGCTAATGATGATAATCGCTGTGATCTTTGCAGTGAGATAGATTTGTATCTGCGATCTGTCTTTTGTTGGCTAGTTGTGCGTTAATTGCAGCACAGCTGCGGCACATCATAATATATCTGCCAGCCATTAATTAGCCAGATACAAATGTATCTATGTATCTACTTTTGCACGTGGATCGTTAGACAATTCGCTAATGATCGCCGCTAACGACCTGACTACGCTAATTGGCAATGCTCAGAACTAAAATGAAGCCCGCCCAGATACAAATGAATATGAATACATAGATGTATATATACAGGAATGTACATAGATGTATATATAAGAATATATATATATATGTATTTTATATAGATATTTATACACACTCCCGCCTTGATGAAGACATGCAACATATAGCTGCTGCTGCTGCTGCTGCTGCCTGATTTTTCATTCAAGTAAAACGCATCCACAAGATACAAAGTATCTGCGTTTGCTGCCACGTCGTGTCGTGAGTTTCAATTAAAGTTCCATTAACGCTTCGCGACACACACAATTATCAAAAATTAAATTTATGCTTATGACATTTCCGGCAGCAGCCAACCCGCACCGCCCCGCCACACCCCGCTCATCCAGACTCCCTCTCATTGCATCTCTTGACATGCAAAATCGAAATGCCACGCTCGTGTATTTCGGACTGGATAAATAAATATATAGTTATGCATGCAGCTCATTTTGTGTATTTAAAGACAGCCCGTCCGCAGATCAAAGCAACTTTATGATTATATGCTCCACGCATATCCATCAACATATGCAGCTGATATAATTTACCCCAGCACCCGTACCCCAGACATCCTCACCCAAAAAAAAAAAAAGGCCAAAGAACAAGGCAGAGAGAGATTGCAGCTCTGTGGTGTAAGAAGGAGTTTCTCTCTTCTATGCATCCATTAAAGAGACAGACGGACAGAGACTGACTGCTATGACAGCATGAGATATCTATTGAAAATACCTGTAATACCTTGTAGGCAAAAGGTAGACAGAAACTGATTTCTATTGAGATTTTATATGGATAGATTATATTTTATATAAACATATATTTGATTTCGATCATACAAAACTCGTAAATCCTCATTTAGGTGTTTCAAATCGATATATATCGATGTCGGAATAGTTTGGCTGCAAGTCTGTGAGAAGTTCTTGCTACATATGCATGTATTTGTCTTCAAATACCCTGTACTTTTGCATGTTTATATCATGTTAGTAATGATGCTTGAAGAGCTATATCTATATGTGACAGTTAAAAGTAACGTCAGTCAGTTGATTATATTATATAACTATAAATAATATTTAATATATGTTCTTCCATTTTATGGCATCTTTTATGAACTAATCTAGGCACCTAGACGTCTGCAGGGTATCAGGCAGTCGGTCAAGCACGCACTTAAAGCACTCTCACTTGTTTCTTTCAGCAAGCAAGCCGCCAACAATGCAGCACAGCGGGAGAGCCCACAAGATGCCGCGTGCCCGATATGAATCTCTGTTGCAGGAATTCAGCTTTGCACTGCATTCAGTTGGTCTTCGCAGCAACTGCAACAGCAACAGCAACAACAGCAACAACAACAGAGACAACACAGGCAAGACAAATTGTCTACGCGTTGAGGTCTTGGCTATTGGCCTCCAGCGTGACGTTGTCGGCGCTGCACAGGGGCTGGCGCCAGTAGCCGCGGGCAGCGCCACTCAGCGCCCATAATCACAACAAGCATGGCAATGGCACAAACCACACACATGCACACACACACGCACACACCCTGGCAATGGGCAGAGGTTTATGGCATGCGCCACGTAACCGAAACCGAAACCAAAACCAAAACAGGCAACGGCAACGCATCGGTAATTAAAAGTGGCATAATGGAATTTGCTGCAGTCAAAAAAAGTGCAAGCAAAAGCCAGAGAGAGAGAGAGAGAGAGAGAGAGGGAGAGAGAGAGAGAGAGAGAGAGAGAGCAAGGCAGATGGTATGCGAGATAGAGAAGCATATGAGCTATAGGCCGAAGCTAAAGAATTCTACAAATGCAGACAAAGAAAATTTGGTAGAATTCCTATAATATCAATAATATGATAAACATACATACATAATATTAAGAATTCACAAGTTTATATATCGAAAAACAGTTACCTAAGCTTAACATTAGCTATCAATAATTGGTAAACTGCATGGCAAGCGCTTAACATGAACTTTAACATGAGCTTTAAGAACTGCATTTCACTTGTATGTATATTTGATATATGCAGCTTACAAGGAATCTAGTAAACAACATTGCAAACTCAACAATAAAGATTAACTACATTGTAAATTTGCAAGCAGCTTTTTAACATGAGCTTTACAAACTAAAATATCTCTCTATTTAATGTTGCAGCAAAGCTAAAAAACACTAAACAAAAATTAAGGTTGAGCTGCTTATACAGCCATAAATATTTGTAATTAACAAGCAGGTAGGTACTTAACATGAACTTAACAAGCAAATAATTTCAAGTGCCCTTAAAGCAGTCAAGCATAAAGTGAATTCAGTTCAACTTGAGCAGAACAAAATTTTGTAATAATAAACTCTCACTAAGCTAATTAAAGTCTAGATGCTGATTAGCTCGCTCAACGGGAGATGGATGCAACAGAATTTATGCTAAGGATAAAAGCAGACGATAAAAGTTGCTCCAGTTTGGCATGACTGGTGCTAAGGGCGACATGCATTATGGATGGATGCTTCAGCTATTTTAAGTAGAGGCTGGCTGGGGCCCTAGCCCTAGCCGATGGCTTCGATAAGGCTGAGGTTGAATGGCCACAAAAAAACAAAAAAAACACGTCATAAACTGGAGCAAGTGAAACAGAAACTTAGCTCTGGCCACTTCACAGGCCCAGGCACACAGCAGAGGAATGCCAACATTTTAAGCACTCACAAAACACATTTGCATTCAGGCACAACGAACGCGGATAACCTCAGCTGCAAACGGTGCCTCTTTAGGTGTGTGTGGATGAGTGAGAGAGTGTGACTTAGTCTCCGTTAATGCCAGGATATGCCTCTACCAACTAGAAAAGCAACTATAGCGTGCGGTGCAGTAGTGCATGCCCATCATAAATACAGCCACTGACTGACTGACTGACTGATTGACTGACTGGCCTATAAAACGCTAGCCCCAAATGCATCCGTGAATTCGTAAATCGCTTGCGCTTTTAACACCTAAGCAAACAAACATCAATGAAGCGCTGCTGAGGCAAGGCAAATGTGAATATTTCTTTTATGAGCTTCGGAGTCGGAGGAGCCCTTAGCCGTAACCGGGAGTCGGAACCAAAAACTTCGAGCAGGTGCGTGAAATGTGTGTGCCAGAGCTTTTCACATTTCACATTTTTGTTTATGCATCGCTCGAATGGAACAGCTGCGGGCCATAAAAAAAACAAAGATCGAGAAATGTGAAATAAGCAAAGGTGCCTCTACTCAGCCCCTACCCAGCGCCACGCCTACGGCGCTAATCAAGTGCTGAAGCCGGCTGGCTGGCAGAGTTCATGTTGCTCGAACCAAATGTCAACTGCATGTTAAAACCAAAAGCTGGCAACTCTATAAATGTAGCAACTACTCGCTAAATGCATATGCATATATTTGACAGGCAGCTGCACTTGGCGCAATAATTAATTCAATTGAAGCGCGACGAAAACTTGCAGCTACAAGTTGTAACAGTTTTACTACACTTGATGTCAAAGCTCATGTTGGTTGTTTGGGTCTTAGAGTCAACTGCATGTTAATTAACAGCTGAATTTATCTTAGCACTTGCTTAACTTCAAGTTAAAGCGCTTGTTAAATTAAGTCAGATCAGCTTACCTTGCAGAGTGCCACGCCCGTATCGAGGCGATCCATAAAGTTCTCCGCCTTGATTTCCAGCTCCGGATAGAGAGTGCTCAGCCATTCGGCCAGATCCTCCTTCATCGCCTCCAGATACTCTTCACTGGACTTGAATGGCCTATAAGGCCGCGCCTCGAGCATTGCCATGGCGCCCAAGTTTTAATCGATCGTTTTGTTGAATCACTCGGTTCTCGACTCGTTCTATTCTTATTTGTATTCGTTTCTCTCTGCTACGCGTTACCCAACACCGTTTCAGCTTGTAGGGGGGAAGAAAATGGGTTTCAATTTGTAACTAATTGTCGTGCATGGACTTGACACGCTCTTCACTTAGCGTTGGCCCAACACCGGCGAGTCGTGCATTGTCTCATTCGTTTAGATAAGAGAGTATCGTTAGTATATCTCTCACTCCCACCCCCTCTCTTTCTCTCTCTCGTTGTTCCCTTCCCTCTGTTTGTCTCTCAGTTAAAGCTTTCACTCGTTATTTCTTAAGTTTTTTCAAGTTCTGCAAAGAGAGTCGAAAGAAAAGATATTAATTAAAAGTCAATATATTTTAATCTTGCAATAAGTTGTAGCATATCGGGTGTTTCATTCACGCATTCCCCTTGCAAAACATTCTGGAGCGTGGTATAAATTGTAAATCAAAAACTTCCATTGAAGTCGAGTAAAAATTTATGAAAAATAAAATATAACGCTGAAGATATAATTAAATTTTTCATTCCAATGTTCCACATGTATAATTGGAATCAAATAGCTTTCAGCTAAAGTTGTAACGACTGTTTCATTCTCGCTAGATTTCTATCCTTAGGGTTTCTCACTAAAGCCAAAATAAGTGTTTCATTCCATTCATTCCATTCTATCAAGCCATTAAAATAAGAAAAGTCTGGCACAATTCATCACTACAATCAATTTCTAGTAAAGGGTTAATGTGAGTGTTTCATTCCAGCATTCCATTTACCAGTATGCATATGAAACTTATAAACGAATTGCAATTGAAACAATATGTAAGAGCCGTAACAGTCGTACAGCAAGAAATTGAATAAATGAATAAATGAGCGAATGCTAAAAGGCATTTCGCGTGAACATTCTTGTCGAAAGTGAAAAGCGGAACATGCCTGCAAAACAACTGGAATATAACTAATGAACTCCACGTTCAGGAATCTGATTAAGATATAAAAAAATAAATAAAGAAATAAATTAAAAAAAAAAACCTCGCACACTCAAGCGAGATCAAGTGGTATCATAAATTTCAATATGTGAATTTCCCATTAAATCTGCATTCCAAATGCATATTTGCTTTTAATGGATTGTCACAATTCGCCAGCTAGCTGCCACATGCAGCAGCAGCAACAGCAGCAGCAAAGCAGCAAAGGCAACAGCAACAGCAGCAATATATTGCCGCCTCCTGCTTACCTGCCCCGCTTTGGCTGTGCCAAATGAATGAATGTGGATTGAACGAGCGGCGCAAATTTACGACTATGGAACTGCAGCTGACATAATTGTGGGATACAAAACCACAATAGCAACAGCAGCAACAATAAAAGCACCAGCAACAGCAACAGCAACAGCAACAACAACAACACAAGCAGCAAAATAAACAACAGCAGCTACATCAATATGAGCAGCAGCAGCAGCAGCGCCAATAGCAAAAGCACGCAGCAGTAAAAGAAGCAGCAGCAAAAAAAATAACCGTAGCAGCAGCAATAGCAGACGCACGCAGCATCATCAGCAGAAGCAACGAGAGCAACAGCAACGGAAGCAGCGGTAACAGCAAAAGCAGCAGCTACAGTACTACGAGCAGCAGCAGCAAAATGAGCAATACAGCCGCAACAATAATAGCAGCAACAGCAATAACTAGCAGCATTATCAACAGCAACAGCAATAGTAGAAACAGCAGCAGCAGCAGCAACAGCAATAATTAGCAGCAATATCAGAAGGAACAGCAACAGCAACAGCAACAGCAGCAACTGCAACACCAATAGCAAACACAGCAGCAGCAATATGATCACCAACAGCAGCAATAGCAGCAACAGCATTTGTAGTAGCATCAGCAACCACATCAAGAGCAATTGCAGCAGCAACAGCAACAGCAATTGTAGCAGCATCAGCAACCACATCAAGAGCAATTGCAGCAGCAACAGCAACTGTAGCAACAGCAACAGTAATAGCAGCAGCAGCATCAACAGCATTTGTAGCAGCATCAGGAGCAACATCAACAACAACAGCAGCAGCAACAGCTACCAACAACTGCAACAGCAGCACCAACTGCAACAGCAACAGCAATAGCATCAGGGGCAACAGCAACAGCAGCAATAACAGCAACAGCAATTGTAGCAGCATCAGGAGCAACAGCAGCAACAGCTACAGCAACACCAGCAGCTGCAACAATGGGAACAGCAAAAGCAGAATTAATAGCAATATCTTTAGCAGCAGAAACACTTGAAACTTCAGCAACATCAACAGCAGCAGCAGCAGCAACACTGAACAGCAACAACAGCAATGGAACAACAGCAACCTCATATAAATAAAATCAATAAATAAGACAGAGAAGTATATACATATATATATGTATATATATATATATATATATATATATACGTACAACTATATATTATAAATATATTGGCGCCAGGTAAATCGCATTGCCAACAGCAACAGCAATGGGTCCAGCAGCAACCAGGGGAAGGGACAGGCCTGGCCTGGCATGGCATGGCATGGCATGGCTGTCTGGCATCAGGCAACTACATAACATGAGTCGCATCTCGCATGCCCCTTGACACCGCCCCCTAGCTGAAGCCACAAGCCCTGCCTCACCTGCCTTACCTGCCCCGGCTGGCCAGCGGGCAGAGCTAATTAGCGGTAAAGCTCAATTGAACTGTGAACTTCAGACTGCGAGAGCTGCTAGAGTTTTATGGCAGGCGAAGATTAATGTGGCAACCGCAGCAACGTCAGTCGTCGTCAGTCGCGCTTGCTTGGCCGCCGCCGCTAAATGTCTCGTCCGTTCAAAAGCAAATCCCGAATTAACCAAGGCTAATCCAGCCATAAAACTTATCGCTTATCTATTTATCAAATTGCAGTTGTTGCTGTTGTTGCTGCTGTCGCTGTTGTTGCATAAGCTGTTGCAATTTGCACGAAGCATGCGAATTCAATCATTATGCCGACCTTGCTGTAGCCGTAGAACCCATTGAAGTTCGTGACATCGTTTTGACTACAGTGAACCCTCCGTAAGCTTGATTATGAGTGTGGCGATTTACTCAATCTTGTTCAATTAATCAAATCATTTAAATATTTATTTGAACGCTCCACAAGTTTTTCTATCCAGCTGAACATATATCATAATTGCAATTAGCTTATCTTATACTCATGTGCTTCAAAATTGTAGTTTATACCAACCTCATGTTACATAGATTATAGTGTGAATATACCAAATCTCATATACTCTCAAGTAAATCTGCTACATCTGAGAATATAACTTCTTGTATTTTATACCAAACCTCTCATTTGATATACTAAAAGTCATATAAACTTGACGAAATATTGATTGCTATATACCTTACTTTTTGCATATGCTACAAAATCTGTTACATTATGATATCATACTTATTTATCATACCTATCAAAACTATTTTACATTATATCATATGAATAATTTATATTTTATACCTCAACTTCTTATAAACGAATCGCCTTATACCACATCACATTCTATATATATATAATAAATATATTATATTATGATAGCAAAACTCTTTTACTCCTGTATTAGATCCCAAATATTTTATACCAATTCTCCCAAATTGTAGTAAAAATTCTTATACCTTCATTTTCTACTTTTACTTTCTTTTATACTTAACTCCCAAAACTTATATGCCTTACTGCTTACTGCTTGCGCCTCATACCAAAACGTTTACTTTAACTCATACCAAGACTTAATACACAAGTTTCTCAGCTTACACCTTATATCATAATCCTTATTGAATAACTGTCAATATGGGTTATTTTGTGCCTTATACGTGAAGGCCGTCCTATTTAATTACTTTACAACGGATCTCGTATGCAAAGCTTCAACTTTCTTTTAAACAATAACGAACGCAACTTTCTCGCAGGAAAACGAAAAAAGAAACTCAATTGGAGCCAAATAATAATAAATTTGAAACCCTTAGGAACCTCGCTCGATAAATTCGTAATGCTATCTCTAAGTCTGCGGTTCCATGTGTCTAATTTCGGTTTACAATTCTATGCGACAAATATACTCGTCTTTCACTTGCTAAACGAGTATTTAAAAGAAAAACAATTTAATTCAACAAAAGAAAAACAATCGCATATGCAATCGCATTTCGGTTTCGGCTTTAGCTTTTCGTACTCTTTTTCTGGTTTTATTTGTGTTTTTTTTTCCCGCTATTGCCATTTATATAACGTCACAACGTGGTCTTAATTAGGCTCCAGCTTTAGCCCGTTTACTTAACTCACGGATCGCATTAAAAACAAGCAAAACTTAATACGACGAACAATAAACGAAAGCTAAATATGTGCTATATATATGCATATATATGTAAATATGGTGAAGACAACGAAGTCCAGATACACTCGACCAGCATACTATTCCATAATATATAGTCTAATCTAAGAAGTATCCCAATTTATCTAGATACCTTATCTACAATACAAATAAAGTTTGAATTTCAATTTTTCTTCTTTTCAATATAGCTCGAATCCTTAGCTGAACCCATTTTGTACTTCAATGAGTATAAAAATGAGATTTAGAATGGATTCAGTCAAGTGTTGAGCTAAACGGGTCACAATCGAGTCTGCAGGTCTTACACAATGGAGCCACAGATAGTATTTAATGACGTTACGTGGGCTTTTCTTTTGCTGAATATTGCTTAATTAGCGCTCATTGATTGGTGGGCTAGGAGGGCAGATTAACCATTTTGGCGAAAGTTAGTTATTTGTTGTTGGCGTTTTGTGCAACATTTGATTGGAAATTGTAGCAAAACAATGCGCCCCGGGGTTTTGGGTGGTACGATGTGAGATGTGATGAGCTCTCGCATTGGGGGTTGTGTAAATTTGCGTAGCTCAATCGAACGAACGATCGATCGATCGAACGAATGAACGAATGAATGAATGAATGATTGTGCGTGTATATAGTAAACATATACACATATATATATATATCAACATTGATCGATTGTATCGATCAAATGGTTCCGACTGCCACGCCCCCCACTGAGTTCGTTTGAATGGAATATGCAAATTTGCGCATATTAATATTGATTTGCATGTATTTCGCTTTGCTCGCCTCTTTCTCCGGCTACTCAAATTCCATTTGGATTTCAAGTCTCGAATTTCGAATTTCGAATTCCGAATTTGCGTATATCTTCTCTGTTTCATTTGTTGTTTAAATGATTAGCGGTATTTTTGAAAGTGAATTTTAATTAAAAAATCCCAAATTGTGCATAGGATGCACCCATCACACACTCGCAATCGCAATCGCCATCGCCATAGCAATTCACATGCTTATAAGGTCACTCGACAGTTAACCGTCCCCAAAAAAATAACACAAAGTACGACTGTGACAGTCAATAGTAACTGACTAGTAAATACCCTGAGCATAAATTGACAGACATAAACTAGTTTCAATCGTAACATTTCAGACTTTATTTACCTACTCATTCGAAATTGTTTAGACTCGAAATTATGAAAGTTTCGATAAGTTTTATTTAATTTCTTATCAAACCTATCAAAGTTCGGTTGTCATTTAGACATAAGATATGAACTTAGCTACGAATGTGGGCATGCAAAGATTATGGAAAAGTAATACCTTTTCCTAATGAGTTTAAAAGAAGATAAATTATTCTGCTGCTTTGTTACTCAACTCTACCTTAAAATGTAAATTCGATTTTCCTATATACGAAAAAAACAACGTATAACTCCTGTTTCAATTCCGATTCAATGTGTTACTACTTCTAACTGTGTTACAGCAATCAATATACCCTGTTTTAGCATCGTCCACGAGTTAAGGGTATTCAAACTTGTCTGGTAATTGAATTTCGTTTGTTTTTCTTTCTTTTGTTTTTACCATTTTTTGGCAAATCGCAATTTAAATTTGTCTTACGGATTTCGAAATTTCGCAACTTTA
The DNA here is from genome assembly GCA_035045965.1 of Drosophila aldrichi. NCBI lineage: Eukaryota > Metazoa > Arthropoda > Insecta > Diptera > Drosophilidae > Drosophila > Drosophila aldrichi. The sequence continues at coordinate 9,865,177 of JAWNOM010000484.1, read as the reverse complement.
GCCACTTCAACTTCGACTTGTGCATAGAAGAATCGATTCATTGCCCAACCAACAACAACTTTCTTATGCTCTGTCTCTTGCGTAGAGTTGATATAATAGCGGTTTCTGTTGAATTCAAACTGAATCGAATAGCTATATCTAAAACTAAGATAGGGAACATCGTTCAAAGCAATAAGCCTACTCTGCTTCTAGTTTTCAGATAACATTTAAATACATTTGCTATGCGCGAAAAAATATCGATTAAAAAAACATATGGCACAGCTGATATTTGCATTTTGTAATTTTAATATATAAATTTAACAAATCTGATGAACTATATCGAAAATATCGAAAATACTAGTAAGCACAGAAAAAACCAAATGCAAATTTTAAGTCTTAAGTTTTGTGTGCTTAAAACCAATATAACCGATTGTTATAGATAGTTATCGGAGTAATTAAATTATCGATAATACAGAAATGATATAAGTTCTAAAAAGTTAAACTTGTAATATATTTTACTTATAATTTCAGATCTCTGCAAGAGTATGTAAATATCGATATCTAATTGATACGATCTGTCACGTCTATGAAAATGAAATGAAGTTGCATCTCGAATCGTACTCATTAAATGATATCAAAGCAATTGCTCTAATAGATTTGTTAGATTTTCAATTTCGATTACAATTTCCATTTTCGGAGCTCATGTTTGTGTTTCTCAGTTTATGATAGTCTCTATTTTTTTTTTCAATTTGGTAACAATTTATTGAACGGTCTTTTTCATTATCACTGCTGTTTCTGCTTCTTTCTTGCTTTTACGAAATTGGTGGTGTGCATGTACGAGTGGCTCTCCGTCTGTGGCTCGCTGTCTCTGGATAGGTGCTTCAACATGCCGTTAAGTGTGAATTGCCAAATGACAGCCAAAAGTGCAACAATGCTAACAACACTAACAACAACAACAAAAGGCACTTTCGAGCACTGCTTGAAAAAAAAAAAAAAAATAAATAAATTGTAACAGCAAGCGAAAAAAAAATAATAATTGTTGACGCTTTCAATTAACAATTGCCGTTTGATAAATGAGACAGCTTGTTGCAATGCCTTACTATATAGTTAATTGCTGTTGTTGTTGTTGATGTTGGGTCACACACTCACTCACTCACAGTTGCTTTCGTTGTTGCACAATAGCGATTGGTGTGCGGCGGCATTGCGGGCGTTGTTAGCGCTGATGTGAACTTGATCTGCTCACCTGCCAGCAGATTCGAAAGGGTTCAAAAGCACTTCTAGTGCGCTTCAGCTAGCCATGGGATCGAGATCGATAGCCATATCGATTACCATATATCGATTACCCGCGCTACAAGTGATACTGTTGTAGCAATGCCAACCAACCACTCCACCTCCTGTGCTCGCCACGCTGTGTGCCACATGTGGCATGAATTTGTAGCGTTTGTTGCACTTCGCAGCTGTCACATTTCAGTGTCGAGGTTTCTTTCGTTGTTGTTGTTGTTGCTTCTTCTATTCATCTATAGATTGCAACGTTTGAAGTTACGCTGCAGGCGATGCAGCAAATGGGGCAGACGACATCCAGGGACCATGATTTTGACAGAGCTCTCTATATACAACACATATATGCATATATATATATATATATATATGTGTGTGTGTGCGTGCAACATGAGTGCCATTTTGAGTGCGGGAATCAATGCTACAACAACAGCAACAACAGCCGTACTCAAGTGCAAGAGTTATTTTCACAAGTTATTATCTATCCATTTATCCATTGAGCCAACACAGCACAACAGGCACTTCACATGCAACAGCTCAACACCCTATATAGACACCTTCCCCCCCCCCTCCCGCCGCCCCACCGACTATTGCCCCTCTGTAAACACCCTTTTGTAGCGAGCCCCTCGCCTCCAACAACAGAGTCTGGCATTTAAAGCCCTGTGATGGATGCGTTCGCAGCGCGTTGCCGGCTGTTGCTCATTTTGTATACCCTGCAAAGGGGGCCCACAAGAAGTGGGCCATGCTCAATCATGACAGAGCTGTGCATTGCTTGTAGCATTACATAGATGGATGACAACTTCTGTCTGCCTAGATTGTGATTTATTGCTCTATTTGTATAGATTAAATATGATAGTTTATGATCTATATTTTTGGTTGGAATTTTAGTATATAGATATAGATCATAGATCTGTATATAGGAGTACATAATATGTAGATATTAGCTAGACAATATATATATTTATATTATAGTATAATGCTAGATAGATTAGATCGATTCCCAAACATCTTAATTCAACGAACTCCTTGCTCAAGGACTACATATAGATGATAGATAGATCATATGTAGGAAAAAAGCTATATACAAATGTTCTATGTTTTATATATATTCATGTAAAAACAAAAATGTTTCTCTAGATTCATAGACAAAAAAGTTTCATAACAATTATTATAGAAACATTCTGATATCAGCAAATTATAGGGTATTTGCTAGTTTAGGTCAAACTGAGTTTTGTAGGCTTTTTTTTCATATTTTCTTTGCATCGGCTTAGTTGCACTCGCACTCCCTTTCCCTGCCTTACCTCTCTCCATTACTTTCTCTCTCTCTCTCTCTCTTTGGCTCCGTGTGTGTGGCTTTTGTTCGTGCTGCATTTCCATATGTTCAGCAATGGCATTGTCATCGCCAACGTCATCATCATCATCATCATCATCACGATGACAGTCATCGTCATCATCATTGTTGCCATAAATGTCGCCACTTGATTTTTCTTCATTTTTTTTTTTAGGGTAAATGCACTGAACGCGCCCAGTCAAGGAAAATCAATAGATCCAAAGCGGCCAAGCGGCGCCGTCTCAGACAAAGGATTCCGACTAGAGCTGCCTCTTGCCCCACCACCCACCGCCTTAGTCACTCACTCACTTTGCTGGAGCTCCTTTTCCGGGCAGGCATTGGTCATTGGCCATGAGCCACATTGAGTCAGCAGCTGGGAGGGCGTGGGGTAGGGGATGGTGAGAACAGCGCTGAGTAACAGGACGACGACCTTGGCTAAGAACTAAGAACTACATTAGAGGGCGCCGATGGGCGTGGCATGCAACAGTCACACTCATGCATAGACTATATTTACAGACATACATATGTACATATATGCATCTAATATGCCCCAAGCTGTGCCCAAAATCCGATTTTAACCTTGTTTGTTGCTTCGCTTTTTTGTTTTCTATAAACAAACCGAACAGAAATAAAAACTCAGTTGGGCAATATGAAACTTGAGAACAACAACAATTCGCAGACATGTGTGCGTGTGTGTGTGTGTATGAGTGTGTGTGTGTATGAGTGTGCGCAGCAGCAAAACCAACAACAACAGACAGCGACAAGTTAAGAATTCGAAACAAGAAACGCAACTTAAGCTGCGTAGGTTTCTTAAGTAACTTCAAATGTTTTGATTAGACTTTAAATGACAACAACAACAACAACAACAACAATAGCAACAACAACAGAAAAGCTGTGAATGCCAAATGGCAGACCAACTCGAACTCGCAGTCAAACTCACGAGTCGAAGTCCAAACACACAAAGTCGAAACTCGAACTCGAACTCGAAGTCGAAGTCGAACTCATTTGCGCAGTCGCAGCCGCTGCCCGTTTAGTGTGGGTTGTCTCAACTTCGGTGGGTGAGCGACACAGAGAGAGAGAGAGACGGAACGAATGGCGCATCGAGACATATGGTGACAAGGAGAGAAGAGATCTGAGAACTGCGCACAACAAAACCAAAATTATAAAAAAACTACCGCCGTCTTGTTTGTTTCTTTCTTAAAGAAGAAACCGAACAATATTTGCTCTAACCCAAAAGCCGATGATACACTGTAAACAATTTCCAACTGACAATGACTGATGACAACTGAAACTGGAACTGAACTAGTTCGCAATTGACTCGGAGTTCTCATGTATCTGTATCTGTATCTGTATCTGTATCTGTATCTGTATCTGTATCTGTATCTGTATCTGTATCTGTATCTGTATCTGTATCTGTATCTGTATCTGTATCTGTATCTGTATCTGTATCTGTATCTGTATCTGTATCTGTATCTGTATCTGTATCTGTATCTGTATCTGTATCTGTATCTGTATCTGTATCTGTATCTGTATCTGTATCTGTATCTGTATCTGTATCTGTATCTGTATCTGTATCTGTATCTGTATCTGTATCTGTATCTGTATCTGTATCTGTATCTGTATCTGCATTTGTATCTGTAAATGTATCTGTATCTGTATCTGCATTTGTATCTGTAAATGTATCTGTATCTGTATCTGTATCTGTATTTGTACCTGTATTTGTATCTGTATCTGTATCTGTATCTGTATCTGTATCTGTATCTGTATCTGTATCTGTATCTGTATCTGTATCTGTATCTGTATCTGTATCTGTATCTGTATCTGTATCTGTATCTGTATCTGTATCTGTATCTGTATCTGTATCTGTATCTGTATCTGTATCTGTATCTGTATCTGTATCTGTATCTGTATCTGTATCTGTATCTGTATCTGTATCTGTATCTGTATCTGTATCTGTATCTGTATCTGTATCTGTATCTGTATCTGTATCTGTATCTGTATCTGTATCTGTATCTATATGTGTATCTAGGTATATCTCTATCTGCATATGTATCTGCAGTCTTTTAGCTGTATCTGCATCTTTTAGCTGTATTTGTATCTGTGTGTGTTAGCCGCGTCTGTCTCGACTCTCTGTAACTGTCATTCGCGTTATCCGCGTGATAAATAATCGACTCGCTGCTTGGGTGGCAGCACTGATGTCTGGCAAAACTTGCTGTAGCCTTTTCAGAAATAAAATACATGCATGCCGAATAAGCCGAATAGCGATTACTCTAAAGGACTTTAACGTCAATGCCAGCTTAACCATCTAAACAATTCGATGTGTGAATCTGTTTAGAACTAGCATGATATAAATCGGATATGTTAAGTGTTAAATTTAGATCCTTTGATGCTATGATTGATATTGAACAAGATTGGCTTAGAAAATACTCTAGATTTATACATAGAATATCGTAAGATTTGAATACTGATCATATATATATAGTCTGCTAGCATATCTCTATTCACTAGCACAAAAGTCAACTTAAAGACGTTACATCTTTCCTCAACAAGTTTCAATTGCCTTCGTTAGGGTATGCGAAAACAAATGCAGCTTTTTGTAGGAGTTGTTAATGTTGTTCTAAATGCTGCTGCTGTTGTTGTTGTTGTTGCTGTTGCCGTTTCTAACTTCTTGAAGTGGCTTTCATTAAGCATAAGCGAACGTGTAAGTGCGGACTTGACCAAAAGATAAACGAGCTTCAAGGCGGCAAACTCAAGAGTTGCTTTTGTGTTATTGTTGCTGCTGCTGCAGTTGTTGTTGTTGTTGTTGCTGTTGCCGTTCTGAGCCGTATTGGCTGGAACTTGTTGTTGTTATTGTTGTTGTTGGCCGTCTCGCTCGGTCGCAGCTGCGCATCTCAAACATTGTGTTTCTGTAGATGAATCTGAAGCTGTAGCTGGAGCTGAAGCTGAAGTTGACTCTGCTGCTGTGGCTCTTGTTGTATCTTTGTATCTGTATCTTGAGCCCGTTGCTCGACTGTGTGCGAGAGACCCGCACTTGACCTTGAACTTGTACAGGTTTACTTTTGTTTTCTTTGGCCGTTTGGCCGTCGTTGGCCGCTCTTCAACTCTTGTGCGTTGCCTTTCTTTCGCTTTTATTTTTGTCGTTTTCAAGCTTTGGGTTTTTTTTTTTTTTTGTTTTTTTGTGCTTTCTGCTGTGCGCGCGAACCTAATCAGGCTTAATGCCGTTGCCGTTGCTGTTGCCACTTTATCGAAGCGGGCAGGATTATGAGCGACACCCCGGACAAACGAAATACAAAAAAAAAGGCCAAAGCAGAACGCGCTGAGACGAAACGTTTCCAAGAATCCTTTTTACAGCTTTCAACTTATGCAGAAAAACCCATTCGATACGTACTTTTAATTTATATATGCAAAGATTTATGCGATTTATGAAAATGCCAGAGACACACACACACACACACACACACACCTGTAAGGCATTTGTATCTTTGCTCAATCTGAATTCTCGAAACGCTGCTCCATTCTCGAGAAAAATAAACTAAATATAGCCTTGTATTTTGTTGCTCTTTCATTCCGAACTGAATCGGAATCGGAATCTGAATCTAATCTCTCATTTGAATCCTCGAATTCCTTTATATTTGCATATTTTCTTCTTAGAATTCGAGCCAACGAAAATATCTATTTTAAACACTCGCGGGGGCCAAATGCACGGCGACCCTTTGTGGCCACAAATGGGTTTTCAGAGCGCAACTAAAACATGATATTTGTATAAAATGGGCTAGTGTTACGGCAAAGAATGCATGCATATATGGATGGGATGCACACTTGCCACACGCGAAGCGTGACAATTTCCCCCTCAGCGAGTACGCCTTGGGCAGAGAGATACTATGTAGTATCTTTGGGAGCTACTAGAAGCTCAGCTAGAACCTGCTGTTGCAGCTGATAGATGGACAGATGGATGGATGACAGCAAGAGATGAGATTGAGATTGAGATAAGATGTGACTGCAGGGCCACTGGCGAGACCTAAGCCAAGTCCAAATTGAATTGGATTTGTGGCACAGAGTACAGAGCCAAAGCAATTTCAAGTGCAGACACCGATGCAGATGCAGATACAGATACAGATAGATCTTTGACAAATGACAAGGCAAAGTGTGTAACTGGAACCAGCTCCAGAGCTGTGACACAATTGCCTCAGATTGTATGACAGCTAGAGCAGTCAATCAAAGTGCCTGACTAGAAGATACCCTATGCAGCAGTAAATATAAATTCTACACAATGTTAAATTACTCAAATAAAAGCTCTACGACTCTCTTTCTTAAAATCGATAATTATTGATATTGAACAGCTTAGCAAGCTCAAGAGCTAATATACCCTCTCTCTCTCTAGCACTTGCAATGCGTATGACAACAGCAGCTTAGACAAGAACCAACTAAGACAACTGTAACAATAATAATAATATAAAACATAAAAGAAAGATAAATAGACATCAAGTGTGTGAGAGAGAGAGAGAGAGACAGGGACAGATTGAGCTTGTCTTTTGAGATTTGAGATCCAAGATCCGAGACTTGAGACTAGAGACTTGAGTCTGGACATGGACATGAACATAATTGGCATTTTGTTGCATTATCCACAGCAGATCTGTTGCTCAGCTGAGCGCTGCATCAGGTGAGAGTTATGCGCTGTTGTTAATTAACCATTTACGGCCTGATTGCAGCGACAGAGACAAAGCAAACAAAACTGACACAAAGATAAACAAACAGACAGACAGACAGTCGGACTGCCGGACTGCCGGACGGGCGGACGTGTGGACAAATGAACAGCCATTAGAGAGAAGTGTAACGAGGTCAGTTCATATATATTGTATGTAAGTATATCACTCTAAAGTGTCGCACAGGCAGGCCATGGAGATGCCTCAAAGGTTCAAAGTCAAATGTTTTGTATTATCTCAACAATCGGAACTGAGTAATAAAACAAATTTATTTAAATTCAAAGATATGAGCTTTGTCTAATCGATATTAGGCGAGTCGATAATACGCCAGTTACCGATCAATAATAGTAGAGATAAGTTTAACATTGATGTAACATTTTCGTTTAATGTTATCGATTCTCGACTGGTTCAACGAGGCAAACAAACATTGATATCTACAATTAGTTATCGATATCGTTAGCGAGTCGATATGTCAGATATCGATAAATAATGATATAGCTCAATTTAGCATTGCAGTAAATTTTATTTTATTGTCTAAACGATTAATCGACATTTAATTATCGATATCTTTAAATTGCTCAACACCAAAATCTTTACATTTCGGCTCAAGTCCTAGCTTCAATCAAAAATTTTGGTATGCAAAAAGTTTGTATATCGATTAACTAACAATCGATAAATGAGATTACCTCTAGAGCGTCAAATTGATCTTTCAGCTGTTCGCTTTAAATTACACTCGAAAACAATTCACAATGTATTAGCTAAGTGCAAATAAATCGATAAATTGTGAAAATGGAAATCAATAAGCAAATTCATAAGAAATTCTCTGCTTTCATTACTTACATTCTTTCTGATCGCTTTGGCCGTTGCACTTGCTGCACATGTCGTTGCCTCTGCTTCAAACACACCTGCAAATAAAAAAGAAAACGAATTATTGTAACTGTAATTTGTATAAATTTATATACACATATATGTATTTATAGTCCTATATGTCTCTGCTGTTTTATAATACAGTGAAGACATTAATATGCAACACGCACTCGACAGACGATCAATCCCAATTGATGTATGGATATCAACCGGAAAACTAATTCGACTGCAACTCAAAGTGCGGCACGACTTTTGTCTTCTTCTCTTTTGCATAGGGCAACGGAGGGCGGGCGGGTTCAAATCACGAAGATGTGCGTGTGTGTGTGTGTGTGTAAGTCGTAAATATATCTGAATAAGTACATTAACAGTTGGCAGCGAAACGGGTCAATCAACTGCCCAACTGCGTTGGGCGCACACGTTTCATAGCTGTCCCCCCTCCAACCCCCTCCTCCTCGTCACTGCCAACTGTCGAAAAAGCAAAAGAAAAACAGAACCCGGTTGGTTGGCTTCCCCCTAGCCGGCTGTAGCTGCCCACCGGTTGGCCAAGTAGATAGCACGCACGTGATCTGCAGACCGAGCACACAACAGCGGCGACGTACCAAATCTGAATGAAGAATTTATGAATGGAGCTGCCTCAATGCGTGAGCGAAATGAGTCGTGTGTGTGTGTGTGCGCGCGACTGTGTGTGTGTGTGTTGAGTGAATTGCGTGTGCTTGGCATGCTGGAGGATTCATATGGCTAGCTGGCTAGCATGCACTAGACGCAATCTGCGACACAAAGATACAAATGTATCTGCAAGATACAAATGTATCTTTTCTTTTTTTTTTTGCTTGCAGCAAGCGCACGTGCTGCAGCAGGCGCATTGTAAAACGTTTATCGTTTATCGCAGCAATCGCACAATAACACAATTTGCCGATTGCATACACAGCTCTCTCTCTCTCTCTCTCTCTCTCTCTCTCTCTCTCTCTCCTTCTCTCGCTGTCTATTTATGTGCGGCATTCGAAATGGCTTTGCACTTTGTGGCATGCATATATTGTTGCAAGCAAAAGGTTGGCTACTGTGCAAACTGCATCCGCAGTGGGATTTTTATAGATGTATCTGTAGCTGCAGCTGTATCTATATATATACATATATATATATGTATATGTTTGTATTTATGTGACTGTATCTGTATCTGTTTTGGCACGCATGTCTCGAGCTGCGACGCTCTGACGCATTGTCTGAGCGTGGCTCAACAACTTGAAATTGTGGCATAAACACGTTCTACAATTTCCGGCATGAGTGTTGGCGTTGTTGTTGTTGCTGCTGCTGCTGCTGTTGCTGCTGTTGTTGTTTATTAGTTTCATTGATCATCATCATTACGCGCACTAATGTGCCGGCTCGTTGTCTATCTATCCCACCCATCACCCCTCACCCCTCGCTGGCTGACAGGTAAGCTAGATAAAACAACAACCCCAATTTGACCTCTTGGCCCAATTGTAAACGTTTTGATCTCACTACCATGATCGACACTTGCACTCGCACGCCTCTTGCAGCTAATGAATTACGGTCTGAATCAACACTTGCCAAAATAGCATGATTTACGAGCTCTTACAATGGAGAATGGCAGCCACAGCACTCGCACTTCATTCAGTTAAGAAAATCTCTATAAATTGAATGAATTTACAATCAACAACAGTTGAGAAGTTCTATATAGTAGTAGTAGAAGATCTATATAGTATCTAAAATGGTTGTAGGCTCTCTAAATAAGATCTACACATCTGCAATTATTGTAAAAGTTGCTTAAATTCTATTCAACAATAAAAAATCTTCTATTGAATTTAGGAATTCTTCAACTTAGAGTTCCCACCCCATATACATATCTATTTTTATATAGAAAGGTATCTTAAATGTTAACGAACATTACTTTAAATATCTGAACATCAGGAAGTATTTAGTGCATATGCACCGTTCTGTCGCATAAAATTCTCTATTCTCTATATAATACAAGGAATCTATGCCCAAAGATAAATGAACAAATTCTAGGAATCTTCATCGAGGCCATATATTAGCAGCAATCGAACAGGAAATTCTTGCGTTGCTCGTTTAAAGTTTGATTAAATGTTATTTATAGTTTATGGCGAGAAAACAAAAAACAGCCAAAACCAAAATGAAGTATATTCCCACAGTGAAGCAATATATTTATAAATAACTGTTTAGCCTTGCTAAAGAGTCAAATTTTAAAGGTCTTTTACCCGCCGACAAATGCTTGCTTGAGTCATTGATATATTTGTGTTGCTCTAGAACAATCAATTTGTGAGCGCGTCTTTATTTAGTGGCTTTACAATTTGGCAAACAAAATGATTAGTGAAGAGAGAGGGAGAGACGGAGAGAGAGTGAGGGAGATAGGGCTAGAGATAGGGAAAACTATGAGCCAGGGCCCACAATCTAGCTGCAAGATCTCAAACAATTCGACCTTAGGCGACACACACCGAGTCGATCAAGTGGTCCGCGCGCACAAATGATCGTAAATTAAATAAAAATAAAATTAAAAAATAAAAAAAAAACTTACTTTCGATTTTAGTGGGACCCCTTGTCGAAGATGGGGAATCGTTTTAGTAATTAATTTATGACTCTTGAGGGCAATTACATTACAGCATTTTTTTTCTTCTTCTTCTTCTTCGTTGTTTTTCTGAATTGAAAGAAAGGGCCCAACGCAGCAGCGATCAAGTTTCAAGATCGTGCCAACTATTGGAGGACGCAATCATCTTCAATCATTAGCCAAAGCCAGAGCATATATAACATCATTTGTGATAATGATCGGGCAATCAGAAAACAGTGTGAATGCCAAGCCGGCCAATGGCCAATGGCCAGTGGCATGTCAAATGGCCTAGACAGCGCCTAGTTGACGATTGCCCAAAAAACAAAAAAACAAAAAAAAAAAAAAAAAGCTAGAAAACCCAAAACAAAGCCAAAGACCCAAACGCACGCACTTCATTTGATTTAGGGGTCTTGGACGCGAGAAAAAATGTCCCACGAGAGGCCCACATAAAACATAATCAACATAATAAACATGCCAACGGCATTATAATGAACTTGTGCTTGAAACACGAAAGCGAACAACATACGAACATCAAACAAATTCACAACCAATTCCAATTCCAATTCCAATTTCAATTCCGATTTCAATTCCAATTCCAAATCGAAGCCCAGCAGGCCCATCCACAAGTCGCTGGTCAACTCGATTTGCTGCTTGATTTGCCGAACGACATGGTGGAACCAGCAATTAAAATCACTTTTCGAAGGCTTTTCGATATAATGTTACACGCATAGAAAGTTTAATTTCTGTTTTGCCTTTGTTGATGCTTAATTCGAAATTCATTTATTGCATAAGATTCTGGCTTGAGCCAAAAGTCTCGTCTAAAGAAAATCAAGTTTATATGCGAAGAGAGCTCAAAAGATATCTAAGAATCTTTTAGATATTTTAGGGTTCTATGATGTTGCCCAGATTTCTAGTGATATATTAGATATACATATGTATATGTATTTAATAAAAGATGATAATCTATAAGTATGCTCTGGAGATTTACGTTGATCTCAATCTGAGATCAGTTGACACGATAGCCGATAACACATGTATCGATTTACTCTCAATATCATTCAGTGAATTTCGCTATAAGGTGTTCTAAGTAATTTCCTATAACATGCGCATTGATTGTATCGTTATCGATAACTTTATCGCTTGCCATTTCCGCAAAACTCTTTGAGCATTCGCATGCACAACGCGTCGCTCCAGAGGCAGAGGTTTGCCATATTTGCCAACGCCCAACGAGCGCTGCATTAAAGCGCGATGTTATCTATCTATATACATATACACATATGCAAATATGTATATATACATACTATATATATACTATATTGTTCCGTCATATTTCATCGGCAATTGCCGCGATCGCCCTGCTGACAGGAGAGCTGACAGCCAACAGGCAACGTCGTCGCCGCTGCTAGGCGCCAATTGCATTAAATTGCTTAGCTAAGGGAGCTGCGGGAGGAGGAGGCGGCTAGATAGAGAGCTGGGAGGTATGCAGGGTGTAAAGATTGTTAAATATTGATGATAATACGAGTAGAAAATATCGCGGAGACCCCAACGAGCCGATTAATTGCCGGCAACTGCGCATGCATAGATAAATATTAATGTGAATAGAGTCGATTCCACCCCGACGAGCGAAACACGCACACTCACACACACGCACACTCACACACACACTCATACACACACTCACACACACACTCACTCGTTATTTGTAGCGAATGAGGCAAAGCCCAAACGAATTGCGCAGCGATAAATTACAAGGGAATTCGTAACGCCCAACGGTCAAAAAATTGAGGCGTAACGAGGCGCTTAGTTAAACCGATTTTGAGCAAGTACCGTAAACTCGATTATAATCGGCAATAAGAATCTATCTATATTACTTGCTGTCCCCATGTGTAAGTGGGATTTGCATTGATTTATTTTGAATAGTCCGCTTGAAGTGTCTTATGTCTTATATGGCTAGAGACGACGGCGAGTCGCCGAGCTGCAATAACTAACTCATTGTTACACTCTATCTGTATTTCTCTCTATATATTTTTCTAGCTCTTTCTATATAAATTTCTCTCGCCGTCAGGACTATATCTTTCTCTGTCTGTCCTTTTCGCTCTCTATCTGTCCCCTATTCTACTTTAATTTCTTACTAACTCTCACTATCTGTCTCCTTTATCGAGATAGTTCATATATAAAATCAGTCTCTCTATTTATATACATGAATCCATCCATCTACGTATCTTTTATTCTGTCTTTCATTTTTCATTTTCTTACTCTCTCCCTCTCTCTCTCTCTCTCTCTTTGTGTTTGTCCCTCATTCTCAGTTATATGTATTTCGTTCTGTTTTCTGTCGTATATGTCTCTCTCTATCTCCCTCCCTCTACTTGCTTCTCTCTCTCTCTTTCACTGATATTGTGCTCTCTCTCTTTCTCTCTTATTCTATCTACATTCATCTATCTAACTATATAAATTCTCTGCTCTCGCTCTCTAACTCTTCTGTCCCATGCTATCATTGCAAAATAAAGACATTCATGGTATTTTCCATTATTCCCATCGGCTCACCCTCTCTCTCTCTCTCTCTCTCTCTCTCCCCCTCGTGCCCCTAGCCCCAATACCCCGCACTGTAATGCTCTTACATATTGTATATTATTCACTTAGTCGCTTTGCGCTGTGCGAAATTATTTATGCAAATTGTATGCGCAAAAGCGAAAAGTAAATAAAAATGTTTGCATTTATATTGATAACAACATAAATGAGCGTCTGTCTATGTGTGTGTGTGTGTGTGTGTGTGCGTGCATGCTTATGCATGTGTGTGTGTGAGTGCTTAATGCACTTTAAGTTTTTGCATTTGCAACTTGAAACGAATCGAGTCGAGCTCTGGCGCTGGGGGCGTCTACAGCGAACGGGGGCGTTGTCGTCGGCATTAGTCAAAGGCATTTGGCTACCGATTTGTTTTACTTGCAACTTCGACATTGGCGGCAATTGTTGTTGTTGTTGTTGTTGTTGTCGTTCTTGAGCTGCGCATGCGCAACAGCCAAGCCAAGCCAAGCCAAGCCAAGTCGACGACGCCACACCGCGACCACCACCGCCACAGACATCTATCTAAATTGTGTATCTTACGGCCCGACGCATAGTTGGATAGTTGGTGCAACTAATGAGGCTGCCACAGCTACATGCCACATGCCACATGCGAGCAGAAACGAAACGCAATGGCCCAGGGGCTTGGGCAGCCAACATGTGTCACCATAATTAAACAAATCTACACACATGACCATTAACCGATATATATACATATGTATGTATATACATATAAGGTAAATATACATATATAATATATATAAGGTATGAACCACCAACAGACTTTACCGATTGTCGACCCGTTGATTTATCATACCCTGCAACTGCAATACAAATGCATGCACTGCTAAAAAAATATCGATAATTATATCGATATTGAAGCACTAAGCACACAATATTTGTTTTATAACATCCAATGAGCAATGGGCAAGTCATATATAGCGTAATAAAACATATAGCCTAGAGTTTCACTATATCGATAAATATCGATTTTCAGTTATTTTAGCATTTAATAGAAATTTACAATGGGCAAAAGGCAATTTGAACAGTTTTCGCTTCTACAGGGTATCTGCTCGTTGGGCATCTACAAGCCGATGTTGATTTGTTGTTGTTCGCTTGTTAATTACTGCAAAGGCAATAAGAAAACAACAAATAAAAACGCACCACGACAAGTTTCAGTCACTAAATTAAACTTTTCAAATGATTTAAGCCAAATGCCACTTTGCATTCAGGGCCATCGACTTGGCCACACACGCACACACAAACGGACAGACACAGACAGAGAGAGCGAACGAGAGAGAGAGAGAGAGAGACATGTATGTGAGCTGCAGACATGGAAATGGGCGTCTGGGCCCAGATGTATCTGTATCTGTATCTGCGTCTCGCTGCTGCTGCGATGCCTTGACAAGTCAATTTTAGTTTTGTCTCTAACGGTAACAAGCTGTTGACAGAGCCAGCCAAACGAGGGGCGGGGAGGCAAGGGGATGCTGCAAGTGTGTGTGTGTGTGTGTGTGTGTGTGTGTGTGTGTGTGTGTGCCTGCCTGCTGCAGTTGCAGATGTTTAAATAATCTTTTAGACATCATTGACTGCCCGCCTAGAAGCCCAAACTCAATCAACGGGCGGTCCATCAAGAACTGCAGCTGTAGAGCCGTCAAAACTCTAATTTAATGAGCCCCAAAAATCTATGAATCTACCAAACATGGATGATTGATGCATTTAATGTAGAATATAGAATATAGTATAATATAAAATATAGAATATGGAATATGGAATATAGAAAAGAGAATATATATTTGTATGAATTTCACGTAAAGGAATCAATGATCAATCCTTGATTGAGCAAGGTATAAGAACTGAATAGGCCTAGATCTAATATCTGTTGACGCATTAAGCTGCATAAGTGAATAAGCTATGCTTTGTGCTAGCTGCTTACTTAAATGGACAATATCCGGCGACTAAAACTATACGTTCTGGATAACACAATGAAAGACAAACAAAGACAGAGAGCGAGTGAGGGAGAGAGAGGGCGAAGGGGTCTATTAAACACCCCAGATCTCGGGCATTGTGAGCTTAAATAAAATAAATGCAATCGCAAATTGGAATTGAAAATTGTAAACGTAATTGAAATTACGGAGGCCATTGCAATGCGACACTAAGACTAACTACGCAAACGGGTCGCTCTCGCACACTTCAGTGGATGCTGGTGGGGTGACAGACAACAAACACGTGAGTCTCTGCGCCCTAAGGCCGAAGGCCGATAAACTGCATGTTCATCTGGCAGTCAGCATCAAATGGGATATACATTTTTCCACTGAAATGATTTTCACCAAATTTTCCGCCCTTTTCCACAGACCTGCTGCGATTGGGGTTGGCCATAAAGCTGTCACCTTTTAACAAAGTTTTCGCCACAAATGCGTTAAAGATGGCCAAACATGGGCTCAACATGCCTTCCATTAGAAACATGTTTATACCCATGGCAATTGACCAATAGAATGCAGGGTATATTTGAGCAGGCAACCTAAAGAAACTTGAATACAAATTTTTGTTGTAAATCGATATAGTTTCAATGTCTCATACAGAAATGTCTCAAATCTAATGATTACGTACATTATCATTTGCGTATTTGCAACAAACTGACAAAAATCGATAAATATCGATAATGTAAATTAAATTCTATTAGGAATTAAAGCATTTAAAACAAAACTCCAATTGCGGCTATACGTAAATCCTAAAATCTTAAATTGATTTAGTGTTAGCATATCGATTATTATCGATATAAGGACTAGTGTTGTTTGGCATTCCTAATAGTTTTAAAAAAGCTTTGCTCTTCAAATCAAGCCTTTCACAGTAGAAGTAGTACACAAATTTGAATAAATTGATCGATATTTCGATATTTATCGAAACGTAAAGCAAGTTCATCAAATCACTGAAAATGTAATAATGAGAATTAAAAAGGGTTTCGCTTTGTTAACTAGAGTATCTGGCAGCCTGGCATGCCCGAATAATGAGCTTTTGTTTTCCGTTTCGTTTGGTGAAAAATCATAAAAACGAAAGCAAAGAATTTTCTTTTTTGGCGGTGCTGAAAGGTAATAAATAAGCGCTAGATGCGCACACGTGTGCTGTTAATCCAACGCACCCCAGTCTGTGGGCTGCAGCATGCACTCGACTCCGCACCCCACACCCCCTATTCTCTGCCCCAACACTTCCCCTGCCTTTGCCACATCGAATAGATGGCGAATGCCCCCGCAAGCGATCCACAGCAACAGCAACAGCAGCAGCAGCAGCCACGCATGGTGCGTCGTTCCAATTAACGTCACAGCAAAACGACTCGAAAGACGTAGCAGCAACAGAAAGAACCCGAGCCAGAACTGAAAAGAACCATATCAGAACAGAGCGGATCCAACCCGACCATACCATAGCATACCATATCTTAACATACCATGCCATAATCATGCCCTACCATTCCATGCAGCTGAAGGAAAGTGAAAGAGTCGGTTGAAAATCCCAACAAAAGATGAAAGCAACAGGATGAAGAGGGTGGACGGGTTTAGGGGCAGCTACAGCTGCAGATACTTCAGCTCTCTCTCTCTCTCTCTCTCTAAATATATATATTTATATATAAGGTATGCAGACACACACACACATGCAGCAAATGCGTGCTTTGTATTGCAAAATTTACATAAGAAAATGTTTGGTGGAGGGGCAAGAACTTTAGGGGTAGCTACACATTCCGATTCAAGCGAGAGAGAGAGAGGAAGAGCTAGAGGAAGGCTTCATAGAGTCGAGAGGTCCCTGGCATCAATTGACATTCCGTTGGCCGCATTACGTCTTCAATTAGGGGTTCGTTGCGAGTCAAAACAAATGCAATTTCCATTATAAGAAGCAGCAATTCAAAACACTTCACCAACTCCAGCCAAAGGCGAACGCCAATGAGGGGAGAACTCCAACACTGAAAAGGATGGAGCACTAAAGTACTAGATACTTCCAGCAGAAACATTAGATGTTTCATGTTCAGATTGATCTATATGCTCAGCATGATCTAACGATGCCTCAACATGACAAAGCAAATAAATAGTGTCATACAATCAGTTCAAAGACCTCTCTCTGTAAGCTGTCTAGCAAATATTTGCTCTCTTTGCTTTCATACTACTATTTGAGCTGGGAGCACAAAGTGATCTTTACTGATCTTTAAGTGCATTCAACTTGGCTTAGACTAAGCGATCTCTTCAGATATCTCTTCTGATACAATCACTGACTGATCATGATCTGCCCTAATTACATTTAGGTATTCAATTCTTGCGATGTAGCCACGATCGTTGTCCTAGTTTAGACTGCACCGCATGTACTCCACAATCAACTTAGCCTAATTTGTAGCCGATCGTGGCACTCAATTACGGACAAATGCATTGGCCTAGCCCATAACTGGAGTGCCTCAACAAGCACGAAGACTAAGACGACGTGTGACGATTGACGATGATCGAGAGTTTAGATGGAGTCTATTCAAGTGGAGTCTGTTTACGAATAGTACAAGAATCACGCCCTTAAACACAGTCACACTCAAACACACACACACACACACATACCTAGCAGAGATGCTGTTGGATTGGGTGTGGATCTACAAATTGGGCTGGGCCAGTAGCCTTGACCCAAATCGTTATGTACTGAAAGCGTGCTAATTGCTAAAAGCAAGAGAAAAAGCAACGAAAGAAATCACTTTTCAACGATCGCTAACCCTCTCCACAAGAGCTATTAGTGTAAACATAATAAAAACAAAACAATGCCAAAGATCAGACAACTCTATGGCAGTTCCCAAAGATTGGGTAAGCCCAATAGGTACTATATGCTAATGTGTGTGCGTATATAGACCCAAGAGATATTCTCTGATATTTATGTGCATAAGGTGGATGAAAGGTGAGAAAACTTGAACTCAATAAACAGACCAAAGACAAAAACACTTTTTTTTCCCATTGGTTTTTTTTTTCTTTTTTCTCTCCCTATTGTTGGGCCTATTGGGTGTTACCATATGGATAAATGCACGTAGACACACGCGCACACTGAGAGAAACTGACTGTGAGCGAGTGTAGAAGTATGTATATAGGGTCTGACTTACCACATACGTTATTAGATAAGATAAGAATGAAGCCATGAGGCATTACTATTGACATTCGGTTCAAATACCAATTGTTGTTTGCCTTGTGGCTTGATTGATACGACCAAAATGATTAGTTATTGGATATATGGGCTAACCGGCTATCTATCTATGCTACCTACCACGCACTGTCACATACTGTTGTTAGAAACAATAAACCTAACAAAATGAACTCAGCATACGCAATGGCAGACCTTAGACTATGCATAACTGTGAACTATTTTGATTTAACATATGCTATGTTAACAGCATCTGTTAATATTTAACATTTTTCACATATAAAGTTTACATTTATATTCGAACAAGCTTTAGCTCAAGTAGAGCCACAGCCATAGTTATATTCAGAGATAATATGTCTATTTCAATAATATCTCTAGAATTTTACATAACTTCCAAGTTTACCCTACGTCTTGAAGCATCAAAATTTATGGAAATTGAAAGTTTCAAAGCATTTGATTAGAATTTTCATCATATGAAAAAAGCGTATGAAATCAAATTAAAAATTTCATAGACTCAAAAGCGAAAACAAACAAGATCGTTAAAAACTTTTAATTGTGATATTTTATAACAGATTCGATTACGTTTTTGTAAAATGGAAAGTGGGCTTTAAAAAAAAAATACAGTCGATCGATTGCCGTATATGCAAATCTCATTTGCAGCCCTTTTCCATTCCAATTAAATATCGGAATCGAGGTATTAAAAAGAGGCCCATAAATGCCTAAATGAAATGCTCTATCTACACACATATCGCGCATATGCAAATGCTGGGCTCAATTAAGAGCGCGTCGGCACAGTGGGCAAAACTATCGAACTAATTGCACAACAAAAATAAATAAAAATAAAAATAAATAAACGTAATTATAATAACTAAATAATGCCAATTTTTAATTAATATTTAATAAACTTTATTCTTTTTTAATTTTTCTAAATTTTTCTCTTGTTATTTTTTTATTTTTAAATTAAGTTGTTTGCTTTGCTCCATTATACATTGCGGCCGTTTGGCTACCGTATTGAAGACGCCCAGCGAACACATTAAAACTGCCCATAAAACTGCCCAAAGTGGGCGTGGCACACGTTAGCCAGCTAGTCAATAGGCAGCCGCACGCTTCGACTTTTATGGGCCCATCATAAGAAATGTGGAAAATAAAAAACGAAGACGAAGACGAGGAAGAAGAAGACGACGAAGCAACAAGACCTGTCGATGTTGGCCCATAAGAAAAGCATTAAGAAATACAAACAAATGAAGCGTGGGAGCAGGAGACGCCACATCCTTAAAGGATTATCAATCGAGTTCCAGTTAGTAAATCCTCGAGAGAATTGAAATTCAATTATTTATGTATTCAGGTAATTCTCACAAATTGAAGCACCTTTTGATGGATTAGTTAGGCGAGGCTCAAGGGGAAAGCAAAGCCAATTAGACAGAGGCATGGCAATCGGGTATAACCGACTGCTGATTGCACCTCTCATAATGCTGATAGAACTACATTGATCTGGATCTGGCTATGCCTAGACAGAGTGAGTATACCTACATATGTATATCCAAAGTTTACAGTGTCCACTCTACACTCAAAGAACAAGCATCGGCATGCTAATATACCCTCCTCTGTTTAGTTTAGCTAGCAGCTGGCGCTTTCAAATGAAAGACTTTGTCTAGAGCCTTTTATGTGCTCTTGAGTTTCGAACAAGATCTCATTTTGTTGGTCATCTTAGTTTATTGTTGTTGTTGTTGTAGCTGTCAGGGTTGCACTTGACATTCAAAAGATGCCGGAAAATTGGCAAAACTATGAAAAATGAGTACGAACAGCAGGCACAACAATAAACTGAATGAAACTTTAGATTGCAAAATATCCAAGAATAGAATGGAAGTTGACTTTGAAGCAAGTCCAACACACACACACACACACACACACACACACACAAAACAATGTGCTGTGTTAAGTGCAGCGCTGTGTTGTGTTCTGTCTATTCAAATATATATACATATAAATATATATGTGTATCTGTATATACGTATGAGGTAATTTCAAACACAACAAATTAGATAAATACAGCGCTAGAGAGGTGTGAGAAGCGAAGAGAGCGGCGACGGGCCGTACAGAGGGAGACAGACCCAAAAGACCCGCATCGCAAACATGGCAAACTAACAACAACAACAACAACAACAACAACAACAACAACAAGACGAGATGACATTGACATAATGATTCTTAGTTAACGTTTACGATTTCAAAGTTTCTCTGATTGTTGTTGTTGTTATTGTCTTTCAATGTGACTGGGTTCCGGCGTGCGTCGCTTGCGAGACTTTTGACAAGTTTTTTTTTTATTGTTGTTATTATACCCTGTAGCCATGGGATAGCCTAAACACCAGGCATTCTAGTTTAAATTGAAGCCAAGTCAAGTCAAGGTAAGTTTTCATTTTCTCCTTATATCGATAAGTATCGATGAAAGCGGAACTCTAGCTTAGACAAAGCTCTAAGTTATTAAGCATGAAAATAGGTATCAGTACCTATCGATCCAAGACTATTAGTTAATAGGATTATACACCACTATTGGAGACGCGATGTTAATATATATAGCCATGGGATCCGATTATATATGGATAACAGAATCGATTAATTAGTACATTAATAAATATATTTCTTCACAGCAAAATTTTAAATATATATTTTAATATTGTATATACTAATCGATCAGTTACTATATTGATGTATATCGACTTAAAGCTCTCTCAATCTACTTTATCCAGCCCATCATATATCTCCGTTTTAGAGTTCTCAAATGCAATTTTGAACAGAGAAACTATCGAGGAGGGTATCTAAGATTCGACTCTCGCATAGATTTCTATGTTGATTCTTATATTTGTCTGTTGATTTGAGCTTTTGTAGTTTTCCTTTTCTGTGGATCGGAGCAGCTTAATGGGCAACAGACTTAGCTTGACTTCAGGCTAAGTAGTTGCTTGCTTGTCGCTCTTTGTTTTTGGTATTAATTTGTAGTTTCGCTATGCTTTGTTTTCTCTTCTGCTTAGCTGAAACCCCAAGCCGATCGCCCACCCAGTCAAAAAACAAAAACAAAACAAAAAATTACCAAAAGAATTCTTAATTGCAGGCCTTTGGGCATTTGGTGCTTTGGATTTTTTTTGGTATTTTGCTGCTGTCTCACATACGTAGCTCTTGGCCAACTGCATGATGTAAGCTGCCTAATTTGTCTTCAAGTCGTATTCATCAGGTTCGTCCGGTTCGGTTCGGCTGGATTCGGATCGAATCGGGCTGTCCGCCGTCCGGTCCACGTCATAATTCATAATCTTTTGCACAATTTTTTTCGAGCGCCGCGATTTGACATTCAACATTTTCGCTTTATATGCTTCTTCTTCATTTTTTTTTGTTTTTTCAACATTTAAGTCATTCATTCCACAGCTCATTCGTCACCTCAAACAGATGACATATGGTATGCTTGCTGGCTTCATAAAGTTCAATAGGGTTTATCTTGCTTTACCCCACCTACCACCCAGCCAAAGGATGCTCGAATGTGAGATACCCTGCAGAGGACGTATTCAAACTTTATACAGCTATCTGATTACATAATTTGCAGAAGCACTAATAGTTCTCTATATTCTGATATGATATCCTTAAAGAGCAATTGACATTTATCGATAATTATCGATAACTTGCTATTTACAATATATGTACAAATGCCTGTAAGTTTATCCTAACTTTTCCCAGACATAAAATATAAAAAAATTCGAAAAATCTTGATTTAGAATTGAGTTTTATCGAGAGAGCTGAAGCTACTTTCTACATATGCAAAGGTAATATAATAACATAGCTAGATATAATGCGTAGAATAGGTGATATTTCTTATCCTATCAATATAAATTATTTACCTTCCCACTCTATACGCCTAGATTCAGACACTATCTGATTCACATCAGTACAGGGTATGAAACAATCCGTTGATGACTAAACGTTATTAAATGTAATGAAATTTAAGCATGCGTCGTTGTCGCTTGGTACCCCTGACCCAGTAACGACTTTGTAATAGGAACACAAGCACACACACACACATGCACACACACAGACACACTAATCTTTAACTGTCTGTGTGAGTGTGTTTGTTATATTCATATGTATATCATAAATATGCTTTTGATTAGAGCCGCCAGCCGCCCGCATCAGAGTTGATTTTGTTAATAGGCGACAATCGTGGCGCGGCATTTAATCGAACAACCGTTGCCCCGCCTACCCATTGAGCGGCTTTAATGAGCCTCACAGTGTTAATTCGATAATTGTGACAGCCGCAGGTACTCAAAACGGAGTGGAGCTACTTACAAAACGTTGAGCAAATGCCCAAAGAGATTAGACAAGTGAGAGAGTCACTTCAACAAAGTAGATCACATAATATGTGCAACAGCTCTAGAAAGATCAGTTAGATGGATCAGTAAATCGATTTCACATTTGCCATTGCCACGAAATTTGAGCTGATAAGTGTATATAGATCACAAAAGAAATTGGGATTTATTATGGGACTGAAACCATGAGCAAAAAGACTTTAAAGTCAGGGCTTGAGATCATTGTGAGCTCGAGCGAAGTCAGATCGTAGATTGGCCAAGATTACTAGACAACAATCGAATCAAACTCAGCCATGAGCAGTTTAAGTAAGAATTTAGATCGAAACGAAGCCTGTTTAGACTCTACCAAGATTTTTAAGAAGATCTTCAGACAGGATCTGCGATTAAATCATATGTGTGCCCCTAATAGAACAGAGTTAAGTAAGCTCAAAAAGATGAGATAAGCAGTGATTACAAGATATATTATGAGATCGTCTCTATCGAGATCAGCCAGCTAAAGCCTAGATCACATCTAAAATAGGCAAAATGCTCAATCTAAGAAATGAGATCAGCAGCAAATCTGAAAAAATCAGTTAGTAAACATCAGCTAGAGTCTAGTTAAGCATAGAGATAGACAAGATCCTGTTCCAATAACATATGGCATAGCGAAGAGTCTAGATCAAGCCAAGTCTAGGTTGAAATTGAAATAAAATTGAAATGAAGTTTGAGCAAAGTTTACGTCAGCCTGAAAGCCGCGATCACAGCAAGATCAACTCCAAAGTTGATTCGATCTCTAAAAAAAAAAAAAACAGAAAAAAAACCAAGAAAAAACAATAATAATAATAATAATAATAATAAAAATAGCTGCCGTTTCACTCTTGAAGTGAAACTTTTGGCATTACATTGTCATACTATATGGCCATTGTCTGTGGAGTGGCAGGCAGCGCGGCATCAAATGATTTTATTTCTTCACCCACAGCCCACATATTATGAGCATCCATCAAGTTGCATGGGCCGCATGCCGAGCTGCGAGTCGCCAGATCAACGATGTGAGTGCGGCTGAGCAATTAATAAGCAAATAAAATGCCAACAACAATGCGGGTTTATGACCACAACAACAACAACAACAACACACACACACACACACTCACACACATATGCACGCCCCCCTTTTTGCCAGGCAAATTGCGTGTGCTCAAACAACTAAATTTATAAATGTTGTTTGGGAATCCAGCGACTGATCACAGCGCAGAGCGTCGCAACGTCTGACATTGCCCTCGATGAAGTTGGGAGATATTGAGTAGAGAAAAGAATTGACAGACAGCTGAAGTGAGAAAGGATGCCCCATTCTTGGCAATGACTAAGTCAAGTCTCCAAGAAACTGTTCAACTGATCGCACAGCAAATCAAATGATCGCCACGATGAAAAATGAAACATAAGAAGTTGCAGTGATGTGTCAGAAAAATATTCAGCTTTTATACCCGCCCGCAAAGGGCAGAAGAGAGGCCAGAATGATCATAAAACGATCTGCCAACGATGATCAGCTTATTTCTGATCCTTTCATTTGCACTACTGCAGATCAATGCATGAAATATTATATGATCGGCAAATTTTCTGATAGAAATTCTTTATGCGGGACTCATTGTGAAACACATATGAACTTAGCCTTCAACTTCGGTGATCTGTTGCCAGAGAACGATATCTGCTCCATAGTCACTCCTTCTACTGCATCAGCTGTGGATATCTTCATGAAGATCAGCTTGAAGATCACTTTTAGATACAAAAAGTGTGAAAGATCATATAATCGGCATGAAAAGATAAATACATAAGTGTAGAAAATCATGTAATAGGTAGTAGACATAGAAAAAGTGGCAATACGAGTCATATATAAAGAGCCTTTAAAACGGTTAGTTTAAGCCCTTTGCACTTTAAGTCCAAGTCACTCAAAACCCATTTCAACAACTGTTTAACTACCATAACAACCACATTCTCACTTTTCGCTTTCATTTTCCTTTGACTATAATCATTCACTCTCAATTTTCTTAATCATGTGGAAATCTATTAACAAAGATCATCAATAAACTCAAGTTCCCTGGAATTGTGACAAGTGTTTATCCAATTTGGGAAATCTTGAAGCCATTCTGTGCGCCTATTACAACCTTTGGGCATTCACTTGACCCACACACACACACACAAACGTAGTGAGAGGGGGGAATTCAGGGTACGTCAAGCCCATAAATGAACTGTCCAAGCAAATGGGCAACATGTCGAACTGACGTCGTTTGTCCATTTGGTCGGAGCTGTCAAATCGTGCAATAGATATTAATAAATATTGAAATATGGCCAGAAATACATGCGATGGCTCGATTAATGACAAACGACAACAAATCGAAGCCCGGGCCCCGGATTGCCCAATCGAACGATGGATCACTTGGTTAGATCGCTTCGGATCGTCGCGTATTGTGCGCTGCTCACCTTTGGCGTCAGTTGCTATCTATGAATTAATTTGTAGCCACGTTTGACCAATTTGTCTTTAGTTTTTTTTTTTTCTTTTTTTTCATATTTTGATATTTGTCATTTTTTTGTTTCTATTGCTGGCTCGTTTGAATGACAATCGGAGCGGTTTGATAACCGACTGAGACGGTGCATGGAAAACGGAAACAAAATCGAAACCAGCGGATTGACTGATTGAAAAACGAAACCAAATACGAACGAATGAAGTTAACGAATCGGGTGTGCATGACTAGCTGATACCGTGCACAGTGATGATGGATATTGGATGGATGAGTAAAGGAGATTTGAGATCGTGTCACAGATTACTCTGCGATGATTAATAGAAGGCAAAGAATTTCGTTTAAGTTTTCGGAGACAATGTCGCTTGCTATACTCATATTCTTCTCATCTATAGTTACACAAATTACCTATCAAAGCGATAATACCCATCATCAACAACAGGGTATAACAGTAAAGTGTAACCAAATTACCTAGCAACGCGAATGCAATCAAAATACTTATTATGCGACATGCTGTGCGTCACTTCTTCTTTTGTATTTCGTTTTCTTTTGGCAAACGGCCCAGAAGCCATTTGAAATTCTTGACCTACGACATGCGAGACTCTACATCTGCATATATATATATATATATCTGATATATATATATAAAGCTGTGAGTGTTGCTTATTTGCGGACATCTGCGCAAAGTGACATGACGAAACTTTTTTTTTCGGTATATAAATATGGGACGCCCTGAAGGCGCGTTGCCTATGATTCAGATCCGCATTCGTAGAACCCCAATGATTAGTTCAGAGGCGTCTATATAGCAATATAGTGTGTACACAAATGTGCATGTGTGTGTGTGTGTGTGTGCTTATATTTGTGGGCTGCAAATTGTTGGCGCCACGTAATGCCCGATAAGCCAAATCTGAATGGAACGAACAACATGTTGGGAAAGTGTAAAGAATTTGTCAACGGGAAAATTGATAAGTGTTACGCATAATCATAACCCATTTAATAAAACCGATTCTCTGGAAACTAGTCATAGATGATTCGTGAAGAAATACATCTATCAGTTCTTAAGAACATATAAAGACTACAACATATATCATATAGCTATGCCGGAAACATTGATGGCAATATTTTATAGTTTGATCAACATATCTTGAGCTAGCTCTATGTATTTACATATGAAAGTTGGATCTCAACATAAGTTCAAATAGAATTTAACCTGCTTACTACGACTTCAAATTCCTATAAATATTTTCCTTGTTCCTTCTCTTCTTATTCTTCTCCTTAGATATTATACTAGAACTTACCTAACTGATGTTGCGTGTCTACAGAACGTTAATAATATTTATTTGATTTTTATTTTTAATGGAACCTAAAAATCAGAAGAAGTAGAAGAAACACATTAGCATTATGTTACAAACTTGAATAAATATAGAGCTAATGGTAAACACTGTAATGTGACATCATCTGGAATGTAAGTGAAGTACGAAAATTTGCTAACGCGCAACACCGACTGCGTACTACTCGTTCAACGAGGTTGTATTTAAGCTATAGCTGTTAACAGTGTTGGAAAACTTTTGAATATATACATACAAATGTGTCTTTCTGATTTGATATGCGATTACGTAAATATTCTAAATATATGCCTAACTTACTAAAACAACTCTAGTTCCTTCAGGATAAAAGAAAACTATATATTGCATTAGCACATCTCATAAATCCAAATATTTAAGTATGCGAATTAATATGGTAAATGATGTTCTCTATATATATTACTAAGTCAATAAATATAGGCGTTAACGTGGCTCGAATGGCCTACGTAAATATATGTTGAAGTGCGCGAAAAACTACAAATGCGATTCATTATGAATACACCAGGGAGAGAGAGAGAGAGAGAGAGAGATGGATTGAGTTAAAGAGACAGATAGATGGACAAACTTGAAGGACGGACAGACAGACAGACAGATAGACTACTCATGTACCAATATACAGATGTACAGATGCATGAGTGCGAGTACAACAGATACAACTCGTCAGCTTCGTGTAGGCTTGTTTTGCAATCAAGCACACAAACACACACACTCACACACACACACTTGCAAAGTTTTAGCAATAAGCTAAAAGCCGACAAATGTTTGACAAGCGGAAATGGCAAAAAGCACAGCAAACACGCGCAAAGCACAACAAACAACAAAAACATCAAAAACATTTGGCGATAAAGCGACAAACCTATGCGAAAAAAATCAAGCATTAAAGAACGGCAAGAAGAACCAACAAAAACAAAATCCTTAGACTTCCAAGAATGATCTACAAGAAAGAAAAACAAACCTGGAAACTACGATCATAGAAAAGATCTACAATTAGCTAATATTTGCTCAATGTTCTCTTCTAGCTTTAAAATGGAATATTAATTTAAGTCCAAGTCCCATACTTTGTTGTAGTTTTTTTTTTTTTACTTTTTGCTATATCTAAAGTATAAGCCTAACTTCAAATCTAAAAATCTCCTGAGAAAACCCGATAAGACAATAAAGTAAGTATCAATTCATCTATAATAATTCAGCTTCCAGTTCTTAGTTCAAGGCCCAACCTAACTGTTCAAACAGCAAGCTCAGCCAAGCCCAATTAACACCTTTTCCCTACCTTCCTGTATCGTGGGCCTTGAGAGTTTCTGGAACTAATTTCCATTTGTTTTTTGTTAACTTTTACGCAAAATTCATTCAGTGGCCCATCCTAAGTGTGAACCTAACCTCAAGCTGACAAAACGATTCCCGTGAAGCAGCGTGACAAAGGTCGATTGATGCATTTTAGGCTGCTGCAGGTAGACTGACTGCACTGGGCAGGGTCAACACGCACGGAGGTGGGTGTTAATGAATTAATGCTTGACCTTTGGCTTGGTCCTTGATTTGACTGATGTGCGCACGTTTGTATATGTGTGTGTGTGTGTGTATTTACCTGCGCATGCGGTCATCAAGGTCGCCGCCTGAACAGCTGACATGACTCAATCTACCCATCTGGCCTTTTGGCAACAATAACTATACCATATTATTTCCTAGCACACACGCCAGGCCTATGAGTCATCAAAGTTCATTCCTGCCCAAGGAACGCCCAATCACCATATCCCCATTCTGCTATATGGGCTCAGACCTTTTTCCTGTTGTGTTGTAAATTGAATATCTTTAGCACTTGACACAAATCGGAAACATACATATATAGTATATAGTTGTAATTACTTAGTCTTATCAGAGCTAATGGAATTATTAATAATTATGTAGAGCAAAATTATATGTATATACAAATGTATATATTATATATAATAGATTATTAATGGTTTATATGCATGTGCATAATATATAATATAATATATTTCTTTAAACGCGGTGCGACGTCGGCTCAAGTAAAGTCATTCTAACTAATATTTATATTTTCAACAAAATGAAAATAAAATAAGAATCAAGCATGTTACAAAAAAATCGAAATTTTTTAAAATACATACAAATCTCTATTTCAAATTTAGAGATTCTAGCTCTAAAGATGTAGGGATATATAAATTTATATCAATTTTTAGAAAGAAACTCGGCCTGTGCATGCAGACCCTGACTTCACATTTTCAATGGGTTCAGTTTCATTTAAGAAAAAAGTTTCTACTGACGCATACACTATATACCATAATATTATATTATCATAATATTAGCTATATTAATGATAATTATAACAACTATAGAAAAATAGGGAGATTGAATCTAATAATAATAATAATATATAAATAAAAAGCTTTTCTTTAATAGGTAAAACTTATAAACTAAATGTTTCTCGTTTAGAATATGCTTTAACTCTAGTGGGGTGTAGACTTCTATGCCGAACTGTTTATGTGTGTATGTGTGTTTGTGTGTGTGTCTGTGCAAGTGCAGCTATAATAGATGCATAAGTAAGTGGGTTTCTGCAGCCTATTGCCCATGCACTTAATGTGGCACATTCCACAGCACACACACACAAGGTGTGTGAGAGAGAGAGAGAGAGAGAGAGGTGTATACACACACACACAAACGTAGCTAGACAGTTATTGGGTGCCCAGGCAAATGGATAATAGGCCGATATAATAATAATAATTTTGGCAGCGAAAAAGGTAGAAAACTACAAGAAACTATTGGCAATTGTATTGTTTTAAGCATAATCGCGTTTTCCATTTGATTTGTTTGACTGAGCGACACGCAAATCGATGGTTGCCACCCTATAACAGCAACAACAACTATTGAATATAAGAAATATATATGTATATGTATATAAATAAAAGGAATTACGTTAAATTCTGCGCTTACTTTGCTGCACGCGACGCAGACGACGAAAAATCGCGAAAACTGATGGAAAAAAAAAACACACACACAGTCCAAACACACCGACAAGAGCAGAAAAAAAAACACGACACACACACACACACAATAACAGACCTCTATCGACAAGGAAGCACGTTATTATAACGGTAAATGTGCTAAAATTTCGTTTGATTCGCCTAACTTAAAAAAAAAAAAACAATCAAACAAAACCACAGCCGAAATACAAAAGCAGAAGAAACAAAAAACCAAAAACAAAAAGCCTCAAACGTAACAACAACAAGAAGAAACGTTTAAAGTAACGGCAACGTCGTCCACGACCCGCGACGCTGACGTTGACGCTGGCGACGTCCGTGCAAGGCCGCAGACAAATCGCGAAAACTGCGCCAATTGCCAGCGACGTCGACAAATCCTAAAGCTGGCCCAGGACGAACTGTAACTGCGACAGCGACAACGACGCAAATTCTCCCAGATCTCTCTTTTGGCAGAGCTCCACAAGGGTTGGCCTCGGCTCGCGCTCGCGCTCGGCTTCGGTTTCGACTTCGACTTCGGACACTGGCGCTTCGTGAGCCGGCACTCGCATATAGAGAATGTAAAGAGCTTTACTTCAGCTTCCGCGCAAGTCCTGCCGCACTTGAAACCAACAAATTGAAGCGCACAACAACAACAACAACAGTTATGCCCAAATAGTTTGCGACTCGCACAGTGGGCCAAGCATTGATTACACTGAGTTTAAATTTGTAAATTGCAAATTAAAAGACATGTGTATGTTATAAGGAAAATCAATTTGTGATCAGAATGATCAGTTATAATATATGTACATATGTATGTATATAAATCATGATTTGTTTTTCATCTATTAATCATATTACTATATGTATGTATTTTTCCATTATCACTTTGGTTTATTTAAAAGCTCCACTTGCAGCAGTACAGTTACATACATACATACATATGTATGTGTGTGCCACTGTGCAATGGACTTTGTGCTTCTTTGTCGAATATTAATGTAATCCATAAAATGCTATCTGTGTTGTTGTTTGGGAAATAGCGGGAATGGGCATGGGAATGAATAAAGGGGGGAGGGCGATGCATGGCAATGCAGGGCGCATGCGTTACAAATCAAGCAAAACATATGGCAGCCAGTGAGCATACTTTTGTAACAGAGCTACAACTGTGTGTGTGTGTGTATTTATCAGCCGCTGTGAATGTGTGGCCCGCGGCCCTTTGCTTATCAGCTGCATTCATTCCGTTCTCAAAAGGAAATTTTAACAGAATTGCCACTGTGTGCTCTGCCCAATTATGTACGCTCTCACGCTAGCCGCGTCGCGACACGCCTCGGCCCGGTCCTTGGCTCTCGCGAATTGAGACGGCGGCAGCGTCCAACAGGCGTAAACAGCTGTCAAATGTTTGTTGACACTCGCACGCACACCCGCATCCCGTTAGCCCGCTCTCTCACACCACGCTCCCACTCCCGCTCCTTCTCTCACTCTCTCTCTCTCTGCACATCTTCTTCTGTTTTAGCTTGCTGAGCCTTGCAAATTGAAAATTGCAAATATATGCATTACTTTTTGATTATTATTATTCTTTATGTTTGCTATCTCGCTCGTGCACATGCAATTGTATCCTGTCAACATTTACTTTGCTTTGCTTTGATTGCTTTTGTTGTGGCTGCTTTGCTTGTTGTTATTGCGGCTGCTGTTGTTGTTTTTGCTTGTGTCATTTACTGATTGCCGTTTTTCTTTTCTTTTTTAATTAGCTGCGTGTACCGTTGGAGTAGTTTTTAATCAGGCGCAGCTATAGATCTATGTATATGTACATATGTATGTATATATATTTAAACTTATACATACATACATACATATGTACGTATATTGTTATATACATATTAATGCACTCTGCTACATTTCCTACACTGCCTTGTTAGTTAACGGTAAAGTGATCGGTAGCTTTTCAAGCGAAATTTGCCCTTTTTTGCTTTTTAGCATATTTACCAAAATATTTTAACTGTTTTTTTTTTTCGGTTATTTTCTAGGAAAATTTATGCATAGGGTCATACAAAATCGTTCGGAGAAGCAGCAGACAAAAATCTATGGAAGTGAATACAGTAAAATCTCGCTAAAACTTGCAATCAAGAACGAATATTTTTTAAATATGTATTTGTACATATTTTAGTAACATTTATATACATATATTTTTTTAGTGATGAAGTGTTTTATACTCTGCCCATAGCTTAATAGATAATCCAATACCAACTAAGAGATAAATACGGCTTTTCGATATGCTACGCCGACTGACCTACAGATAAGGCACACAAAGGCCGTTGTATCTTTAGCTGCGCAGATCGCGATGTTCGTGACGAACCAGAAGCCCAGAGAACATTGCAAACACCGGGGCAACACCGACTGCGCAATGCTCTTTGCCAATATTGGAAATTTAAAGGAAAATCAACTATAATCAATTAATAATTGTGTGCAGTGGAAGATGTTATTTATATACATCTGACTTATATATTTTAACCCATTAACTGTGATATATTATTATTGAATCAACATCAACCTTCAGTACTTTGCTCAAAACTCTCAATACCTTTCGAGTGTCAGAAATTAATAAGGGTCTTCTACGCAATATACCCGATTACCAATTGTAAACAGAGTAGAAATATTTATTGTTTTTTTGTTGTTTAGTTTTTTGTTTGCTGACAACATCTTTTGCTGCTACACGTGTTCCAATGTATTTTCGCAGAGATGTCGCTTATCGAGTGGGCAACAGCAACAACAGCGTCAAAAAAAGGGCGAACAAACAATTCGGCTTGAATCGCAGCTTCGATTTATATTTTGCATTTTACAAACCCAAATCAAATACTGTTTTTTGTATTGTAACGGTACATTTGAACGATCTCTTTTTGTTCCGCGTATGTAATGCATAACGGTATTGCATTGCCATTTTGAAAGCATCGCGAACCATCATCGATCATATACTTATAATTAACAGTTAGACCCACCTTTAACAATCGCTGTTGGCTTCAAACTCACTGAATGTCAAAACACAAATTTAAATTAAACTTTATTTAATATTTATTTATGCCAATTTTATTTGTGGTTTTTATTGTTTTTGCTCTCGCTGTTCTTTTTTTTTTTTTTTTTTTTTTGAAGAATTCACAACTTTTAAATTGATTAATTTCAATTTGCAAAAGGCGCGAGGAATATTCAATTCGTTCCCCTCGCACTCTTATTGTTTTAACTGTTTCAATTTATTAATTATCGTTCACATAAACAACAACAATATTGTCAACAATAAAAAAAAAGAATTAACAAACAAAAAAAAAACGAAAAAGTTAACGGAAGATGTCGATCGGTAATTTGCGAACAACGGACACGCACATCCAGCAACGCACGCGATTGATAAACAACTGATGTTTTGGCGCGCGAGCTCATAGATTGTGCGACCAGGCGCTGTTAAATATAAAAATACCAAAAATAAATACCAAGCAACTGGGCGAGCAGCTGATCAGTCAGCAGGCTCAGCATGTTAATGTATACAGCAAAAGCAATGTAGCTCAACAGAATTGCTCCACAGGCTGTTAGACAAACAGGCTCACAATTTTAACATACAGCACAAGCTCACTGTTAAAAGACAGTACTTTTCAAAGCTATGCAACTTAACAGCACTACTCCACACTTAACAGACTTTGCAATATGCTATAAATCCAAATATTATATTATAATCATTTCGGAAATAACTAAGTTTTATTTAATATCAGTTTTTAACTATGCACAATAATAAAAAAACATATAATTGAAATGAAAAAAAAAGTACCTCAGCTTTACCCCAGATGGGACTCGAACCCACAATCCCCGGCTTAGGAGGCCGATGCCTTATCCATTAGGCCACTGGGGCTCGCTCTGATTGCGAACAAAACTCACCTATAAGCTACGAGGGAGATATAAAAGCAACAACAAACACATACACCTCAAGAAAAATCCCACACACTTGTGCAAACAAAACGCTTTTTGTAGTACAAAACATAAGCATTTCAAAAAATTACTAATATTTTATCGTTCATAAATAAATTTTGCTTCTTCAAATAACATTCAAATTAAATAACTAAGCCTACACTTGATGGAATTAAGAATCTAGACAAAACGTCCGTAGTTGGCCCTCAATTCCAATTAATTTGTCAACTCGCTATCAACTGCTTGCCAAAAGGGCTCCGAGAACGTATCGGATTCCGCATCCTCTGCTGGCCCAGCTGGTGAGGACAATTCCAATGACTCTGCCTCATCATAGTCCAGCAGCCAATCGTGATTGGATCTGTTACAGGCTCGATGTAAATTCGGAACGTTGCAGGCCGCAGCAGCAGCAGCAGCAGTAGCAGCAGTTGCTGAAGTGGCATTCGCGCCTGCTGCTGCATTTGATTCGCTAGCCTTGTCACTGGCTCTGTTGCTATTGGCCATGCGCGCTGCTTTGGGCAGTGCATTGATGCCATCCAAGGCGCGCTGATACGTGGAATCCAATCTGTAAAAGTTCACCTTATGAGTAAAGCGAGACAACGAGAACGGGAAAGAGAAAGAGAAGGAGAGAGAGAGAGAGAGAGGGAGAGAGAACATACCTTAATGAAAGCGTAAAGTATTGTAGAGCAGCATCCAGATCTTTCTCCTTGCTTAGCATCTCGCCCAACATGGCAAAGAGCATGGGATCTGGTCGATACTCTACCTGTTTCTTGAGCAGCGCAATCGCCTTCCTGATATCCCCCTCACCCTGGTAGATGCTCGCCAAGAGGGCAATGCCCGGCGCATAGTGCTCATCGATTTGCAATCCCTTCTCCACAAACCGTTTGGCACTGCGCACGGCATTTGGATTAGCCAGGCGGAACAGGGTGCCAGCAAACATGGTGAAGCTGCGCGCAGATGTTGGGAATTGCCGCACGGCCACGGTGCAGGTGGCTTGGGCCTCCTTGATGCACTTCAGACGCACATAGCAGGCGACCAAGCCTTTGTACACCTCGAAGCGATACGGTGCCAGGCATTGTATACTCTGGAACACATTGACCGCATCTCGCTGGCGCTGCAGCATAAAATAAAGTCCGGCACGCAGCAGCAGCGCCTCGATATTTCGCTCGTCCATGTCCAGGGCGCGCTCCGTGAAGCTTAGGGCACGTTCGTATTTTCCACTCGAGTAGGTCAGCTGTGCGTGCAGGAACCAGTGCGAAGATCGAAACTCCCGGGTGCGTCGCATCTCGAGCGGAGCTATCAGAGTGCTACGCTCCAGCTTTTTCTTGTTGCGATCGTACACAACGGCCAGCGAGCTGAGGGCATTTATATTATACGGATTCTGCATCATGGCCAGGCTTAAATACTGCTCAGCGTGCAGATAGTTGCCGTCGTAATACAGACAATTGCCAATTTTCGTCAGGATATGCTCATTCTGGTGTAGCTGTTGTGTTTCGTTTAGCTGTTGGAACGTTTGTGACGCCTCTCGGTGCTTGCAGCCGTACATCTGGGCATGGCCTTTGATCCAGCTGCTCAGCCATTCGATGTTCTTTGGCAAGGCAGCGGCTGTACAAGAGAAGAGAAGAGAAAAGAAAATTTAAGAAAAGATCAAGTAAAGATTTTGATTCTAAAAGGAACCACTTGTACGAAGTAAGATTCAAATTGGCTTCATATTGCGAACTAGTTTAAATAAACCTTAAACTGAACTGAAATTCAACTTAATGCTTATTTTGTATTGAGTTTAATTATTATGTATTTAATATGTAAAAAAAAAGCACAAACCAAGATGTAGAAAGTGTATATATAGAGATGAGCCAGTTCGAATAAACTTTAATTCGGGGCTAGTTCAAGATTTTAGTAAGGTCTCTCATTATAAGCTCATTTATAATACAAATTCTACATTAATACTTGGAACAGTGAAATTAACTTCTTTTTTTCCGTTTAAGATTAAAAAATATACATATACATATATACTCAGAGCAAGTAATGCATTTACTGCAAGCCGAACAAGTTCATATCAACCTTGAACTGAGCCAAAAGTACAACTACAACGTTTATATGTATATATGTACATATGTATATAGTCAGGCCTTAAGTGAATCAGAATCATTTCACTGGAACAAAAGGAAAAGAAACTGATCCGAATCAAATTAAATCTTCGAGAATACGCACCATTCACCACCATGGAATGCACCTCAGTGCCCTCGACTCCCAGCTCGAGCAGCGCCTCAATGGAGGTGAGAGACATGGGGCACTCGCGCAGCACATCTTTGTAGGCGAGCGCCTTCTCCTTTTTGCCGACGCCGCGTCCATGATGATGCAGCAGCCGGGCGAGCAACATGTTGAGTCGCGGTGTGCGCGCCTTCACGGCCTGCAGTGTGTTAATTGCCATATTATATTCGCCCATCTCGCGATAACAGACGGCGATCTTGTAGCGCAACTCCGCTTCCTGGAACTGTGGATACGAGCTCTCAATGGCCGTCAGGTAGCTACTCTTGAATCTCAGCATTGTCTTACGCTGCAGGACAACGGCTTCCAGCTGACTGCAGGCTGTGCGATAATTGTGCTCCTTGTAGTTGGCATTACTCAGGTACATCATAGCCTGGTATTCCATCTCCAGCGTAGCCACATTTCGATCATTTTTTAGTAGTGTGCACAACAGGCTGGCCTGCAATTATCTTCGTATTAGTAATTGAATGGCTATATATGTACATACATATGTATGTGTCAGTGTGTATGCGAACAAGCATTTAAAATTGTCTCCTTGATTAAGGATTTGGATGCTGCATGTCTGGTATGAAAGCTGCGTGTCCACCGAATTGCAAATGGATCTACTTACCGTTGGTATAACGCATTCATATAGTCCATTGTCGTACAGCTTCTTTATGTTAGTACACAAAGCGTTTTCCATTTTATTTTATGCGTTGCCGCCATAGACACTACACAGTTAGTCGTACCGTTTATTGTTGATACAATATCGATAGAGCAAACGTCTGTTATCGTTAATTTATTTTGGCAGAGAGCAATCGATGTATTTTGCTAGATATACCGATTTATAAAATTGTACAAAATAATTAAAACTAACTTATTCAATACGAAGTTTAGAATATTAAAAATTTTCAAATGAATATGAAAATAACAAACAAAACCATGTAAAGAAATTTAATAAATATTAGCGCGGTTCACTGGACAAGAATTAAAGTTCATTCAGCTAGTTGTGAACCAGATCGCGCAATTCGATAATAAATACCAAAACATATCGAGCCAACTATTATGGCAATTACCAAGTGTTTTTATTCTTGTAAAATTAAGAACTAAGTAAAAAGAATAAATAAAATGATATATAGACGCTGTGCCGCCGAGGCGACGCTTTTGTGGAGTGCCATGACCAAAACACACACATACAAGCTGCTGAACAGCGCCAACCTAAGCCGGCCTAGAATCTACAGACACATGGCCAGCAGCATAACAGCTCCCGGAGATGCCGCCGATGTAGCTGGAGCGCCGGCCAAGACGGCCAGAAGTGGATTAACTGGTGGTGTCAAGACCTTACCACAGGTAGATGAGCCATTGGAAACGGGCCTCTCGCCAAGCCGATCGCGTGCGTTGCGCAAGAAACGTTTGGCCATCGACGAGCTATCTGCCCTGGGATTCCTCAAGACACGTGGCTACACGACAGCCGATGAATACAATTTGGAGGAGCTGCATGAGGCGCTCAAGCAACAGAATCTATACGAAACGAAACGATTCTTCTCCACCGACAATTTGGGCGTCGAACAGAATGTGCTCTATGTTACGGCCAAATACCAAACGGGATCGCGTCCACGTGAGATTTTCTTCTTTCGCGAGGGATCAGTGGTGTTCTGGAATTGCAACGACATCGAGACGAACAATGTACTCAGCTTCCTACGCAACTTCGAGCGAGAATCGTACGTGAGCACCCTAGTCCATGGGGAGAGCGAGGTGATGCCCTACACCTACATCGCATCGACGGCAGTTGATGTTGAGGGTGACCTGGTGGCCGAGTGCAGTGATATGAATGTGGCATCGCGTGCCTTCTTCCAGAACGGCAAGTTCTATGTGACGCAGGACAGCGACAATTTCCTCTATAAATACACATTCTCAAATGCGATTGCCCAGTCCATTAAGTTGGGCATTTGGGAGGCGACGCTGGATCGATACATTGACTCCATGGAGTATCTGACAGAGGATTTGAAACGTGGCCGACGGCTGCGCATATCACGTGCCTCGATGCTGCGGAAAACTGGTGAATTGTTTGCACTGCGGCATTCAATTAATCTGTCCTCGGATCTGCTCGATGCGCCGGACTTCTACTGGGACCGCGAGGAGCTGGAGGTTCTCTACCTGCAGGTGTGCTCCTATTTCAGCATCACACGCCGCACCAAGGTGATGAACGAGAAGATCAACCACTGTGTCGAGCTGGCCGAACTGGTTTCCCACAATCTAAACGATGCACATCACATACGGCTCGAATGGATGATCATTATTTTGATTATGGTTGAAGTGGGATTCGAGATATTGCATTTTGTCGAGGGTGCATTGCATCAGGGCAAGACAATACATGCCAATCCTTATCCCATTTCCGAGCATAGTGCATAAGCTGAACATTTCTTTTGTATTTACAGTCTGTAAAATTGTTTTGAAATTAAAAACCACGTTTTTAGTTTGTTAATTGCTTCCACGAGATATGAAATTTCAAAATCGAGCGCGATCTATCGGTTCATTCGCTCTGGCCACAAATTTATCGAGAAATGCCACAGACATGCGTACTGAGTATATATCGATATAATTGGATTCCTCACCGATAACAGCTCTCAGCTGTCACAGAAACTTGTGCAACAACATTGAACGTGCATTAAAAAGAAGTCAATTTTTATTGTTCATAAATTAACAACACACAATATGCAGCTGACTTTAATCAATTTCTTTAAGAAAACTGTGCCCGGCCACATTTTCCGTGGCAAGCGACGCCTCGTCAAGCCGGTTAGCAAACGTTCAATGGATACACTGACCCGCGAATACGAAAGACAGGAGCAGATCATGTTCCTTCTGCGACATCCCTACCTCACCCTCGTATGTATTATATATTACATCTAGTATTTTAGAACTTCTAATGCGAAACATTTTGTTCGCTCTCTAGGAGCAATCGTCGGGCCATGCCAAGGAGCTGCAAAAGCGCGAAAAACTGGTGGCCAAGTGGACAGACGAACAAACGCGCAGCAAGCTAAAGCCGCATGTGACCATCGAGGAGCGTCTGCAGCATCTGCGAGTGAAGGAGGCCTGGGATTAGTTTAACCTGTTGTCACATTAATCAAACACACTAAAACCATTAAAAGTTATAGAATAAACGTTATGCTGTAGAAACTTATGTAAATGCAGACTAATCAGCAGAAATTTATTGAGTTAAGAAACTTCCCTTTATGGATATAGATATAGCATTGTCATTATTAACTATGTAATTATCTGAATAGTCTATATAATGCAACTGTTTCGACTGATCTCTTTAAGGCTAAAACTCTGTCTTTCGTATAAGGAGTTGATTCTAGCTGAAATATCTCTCCATATGGATGCTGCTTGAGTTTGTCTATACTGATCGCTTCTCCCAGTCTGCGTATCTCATTCCAACTCTCTTTCTCTCTCACTCCCTCTCATTTTTTTAGGCTGCCGTCTTTTTAAAGCTTTTTGCTCGTTTTCATGCTTAAGAACGGCTGAAAATCGAGTTGGTTTTTTTTTTTTCGTTTTCACTTTTATTAATTTGATAAATTTTAATATTTATATATTATAATACATATGTATATATAAATAAATGTACGTATATACATAATGAATTATGTTATGTACATATATATAAACATAAATACATGCAAAAATATGTTTATATATATGATACAATATTAGAATATATCTGCATCTGCACATCTGTCTTCTGTCTGCATATATATATATATATACATATATTTACTTGTATATACATATGTATAATATATATATATATATATATATATATATATATATATATATATTCTCTAAACTGTATATTAAACTTAGGTTATGCCTACGCATTGTTTTCATTTAATTTCAATTTACTTTTAAAAAGCATTTGTTTTTGTTTTCAACAGGTTTTTGCTAATTGAAAAATCAAATTTTCCAAAAGGGAATGAGATGTTACAATTGGTGTTGATTGGGCCTTTAAATGGGGCGTGGTAGTGGGCGTGTCTCAGCTGAATTTCACAACAAAATTATAAATATATGTTCACATTTCTCTTCTTATTTGTTTCGTTTCGTTATTTGCTTTGTTTAGTTTAGTTTTTTTTTTTTTTTTTTTTTGGATTCCCATTTTTTTGTTTTGTTTTTTGCTTTTCATTATATAAATATTTCGTATTGCAAATATACAAAGATTTCTCTGACTGCCTAATGCACATCGATCGAGCCTAAAGAGCGTGCGAGAGGAAAGTGTATTAATAGCGTCTGTGTACATTGAAATTTTTATAGGGCATCCAATACAGCTGTATATATATATATATATATATGTATGTGTGTGTGTGGGTGTGTGTGTATTTATGTTTTTGCTAGTGGATAAAGTGGATATTAAGTTGCGCGCATAACTTCAATAAAATATTTTTGCCTTTAACAACTTTAAATTAGATATTAAAAAAATAGATGTATACATATATATGTATATGCATAGGTATATATATATATATATATATATACGTACATATAAATATATATATTTTAGCTAACGCTAGCCATTGAGTTGTTGTTGTTCTTGTTGCGGAAATCATAAGCGTTTTCCGTTTGGCATTCAATCCGCACTCAGAGGAGATGCGTTGACCTTCTTGCCCGTTGTCGCGGCCGCGGCCGCAGCCGCAGCTGGAGGCGTGGGCAGCGCCACGTCCGTTAGTTCATCATCTGACACCAGTTGTAACCGCTGCTGCGGCTGGGGCTGCTGTTGCTGTTGTTGTTGCTGCTGCTGCTGCTGCTGCTCTTTTTGTACGTCTTGCTCATTCTTCAGCGGCTGTTCCTCGTTCAGATCCAAATCCATATTACCATCGCCCGCTGCATGCTGTACAGGCTCCATCGTTCCAGTTCCTACACCAACGTCAGTTAAGCTGCCACTTGCTGGGCCAGCGTTAAGCAGCGGCGGCGGTGTACTGGATAGCATGGCCACTGGCGAGGCACTTGTCGTGGCTGCCGCAGCGCCATCGCCCATCCCTCGCTCCCGTTCGCCAGCAGCGGCTGCACCAATCGCATGACTCTCGTTGCTCGGCGTCATCGGCGAGTTGGGCAGCGGAGAGTCAAGCTGTTGCTGGCTGAACTCCTGGTTGGGGCTCTCCCGCGTAAACAGGCCCATTTTGGATTCAGCCTGGGCGCCCGTGCTGCCAATGGCCGCACCTTCGCTGTCCGTGCTGCTGCTGATCAGCGAGTGGGCGACGGTGGGTGCAGCGGGCCCACTGACCAGATGCGGCGGCGCATGGAGCGGCACGTGCTGATGC
Organism: Drosophila aldrichi; assembly: GCA_035045965.1. Classification (NCBI taxonomy): domain Eukaryota; kingdom Metazoa; phylum Arthropoda; class Insecta; order Diptera; family Drosophilidae; genus Drosophila; species Drosophila aldrichi. The sequence continues at coordinate 9,824,066 of JAWNOM010000484.1, read as the reverse complement.
TGATGGTGCGACTGCTGCTGATGCTGCTGCTGGGTCACATGGTAGCGCGGTATGTCGGCCTTGCGCCACAGCGTAATCTCCTGTTGCTTGAAGTACCGCCGGTCCTCGGTGTCCATCAGCACCAGATTGAGGAAATACTTGACCGAAAACTTCTTGTTGATGTCCCGCATGGTCGGCGTTAGATTATAGCCAGCCAGGAATACTCGTATGGGTATGCTTTCGCCTTTCACCGGCGCTCCATCCATGATCTCGTACTTGGCAATCGTTTCGTTCTCATTGAAGATGTTGGGGCCCGTGCCGGTCGTCTCTCTCTTGATGATCGCAATCTCCATGTGCTTAATCTTGATCCGGACGAGCAGAAAGTAGATTTTCCCAATGATTGTATCCTTCAGATGGTATTTGCTCTTGTTGTACTCGAACTCAATGTGCAGACAGTCCTCGATGCCAACCTCCATTTTGATGGGATTATTCATTTCCGGATAGCTGCAGAGCGTGTGCACCGCAATGTCCACCTCCCGCGTGATATCGCTAATCCTTCGCACAATTGTCGCCCGCAGAAAGTAACGCAGGCGCACATTGGAGCCGGCATAGACCTCGAACTGTTTCTCCACATTGGGAAAATCGAAGGGATAGCTGTTGTTCTGGATCAGATCGCCGGGACGGGCTAACGCCTTCGCAAGGCACTTGAACTCGTGATGATTACCCCGATCATAGAACAGTTCAATTTGTCCAATAAACTCAATCTTAATGCCCTGATGCTCCAGTTTGCTGCCGGGCTTCTTCAGCGTCACATTCACCTGAAATGCAAGGGAAAAATTCATATATACGTATTAAGAATTAAAACAATACAATTTTGGATATAATCACAAAATAACTTGTTACAATTTGCCTCGCTTAATCACAGCAGCTGCTTCAGCTGCTGATAACCGACTTGATGGGCGGCAACGGAACGGAAGCCACGCCTACCGCCTACAGCTTACAGCGGTCGCTGCCTGCAGCCACAATCAAGACTCGCCCGCCTATAGTTATAGTCTCTGCCTCTGCCTCTGCTTCCGCCTCCGCCACAGTTTGTGCCCGTGCTTATGTCTTCGCCACTGCAGCTGCTTACCTTGCCGGAGACGGTTTCGCCATCGTAGAAGAGCAACATCTTTTCCACCTTGCCATCCTCGCCTTTGACCTCGGCGGTCTTCCTGTTCTCTGCTCCATCGAAGACAATTTCAATTTCGGCTGATTGGCCAAAGCCCAAGAAATTCATTATTGATAAAAAATTCGGCGGCCCTTTTTTTATTATATTATTTTTTCGTTTTATTTTACTACACTTTGGTTACACTGCAAGAGAGCAGCAGCAGCAAGGTTGTAACTCTGTTATTTTGGAATGTTTTTGTTTGCTTGTACTTAAACGCTTTAATAGGCCCTAATTTCTTCTATATGTATATGTAATTATATATATTTATATGTATATATATATATATATATATATATGTCTGTTTATATATTTGTATGTTATTTATTTTGGTTTTTTGTTATAAAACTTTTATGTGTACGCTGCCTGCAACTGTAATTTATTGGGCGTTTTTATGTGTGTGTTTGTGTGCGAGACCGTATGTGTATGCATGCATGTGTGTGTGTGCTAGCTGATATTGGTGTGTCAAAAAAAAATTGTCGGCGATTAATCGCAGAAAGAAGAACAACAAATACGGCAAATAAATGCTAATCGAAATATCGTTAACAAGCAACACTGTTAAATCCGAATAGCCGGCTTCTCAACAGTGTTGCTATCAACGATATTTACTTTGGGTTGCTGTTGCAGCCCTGGTCATTAGAGTTTCAAAAATTTATTTTTGTTCATCTGGACCAGAAGTCTAAAAAAATATTGTTTTTGATAAAAAAAAAATATATATTGAACGCACGTCGCTTATCTCTAGACAAGAGCCCACTCACAACGTCTACCAGGTCCCTGCACTTTAGGGCACTGACCCAGGCTCGATACGCAATTCCACAGAAAGTCAAAATAATGAAGACCCGCATCAAAAATATTACGGGTTCCATTTACCATATCTGTATGAATTTTATCTTGAGACGTACACTTTGTAAGCTTCTTAATAAGTATTCTCTGACGCAATTGCAATTGTCTGTTTTTACTAAAAAAAAATATGTATTTAGCAGTTGGATTGTTTCATATATGTATTTGTTTTATTTACCATTTCAGGTGCTCGCTGGCATCCTCATATGCCTTTGACTTGGTTTTGGTAACAATCAGTTCCTGAGCCATTCCAATTAGTTTGAAAACAAACATAAGAGCCCGCATTCTGTAGAGCTCCAATAATTTCAGCGACTATTGCAAGGGAACGGACAATTTAAATGAATATCGATATATCGATAAATGGATATTTACCCGCGAGTTCAAATTGCTGTTGCGTTCCAAAAGCTTTTCGGCTAGTAATTTGTTGTGTTTCAATCGTGCCGTTATCCGATTTGTTTTGAATGTCTGCTGCCGCAGTCTTTGCCGCAAAAAATGCAACTCCAACTTGAACTTGACCAGAGTATTATTCCGCTCAGACAACTGTAGTTTAAGGCCAACCAGTTGGCAGATTATTGCCTGATGCTCACTCCTTAGTTTGCAGCTCCCAGTCAAACGCTTGCTGGACATCTCGCCAGCATCCGAGATACATTTGATAAATTTATTATTCAGAATCTTACGCTCCAACAATATCAGTTCGTAGCAATATATTTGCTGGACAGCTAAAAAGATCTGTAAAGAAATTCGATTTGAATAATAACAGCAATTGGAGATCTGATGATGTCATCTCATTACTCACCAACTTCTTCAATCTGCATGCCGTTTTGGTTACCTGGACACAATCCTTGTTGAGGGATCGCCACGCGTCCAGCCAGTTACGCATCATACACTCCATGGGTACCAGCATTAGGGCCATGCCCAAGCTTCCCCCACTCTATCTCTTTTTATATATATGAATGTATGTTTTAATTATTACTATACATTTCTTTGTGCTACGAACATTAAAGGTAAATTTTGTTTCCAATTTCGAATTTTGAAATATGTAAAATATTTTGGATTTGTGAGTAGACTTAAAATCAAGGCCAATTTATAGTACAAAATAGATTTTAGACGTCTGTTTATCAATATTTGGAGTTGCTGCTTCCACACTTTACCAGATATAGTGAACATGGCTCGCGAAGATCTATAGAGTAGTCGCTCACTTTCTAAACTGCACCTTAGGCTAGGATTAACTCCGAGGCTATAATTCACATTTAACTAAAAGCGATACTATATATAGTATGTGCATACAATAGTATCTTCAGATTGGCCACGCCTCTAGTAGGTGTAGCAGAAAAATGGGGATATCTTCCAAATCTAAAGTAACTTATAGTGATTTCTGTTATTTGTTATAATATATTTAGCATAGATTTGAGCTTTCTTTTATTTCAGTTTATATTCAATACAAATTTAGTTGCTTTACTTATAATATCAGAAAAAGAAACGCTGTGATAAAAAAAAAAATATATATATTTATTATACATTCTAATTTTTTCAATTTTGCCACGATACAATTTTGGATGATAATATCAAGCAAAACGGATATATATACATACGTGTATATAAATATACAGGGGTTACAAAAAAAAAATATATACGGGCGTATTTGAAGAACGGTCACGAGTCAATTGTTGTAGCCGTTCACACACAATAATACTAGGATACATACCTACACATAAATATATAGCTATATATATAAGCATGAATCTCTTGTTGCTGGCATAGGGTCGATAATCTCTGTGGTGTTTAGCGCACCTTGGAGTATGGCTGCAGCAGCTGGGCCGTCCAGGCCTGGCGATCCGGTACGTTTTCGATTTGATCGCGCCCCAGGCACTTGCCCTGTGAGAGGAGCTCGGCGAACTGGGCCACGATGGGATCGCGATTGCAGGAGGCGACAGCGGTTACGGTGTCGGCATGATTTACATAGTAAGCAACAAATTTCATATCCTCGATGCTGCCATCGATGATGACTTCCTTGTAGCTGCCATAGCCCGCATAGCGTATGCCCTTGCCAAATAGCAGGGTGAAGAAGAAGGGCACCGCCTCCATCTTCTTGATGGTGCCGCACATGTTGATCGCCGCAATCCGGCCGTGGTACTGGGCCAGCTGGTAGTGGCCGATGTTGACGCGCGACTGGGCCAGGCCGTAGATGTGGGCGTTGGCAATGTCGCCGCCCACATAGACATCGGGCACGTTCGTCTCCAGAAAGTCGGTCACGTCGATGGTGCCGTTCTCATTGACGCGCACACCAGAATCGGCCAGGAATTCGGTGTTCGGCTTGGAGCCGGTGCCCATGATCAGTAGATCACATGGTAGGGTCGACTCATCCACCAGGTCCACCTCGATCAGTACGCCCTCCTCGTCGCCAATGATGTTCGTGATGCCGCTCTCCATCAGCATGGTCACATTGTTGTCCTGGAACAGCTTCATGACACGGGCCCCAATCTCTTCGCCAAAGGCCGCCTTCAATGGAACGGTGTCGCGCCCGATTACCGTAACGCTGGCCACCCTCGAGACCAGCGCCGCGGCCACCTCCAACGATATGAAACTGGCGCCGAGGCAGATGACTCGTGATTCTGGCGTTACCAATTCGAATAGCTCCTGGGCTTCCTTAAAGTCGCGCACCGTCCTCACCATCTCCAGGTCGGCGCCGGGAATGGACGGTTTTCTAGCTTGTCCGCCGGTGGCTAAGTAGATCTTGTCATACTTGACCACATAGCCATTGGAGCAGTGCAGTTCCTTCTGTGCCGTGACCAGCTTCTCGGCACTAACGCCCTGCCACACCTCGATGTCGTGATCCTTGTAGAACTTCTCATCACGGAACTGTATGCTATCGATGGCGATGCCCGCAAACTTGCAGACCTTGACGCGATCGTACGGCAAATAGGGTTCACGGCACACCAGAATCAGGCGGCCGGTGAAGCCCTCCTGTCGCAGTGTCTCCACGCAAACGGCACCCGATGGCCCGCCGCCGACAACAATATAGCAGCGCTCGTCCTTTGGATTACGCTTGGCCATGCTCTTGAGACGCTTGGACTTCTCCAGATCGGTGCGCTTCATGCGCACCATCACCTGGCCCTCATCGCTGACGTTTACCTTGTAGCAGGGCAACGAGTCAAGGCCGGGAAAGTCCTCAATATCGCCCGTCTCCAGGTTGAAGCAGGCGCCATGCCACGGACAACGGATGCGCCCCACGCCCAGTGCGCCCGTGTGCATCGGTGCCCCGTAATGGGTGCACTTTGAGCCAATGGCATGGAGTCGGCCTTGCTGCTTGACCAGCAGCACGCTGGTGTCCTCATCAAAGTCCACCTGCTTCATGCTATTCTCGGCCACTTCGCTGGCCTTGCAGACGGCCACTTCCTCGGTGTACTCCGATTCTTTTTCCACTTGGCTGACGGCGAACATCTTCTCGCACTTCGATTGATAGGAGCCGGCGGGACCTGTAAAGCAGATTAGCAATCAAATTGTATTCGAGAATGGGAGCGTGGGCAAAGGCCAAGGCGAGGCGAGGGCACGGCGGGACGGCTTAATGTTACGGCTTAACGAGTTTAACGAAATCAACAACATTTAATATGACTTTTTCCCGTTTTCCCGATTGTGTGTTGTTTTTTTTTTCGGGTTTTCTTATTGTTTTTGTTTTTTATTTTTATTTTTTATAGTTCAACTTAAATATTCGAGTAGAAAGTGTCGCCTGCTGCTTCGGCTGGCATAGAAAGCAGCCGCCCAGGTGAGCAGATGAGCAGGTGAATGGCTCTCAGTTGTTAATATGTCGTCACTGCATTCAGAACTCTATACAACGCTGCTCTGCCTGTCACTGTTGCTGCTGGGCGCAGCTGCAGCAGGAGTCGAGCAACTAGGAGACAAGCAACAGCAGAAGCACCAGCACCAGCAGCAGCAGCAGCAGCTGGAGCTAAAGCTGAGCGCACTGCGTGTGCACAAGCAGCTGCTGCAGGCGGAGCTCGCCCGTCTATATATGGGCACATTTACGCCGGAGATGCCGATGCTGGTGGAGGAGCTGCAGCAGCGACAGCGAGACATACAGCGGCAAATCGACAAGTTGGAGGGCAAGGCACACCAGCAGGATGCACAGCAGCTGGCGCTCAATCTGGCAGCCGACTTTGAGTTTCTGCAGCACAAACTGAACGAGCTCAAAGTTCAACTGGATGCCTTGCAGGCCAACCGCACCAGCAGCACTACCAGCATCAGCACCAGCACCACCAAACACGAACTAACCCGCGAGGTGGTGCACAGCAGCACGCCTCGAGCTCCAGTTGGCTCCTACTTCTTTACGCCGCTGCTGGCCATGCCGGAATCTGGGCCCAGCGGCGGCATCTCCCAGCCGGAGCCGAACGCCACACCCTCGCTCATCAAGCGGGTGCTGGCCATGCTGCGACCCAATGCAGCCAGCTCGACGTCTTCCAGCCCAGTCAGCTTGCTGCGTGGCAGCCAATGGTCGGAGTCAACAAGCCAGCAGCAGCAGCAGCAGCAGTTGCAGTCGCAACAGCAGCAGCAGCATCAGGTGCAGCTGCTCAATGCGGAGGAGCTGCTCTCACAGCTTCAGTTGCAGCGGCAATTCCTAGACGATGCCATCAAGCGTATGGAGCTGCTGTCCGTTAAGCAGAGCAACAAGTTCTAATTGGAATCATATAAGATTATATTTATCATAGCTATAAGTTGACTTTTTTTTTTTTTTGTCTGCATGTGTTTTTTTTTTCTCAATAAAAGTTTTTTTTTTAACCAGTTGTGGAACGAATTGCAAGCCGGAATTAGTTCAGAGCGGAACTAGCTATATACGTTAATTAAGAGCTCTATAGCCAAGGGACAATGTTGGAGCCACAAATCAGGATTCGGCAATAGGAACTATGCAAGAATTAAAATGAAATAATTGGTTCAGCACTTCCAAACCGCTGGAACTAAAGCTAATGGCAATTGAACAAATGTTCTCAAATAAAATTCGAATTGAAATTTATCACTATTTTCAACGAAACGGAACTAGTTCCTAATCGAAAAGCTTTACATTCAACCAACAATAGATATGAGATCTACAACGGAAATATATCTCAGGATAGAACAATAGTTCGACAGGATTTGACTCGACGCTATTAAAACTTTCAAATGAAGTGAGTTTTATGATTGCAATTTGATATCTCCGATGATTAACAAGATGATTTGCAAATATTTCAAGTGCTAGACATAGGTTTACTGATAAGAACTGAATAATCACGAATGTTAGATAAAATTTGAACATGCCGCATGTGAACCGAACTGCTACATATTTAGTTGTCGAGGCTGATCGGAATGATGATTATTTGCATATATGTATGTATGTATACTCGTATATGTAGAATCAGCCGTAAAGCAAATCGAAGGAACTTTCACTTTTTTGGGCCGTCTTTATAAATGGGTTTTGCAATGACCGCAGATAAATCGATATGTCTTCAAGGGCAGAGCAAAGTTAAAAATGCGCTGCGTCATGTTGGCATGTAAAGACGCCTATTTCCATGTCTAATCAAATAATCAATAGGGCGGAGCCCAAAACTAGATGACGGCTAGCAATGTGACGATGACTTATAGCTTAGGCAATTGAAATGGTTAATGGAAAGGCATAGGTATAGCTAAATGATGAACAGAGATTAATATATACACATATATATATATGTGTAGATCTAGATATGGATAATGATGTAGCTAGATATAATCATCAAGTCAAAGAAAAATGGATCATCGCGATCAAGATTTAAAGCTTAACGTGTCTCTGATTATCAACCAAAAAATCCTCAGTTGAATTTATCGTAGCATGATTCTCTTTGCAATTATCTAACTTCTGGGATTATAAAAGAACTAAAGAACTAGTTGCCCTTGAGCTAAAGGAACCGCACTCCCATCAACAACCTGGGACACTTGGGCTATAATATTTGTGTAACTGATAGCAGCTGGCGTGACTTAGCCTATTAATAAAACAACTACGAAAATACCTCCAAATTGTAGAGGTTTATAGGTTTGCCTATAGCACATTTTAAATTCATAATTATCGATTGCTTTTAACGATTATAATCGATCCGAAATTACAGTTATCTTAGTTTTTCGTGTAATATTTTTATTAAAGTTAAAGCATACGCAACTACCTTATACAAATTTAACTTCTGGCATACCTTTACCTTTGATCGATAAGAAAAGCTGTAAATTTGGGTTTGCGAGCAGGTAAAAATAACTTTTAATTAATTCCTGGTTTTTTTTTTCCTTTTCTTTTTCATAGATTCATTTTAACTCATTCGAAAATTCCAAATGTGCGTCATGTGAGTTTTGGTTCGACTAGCAGATACCCTAACTACCAAAAGAGGCAAAATTTAGTACTACTGAATGGAATAACATAACTACGATACATCACAGATAAAGCTAAGATCATATCTATATACGTACATATATTCTCATTCTTGAACACATTGATGGGCCGCACCGATCTATCCAGATTCACACCTGTTTTCGTATTGCTATGCTTACCTGTTGCATGTGTAAGCAAAAAAAATGCCTATACCTGTTTTATTTACTTTTTATGAGTATATTCAAAACACACGCAAGCCAGCCCAACAAAATGACGTCATAATTTTAGACTACAAAAAAAATAAGAAAAAACCCGAAATGCAAGGGAAAAGAACAAGTTAATGAATCAGAGCTCAGCTAAAAATCGTAATAAGTTAGTGTAAATAACATGAGTAGAGCGTAAATTCAGAGTAAATTCACAAACACACACACAGACACGTCTTGGCCTTGTCATATGCTCTAAACAATTGTAATAGTAAATGTATAAAAAAAAACAATAAGCAAGACAAAACAAAACTAAGCAAAATGTGTTTCTGTTTCTTGGTCTTAGCCTGGTTTACCCACAAGCAACAATCCGTTTGATTCGTAAAGCGTTGACGGCTTTTTCAGCTGTTTGTGTTGCTGTTATTGTTATTGTTATTATGTCTATAAAAAAAAAACGCCGCTCGAAAGCTTAAATTCGAGATAAACAGAAATTGCCGCCGTTCCAGCTAAGTTGAGAGCGTAAACTGAGAGATATGCTGAGTGGGTAGATGAAGAATGACTGGGCCGAGCAGAACTATGTACATATGAATATATTTAACAGACCTCTCACTCTCTTCCGACTAGCTGATGCTCTTTCACTATTATTGATTCATAATTAAACAATTGCCGATTGGAAAATTGAATATTTGATTGCGTGTCGAAGAGCAATTAGAGACAATTAGAAAGGTAAACGAAACTCATTACGAGACGAGTAAGACAGTAGGGGAAAGAGAATGAGAGAGAGAGAGAGAGAGAGAGAGAGAGAGAGAGAGAGAGACAGAGAGACAAAGAAGTAGAAATGAAATGAAATATACATACATATATGAAAATACATGTTGATATATCATAGACATATGTAGATACATTTCTGAAATAGGAAGCACACACACACAGTCTCACATTTCTTTTCATGGAACAGACATAATAGATAATTTCGCGATATATGTATGTCGATAAATACGGATTTACATGTATCTAATTTCGCTCTCTCTCTCTCTCTCTTTCTCTGTCTTACTTTACTTTCCATGGAACAAAGTCATAATATATAGGGACTAGAGCGTTTTTGTTTAGTCTTCTAGTACATACACACATACAGCTGCGAAAAATAAAATAGCACCACTTGCATATGCAGACTTTGAGAAGCTCTCCTCGATACATTTATCAATGTATTGATCTAATTTTTTCACTCACTTAAGCAGAAAACAATTAGTTATTACAGCAAAAAAGAATTATCGCAAAAATATTCATAGTTTTTAAATAATTCAAAAAAATCTCAAAAAAGTCCAAAAAACGCCGAAAAAAATAATAGCACCACTTTTTCATTTTTCACTAAAAATTATTTTTAAAAATAAATTAAGTCAAAATCTCTACCCTATAGTTAAAAACAAGTGAAAATACAAATATTCTGTAAGTTTAGTATTTGGTTGTGTTGCTTTTATTGGCAATTAAGGCTGCACAGCGCCTAGGCATGCATTCACCCATGTCCTGGCATCGTTTGAGTGGAATTTCAGCTCAGGACTCCTCAACGACTTCCCAAAACGTCTTTTCATTAGTTGTAGTAAATTCAGAAACTATTTTTTTAACATTCGCCCAAAAGTTTTCCATTGGATTTAGCTTTGAGACTGCGCAAGCCACGCCATAAGGTTGATTGAATTCTCCTGGAACCATTCCTTCGCATTATTACAGGTGTGTTTTTGGGGTCTTTGTCTTGCTGGAAGATGCATATTAGTAGCATATTGTATTTAGAGTCACTTCTTCCAAAATATCAGCATAATCATGTCGATCCGTTATGGTGTTGGTCCAATTAATTGAGCCTACACCATAGTACGAAAAGCCGCCTCATGCCATTACACTTAATATGCCATGTTTAATGGTTTTTTGACCTCTAGGGTTGAATTCTGACTTCTGTGGACGTCTCACGTAGGACTGCGATCCTTTTCAAACAAACATTATCACCTGACTTGCATCAGACCAAAGAATGCTAACTCCATTCCTGCGTAGATTAATTTTTGTGTTCCTTTGCGAACGCCACCCGTTTGGAAATGTGTTTTATATTCAAATATGGTACTTTTTTTGAACGGCGAGTATTCAAATCGTGATTTCTTAAGTATCTTCGTACTGTTTGGTCCATTGCTGATATGTTTAGGTCCTTTTTCAGTTGAGTAGCCGACTTAAAAGGATCCTTTTTACTCTCGAGTGACATGATGTTGGGTCAGGGCTCAACGCCGTTTGCACTTTTCATCACTTTTTCGAATTTTTTTTATGGATTAATGCATTGTAGATCATTTCATTTGAACAACACATCAGACGACCAACTTTCCTGTGAGAATTTCCAGCTGAGATCAACTTTTTGAGGAGATTACCTTGTTTGGAGGTGTAATGCCTCCCAAGACCCATTTTTTGCGAATTTGTAAAAATTTTGTAAATTATTTAAACAAAATAGATATAAAAACAACAATTCTCATCAATATGTGCTTTGAAGATATGCAACTCTGCAAAAAATAACAGTTTTCACTCGAAAAAGTTAAGTGGTGCTATTATTTTTTTCGGTGTTTTTTCGACTTTTTTAAGAATTTTTTAAATTATTTAAAAACTATGAATATTTTTATGATAATTCTTTTTTGCTGTGATAACTAATTGTTTTCTGCTTAAGTGAGTGAAAAAATTAGATCAATACATTGATAAATGTATCGAGGAGAGCTTCTCAAAGTCTGCATATGCAAGTGGTGCTATTTTATTTTTCGCAGCTGTATGTCTCGTTTCGTTCTTCAGCCTCATAATACCTGAATTCTGATCCGGATTGGGCGTAATTTTGCCAGTTGTTTTGTATTCCTTACAGACCATGGAACCCATTGTGTGTATTTGTTTATAATTCGAATATTTCGGTGTGTTCTCCGAGCACTTCAAATGCCTTATATAATGCGCTTCAGTAAATCTATATAGAAGAGAATAATACTGATAAAAATCAGATCAGAAATTAGATAATCTACATATATAAGTACATACCTATGTGTCGCCAATGAATATAGAATTGGTTTTTTTAGCGTATGCGCTAGGCGATAACTGTTTGGTAACCTAAGATGAAATAAATGAAATAATACAAAATTAGTTAATCAAAATTACAGCACTACAAAAAAATAAATAAATAAATATATCGAAAACAATGGAAATCTCGCACGCCCATCTCCCACTCGTTAATTAGCTGTTCATGTAGGGCATTCACTGTTCGCTCATTGCAACGGATTCAGTAGTTCACTCATGGGCAACCTTTAGAAAGAGTGAGTGTGTTAATGATTTCTTCGATTACGACATATTGCCTGTTGCACTCGCACACTCGCCCGCTCTACTGCTCTCCCGCTCCCACACTCTCCCATTCACACCGTCTTTGAGCACGCGCACGCTCTTTCTCTCTCGATATCTCGCCAGACATTCGGCTTCTTTAGTTCACAAACCAAAACAAAATAGAACAAAAAAAAAACGAAAAAATAACGTTTATGGCAAAGAATGTGGAAAACAAACCCGGCACAACAGACTGATGGAACAGGTATCAAAAGCGAAAGATATGAACGCGCTCCCGTGAACAGTATCTTTCGTCTTCTTAACACACGCACTGGACGAAACTACGGGGTTTTCTTCTTATTATTATTATTATAATTATTCTTTTTTATGGAGAACACACGTCCGTGCTCTGCGAGCTGCGAATCGAGTATGCGGCACAAACAAATACAAATTTTTTATGTAGAAATAGCAACTTCGATAGTAACCGACGCGAAGCCGTCGAGCGTTTACATGTGTATTGATTGTGCTGCCGCCGCACATGCACACACATACGCTCTGTACAGCTGTGTGTGCGTGTGTATGAGACATTTAGCTTTGGTCAAAATTGGAGCCCATACAAGCGGCGAAGCAAACGCTTCGACCTTGTCGCCGCTCTCCACACAACAACAACAGCAACAACAATAAGAACAAGCACATTGCACAGGCAACAAGCGGTTACCACACCCCTTCGCTACCTTACCCGCCGCTGCCCAGCATTTACCGGTTTGGAGCAACAACAGCAGCAGCAGCAGCGGCCGCAGCAATTGCCAATTAAGTGAGAACCACAACTGCCAGGTGTTTAGCCTTCAAGTGATTTGGCCATATCAACGTTAGTCAGCGCTCACCGTAGCGAGCAATTTGTAAGCTATGCGTAAACTACATATGTATGTACATATGTATGTACATGTATACATACTTAGCCTAGCGGATCTAATAAACAAAAGACAAACGCAGCAAATAAATAATTATCAAAAGCAATCATCAATTAATTACAAGTACTCTAAAAACATAGTCAACGAACAGAAATCATTTGTAATATAGTTTTGTCATTGATAAAATTATTTAAAGATTTCTGCAAGCTTAGCTGTTTGCCTTAATGATCTTTCACTGTCTTCCTCATATGAACAGTTACTGGTTCATTCATCTCTCTCTCTCTCTCTCTCTCTCTCGCTCTCTGCCTGCCTGTAGCTAAGTAATTGGGACACGAAAATGATACTTTTTGTATAAATGTACATATGTATGTAACTGAAGCACTTTTTCAATCTGACTGCCAATTTTAATTAACATTAAACTAAGTGTTGTTAGCTGATTTAATTCGTTTTGCTTTTGTTTGAGGCATATGTGGGTTTTTTTATTTTGTGCATTCAATCGTCACGTCGCTGATAAGGCGGCTTTTCGAAATAAGTATGAGGAATATGCGCAAGTCAGTGGTATTCGTAATTATCTATACAAATGAATACAACATGTGCATTATTTTATATATGTAGTTGTTGTAAGTAACTTACATGTTTTTTATTGAGCATATTAGTGGTCAACGTTTGTTTACATATGTCTAGAGCTTTTGTTGTTGTTTGTTAATTATCGGTAGAAAATGAATAAATCGAATTACAGCAATAACATCGATAATCTACCAAAACAGCTGTTCACTTCTGTTAAGTTAACATCAGCAAGCAGCTAGTACACAAATTTTACGACAGGTGGCGCATCAACACTATAACGCGCCAAATTCAAAAAGTAGCTTTTGCACTGTTATCAAGCAAGCAACAAGAGCATCGATATGTACTTATATATGTACATATATGTATATATGTATATACAGCTACATACAAATTGATTAAATTAAGCTTTAATGTGAGTTTAGCTCTGAAAACTGTGCTGCAACACAGATTTAGCTTCTTCAACAATTTGCCTTTGCCTTTGGCTATGCGTTTGCTAAACAATAAACAAACGAATTAATTAAAATTAATTGATATTATTATTGCAACTATTTGTAAGTGCTGTTAATATGTATATTGTATAAAGGTCAGCCGCATGTCCACCAACATGATTCCATTTATTTTTATATTGTCAATGATTAATTGATTACTACTTCTGATTAAAATATCGGTTTATTGTAGTCCTAATCTATATATATATATGTATATATATATATATAGGTAGGTATGTATATATGTACATATATATATGTACATATGTACATTAAGCAGTTGTTATTTGTTTACAGCTGGCTCCACGCGTTGCCCAAGTGATTGCCGTGTGCCGATTACACATGTCGATTTCCACACACACACACACAGAGCGCCAATTCATGGAGCCATGCAACAACTGAATCTCACTAGATTAGGTTCAAAGGTCACAGCCTGACACACACAAGCACACACACACAGAGATAGAGAGCAGCTCCCAGCCATTCTCTTACTTTTATTAACATGATTTCTATTCACGTTTCAATTTTCTTTTTTTTTCGGCTGCTGGTGCATTGTCCCCAATTGCGTGGCAACTCTGGCCAAGGTCGCGCCTGGAGACGGGCCGACAACCTCTCGCAGTTCAAATGCCTAATTCACAGTTAGGTGCTGGCAGCCAAGTACCGCTATATTATGTGTGTGTGTGTGTGTGTGTGTGCATTTAATTTTTTTTTTTTTTTTTTTTTGCACTGCATGTGTGCTGCGTAGCTCTGTTCCGTTAGGCACAATTTTATTTGCCTGCTTCTTCTTCGTCCTCTTCTTGTTGTTTGCTTGTTGTTGTTGCTTTGGGGAATATGTTAACCTTGGAAGCGTGCACCGTGTTACAATAGTGGCACTTAAATAAATGCATAAATTCATATGTATATACTATATACATACATACATATTTTGTGATTTTTTTTTTCCTGTTGAGATTTAAATTTAATTGTTTAATTATATACCTATCGATTGAAGAATATTTATTTCATGTACAATGTAATTAATTAAACCTAAAGTAAACTAATAATATAAACCTTTTCATTTTTCACTTCACTTTTCACTTTTACTGTACAAAATTGTTTAAAAGTTGTTTGATTTTAACAAAATAAATTGATTGATGCGTTTTGTGCCACTGTGCAATGGCTCTTGCAGTTCATTGGCAGCTGTCTAACATGGCTTACACATCCTGGCCATGAACTCCAGTCTTCTCTCTCTCTCTCTCTCTCTCTCTCTCTCTCTTTTCGCCTCGCAGCAGCCGAATGTGTGTCTATGCTCGTTGGCGGCATTTTCTGCGGCTTAAGGTCGAATCCCATTGAGGCTGTTGTTGTTGTTGTTGTTGTTACTGTTGTTGCTTTTGCTGTTGGCACAGGTCAAGCGGTCGTTCGTCAGTTTATTGACTCACGCGATAATTTCGTATTGTTTCAGATTTTTTTTTTTTTTTTGTCAACGCCTTAAAAATTCAATAATAAGAAATTTGCTCCAGGCGTGATTGAAACACTAACAGATACTCTGCATGTACAAGCATAAAGAGGGAGAGTGAAAGAAAGAAGCAGAAAGGTAGGGAGAGAGTAAGAATGAGGCAGGAATGGAGGCAGGCAAGAAGAGAATGAGAGAGAGAGAGAAAGACGTTTGACGTATGAATAATTCTCAAGCTATACTCCAAAATAAAAATTGATAATTCATTTATGGTCACACTAAAGTAAACTATGTATCTAAAAAATACCATGCAAATATTTTGTCATTCACCAACAAAGGGTAAAGTCAAATGGAGAAAAAAAAACGAACCAAAATAGTAGTCTTAGTAGGCGATGACATATGTATGTAGAAGTCATTCAAATAAAAAACATTTAGGGCTGTCATAAATCACAATCGTTTCTAAACTCGAACAGTAAAGTTAGAGGAAAATTTTCTCAAATTTTTACATAATTTCGGCTTTATTTTATATTGTTGAAACTCGCGAATTTAAATTCACGGAAAATACGAAACGAAGTTGAATAAGAAGAATAGAAGAGCAAAAGAGGAATTGGATTCTCGAAAACTTCAAGCATGCCAGATATACCGCTTATTGTTGATGATGATGCTAATGTGGAGCCTGAAATCTCCGATGAGCCAATCATAATCACATTGTACGACGGCGAAATGCCGTACGAAGTATTCGAGCAGATAATGGACGAAGTGCAGAATCACCCGGATGCCAATATAACCATCATCTACATATCACTGCAATTTATGTTATAATCGATTCGCATCAATATCGTTTTGGGGGCTGCCACAAACTGCAATTGGTCATTTGAAGCATGCTCATATACATATATACCCTGTAATATTTTTTTTTTTAGAACTGTTGCTATGCATTTTTGAATAACAATCGATTTGCTTAGCGAAAATGCAAAGTTCAAATAATTTGATAATGTTTTGTTATTTGTTTACATTTGTTGTTGTGATTGTTGTTTTTATTATTATTATTACTGTTTCTGCTGTTGTTGCTGCGAATGTCTGGAATGGACCCTCGTCTAGGCTCTAGTATCGCACCGCCCGCCAGCATCCCAGGCACCCGCTTTTCGCTTCTGGGTCAATAATCTGCGTCTGAGTCGCCGTCGTGTTGCATTGGCGCCCACTTGTCGCTCATGTCAATCAATGAAGATCCAATTTTAGCACAAGTAAACAATATAGACATATTGCCCGCTGGTCAGCCTCTGGCCGATCCATCATCTCACTCTCGACATCATCAGCAGCGACAGCATCAAATGCATAGTAGACGAGAATTCCATCTATACTCCAGCTGGGGTAGCCGCCCACAAATCTTATCAGCTCCACCTCCAACATCTCATCTCTCTCTTTCTCTCAATGTATCTGTGTATATACATATATATAATCTAGTATATATCTATGTATATACTAGACTGGACATCAGAAGTCTGTCCCTGTAGCTCGCTAGACTTTCTGATTTTGCTGAATTGTACAAAATTCTGTTTATTATTATACATATATACCATATTATTATAGATTTCCCTTAGTTTTCTGTATATCTCACATAATTATGATAATATTAATAATAATATCAATAATATTATCATTATATGCTATTTTTCATGATTTCTGACTTAGCCGAATTTTGTATATTCTATCCTCAAGTTCCAATCTAAAGTAAATACATATTTCGTAATTCAACTGATCAAATTTCTCCCACTATTTACATGAAATACCCACTATTTTAAATGATTTCACATTATTTCTAATAATTTGTCGTGTATGTTTTCCTCCTCAATGTAATCCAATTGAATTGATGTACGTACATTAAAACCATTTTCCCGTTTAGAAATTGCCCCCATTTTTATTCAATAATTTCGCAGGCAATTCATGAAAAAAATGAAACTCTGAAATTCCCATTATTTTGAGTTAAGCAATTTCCTAGAACTGAATGCATTATTGCAAATGCAACTTCAGCATATGACAAATTCCCTTTATTAGTTGATTTAACTGATTCACCCGATTATCCAATTTCCATCCCTTAATTCCCCCCTCAGCTAAGCTGAGACGCGCATGCAGTCAAAATAGCCGCTGTCAGTCAGTCAATTCGCCGAGTCTTGCTCATCGCTCAGACTTTGAACCCCGTTGCGTACGCAGCACCCGACCCCAAGACCCAAGACCCAAGACACCAGACCTAACACCCAAGAGCCGACGCGCTCCAGACACGACAAGCGCCGACAGCCGACGAGACCCAACCCTCTGCTTATCAACAACAGCAACAGCAACAAACAACAATAACTTGTCAATGTTTCTCAGAGAGTAGATCGCCTTCTCACTCTCGCTCTCTCGCACTGCAGCGCTTTGTCTCTCTGATTGTGCTAAAAATAGGGAGGTCTACGATTGGGCGCGCGCTGTTATTTTTAATGGAAACTAGATCACGTTGAATTCACGTTGCGTTGTTTACGTTTTTATTGCCGTTACGCTCGCAGGCTGCGCTTGTTGTCGCTGCTGCTGCTGCTGCTGCTGCTGCTGTTGTTGTCGCGGGTTTCCGCTCTTATACGGCTGGCTGCAACAAACAACAACAGCAAAGCAACAGCAGCTCAAGCAACCAAAACATCAACATGCCTTATCTGAGAGCATTACCGTTATCAAAGCAGAGCTCGCACACACACACACACACACATTTATTTATGTACGTAATAGTAGATGCTCCACAACAAGCCAAGGACCCAATGCGTACTACGCACCAAAATAAAAGAGAAAAAAGCAATTGTTTAATATTATATATAGGCAATCCTGTTGGGAATGCCCAGTTTTAAATAGAAGAAAATAACAACAGCAACAACGACAATCATAACTAAAGCAAATAATAAACAAGTCTTATCTGCTTGCCCTCTATGCCAATTATAGGCACCAAAACAAATATTTAACTTTAAATTGCTTTAAAATTAGTTGATAGCATAAATACATACATACATACATACATACATAAATAGGCATGCAAATATAAACATATGTATGTATGTAGTACTTACATATGTACATCAAATAGACATTGTGCTTTAGCTCCATAGCAGTGCCAATTGAGTATTATCTCTACAAGCACATCTTACCGTTTACTGCAGCTGCATTCCCCGCCCGACAACCGCAACGCCTAACAGCTGATAATCGGCAAGGCATTCGGCTCAACTGGTTTGCCAACTAGAATTCCCAGAACAGCAACAACAGCAATAACAATAACAACAGCAGCAGCAGCACCAATATCAATAAGAGTGCACAGGTTAAACAATGTTGCTGCTTGTCGACCCCAAACAATGTAGAGAGTGTGGAGAGTGGCATCATAGTACGAGCGTAAGTGAGATAGGCAACCGGAGAGAGCAAGAGTGTGAAAGAGGTTGATGCTGCTGTCTGTCACTGTGATTGGATTCACTCTACATACATACATGCTCACATACGTATGTATGTATGTATGTATGTACATAATTGCTCTTTTTGTTTGCATTGTTATTCGTCGTGTACTCAAGCCGATAACTCACACAAAATGCACTTGCAATATACACACATGTATGTATATCTATGTATGTATGTATGTATGCCTGTGTGTGTACTTTGTTCAACAGCAAATATTATTAATATTGTCATTGTTATTGTTATTAATGCTGAATACAGTACACACATGCATTTCCACACTCATACTGTGCGTGTTTGTGGCTATAGTGACCCCTCGATATTTGCTTTCATGAGCAATAATTTTTAAGGGAGAATTTCAAGAAAATTTCTATGCATTAAATAGAATTTTAGATGCTACACTACTACAGTTGTATTATACAATTTTGTAAATATGTATACATATGTTTTAATGTAAATAAAAATAAATATAAAAAATAAATACCATTAAGTAAAATTTACTTAGCTTTTATTAGTTTTTTGACAGTCTTAAACCCAATGTGCGGACACAGTGCAAAGCACAGTTAGGGCAGCGTAATGCGAATTATGTAGCTATACATACAGACATGCATGTATACCTACATGCACGTACATATATATTTATATGTATGTATATGTGTAGAGCTTATGAATATCAATGCAGAGTTCGACAGAACCGTTACTCGGGTGCTCTGCTCAGTTCGGGTGGCAATCCGATGGATGTTTCAAGAGGCGCTTGCAGCACACAAGAGAATTCTTTTTCAATTCGGCTGTGAAGCAACGAGCAACGAGCAACGAGTGCCTCAAATAAATTTACATTCATACACACACACATGCATACAATGTGTACATATATACATATGCAAGTACCAAAAAAGGAACAGAGGAGCAGCACAAACAATTGATCAACACTGAAGAGCGGAACTAAAATAAACTCGCCATCAAAAGCCAATCGAATTTGGTGCGAATCACTGGACGAACGTTCGTTTGCAGGAAACGAAGAAAATAAAAAAAAAAAAATAAATAAATAAATAAAAATAAGCAGACGGAAAAGCCAAAGGAAAGTCAATCAGACGACAAAGCAAGCGAACAAAGTGCCTTGAGCTAGTGTAAGTGTGTGTGCGTGAGTTTATGTAACTGTATGTACGTGTGTGTGTGTGAGTAGTAGCCTCTGTGCATGTGCGTATGCATGCGTGTATGTTGATTCGTTAAAAATGAGATAACAACAAGACGCACAGCAGTCATAGCCGCAGCCACAGCCACAGTCTGAGTCGAGCGTCTGTGTCTAATTATAGAACACTGGTCGCTAAAAATACAATTCACATCGGTTCGCCCCGTTGACGCTGTGCCTACAGACACAGTCACAAACACTGGCAAACACACAAATCATTAACAGCCAAACCACAACTAACTTAACGAAACGAGAGAGCGCGTGCCAAAAACTGCCACTCAGAGAGAAGGAGGAGCCGAGTAGAGTGCCAGAGAGTGAGAGTGAGAGCGAGAGAGAGGCAAAGAGATAGAGAGCGCGTGCAAGAGGTTACAATTTCGTAATAAGTGTGTAGTCCAAGCAGCTGATTGTTTATTTGATATTACCGATAGCAAGTCACACATACACTCACGCACACACACATGAACTCAACGGCTTGAATAGAGGCGTGTACTGATCGTCGAGTAAACAAAAGGAATCAAAGAAAGAGAAGGGCTGCAACAGCAACAGCACGAAAGCTTAGTCAGCGAAAGCCCCCAACAACAGCAGCAGCAATAACAAGAAGCTACAACAACAACAATTGCAGTAAAAGCAGGAGTCAACGCAGGAAGACAACTGTTACTACGTTTGACTGTGTGAGTGGCCGAGGCAGCCAGAGAGTGCGAGCGAGGGAGAGAGAGCGAGCCCAAGCAGCAGAGCTCAGCGCAGTTTGATATTGGAAAAGAGAGGTGGAGCGAGAGAGAGAGAGAGACAGAGTGAGAGTGAGAGAGAGTGTCGGCCTGTGAGCGGCTCTGTCTGTCTGGTCGGTCTGTGCAAGTCGCTTGATCAACGATCAACGACACGCCGAGCCTGTTCATCAAAGCGCGTTCCAAATCCAAGCCAGACGCATCGTTGGGTCGTGCGCTCCAACGCAAAAAGAAAAAAAAAGAAGAAAAACAAAACCCTCAAACAGTCTGCAGCAATCGGCGATTGGTCGCGGCGTATCAGGACCCCACCGAAACTTCGTACTTGGAGCCGAAACAGAAAACAAAAGCAACTGCAACGGGGACAACAACAAGAACGAAATGCAACAAAATCGCAAAACTGCACGCGAGCTATACAAGAATCGTACTCCAAAGACACGCCCGAACGCACTAGCCCGACTCTCTTAGCCAGCTCGTTAGCCAGGCTCTCAACTCCAACTGAAGTTTATCAATATTGTTTTTTTTTTTTTTTTTCTATATTTTAAAACTTTTTTTTATCGTGTTCGTGTGAATCCCTAAGCAATCCTATATATATACACACACACACACCGTATACATCTATAATTCATATCTATAACTACATATGTAAATGTGCGTAACTGTTATTTAATTTTTTTTTTTTTCGTAACAAAAACAAAAAACAATTGTGATTTTCGAAACTGTGTGATGGCAAAAAGAAACGATAACAAAAAGAAAGTTCCTTAAGAAAGTGATAAAGCTCCAAAAAGAAAGACAACAACAGCAACAGCAACAAAAAATATATATATATAATACATCTATCCATATATATATATCTATATATATATATAGATATAAATTGATATATTTTTATATACATATATATACTTTTTTCGAAAAATATAACATCAAGGATCAGCAATATCTTGATATGCAAAAGTAAGTGAAGCAATTTTATGTGCCTCTATAAAATATATGAAATTAATATTTGTTTAGTGTTTTCCTCTAAATTGTCTTATATGCATACATCTTATGTAATACAACTTTAAGCTGAATCACCATATTCAACTGACATTGCCCTTTCTTAATCAAGTCGAACTATAAAATGTGTTTCAAATAAGTATGCTACATGAAATCAAGCTAAATCTATGGACATATGTATATGTATATCTTTTCATATATAATTCGAGAAATAGTTAGTCAAACTAAATCAACAGTAAATCTGGCTGTGCTCTATTATGAACTAGCCACGTGGATGTCAGAGTTCTTAGAATCCCATCTAGATTTCGCTTGTATTATCTAGCGTAAACAAGTTTTGACTGTCAAAAACACGCACAACCTTGGGATCGTCGGCTGCCATATGAAATATGGGTTGTACTATGTACATAGTATATACCCTGTATAATATATAAATATGTATACATACATATATTATATACAACTTCAATATGCTGATATCTGCCTAGCACTCTCTCGCTCCCTCATTCTTTTTCCACTACCTCCACCCCTCTCACACTCTTTTTAAATTTTTGAATTTTTATTTTATTTTTTCCTTTGATTTTCTTAAAAAAAAAAAAAAACAGCAACAACAGCAATAAAATTTGTAGGTTCCAGATGATAAGCTGAGCTCGAGTTTATTTTTAACCATTGAAGTTTATGTATATATTATATACGTACATATATATATTCATATATATATTTACAAAAACACAATAACAAGAAGAAGAAGAAAGATTCTTCAGTAGGGAAACACAATAATATTTGATGTTGATAAGAAGCCGAGGCGGAGGCAGACGCAGATGCGAATGACTTCGACTGTTTTGTTATTTTTGTTATTTTTAGACTTGGCATGCTATAAAAATAAAAACACATTTTATCAAACAGAAATGATATTACATAGACTATATGGGTAATACTTTGGAAGCAGGAAAGAGCGAGAAAAAGGCTAAATTTAATTTGAATGCAGGAATGCGTTTATATTAAATAGCATGTTGATATATCTCATATAAAACTGCATATATGCTGATATATGTACATACATATATCTAAAATATAACCATATTGAATTTTATAGGCTTAGCCGGAGCTAAGCCTTTTTGCTTAGCTCCTGCTTTCCTGTATACAAATTTACTCATACAAGTATTACTCATTTATGTATATATGTAGTCTCATTACTGTGAACGCCTAGATCTCAGAAGTTATAAGATCTAGAGAGCTGAAATTTTGCATGTAGACATGCGCAGTATATGATTCGATATTTATTTATTTTTATCGAGGATAATCGATAAATTGATATTGCTTTTTCAGCCTAATTTGAACACTTTTAGACCTGGAGAATTCAGATTTACTGAATATATACATTTGATGATTTACAGATGATTTGTAATAAACATATTGCAAGTACTAGAGACTTGTGCTTCAGAATTTTCACACATTTGAACATTATGATCACGTTCTGTGTATGTACATACATAAGTATGCATGAAAGAAGTGCAGAATGATTGGAATATCAGCTTAGAGCGTTCAGGGTAACTCCTAGTCGAGCAGTCTCGACTAGAGCCTTCTTACTTGTTTTATTTAGATTTTTGTTCAGCTGAAAAGCTTTCATTCTTATAGAGCTTTTAGCTCTACTAAATTCTTCATTCAACAACGTTTTTATGGGGTTTTCAATTAGAGCAAGTAAAGCAATTTCTATGTTCCTTAAAAATATAAGAATTCGCCCAAATATTTCTCATATATTAATTAATATATAATTTAATAAATAATATTCCTATTTCATTGGCTTTAGATGATTTTCATTGCATCGAGTTCACGTATTCGCTCCCTGCTCGCCATGGTAGTGTGTCTAACAGTCGGTCTGTCCCTGGTGGGCAGCACACCGATCGCCTTCACGCCCGAGGAGCTGGAGGTCAAGCATCGCTGCAGCAAAGATCTAGACGAGACCATACACTATATATGTAAGGGGCGTACCGTATCGCTAGCCGAACTCTATCGTAAGTCAATCACATATCAGGGTATAGCTCTAATATATCACTAATTCAAAACTCTCTTTCGTCCTGTACAGCCCAAAGCTTTGGCAGTCGGAGCAAGCGTTTCGCCGCCGACGGCACCTACTACAGGCCCCTGCAGAACGGACCCATCCACGAATGCTGTTTGCGACCCTGCGGCTATCCCGAGATACGTCAATATTGTGCGCCCGACTAAGGCACGAGATATGTGCACTCTATATATATATATACATATATTAGGCAATGCCCACACACAGACACACACATACACACACATTATATTTGAATAGACACACACACACACACATACACACACCCATACACTAAGTATATTGTACTAATTTAAGCTATGCACTAATAAAAATTTATACAATTATGAGAGCGCAATGCGATCCACTAAAATTCACCCCGATGCGAGATTATATATTATATATACATATATATATATATATAAACCCCATTAATGCATTCTTTTCACTTGACTACTTAAGTTTTATCCAGTTTGGTTCGGTCCCACTTGATGAGTGTGGGCAGTAGATTTGTGTATACCCTTTAATGAAGCAGCGGTATATACCGGGCTAAACATCTATTACAAATATAAATATAAACTCCCCCATTTAGTTTCTCTCCCAACAAGTTTTTCTTTAGCTCTAGACAGGGCATCGGCTAGTCGAGCCCGCTCAGCTGGCGCACATTCACGTGTTTTCTAACACAGTTTTCACAGCGTCTTCCGACTGTCTGATTAAGATAAGCTCTTCATCTTGATTATCAACTAGCTAAATATATCTTGAACAGAACATTCCAGGCGCTTCCGCATCGCATTCTCTGATCAAGTTTCTCGTAATTTCCAATTCTCTAATTGCCCTATCTTGGGCTTAGCACTTTGAAAAGTTTCGCTGCAATAAGAGAGCAAATGGGAAACTTAACACCTAAATATAGAAGTGATGTATTAAATGTTTATGTGACATACATACATATAATATAAACAAATACAGATAGAGTAAGTCGAGACGGTTTTGTTTATGGCAATCAATATTTTTGGTTCTCATGGAATTGCTAAATGAATGAGTTGTTATGTCTTAGACTTCTTATCATAACTGTCATACGAATCGTTTTTCTGTCATCTTGTTATATTGACATTCATTTATTTATCGAAGCTGATAAGCGGTTATATAGCATTTGCTTTTAGATGGAATTCTTATATAGACTGTTATAGTCTTGGTCTATGGAAGTTTAAATAATCTGTCAAAAACTATATATATATTTCATTCATATTGTAACTGTTTAAATTGTTTCAATTTGACTTTTATACAAACTGTTCTACAGCTATACTCGCACCATCATTTTTATACCCTGAATCCATTGAAAATGGAAAATGGTTTTGTTGAAATGTATGTAATAGGCAGAAAAAGGCGCGGCAGACCCCACAAAGTATATATGTATATTCTCGATCAGGGTGACGAGCTAATTCGATTTAGCACTATTCGTCTGTCTATTTCTTCTAAGTATTCCCTCTACGTATTTCGAAGTATTTCTTCCAAATATTTCCGCTAAGTATTTCCTCTACTTATTTCCTTTACGTAATTGCTCTAAAAATGTCCTTGACGTATTTAATCTATGTAGTTCCACTACGTAATTCCACTACGTAATTCATCTACGTAATTCCTCTACGTCTTTAATGCTTATAATTCACACACTCTGCTTCACTTTTTTGCGCTGACCCCCACCAGGCCTGGACGACTGAAGACTGACTGAAGAAATGCTGCAGCTGCTGCCCTTTATATAGGGCCCCTTTTACTCAAGCACCTCAAGCCTCTCCCAAATGCTGAGCCCGACGGCAGGTAGAGCTCGTTGCAGTTGACCTTCAAGTGAGCAATGGGAACGCTCTCTGCTGCTGTGAGCATTCTAGCTTTGTTTTACCTATGTATGTAAATACAAATACCAAATGAAAGCTGCTGCATGCACATAGACAACTTTAAT
This sequence comes from Drosophila aldrichi, assembly GCA_035045965.1. Classification (NCBI taxonomy): domain Eukaryota; kingdom Metazoa; phylum Arthropoda; class Insecta; order Diptera; family Drosophilidae; genus Drosophila; species Drosophila aldrichi. The sequence continues at coordinate 9,798,390 of JAWNOM010000484.1, read as the reverse complement.
GATCTTCTGCACTTCTTCTCTCCTTGCTTTTACTTTTACTCAAGTACTGGGTCTCTCAAATGCCTGTTCATGCGTGCGTGCCTAGGTGTTTCTATGTACATATGTGTGTTTGCGTGTGTGTTTCTTTTGTAAGCAGAAAGACGTGAAAAATTATTGAAATATCAGCTCTCCGAAGGGTTCAGGGGATTTCCTAGTCAAGCAGTCTCGACTAGAGCTTTCTTACTTGTTTTTCATATAATAATATAATGTCATTCTACTTTTATTTTTGTATAGCTGAATATGTTAAGACTGTTATATTCCCTTTGATACCCATATAAATGTGAGTCCTTAGTTCTGGTATAAACTGTTATACAACTTACTTCCTTTACATAATCTACTTCCGCTCTTTTCACTTAAGTTTTCTTGAATTTAATTATTGCTCTTTAATTCACTATTTATCGCCTTCTCTTTCAGCTCACTCTCACTCTCTCTCTGTCTCTGTCTCTCGCTCAATCTCTATCTCAACCCCTTCTTTTCCTCGTGCTTACCCGCTCACACTCAGAGAGGGTTCCTTAGAGTCCTTTAGCTTTTTAGCCTACAAACAAGTCGGTTCGAGAGAAAGAGAGTGGGAGAGACAGAGCGTGAGAGTGAGAGCGGCATTTAACATTATTGCTATGGGTGGGTTTCCCTTTTTTTTTTCAACGTTTTTTTTTTTCTTTTTCAATCTATTCATAAAATACGCTTCGTTGACCTTTTTGGGCAAAGGCAAAGTGTGTATGAGGGAAGGAAAAAAGAAGAGAGAGAGAGAGAGAGAGAGAGAGAGAGATAGGGAGTGGGCGAGGGAGGGGGTTGTGGACATTGGATACTGAATGGGGTCAGATGACTGCAAATTATGTCACAAGCGGTAATTCAGATGATTTTAATGATGGCGAAATCAGCTACACATGGGAATTGACCAAGGCACATACATATATAGAAATACATATTCATATATACATAAATACATAAGGGGTATAGAAAACACCCTGACCGCAGCTACATCCACGCACACATTATTGAGTGAAGCCTGTAGTTAAGCTTGCGACTCAGTGAAGTACATATTTGGAACCAGTTCGAATCGAGCTGAATTAGCACTTGTAGCTCAAATTGGAGCTAGAACTAGAACTGGAGCTGGAAGTGGAAGTGGAAGTGGAACTAGAATTGGATCAGCAACACTCTCAGTGAACGTACCAGAGCTGTACCAGCACAAGCACAGGCATTTTACAACACTGCCCCACCAATAGATCTCAATCGGTCCTTAGCTGATTATTGATTTCACAATTCATATAAAACAGAAGATTTATTTAAAATTATTTTAAAAAAACACACACCAAAATCATATGAAAAGCAAGCAGATTCCCTAAAGGCGAGCTGCTTACTGGACCTATTTTGCATAGATTAAGCAACTGTTCCGCACGCCCACTCACACGCACACACACACACACACACACACACACACACACACAGACATCTGGACACACGCACGCACACACACACACATACAGAATCGCATTCAAATTTAGTCAAATGATTTTGTACTCAAGCGTCGCAACGGACACTCAACAGAGCCATAAAATCAAGTTGAGCTGCAAAAGCGAATCGCAGCAAGCCGAAGCAGCAAATACCCTACAATTGAGGTAATAATACTTACCCTCTCTATCTGTCCTATTATATCTTTCTCTCTTCTGTAATGAGAGTATCAGAGGGAGAGATTAGGAGGAACAGACATAAAGTTAATAAAAGAGAGAGAGAGGAACTACTCTAGGAGATTATTTCCTCTGAGAGACAATTCTATTAGTATCCCTCTCTCATACACCAGCTGTCTCTCTCTGTTCTCTCTCTCTCTCTCTCTCTCTCTCATTTTCTCTTCTCTCTCTGTCGCTCTCTATTTCCCATTGTATTCATAACCTCAATTCCATTCCCCTGTTTTAGAGAACTTTCAATGCCTTTGATTTCCCGCTGCCTTTTCCATTTGCTCAACCGTTCGCCCAGCATGGAATGCCTGCCTTCAACTGGATATCTAACTTGCTATGCCCACTCAACCTCAGAGTATTTACAGGCTGTAATAAGAGCGTACCAAAGCAAGGAGGGGACGACTGATTCAACCGAAGGACTTTATTTCTCTACATACATATATTTATACCCTGAACCCATTGAAAATGGGAAATCAGGGTATAATGGTTTTGTCAAAAGTATGTAATAGGCAGAAGGAATCATCGCCGACCCCATAAAGTATATATATTCTTGATCTGATCGTCCGTATGAGCAAAAGGATCTCAGAAGTTATAAGACCTAGAGAGCTGGTATGCATACTCATGTATACCATAGGCAGTACAAGTTTATCTTATTTTATCAATAGCTCTTTCGATATCGTTTTTATCGAGAATAATCGATGATTGTAGAATGTTTGTGCAGCCTAATTTGACCTGGAGACTTCAGATTTACTATATACATATATACATTTGGTAAATACACAGATTTTGCATACCACGCCCCCTTCGCCCCCAATTTGTAATAAATTATTAGAATATTAGCTTGGAGGGTTCAGGGTATCTCCTAGTCGAGCAATCTGTGTGTCTGTGTGTGTATTGCCTGCCTTTGTGTATGTGGGTGAGAGAGAGAGAGAGAGAGAGAGATAGAGAGAGAGAGAGAGAGAGAGACAGAGAGGGAGACAGGGAGAGAGCGAGAGCAAACTATAGAGGGAGAGTGAGGACGAGGTTGTTTGCCTTGTTGTTGAGAAGTTTGCGTTTACTTTTTTGTCATGGGGCAAGCACGGCATGTGGCATGTGGCATGCGGCATGTGGCATGAGGCGTGTGGCATGCGGCATGAGGCAAGTGTGTGTAGGTGGCCGTGGGGGCGTGCAAGGGGCAAGGCAAGTGACATTGATGAAACGGGCCGTAGAACATTAGCCAAATACTGCAGAAATTTTGCACTAGACTCTGTTTACGTGGGGGTGGCTGCCTATACACACTTAGATATATGTACATACATATGTATATGTATATGTGTATGCGTGTATGTGGGTGAATGGTTGGTATGGGTGTCTGAAGCAACAGAAGTCGTACAAGGACTAAATTGCGAAAGCAACTCAAAGGCAAATGGAGAAGCAACAGCGAAACTCAAAGGAGTGTCACAGAATACTCTGACAGCGGCTCCCACTGACTTCAAAGCCAGCCAGGTGGGCGTGTCTGGTGGGCGTAACATAATGACAACTGTTCTAGGTATACACAGGCAAATACGTACATATGTACATAATTACATATATCATATATCATATAGTATATATAAAGCTATATATTTAGACATGCTCAAAAGTGATCATATTCATTGTTCCTATACTATATAAAAATATTCCTAAAATATAAAGATCAGAGACATCTACATCTACATCTAAAAAAAATCAAAACTAGAGGTAAATCCAGAGTGGACTGGACACCAGTTCTTACGGGAAGGCTGGTCGAAAGCATTAAAAAACACCATCTTATATGGAACCCCAGAGATGCTTTGTATAAGGATCCAAAGGCCACCCGCCGAACATGGGCACTGATTTCGGCCGCGACCGGTCTGCCACAGACCGAAGCAATGACAAAATGGACGAGATAGATAGATACATAGATAGACGAGATATAGTCTTACTTAGACGAGCAATATATTATAGGTATAGAAGCTTTAATATAATATAGAATATCTTGTACTAATAGAAGCTAATGAGTTAGTTGGCTAGCTAATTCTATATGATCTGGTACATTTGTTGCTCTATGTGAAAAGAGTGACGAAAGGGAATTGTTAATTATAGTAGCGCTAAATCATCAACTATAGAGCGCATTAAAATCGATTTATCAATAGCGAGCCATATACAAACATGGAACATATGTACATATGTACATGGAAGTTGTATTCAGTGCTGTCATAATTTTTCGAGCAAATAGAGCCAGATTTGCAAAAATAAGAAGCTAAAAGAAGCTAAATTTAAGAAAAATTAAGCCAGAATAAAAGCTAGGCTTAAAAACATAATTTTCTTAGTTAAATTAATTTATTTTTATTCATTTGTTTTAAATTAATATTCACAGACTTGATAATAATAATACAAGATTCTTTTAAACATAATAATAAAATTAAAAATTATTTTAAATTCACGTTAATGTTAAATTTGATTAGGCCTGCAGCTCATTTATGAGTTCATCCAAACTCACTGCCTCTTCGTCTGGATAATAAGCTCGATTGCTTACTGCTTGCATCCATTTAGGAGGCAATGTGTACTCGTAGCATTTTTTATAATATATGCACATTTCGTACGGTGCAGCTTTATGCGAGACGCAGTAATACTGTCGCAAAATTTTTGTTGGCAGAGACTACCCAGGTGGTTTATTGGAGCAATTGAACTGTGCTTTGCCACAAAGAGGCAAAGTGCTACCTCTTGCTCCGTGGTTTTCGATGGAGTTTGCCTAAAATCAATTTTTTCTTTTTGTGTAAATCCACTTAGTGCACCTCTGTGTTTTTTTATTGAGGAGTGGGCACGCAAGTCGCACAGCTTTGCAGTAAGACCGCACTTGCAGTAACTGTAGTACGCCCTGGTGGAATCTGTTAGGTCTTTCCGTAGCCAATCTTTAAACTCGTCAGCCTGTAGCCACACATCGCGAACACTTTGCTTGTATACCTTCGAAATTTCTCAACTAGTATTCTCAACTCAGTAAAACTTAAAACACAAACAGCTGTTACTCAAACCACGAAAAGATCTCGTGATACAAAATCATGTATCGATACTTGTATTCATGATTTTTAGTGTTGAGAAAGATAAAAAGCAAAATAAATCGTGAAAATTAAATGAAGCTAAAATAGAGCTAAATTAATTTTTTTTAAAGCCAGAATTCCCGCAACCCGCCGTTTTCAAATTTTTCCCGCATTGGGACTTCAAATAAAGCCAGATCTGACGGGAAAAAAGCTAAAATGACACCCCTGGTTGTATTGCAAACAGATCGTTCCATGGGACGCGAATGTTTTGAATTTGCACGAAGTTTGATTTGTGTATTTCTAAACGATATACTAGTTAAGAGAATCATTCTTAAAGCTATAGGTCTGAAAGGCATACAGGCAGAACTAATTGTGGCTGCAATAAAATACTTTACCAAAGTCGTACAGGAGCGCTATTGGCGTTGGCGTCAACGTCGGCAGCGACAGCCACAGCAACAATAAAACAGCAATATGCAAGAACAACAACAAACAGAAACCGTTTCAAACCGGTTCGACGTTTCGTTTTTACTCCCAACGTGCTCTTCGCTTGCGACTGTATGTGTGTGTGAATGTGCGCTGGTTTCTTACGCTTTGTGTATGCAGATTCGTGTGCACCAATGTATGTATGTATGTGTGCTCCAACTACGAACCGTTTGCTGTGAACCGCACTGAGAGCGCTCTTTTTGTTTGCAGATTTGCGCGTTGCGACAGCCACGCTGGAGTGCGAGCGAGCGAGAGGCTACTAGTGCTCTACTATGTACATATGTATGTATGTGTATTGTGTGTCTGGCACCGGTTCATGAATTGGTTCCTACTCTGGTTTGGCTCTCTCGCAGCTCGTTCAGTAAACGAACGATGCTCAAGTACGACGCACGCTTTTCTGTTGTTTATTTTGGAACTTGTCGGCGTCGTTGTTGTTATTTAAATTATTTTTTGTAGTCGTTTGCCGTTTGTTATTGTTGTTGTTATTATTGACAATATTATTGCTGTCGTTGTTTAACGTAATGTCGCCAAAGCGTTGCAAAAATCCCGTTAACAATCATTTCATTTACAACGACGAGACGCACAAAAGCACATGCAAAGTATGCCTGTTCGATATGGCCGGCAGGCACTCGGAGAATCTGATGCGCCATCTAAAGCGCAAACACCCTGCCACGTACGCCGAGGTGATGCTAGAGAAGCAGCGCCGACGATCAGTCAATACGAACCGATCCGGTTCAGCGGATACGGGTCCATTGTCATCTATGTTCAAATTCGAGACGCAGCCGCACAAACTGTTCATTAAATCGGTAAGATGTAATACTCATTCGAACTTTCTGTCTATATACAATTTATGTATGTATGCTACTAGTCTTCAGTTAATAATATCCATTATATATGCTTTATCTTTCACATATGTACATATACATACATATATGTATGTATGTATATATTCAATCCAAAAGGAAAAATTGGTATTCAGACTTGATGAGCCGGGTCCACCACAGGTAATATATAGTTGAGATCAGTTATGCTCTCTCACTCTCAGTCACTCTTATTTTCCGCCCTCTGTCTCTGTTTCCTCTCCTCCGTATTACTCTAGCTCGAAATGTAAACAAATTAGACCAACTGTTTTGCAATTTGTTTTTACTAACTCGCTGTATGACAGTTATACAAGTGTTATACAACACTAAAGAAAACTAGATTCCAAATGTCTGAACTTCTTGACAATACATATATGTACATTAATCCCACACTTCTATAATTCTATGCATCTGTTACTTTCGAGTCGTACCAGATGAAGCCGTATATCCATATAGCATAACATTTATCTCAATGTTTTGAACACTATAATCGATCTAAACTAAATCTCCAACTCGTCAGAGATACCCATAGTTTTTCATCTAAGCTGTACTTGAATCGAATGCATATACCCCATATATACTGATCCAATTTTCTTATATTCTAGATGCCCGTGTCGGAGGCATGCTCCAATGACGATGACACCTCCAGTGGCAATGGCCAATTCGAGCTGTGCGAAGTGGTCCATTCACCGGATGATCTAAACGATTCCAACGAATCCCACAGGTATCTCGACAACCATCAACTCGACGAGGATCCATTTCATGCCACTGTGGGACAACACGCCTCAACATCGTCGGCCCCGGGCCAATGCATGCCCAATTCCAATTCGACGCAAGCGGCCAACGATATTGCCAGCTTCCTACAATACCTGAATGCCAAGCTCAGCAAATACAGCATGCATACCAAATACACTATACAATATGAAATCAATCGTATATTGTATAAGGCCGATATGGGTTGCTACGATAATGCCGATCCTTCCAAGTTTTCCAATTTGTTACCCTAAGTTATCGAAACTCGATTGAGTCTAATTTAGAAAAACATGCCAATTATATTTTGAATATATGTATTTATGTATATATACACATATAGATAATAGTGAATGATATATCTGAATAATAAAAATCTGTCATCTATATTTTAGAAGCAATTACCTTAAACTTGTTAATATAAGATTTAACAACTACAAGCACTATATATCCTCAGTCCATGTGAGCTCTAAGTCCTATCAATTTCTTGTTATTAGATAATAGTATATTTATGTGGATATGTGTATATACCTAGATATGTATATAAATCGCATCTTAATTAGTTTTGAATATCCTTTAACCTTGATAGCCCATTGCCCCCCCGTTGTTGTGTGTCAATCAATTAGCAAAGTTCATTCGTTTAGCCACAAAATCCCACGCTTTGGCGACTCCATACCCTCCCCATCTCTGCTTTGCCTGGACTAAACAGCTGCTGTCCAAGCATCCAACATTTTTGCTACTTCATGTTAATGAGAGACGCTCGCTCTCCCTGACTCACTCTACCTACCTCCCTCCATCCCTTACTCTCTGCCTGTTACCAGGGTCTCTCAGGTTTGTCATCAAACTTGAACAAATTGAATCAATGCAAATTGTAAATCCATGTTTTTTGATCGAGTTTGTATATGCTCTAACCGGAAGTTTTATATGTTAGCTTTATGTTACCAGAATGGATAAGTACTTGCAATGTAGTTTTTATGAAACCGTTGAGCTATATATATACATACATATGTAGCATAGTTTCGAAGCTTGCAAAAAAGTTGTTATTTTTAGATCAATTTTAATTGTTTAAGTATAAATTTTAGCTCAAAACTTAATACACGTCTAATTTTATAAAGTTTTGTACGAAAACTTTATAGAATCTGATGACTAGTCTGAGCACCTAAGAACATATAGTAAATATATATACCCAATAGAGAAAAATCTTATACCAAACTTATATATGTATATATTTAGTTATCCAAACATTTGCGTTCAAATTCCCTATGAAGTGACCAAAGATGGCATAAGCCCAGCCCATGGGTGTCTGACAAATAGGAAAAGGTGATAATTACGAATGTTTTGTAGGTAGAACACCAACATTAGATAGCTAACCAATTTTAACTAGCACTACCAATCCGATTTCTATTACCTTACATTTTTAAAAGGGCCAACTATGGGGGCGTGGCAAATAAAAAGAAGGTCTATAAGTGTGTCAATCTTATACGTAACTAAAATCATAAAATTTTGCAAAGTCTCTGATAGATACATATAGACATAGGGGCGTAACTCCAAATATATTGATATACATATATTGATTTATATATGTACATAAATTAAACAGACTCTTACTGCGTGCGAGTACTACGCAGTTTCCGGCTGTTAATCTATTTATAAACAGTAATTGGAAAACACATTGGGCTAATTCATGTGTTTTCTGATTTCCAGCTTTCCAAATATAAATATAAATAATAATACAAAAAAAAAAAAAAAAAAACAAGATGCGATGCGAAAAGCTCATTAAACAACAAACAATCCGCATTGAAGTGCATTCAAAAGTCGTTGTAGGCAAACAGACAAACACACACACACACACACACACACACACACATACATGTGAACATATACATATTTATATGTATATACACACACATATTCACATACATACATATATTTTGCTCTTCAAAACTCTGGGCGTGGCATGAAAAAATAATAGTAGGAGTTGATGAAGGGCGGATGGCGGAGAGGCTGCATTGATATGCTGCTTAGTGGCTAGGCGGGCGCAATGAAAGGCAAGGGCCTCTCTCAACTCGCCCTTCTCTCTCTCTCTCTCTCATTCTAGCTCTCCCACACTATGCTTGTGTGTGTGTGTCAAAGAGAGTAACTGTGTGATGCCACCGGCCGGCAACACGGCCACGTTTAGCTAGGGCTTCGTCTCAGCCAGGCTTCGGCGAATTTTGAACCTGCCTGACGTTTGTGTGTGTGTGTGTGTGTGTGTTTAGTTCGCTTAGTTAACCCGATAGGGGCGCTTTCTGCCTCCAACCCCCTGTCGCTTGTTCGGCAATCGCTGTGCACTCTCATCCTTTAGTTGATTATTACAGGTTCATTAACAAATGTGCCGCATGCTGCATGCCGCATGCTTTATGCGACAGCGAGTCAGTTCCAGCTCCAGCTCCAGTTCCGGTTCCAGTTGTAATTTCAGTTAATTTTTTTGTTGCAGCTGAAGTGTAAACAAAATACAGACAAACACACATGTATGTATGTATATACTGTAGACATATACATACACACACACTTACACACACACACACATGAGCTTAGCTTGGCCAATGTTGAAGTAGTCGAAGTAGAACGTTATTAATACCAAAGTCGTTTACTTAGCTGCACTCAAAGCATCACACAAACACAAACAGACACACATATACTACACCTAACGCCCTTTGTTGTTATTGTTGTTTTATACATCACACACATACACATACATACACACACACACACGTGTTTGCTCTCTGTATGCGCAGGCCAATGTCCCGTGCTGAACCATTTTTTTTTTTTAAGTTCATGAGGAACTCAGAATTAAGTGGTGGCTCATGAAATTGAAATTGAAATGGGAACCGGAACTGGAACTAGTGCCAATGTTGCCGCCCAAACAATATACAGTACATGCGTATATATGTATACATATATACATACATACATACATAAGTATTGTCCTGATGGACAATGAGCCAAATAGACTTTGCTATGGCTGTGGCGTTGCCTTGAGCTCGTCAATGATTGACATGGTCAATATTGGTGGAGAATGACTGATTGATGAACGCAGTGATCACTTAGTTTATGAAATGGTTAGCTAATTGATAGCTTTATAATTTAACTTGCTGTTTGATTGAGTAACTGACTAATACTCTGATTGATCTACTGACTAACTGTTCAACTATATGACTGACAAAGCCTTAATGTATCATCTGAATGACCAATCGGATTGATTTACGCATTTCTTAAAGATTGATTGATGTTAGCCAGTGCACTAGCTATCTAAATGATTGACCAAATAATTATTTTATCAATCACTCAATCAGTAAGTCAAAATCATTAAATTCATTAATTAATTAAAACCCCCATTCATTCAATCAATCCATCAATGCAAATTTATTGGCTCAGATTCCAGATGACATCATTTATTCTCATACAACACATGCTTGTATTTTATCTATATCTAATATCCATATATACATATGTATGTATATGTACATATGTACATGCACACATGCATACATACAATGTGCCCATATTTGTTTTCACTTGATTGTCCCTCGGTGCGCATTCCTGACATATGTATGTGCATACATACATACATACATATGTTAAAAGGTTAATCAGTCGTAATCTGCTTGATTGATAAGGATACTGTTGCTGATTGATATGTATGTAACGCTTGAAGGGGTGGGCGGGTTTTAAAAAGGCAGCCATAAACTGAATTTCCACACACACACACATATACATATATATATGTACACATGCAAATGTAACCAAAACTTCTATCAAATCTGATCTCAGAGACAATTGCAATTTGAACACAGATGCAAAAAAGACGCGCGCGTGTGTGTGAGCATCTATAGATGTAAACACATTTATGACTGCCTCTAAGGGATGTAGCTACTAGCTATAAAGCACACACGCTCACATTCACACACACACACACACACACACACACAAACTCACATATACGTTACGCACCGACACTCGCTTTGGCCGAGCTAAACGAAATGTCGCCGCTGCTTCCATGTAATTCGCCTTAGTTCGTTTCTTTTCTAACCGAGTTTTGTTCTTGTTGCTGTTGTTGCTGTTTCATCGTGTAAATAAAATAGATGAAAATCAATTTGACGTGTCTTGAATTCTGTTTAAGGTTTAAAGAACTCGTTTCACACAAAAAGATAAAAACAAGCAAGCGACAGGCGACAAGGGATAGCCAGAGCGACGGGGGCAGCAGGGCGCAATGAGAGCGAACAAATGCGTCTGTGCGTGTGAGGGAGAGAGAGAAAGAGAGAGAGCGAGAGCGAGAGCGGCAGCAGAATGGAAATAAACTCAAACTCGAACTCGAACTCGATTTGTGTGCAAGTGAGTGAGTGCGGAGCTGGAGTTGGGGAGAGGGAGAGCTGACAGGCAGAAGCAGCGGTGAGGAGTAGGGCGAAAACAAAAACATAACATCACATCACATACACGCACGCACATGAATAAGCGTATGTAATGTTTCCGTTGGGCCGCGGCGAGGCTTTTTATTTTTTTTTTATTTTGATGTATTTTAAATAAAAAATATATGGGATATACCTAGCATTAAGGGCGGCTCATAATTGCATCAATCTTTTTGCCATTTACAAGCATACATATTTCAAAGCCACGTATGTATGTATGTGTGATTGTGTGAATGCTTAAGAACAGCAGGGAAATGAAGAAGTCGTAAAAAAAATAACGAAGAAGTCCTTGTTCGATTTGTGACATATGTACATAATTTAAGATTGGTTTTCCATTTGATGATAACACAGCTGCCAACAAATAATAGAGTTTAAACGAGAGAAAAAGGGAGCGAGAGAGTGAAAGAGATGGCACGAGATGTAGAGATATTTTTATGCTTATGAAACAAATAGAAAATAATTCTAGGAAATATTTAATTGTAATTTTAATTAATAACAAAATTTAAGATAATTTAATTAATTTGTATGTATATACATACATACATATGTATGTATATAACTTATATAAGTTAAGACAAGCACTGTAGAGCTTATTGTTAATTAAAATCTACGAATACGTACATATGTACATATGTATGTATGTATATACATGTACGTACAATACATTTATATATGTATGTATACATAGTACATATATACATACATATACTTAAATACTTAACTTTAAACAATAAGGCCAGCCTACACGCAGGCAAATAAACATATGCATACATACATACATATATGAGCACATACATATGTATGTATGTATGTATGTATTTATAGCCTTGTACTAAAGTAAAACAAAAGAGACAGAGAGACGCGAAAACAATTGAATTTCCGCGCTTTATATGTCCGAGTATATTCATATTTTTTTCCCTAGCTACGCTGCATTAATTGAATTCGCTTTGAAAAAGCAAATGCCAAGAGTTAAGTCAATCAATATTTCTCCACTGATTGATCGAATTTGAATGATAAATGCAGCAGCAGCGCAAAGACAATGCAAATGCAGAGGATGAGTAGAAAGGAGAAAATGAGTGAGTTTATGTTGTGATATGATAAAGACAGAAGCTGTGCAGCACTTAATCAGTCAGTCACTCACTCAGTCAGTCAATCAGCCAACGGCAGTCAAAGTCAAAGCATCATAATGAACAAATCATCATCAACTAACAGCAAACCGAAAACAACAAAAGCAATAGAAAAGGACAAACATCGCCTTCCATTTACCCAGATGTCGAGCAGGGCATATGCACACGCACACACACACACACATGCATAGCTGTAAAACAATAAAGCGTCGACTGCAGCAGCGAGGCGAACACGAACTAGCACGAAGAGAAAAAGAGAGAGAGAGAGCGCAGCGAGGAATAAGCACGGCGAATATCTCAAGCAGCACAAAAGGCAGCAACAACAACAACAACAACAACAAAGACCGGCTCAACTCACACGACGAAGTGCACCGCAGGCAACCAGCAAAACTATTTGCTGAGCGGCTTACCCTATACGCATATAAATAGCAGTGGGCATGACAAATACCAGCGCAGGTAGGCAACAGGCTGGCTATAAAAATCAATTAGCAAAGTAAGCGATTGGCAGCTCATAAATGTAATACATATGCTTAGTTTACTAATTGTTGATTCAAGAGCATTCAGGATTGCGAATCATCTGAACAATTTCAATAGCTCTGAACTGCTAGTTCATCAAGTTGAATAACAATAAGAATTTTTTTTTTTTTTTTTGGGTATTTTACTTACACTACGCATTTTTTACAGGGTGTCTGTCTGTGCATGCACTCCCATTTCACTTGTAAATTTCAGCTTGATTTTTTCTTCTTTTTCTTTCTTTCAATTTCTTCGTTTTTTTTTTTTTTGTTTCATAAAGCATCTGCCACCAAACCAAATGCAGCCATGTAGTTGCCCGATTTCGATTTCGATGTTAGCTGAAATTGAGCTTATTGTAGAATGTACATATGTATGTATGTACATATTAGTTATATACACACATATGTATGTATGTATTCTCTTTGTTTGTAATTTTACTGCAGCTATTATTAATCTTTTGCCTTATCCTTGTTTCTAATTTTTTAAATGTATTATTTATTTTTAGGTTAGATCGAACCTCAATCACAGTTATTCTGTGCGGAATTTTACCTGCAGCGGCGTTTGGAATTTTACCTGTTATTGCAACCAAGTGAACTGGAACCAGTTCCGAAAGAAATAAAACGAAGATTTGAAAATACAAATTTTGAAAAGAATTATTGAAATGGAAAATAGTTAATAAACTGAAATCTAGGATACTGAAGAAAGTAAGAGAGAGGGAGAAGCAAACACGAAGAGATGCAGAAAGCTTGTCTGAGTGAGATGGCAAATGTTGAGTGGATTCAGAGTAATTAAGGCGATTTAGAATAAGCATGTGTTGATTCTTCACACTCAAACGAACACACACACACGCACGCACACTTCTGCACATTAACTGGGCAAGCCAGGCCAGACATCAACTGCTGTTTGCTGGCCGCAAAAAAAAAACAACCCTCGACCCCGCACACTCACTCACTCACTCTCTTCCTTTGGCTCTCTCTCCGCCTCGCTTGGCTCCGCTCAGCTTCTGTCAACGGGTGGCGCGCAATAAAGATGTGAAATGTGAACGAACCGGAAGCTGTGAAGAAAGGCGATGACGACAGAAGGGGGGGACAGCAAGACGCGGTGGAAGGTGAGGATGAACGGAATCGAGTGGGCAAGGGGGTGGGTTAGAAATGGGCTGGAGGTGGCTGGGGGTGGCTGGGCAACTGGGTTTGGGTGCATTGTTGTTGCCTCTGTCGATACGGGATTTGATGTGGGCTGTGGATATGTATGGGATGTGGATTTCGATATGGATGTGGATGTTCTTAATGCCCGACAGTCCGCAAATTCATTGACAGGACTTTTCACAACCATTATGCCCACGTGCCACACCCACAATGCGCTCGCTTGTCAAGCTGCAAACTTGAGCCGTTACCTTGACAATCACAGCTTTAATTAGTTTAAGTGGCAACCATATTCAAGCCTAACTAACCCCGAAATAAACAGATATGTATTTACATGTATATATACATACATACATACATATATACATATATTCATACATATTCCTTATAAATATATATGTATGTATGTATGTATGTGTATACCCTTTAGTGCTATAAGTGAGCGATTGTTGTGTCCTCATTGTTATGCAAATTGCGACTTAGCCAACATTTCGATATCTACTCAAATCGATATACATATGTATGTACATACAATATATGCATGTGTGGAGGCAAGCATTGGATATCAAACTGTGGCATATCCTGTACAGATAGTCAAGCAGGCAGCGGGGATTGGTTTACTTTTTTAGCGTTCGATTGGAGGCTGGATGTATCAGCACAATGCCTTTTCACTTTTAGTATATTTATGTTATCGATAAGTTATCGAGTCTGTTAACATCGCTTTGTGAGTGGCACTGATTATATGAGCATATAGTAGTTAGATCTAGGCCATAATGAAAATAATAACTAAGTAAACCTAATGTTAAACCTATCACCTTTCTATTAAACAGTTTGTATTACAACTAGAATAGATTAATCATAATGCCCATAAACACCCGAAAAGCAACTCTACTAAGTATTCATCTAATAACCATAGTCATATATGTATGTATGTACATACATACATACATCATGCATACCTACATATTTACATATGTATGTATGTAAAGAGGCACACATTTGTCATCTGGTTATACACAAGTTTTACTGGATTATTTATCTAGTCTTAAGCGTATTCTAGCGCTAATATTCCAAGAAATTCTCTTTAAGTATCCATAACAGATAACACACACACACACACACACAGACACACGCACGCTTGGGAATATGCCATAGAGAAAATGGTTTTCTAATTATAGTTGCCCCAATGAATGGAAACAGACAATTTGTTTTGAGCCGCGGCGCTTTAGGTTTTCTTTTCCCCCGACTCCACTGTGCGTGTTTTGCCCCCTCCTTCTTTACCTCTCGCTCTCACACATTCTCATTCAGTCCCCTGTCGCTCTTGCTCTTCAGGCGCATCGTTGAAACGCTTGATACAAGGCTGGTAAACGCCTTCGATAACTGTGGCTGAGCACATACATACATATATATGTATGTATGTATGGCCGTACGCCATAGGGTGGGCACTAAACACACCGGCGTTCGTGTGTGTGTATGTTTGGGTTTACTGTTAATCGCCTGTGACAAAATCCATTGCATATCATACGCAAAATCTTTAGAGCACATTTCAACAGGGACCGCATTCGAGAGATATTTGAATTCAATTTTTATTTTCAATTTATATAATAAAAGTTAAGCCACAACTCTTATTTTTCACCTTTATAATAAAAATTGAAAGCAAGAATTATAATTTGGTTTGTAAATAAAAATTTATCCTCTAATAATTATTTTTTATTATAAAAACTAATTTTAATAATTAAATTTACTTTTATTTAAATTATTCAAAAAATAGTTTTTATTTTTTAATTTATTGCATAAAAATTATAATCGTTACGATCCCTGTATTTAAAAGTAAAGAAAAGTCAATTCCCTCTACATCTGTCTCCCTCACTCTCTTACTACAAAAACGCAGGCAAAACGATTTCCAATTAAATTTTAAGCTGCCCCTGAAAAAATACTCCCAAAAAAAGAAAAGAAGAAGAAACAACTACAAAAAAATGAACTGTAATGATTTCAGTCAGCGATAAGAACTGACGATTGCGTTGGCGTCGCTGCCGACGTTTGTGCAAGGGGAAATAAAAATGCGTTTGTACTTTAATTGGTTTATCGCACAAGCAGCAGCGCTAGCAGGCCAAAGCAAAACCAAAAACAAAATACAAAAGCAAGAGCAAAAGCAGAAGCAACCCCCCTCAGTTTATGCTCTTGGCATAAACTCACGTACAATCATGTAAGCCGTATGTACATATGTTTGTGTGTATGGGTGTGCGACTTTCCCGCATGCAACTGAAGCTGCAGCAGACGGTGGCGCTAGACGCAGCAGCATTATACACATGCATTTTTAACAGCTGATAGCATTGGAAATTTATGACTCTTAGGCGAAGCGAAGTCAATGCATAGCCAAACGTTTCGCTCTTGCACGCAATTACACACACACACACACAAACTCTCGCTTCTCTCTGTCGCTTTTTATGCGGTCTCGCTGCTCTCTTTGATGGCGCTCTTTGGGTAAGTAATTTTGACAGCATTGTCGATGCTGGTGTTGCGGCAGCTGCGCTGCTACTGCGCTGCTAATGCGCTGCTACTGCGAGCTGTTGTTGCCGTCTGTCTGCGACTGTGTTTAGTATTTGCTTTCTGCTACTGCATCTTCTTCTTGTACCTTATATTGGTAAGGCTTTATATATTTTTTTGTTGTATTTTTTGGTGGGGAACTATCAACTTCCGAGTTGGAACATCGTGCTGTCTGTCTACATACATACATAAGTCTGATCGAAGCTGTAAATACAAATGTCGTCGCCGTCACCGTTGTTGTTGTTATTGTACATTATTTTGTCACGTTGCATCGCACGACGTTGCTGATAAACAGCAAAACAGCTGACATCTACACTGTGTGTGTGTGCCTTTGTGCGGGGGGAGAGGGGACGCTAGAATGCGCTTGCACGTATGCACGTGTGCGAGGCTGTGTGTGTGAGTGTGTATGTGAGTGCCTCTGCCTACCTGTGAACAGCTGCACATATAAAGGAGCCCAGCGTCTTGTCATACCCTTGCTGAGAGTAATATAATTTTGTCACAAAATCTGTGACGCATTGTACCACATACAAATAAATATACATATTAAATTTCCCATCTTTTGTTGTAGCAATATTAAATATGAATAAATAATATGTATGTATTTATATTACACATTTATTTCTTTTTTAAATCAAACCACACCACTTAACTTATATACATACATACTATATACATATGTACATATGTATGTACATACATAAGTATACATAAAAAGTATTTTATTTCTTTTTACATTTTGTTAGAATTTTTCCTTCAGATTTGGCAGCGTTGAGCACAAATCTGTTGCTAGTATAATCCATGCTTAATTGTTGGCCCACCCTCCAAATTGGATTGCCGCTGCTTCCATAGCCGCCCTCTGGCGACAGACAAGTACACGCGCGCGCACACTCATACTCACAAACATACCTAAACGTACATATGTATGTATATACATAAATATGTACATATGTATGTATGAGTTTGCTAGTGTCTGCCTCTGTCTGTATGTTCGTATCTTGATAGATACACAAGCGTTGATTATTAATTATGAAACAAAATGGGCAATGATTACTTCAAACGGCTCCGGCGAAACCTTAGAAAGTTTTCTGGCCCTCACCTGCCACGAAGAAGAACACCGACAGGCAGGCAGGCAGTCAGGCAGTCAGGCAGGCAGCAATATCAACAATAACAACAACAACAACAAAGTCTTCGTCTCGGGATTAGCCCAGAAAAGTAACTCAATACTAATACCAATACCAATAGCAACGGAGCGTCTCAGCAAATGTCCAAAGCGAATAAGCAAGTAAACTGAACGAACGAGCGAGCGAGTGGAGTAGAAGAGAGACAGAGAGTGAGGAGAAGAGCACACGAGAAGTTGATTTGAAAGGAAGGGGAGAAGAGGGCGCATAGGTGATGACATAGCCGTGAACAGAAGAAGCAGTACAGGCAAAGGCAATATCGTTGCACTCGCACACACATACATATACGAACACATGAGCAAGCAGGCACACAGACAACGTTTGATTGTCGGCTATGCACAACAAACCAGTATAATTGCACAAACACATACTCAAGCAGAGGCAAGCACTGTTAAAGAGATGGGCTGGAATTGACTGGCGAGTGAAGGGCACTCTCTTCGGTTTACAGGACGAGACATAACAACAAAATGTGCGACAGCAGCGCAGCACACCACAGGAACTAAAATACAAATGCAAAATAAATAAATTAAATAAAAAACAAATAAAAATGATAATAATCAAATGGAAGCTAATTCATAAGCTAGCAGAAGCGGGCGTCCTAATTTAAACGGCGCTTCCATGCGTCGCCGTCGTCGTCTGTCCACTCGTGGGGGCCAACCACCACGCGGCTGAAAAATGGTCGCTCATTTGTATTATGTATTTTGTCTTTATATATGGCTCTGTCTGTGTGTGTCTGTGCTGACCTCAACGTCGCTGCCAGCGTCGAACGGGGCGTCGCGACTCAGCTCTTTGTTGTGCGTTCGTTCTCTTTTGGCTAGGCTTTTGGTTTTCTCTTGCTTCCGCCCTTGTTGCTTGTTGTCGTCGCTGTTGCGTATGTTGTTTATATGCCGCTTGCTCAGCGCAATGACTTGTGGGACTTGTTGGCAGCGACGCCAACGTCGACGTCGTCATTGTTCCGCGCGGCCGTTTAACTTTGCGCTTGTGTATGTAAATGTGTATATGAGTGTGTATGTACGTGTAGTGCTATGGTCTCATTTTAAGATAATCGTCACACGAATGAGTTGCTGATGTTTCTCTTTTTCATGTTGTTGTTGTTGTAATTTAGCGGTTTTGCTTTGTTTTTATGTGTGTTGCTGGTGTGTGGTGCTGTGTTTTTACTATGTTAGGTTATAAGTAGTACGTACATATGTATGTATGTAATGTCCTTTTTCATGCATGTTATGTGTGCATGTGTGTGCATACATGTTAATTGTATGGCGTACGACATATGTATGTACATATGTATGTATGTTATTTTTTAATTTTTATACATACATAGCAACAATTTCTTCTTCGTCGCTTTACAATACTATTTCTACTTCTTCATGCCTGTGGCGAAAAAAAAACTAAATAAAAACATATTTTGAGTTCCTTCCCACTTCTTTGTTTCGCTAAGGTTTTTTTTTACATTTTCGTGTTCGCTGTCGCTGCCACTGTGACTGCGGCTGCGGCTGCGGCTGCTGTTGTAGTTGCCATACTTTTCGCCAATTTACTGCTTAATGTTATTAGATACATACATACATACATATGTATGTATGTATGTATGTTTTTTGTGCTGTTTGCCTTGCTTCTGCTTTTGCTTTTCTTTTAGTGTGTTGATATTGTGTTTTGCATTTTAACCCATTTAAGTGTTAAATACTTTATGTCAACAGGTTCTGACCCAAATGCGTAGACAAACGAAAAAATAGACTAACACGACCATACATATGTATGTACATATGTATATGTACATACATACATATGAACATGTATGTACATATGTACATATTACATTATACATAAACGCCAAACGTAGGCAAAGAGCTTGGCTTGCTCTAGCAAATGTTCACTGAAAGTATTTACATCCAGGAATCGGATACATACCTACATATGTATGTATGTATGTATGTGTAGATAACCTGACACTTATTGATGACCTTTTGCTAAATGAGTTGATCTTGGATTCAATTGGGGGATCAGGGCGTCTTCGCAATCCGGCTTCAATGCGAGAAAAATTAATTTATTTATGTACATATGTATGTATGTGTATTGTATATAATATGTGTATATAAGTGTTCATATCGTACATACTAGCAAATCAACAAATAAACAAAAAGAGTGGCAGCTCTGCCGCAATTGCTTAATAATAAATTTAAAGCAACAGCAACACACACACACAGAGAGACAGACAGACAGAACGAAAGAGAGAGAGGGGGGCACACACACACACGCATGCATACAAATATAAATTCAATTTGAATTCGAAATGCGCAACAACAATAATTGTTGCTGTTTTCGCAACAACAATAACAACAGTAATAACAATAAGAACTGGCGAAAACGAAAATCGAAAACAACAAAAACAAAGTCAACGCTTTCGTTGGCGGCAACGTCAACGTTAACGTCGACGTCGAAGGTGACGTCGTCATCACCAGTACCAGCATCACAGCAGCACGTCTGCTGTCAACGTCAACGGCGACGTCGACGTCGGCAGCAAGTAGCGGGCAGCGTCAGCTTACAGCCATTTAGCGCAATAGCGACGCTGGCAGCGACGTCGCGTCGATGTACATATTGACTGCCTTTACTTCCGGCATTTTCTTGCTCATCTGAGCATTGTTGTTGTTATTGTTCCTGTTGTTGTTGTTATTATTATTATTATTATTATTGTTGTTATTATTATTATTTAAGTTAACATGACACGTAGTGCAATAATGATAAAAACCACAAATTTCAAATTGCATACAAAAAGAGAATGCAATAAACACTGCCAAATGAAATGTTGGCAAAAAAATCACCGAACCTTAGTTTATACACACATGCTAACATATGTATGTGTGTATGTATGCACATACATACATATGTGTGTATACACACGCATATACATAAATACATCTTCATTGCTGAATACAGGTATGCATGACCGCTCGTACAAAGTACCAGCTTTTCAAACAAGATATCAATCGAAAATATGCTAAGAATGCTCTCACATGATAGCGTGCGCCCGTGCAGGGGACACGAAGCATATAAAAATCAGCCGAGAAACGCATTTAAAGCCACTCAAAAGCTAAATAGAGGACCATAAAATGTTTTTTCACGCCGTCGACGCCACTGCCGGCCACAGGCTGGGCCACCACAGCAGGAGGACAGGCGGACACCGATGGTTAGATGGACGGACTACAGGCCACTTGCTTACCACCACCAATATTACCACATACGCATACGCACAAGCATAAACACACACACACATTTGGTGTTACAGTTTCAATTTAAAAGAAAAACGTTCCCACACGCACACGCATACAAATATAAACACATACATACACGCATGCAAACACAAAGAGGCATCATCATCAATTTCTAAATGAAAAACCGCAATAAAAAACAACAACAAGCATATAATAAATAACACGGCACCGACCTATTCATACACTCCATAGTATCCAACAGAACATAACAACATATAGTAAGACTTACAAGTTTGGACTTTAATATATATAATATATATGTATATCAAATATATATAAATCAATTTATTACACTTAAAGTTCTTCAATGTCATTGTCATCTAATCCCTCTTCAAATTACTCAAATAACTAATATACCAGTTGACCAACAGAGTGTATTATAAACACAGCAAAGCAAACGAAGCCAAAGCCGAAATCGAAGTACACACGAAGTAGCAGATGTAGTGAGAGCGCACAACAAAGACACCAACTGAGCCGATAGACAAAGAGAGAGAGAGCGACCCCACGAGAGATACAGTCGTTGAGAAAGAGAGTGAGAGGCGGCAAAACGGTGTGGCTGGCAAGCGTTGCGCTCTATTTCGGTTTGTCGAGTGTTGATGATTTTACGAGAGTGGGTTGTGAATATGCGGGAGGATAGCAGGGTGGGGGGTCATAGAGTAAAGACGAGGACGACGCACGCACGTGTAACCGTAAAAAGAGTAAACGAGTAGTGGGCCGTGTATATTTATGCGTATGTGTGCCTGTGTATGTGTGTGTTTTGTGTGCGCGCTTGTTCATGTATTGTTTGTGTGTATATTTACTTTGCAAAATAACAAGCCAACGGCGCGATGGGTGACAAGATAATTGCTGGTGCGCGAAAGTGTTTGGTATCGCGGCTGAGAACTGATCCGTTAATTCGGCAGCATATGCATGAGTGTGTGTACACAGAAACATTAAGGTGCAGTTACTTCTGATTTTCTCATAATCAATGATAGTTATGTAGCTGATAACCAGTTACTATTCTCTCTGCAAGGTCTCTGCTCTGCGTTAGATTGGACTTTAGGCGAATGACCCAACGCTTTGACTCAGCAGTTATATCAATGTCACATCCATGCCAAAAAAAAAAAAAAAACGAAACGAAAAGACAAACAAACAAAACAAAACAAACAAGTAAACAGAAAAAACTTCACCAATATTTCGGGCATTAGCCCCTTGTATAAAATATTTGCTTCAAGGTAACTTTTAAAAGTTTATTTATTTATTTTTATTTAGGCCATTGTACGACAATGAGTAGCTTTGAAAGCGAGTTAACTAACGAGAATGCCCTAATTCACAAATTTATAAACAATTTGATTATATTTATGTATGTTTGTACATATGTATGAATGTATCTAATTGAATAGAGAGGGTAAAAGAGTAAAGAGTGACAAATGATGATCGAACATATTTAATTAATCAACTTTCGTTCGGTTTTTACAAAGCCATAAAAACGGAACAGAGCAAAGAGTAGAGAGATTTACACACACACGCATGCATACATACATACATACATATGTATGTACATATGTACGTCGCTTCGTCAAGCTAAACCAATCGCACATAAACGGTATTTAGCGTGTTAATTACACAAACAAAAACATTCTCGTTACCCTTGCATAGCCCTTCGCGCTATGAGTATGATCTTCGCCGGTGCTCTTTGTACATGTACATATGCACAGTGCTGCCAGGTTTTGAGACATAAAAATAGTAAAACCGCCTCTAAAAAATAGCTGGAAATAGCTAAAAAGATTTAAAAATAGCTTACAAAATAGCTGAGCTCTTTTATGCACTTTAATGGTATGCAATTTGGCAAAAACACTGCATTTGCAGTATATGCAATATGCCCGCGTCTTGTTCGACTCGTCGTCTTTTATTCAATATTAAAATTCTTTAATTTTGTCCACGAATAACAAAATGTTTGCTTATATTTCTCCATTTCTTAATACAGTCTTTCACACAATTAATACCGAGAAGAGCGCAATTAGTGACGGTGTAAATACACCACTAGTGATGATATATGTACATATGTATGTAAGTAAAACTATACGATAAAGTAGTAGAGGTAGTATAGCACAGATTACAATTACAATTTGGGACTTAATCGAACAATTTTTTTTCCTTTAAATACTAAAATCAAATTCAAAATATTCTGTTGTACAATAGCTAGATTTATAGCTAATAGCATTTTCAAAATTTTCATAGCATTTAGGAAATGCTAATAAATAGCTAATCTGGCAACACTGCATATGCATGTATGCATGTATGTATGTATGTACATACATATGTATGTACATGCATTTGCCATGCCCCTTGCAAAACAAAGTAGCTAACAAAACGCGGACTTCGCACAGAATGATGCTACATACACTACATTTACACGCATGTTATTGAGTGTGTATGTGTGTGTGCGCTTGTGTATGTGGCGTTAAAGAGCGCGCGCGCGTCTCCATCAGCGACTTAATTATTAAATTAAATGCGCTAAATGGCAGCACACGCAAGTGGCAATAAAAAAATAATGAAAACCAAAAACAACTGAAGCAAAAAGCTCGAAAAGAAACACACACACGCATATAAACAGAAACATGCATACATACATATATGTACATACGTACGCACATAAATAGCGGCATACGCACAACGTTAACGTCAGCGTCGACGCCGACGTCGACCGACGCCACATGCTTACAACCTTGTCCGTTATGCCCCCCTCCCCGTACACGTAATACGCTCACACAAAACCGCTCGGCTTCGCTACAAGAACAAAAACAGACACAAGACAAAAACAAAAACAGCAACGGCAGGCAAATCGAATAAAATTGTCAACGCATGCTCTCGCTTACTCTCTTTACTTCTATATCATCGTTGCTCTTACAGTCTCTTTAGCGCTGCTCGCAGAATATACTCGCACTGCTAGCTATGACGTTTTTGTTTTTGTTGGTGGCTCTCTCGTACTTTGGAGCTATTCGGTTGTTGCTGTTACTATTGCTGTTGTTGTTGTTGCTCTTCATGCTTTTTTATGGCTTTTATGGTCATAAAGCCGATTCGGCCTGTCCAATAACCGCCAGCTGTTGACGTTGCCGCTACCGCTTCACACTCTCGTATGACAACAACACCAACAACCACAGCAAAATACAGCAAATGAACTAAAAAGTAAAAAAACGTCAGTCTCAGTGGCCCAAGCTAAATGGCAACATATGTATGTATGCACATCCAAACACAAGCATATATGTACATACATATGTATGTACATATATGTAAACATATACAAATATACAGAAATTGCCTAGTCTGGCGCAGGTATGCACACACACATCCACACAGAGGCAGGCGCACACGCACACAAATACACACTGGGCTGCATCTGTATTCCAGAGGCTCGCAAACAAACCAAACGTAAAAAGCGCGCGCGAATACAGGTCGACGCTCGGGCATAGGCGTTGACGTCGCCAGCGGCCACAATGTTAGCGCTCGCGTTAACTTCTACGTTAGCGTCGGCGTCGGCATCGGCGTCAGCGTCAACGTTAGCGCTGAACAGCACAGCGTTGCTTCTTGTTGCGGTTGTCGCTGTTTATGATATTCGGAAATTCCATTTCGTGTGCATTTTTACTTTGTTGTCGCTACAGCTGTAGCTGTGCTGCGGTTATTGTTGCTGCAGCTTGTTAACATATTTGAAATGTAATTAAATCAATTTGTCTCTGCTCCAATGGGCAAACCATTGTTTGTATGTATTGGTCGATATGAAATCGCATCTATGCATAGATACATATATACATACATACATACATATGTGCACATACATACATATGTATGTATGTACATATGTTAGGCTTAGGCCTAACATAATTATGTTAATGTTAATGCCTCTACGCTGTCTGGCAACGCTTGTCTGCCCATGTGCATGTTAAAACCTGTTTTGCCTTTTGATCATTGCGCTGCCCACAAGCAACACACAATAAAAAACTTCACCTGCCATGACGTCACAAACGCTTATCAATTGCGACGCCAAATTTGTGCGCACAAACACATGCACATGTAAACACCCACAAAGTGAAGTCGATATGAAGCTGAGCGCTATGCCAAATCAGCGACGCGTCGCACACACAGGACGAATAGCTAACTGCATGTATGTACATATGTATGTACATACATACATATGTATATATGTATGTATATACATACATATGTATGTATGGATGTGTTTGAGTGTGTAAAAAATTTAGGCTGTTTCTTTAGTTCCTATTCTCTTTTTGTATTTCAGCTGTAAATCGCACAAATTAATATAATAATTTAGTAATATTAACACATACATATGTACATATGTATGTATGTATGTACATATGTATATGTAATCTAAGTCTAGATGCTATGTACATATATTTTTTCTTATTATTTTTGTTGCTGCCACTATACATAGCAGTAAAAATTAAAATTAAAAAAATAAATAAATAAATTGAACAATTCAAATATGCTCGTGTGTGTGGTCCACTTATGGCAAAGCACTCTTTAATCCAGGGCATCCTCAACCAAATAAGTATGCTATGATAAACGTCATATTATTATGCTCTCTTCTCAAATATACACATACTATGTATGTACATGTGTATATATGTATGTATGTATATATATATAAGTACCTCACTGTAAATATACACATATTCAAATGCAAATGAAACACAAATGTTTCAATTATTTTGCATACTCTCTTTCATTTATACAATATGTATAATACTATACTTATGTACATATACCTATGTATGTACATAACTGTTATACATAGCATAGCATAGCCCGTGCAGTGCTGTGATATACACGGTATTAAAACGACAACGACGATTCCAACATCAAAACAAAAACAGCAACAACAACAACTAGACCCAACAGGTTTAAACTACGCAAACGGCAAACACAAATTACAATAACAGAAGCGACCGCGAAATCAGCGTGGCAGCGACGTCAGCGACGACAGAGACGAAGACGGTGACGGCAGCAGCGACAACGGCAAACGACAAACGGCAACAGCAGTAAAAGCAATAACACAATAAATGAAAATGAAAATCATTTCGACATGTGTACACACACAGGCATACACAGCTATACAAATGCTCGCGCGTGCGTGTGTGTGTGTGTGTGTGTGTGCTGCCGGAATGATTCCGAATTGTCGCCAAACAAACTTGAAAATCAATTGGAGCAGCAAAATACAAGTGGATTTGGTAATGACCAAATGCGAAGTGAAATGAAATGAAATATGATGGGATGGAGCACAAGCACACAAATACATACATACATATATATAAATATGAATGCAAATGTGTACACTCACATAAGTTCGTATGTATGATACATAAATATGTACACATGTATGTATATTTATGTGTATATGAAAGTACCTAATTATGTGTACAAATCACTTGAGGAAAAAGAGTTATGTATTTCGTATAGACACATACATACATACATACATATGTATGTACATATGCACATACATATATATATGGGTGTATGTATGTACATATGTATTCATGTATACATACATACATATGTATGTATATGTATATACATACATACATACATGTACATACATACATCCAGATGTACAACGCGTACATGGCGTTTAAATGCATACAAAACCGATGACATCTGCTTATTAAGATTATGAAATCTTGTTATGCTCAAAAAATGCATATTTTTTAATTTTTCTTATGCAAAATGATTACGTACATACATATGTATGTACATATGTAATACATACATACATACATACATTTGTATGTGATAGCTAAGCGTGAATCTTGCACGTACTGCAATGGCGATGTGCTTACGTTATTTTGACACTAGTGCAAAACAAATCATGATCGGAAACGTGTCATAGCTAAAGAATAACTAAACAAGTAAGAAGGCTCTAGTCGAGACTACTCGACTAGGAGATACCCTTCTTTTATGCATACCGCACATACCGCACATGCGGTCATGCATCCACATCCCCTCCCAGGGGATTTCCCCTCCAAGGGGATTTCCCCGCCCAGGGGATTTCCTAGGGGAATATAAACTCGCACTACGAGTCTACATGCAAAATTTCAGCTCTCTAGCTCTTATAGCTTCTGAGATCCTTTTGCTCATACGGACGGACGGACGGTCAGGGCTATATCGACTCAGCTCGTCGCCCTGATCAAGAATATATGTACATACATATATACTTTATGGGGTCTGCGCTGATTCCTTCTGCCCGTTACATACTTTTCACAAAACCATTATACCCTGATTTTCCATTTTTAATGGGTTCAGGTTATAAAAATATTTGTATGTATGTGTGCATCTTCATACTTATGTATATATACATATGTATAATATGTGTTTTGCATGTACATATATATGTACATACATATATGTATGTTAAGCAAAGACTGCATTGCCGATGCAGTAGAAACAACAAAGCCAATACAAAGCAATTACATATAGTTACATACATACATATGTATGTATGTACAAACATACATACACAGAGCCCGTCTCAATCTTGACAATGCGTCGCGATTATGCGATAAGTTGAGTGAGAGGCGAGTAGCAGCACAGCAAACAGCAGCAGCAACATCAGCAGCCGCTGTCGGCAACCGAAGCCAGGCGCACAGGCATACATAAACAGGCGCACACACATGCATGCATATATACACACAGCCACATGAATACATGCATACATACATACATACATGCTGGCAGGCAGACCACAGCTGAAGCATATGCACCAGCAGCGGCGTGTGTGTGTTTTATTATTATTATTATTATTATTTTTTTTTTTACTTTTATTTGGGGTGAGTGCTAAAGAAGGAGAAGATAAAGGTGTAGCAAAGGCAATGTGCGGGCGGTACTCAAAATGAGCCCAAAAGACTTTGCTAAATTTTGAAGGATTTCGTCAAGTTTTACTATAAGTTGGACTCGAATAGGCGGCAAAGTCAAAGAGTGGAAATCTCACGTGTGTATACATACATATATGTATGTATGTATGTGTGTGTGTATACATATATATGTATATATAATATATACATACATACATGCATATATATGTATGTATGTAAATATGAACATACATACATATGTATGTATAAATTTCGAGTATTATTATTTAGTTGTTGCTTAACTCTGGTTCTGGCGTGAGTCTGGTTCAAACAAGTAATTATTCGCCGATCATAGCGAGCCCTACGCTCTTTGCGGCGAAGTGCGCTCTTGAGCAGTTATTTGCTCAATTAGTGACACAAAGAGTGTGTTGGATTGGGTTGGGTTGGGGTGGAGTTTGGTGGGCTTATTTATAAAGTCAAAGCTTTAGATTGCAACCGTAACTAGCGCGCTTTCTCTGGCCAAAACACCGTTTGCCCTGTGCAGGGTCTTTAAGCGCACAAAGAGCGAAAAAAAGCAACATACATACATAACAACAACAGCGGCAACGAGGCGGACAAGCGAAGCGTTTCATCTACAGCTTTCTCACGTCGGAGCAGCAGCAGCAGCAACAACATTGGGCACATTGGGGGTGGGCGGGCGGTCAGTCAGTCGGTTGGTTGGTTGTTTGGTTGGTCGGTGTGTGGCAAGGCCGCAATTAATTACAAACTTAGCCAGCTGTCCGTGTCCCTCTGCTGCCGTTGCTGTTGCTACTACTGCTGCCTTATATGCGTGTATATGTATCTGTAATTGTGTGTCTGTGTATCTCTCTGATGGCGGCGAAAAGTGGCACGTATCAATGTTGAAAGCATAAACACAAAGAGCGAAGAGAGCGACAGGCAGCAAACGACAGAGAAGCAGACCACCAAAGAGCGAGTGAGCGATAGAGATGGCGAGGGAGAGAGAGGACTTGGGAATATGCTTTCGCCAGCCGTTCCGTTGGTCGCATTACAGTTACGTTACCCTTTTTGCCTGTGCCTTTTGGCTTTGCAATAGATTCTGTGTATTGCAAACATGACCAAATTTATGTATAATACATATGTATATATATATATTTGTATGTATGTATGTACGTAAATGCATACATACACACACATAAACTTGCATACTAGTATGTATTTATGTATGTCCATATTATATAGGTAAACGTACAAACAGCAACAACAACAACCACTTTTTGTGAAGGGCACACAACTAAAAGCACCGACAGCTACGGCAACGCTGGCAGCGTACGCCAACGGCAGCAGCGCCCGCAGACGTTGTAAAATGGCAACAACAACAACAATAACGAAAACTGGCCTGTTCTCTGCTTGTGTGTGTGTGCCATGGCATCAGCATCAACTTTAAATACTTAGACTCAATTCAACAATGCTCCAAACACGAGTCATTTTTAATGCACAAAAACAACAAGACAGGACACGCACACAGCCACACACACTCATATGCCGCAGCCAAAACTGCTGACGCTGACGCATTTATCACTGCGCTGCTTTGGCCGCCAACGACAACGGCAACAGCAATATCAAGAACAAGAACAAGACCAAATGAACGAAGGAAGAAGCCACCGCAACAACAAACAATAGAGCTAGCCAATGTGCGCTGTGTGGTATGGTTTGATTTCTTATGGAGTAAAGGGGAATGCAGAGACGCTGCGGGGCAAACGACGCTCAACAGTCGTCGACGGCGCGCATTGGGAGTCATTGATTTTCGTTTATGAGCGCGACGGCGACGCGCTCTCACTTTTTATACGTTCATTCACACGGCGCACAGTGGGACTGTTTGTATGGAATGTTAATGATACAACAGACACACCATTTAGGTAGCATGGCAAGAACGCATGTTATTGTTGTTGTGTTTATAATTTTGGGATAACAGAATATTGAATTACCAAATCAATAGTTGAAAGATGGCTGCTAATAATAGAATAGTAATAAATACAAGTATAAATAATAATAATAATTAAACTATTAATGCTAAATACTAAAACCATCATAAGCATTCATTTACTTTGTGATAAGTGTGGCCACTGTGGCTGCGTTGCTGTGTCTGCTTTGGCAAATGCAAAGAGTATACGAGTATACAACGAGCAGCAAAAGAGAGCGTGCGCGCAAAAAAAAAAAACACATACACAAGCGCAAAAAAAAAGAAAACACAAAACAGACACAGTTAGCCAGGGGCAATGGCGGGGCGTCAGAGGCAAACGAAACTTAAATATGTTATTGATAATTAAATTGTTGCTGCAGCTTTAGCTTAGATACATATACATACATATGTACATCTGAGTCTCCCTGTATATGTATTTATATATGTACGTATGTATGTATGAGAAACAGCTCCTACTAGTTCATGGGGGCGGCACGTCTGCCTTTTGGGATTTGTGCTTTTGTTTGGCTTTAACGCGACTTTGGCGAATTGTGTGAGAAATGCAGACGTCGCGATAGCGTCGGCTGCTGCATATGCGTTAACGTTGACGACGCCATTGCTGTTGCTGTTGATGTTTTTTGTTTCTGCTTTGGCAGTGGGCAGTTTTCGTTTTCGTTTCGCACCCGATGTTGTTCGTGTGTGTTTGCTTTTGCTGTTTAGAGTATCTGCTATACTGCAACGCCATGCCTCCACCCTGTCTAAGAATCTATACAGCAACATCAATAACAGAAAAGTAAAGAAATAAATGTAAAAAAGTATACATATTAAAAAAATAAAATGAAACACCATCTTGAAATTAAGCGCGATGATTTCTTTTTGTTAAGTGGCCGCAGGTAGTTGCTTACGCTGTCGCTGTCGCAGCCAGCGTCGCAGTCGCAGTCGCAGTCGCTGCTTCTGTTGTTGGTAACTCGGTGTGCGTCAGCCGCATCTGTGTGTTTGCATGTGTGTGCGCGATACGATTTTTGTTTTGTACTTTTGGGCTTATCGTGTAGCAAATTGAAAGCAATAAATATTTAATTGTTAGGCCTGCTTAATTACGTAATTTGAATTTATCTTTACAGAATGCCGTTCGTTGCAGCACAGCGAAAATATCAATGCGAGCGAGATACATATCTAGTGTGAAATGAGCACAGAGGTAAGGGAAAAAACGAAGGCCATGAAAGGTCAATGCAAATGCTAAAGGATATGCATACAGACACGTTTATACGTACATACATATGTACATATGTATGTATGTACATATCTACGAGTATATGCGTGTGTGCGTTTATGTGTGTGCTTGTGTGTAGCTGTATTTGACATTGAACTAAAAGCGAATCAGTTCATTTGTAGCACTCCAATGATGATTACTTTTGCAAATAAACAGTTATTCATCAGTACGAATACATGGGTATGCGTTTGTATGTGCGTATGTATTTGTGCACAGTAAGTAAAAGTTTGAGTTATATAGATAATAAGTACACACGCCTGCAAGGTCGAGGAAAACAAAAACAAAAGCAATTGCCGTACATCTCTTTCTCTCTTTCGCTGTTGCCACAGTTCCTCATCATAATAAAAACGAAATGAGGTTAGTTCAGCTTTTTTTCGTATATGTACATACATACATACATACATACATACATACTTATGTATTTTATGCGCGCCAAAGGAAAATCTTCTAGGTTAAGTAAATACATACAAACATTGATATAAATTGGCTGTGGTTGTAATTTGTGTTTTTTAGGATACAGTTATACATATCTCTGTGTTGTTGTGCTTCTTCTTTCATATTTTCGCTGCCCACTCAATTCACTGTTAAACATACATATGTATGTATGTATTTTGAGTCATGACGCTTAACGAGAAAATTGTATTTTGCATTGTTTATCACTGGATTCCATTTTGTGCTTTTTGTGTATTTTTTGCTTCTTTCGGCAGCTCAAGCAAAGCACAAAATTGTTTCAAGGAATTAGAAGCCAACGCAGCGGCAATTAATAACAAGAAAATAGCAACCGCAACAACAACAGAAACAATCTTAATATTCATAATGATTAAGACGCTCTCTTCAAGCGTGTGTGTGTTTGAAAGAGATTACGCTGGTTAAACACACACAGAGGCATAGGCATAAATTAAGAGAGTGCCAAAACTGACCTCAAGTTTTTTAGACACTCGCGCACACACATTCACATGCAACTTGCATATTGTGAACAGTTCAGAGGCATTTGCCAAAAAACAAAAGCAAAAACAAATTATATTGATAGAGTCGCTGCCATTTGTCATGCGCCTGACTGTCAACTTAATAAATACTGCCGCTAACGGTCTGTGGCGTCTTTCGCTTAAGGCCAGTCGCTTTTTACATAATAAAAACAAAAACACACAGCAAAACCGAAGAGAAGAAGTAATGCAAGCATCTATGGGTGTGCGTGTATGTGTGTATAGCATATGTATTTATGTACGTCCATGAATGTGTATGCAAAAAGGAAACTATAAAATTTATGCTCATTGGCCGCAGCGTCTGCCAAAGCGCGTGCCAAGCCGCTGGAGTGACAAGCGACAAAAGACAATACAAGAGGCTTTCAAATTTTTGCCAACTGTCCGCCTCCACCCGCTTCCCTTTGCTTTGGTGTTGGAGCTAGCGACGCGTATGTTTGCGTTTCGCTTCCGTTACAAATGGCAGCAGAGACAGCGGCAGAGGCAACCAGCAGACAAACAACAAAACACGCTAAGAAAATGCCCCACACACTTACATATACACACACCCAATGCCAAAATCTTGCATATCACACCGGGTCTCGTGCAAACACACACAAACCCACAATCATACATACATATATAGAACACAGCACGCACGTACGCCATGCACTGCGCTCTTTATATTTTATAACAACGCTCTCTTTACGCTCTTAGGCTGGCGCTTCTGCTCTGCTCGGCTCTGCTCGGCTCAGCTTAGGTTAGCCGACGTCTCTGCTGGCAGCTACTTCCGTTTGTACGTGCGGCTGCAATGCCGCCAGAGACCGAGCCGAAGTAGCTTGAACATCTGTGCGCGCTGCCAACGACGACGTCGCCGTTGGCAGGCAAATAAAACAGCCTCTGCCACTGCCACTGCCGCTGCTGTTGTCGCTGTCGGTGCTGATGCCAGCCAGCCAGCCAAAGCCCGTGCGCTTCATTCATTCAATTTTCAGTTCACATCGAACGCGAGAACTGTGCGGACGTGCAAGCGGCAGCGGCAAAGTTCGGCCTAGTAACACAAGTAACGCAACAACAAAAACCACGCGCTCCCAACTTACACGTTCCGCGCGCTCTCTTTCTCTCACTCTCTGTCTTTTACTCATTCACGCAACCTCAACAGGCGCCTATAATTTTCAAAAAAGAGATAATAATAATTAATAAATAATATTAATAATAAAAAATCAACAAAAACACTTAATTAAAACAACAAATCAAACAGTTAGTCAAAGACTTGTGCCTCTCTCTTTCAAACTCTTTTGACTTTGTGTGCGTCGCTCCTTTTAAAACCGCGCCTCCCATTCAGCCCTCCAAAACTGCACTTGCACTGCCCACCGCCTAAGAAAGCCGCGTGTTCAAAGAAAAAAAATCCAAAAACCAAATAAAAACTAACAAATTACTTAACATTAATAAATAAAAGAAAAGGCTGCCAAACTTGAATTGTAATTTTCAACACTGAGTGCCTAATTGAACAGTTAATAATATAATATAACAGTTTTATTTTTTTTGTTGAACATTTTTTTTGATTCATTTTTGTTGAGTTCTGTGCGCTCGAATAAATTCAAAAGTCCTGGATTATTTTGAATTGTTATACCAGAAGTAAAACAAATGCAAAAAGAAAAGCATAAGCCAATACAACAAAAAGACAAAGCGTGCGAATTAATGCAAAGTTAACGAAACATAACGGGCCACACACGCACGCACGCATACAAACAAAACAAACAGCAAAAGCAAAGTGAAATCTCACGCAGCACCAGCGCAGCAGCAGCGACGCCAGCAGCAGCATACACACACGCATACTCCCCTATACATGAGCGTGTTGTAATTTGCAAAGAAAAAAAAAACGAAGTAGTCTGCTTCCTATCAAGTCATTTCTCACTACAACAAAACACTCACACGCAAAACGTACACAAAAAATAATACAAATTCTAAAATAACATAATTCGTTTTCTTCAATATAATTTATTACTTAAACATTTGCGGTTTACCTTGTGTGTGCAGTGGGAAGAAGCAAGAAGAAGAAGCAAATAGTTAAAAATAAAAAAAAGAAAGATAGACTTAAACAGTCCGCAAGTGAGGCTTCGAATGCAATTCATACGCACACACTTGCAGTCGCTCGTGCACACACAGACACAGTCACAGTCGGAGTTACAGACACAGACACATCGCACAATGACCTTGCCAACCAATACAAATGCAGCGAATGGCAACGGCGGCGGCGGCGGCGGCAATGGCAGCGGCAGTGATGATGATTCGGACATGTTCGGACCGCCACGCTGCTCACCCCCCATTGGTTATCACCATCATCGTTCGCGCGTGCCAATGATCTCGCCGAAGCTGCGTCAGCGCGAGGAACGTAAACGCATCCTGCAGCTGTGCGCCCACAAGCTGGAGCGTATTAAGGACTCTGAAGCAAATCTGCGTCGCAGCGTCTGCATCAATAACACCTATTGCCGACTTACCGATGAGCTGAGACGTGAGAAGCAAATGCGTTACCTGCAGAATTTGCCAAAGTGAGTAAACGAACGAGATAGAAATACAACCGTGCACAGACACATGCATACATGCACATGTATAACTGCATATTTATTATATATATTTATATGTATGTATGAATGTGTGTGTGCGCTTATGTGTGTTTGATTATAAATTGAAGAAGGCAGCCAGTGGTGCCAAAAAAAAAAAAAAAAAAAAAAAGAAAACTAGATAAAGTTGCTTGAAAAGCAATTAAAACATGACGACATAGCAATACTCTTTCGGTTTGGTAAAATTAGAGCTGCAAAATAATTGAAAATATTTATATTTTAATTTATAAATATAAATGAAATATATTATATTAATATATGTATATGCATATATTTAAACTTAAAAAAAAAAAAAAAAAAAAAAAAATCTCAATTGGCAACGCTGGCTCGCGATGTTGCCCACGCGTGTTCGTTCGCTCGATTGCTGCCCTTTCAAGCTTGTGCGTGAGCGTGTGGCAACCTTCGCAGTTAGCGAAAGGCCAAAGTGCGTATTTAGTGAGAAATAGCGCAGGCGACGAACGAGCGTAAGACATAAGGCGATTACTCAAAATAGTGGAAGTGTGCTAAATATACATACATATGTACATATAACAACAAACAAATAAAACACTTTCAGAATGTGCATGCATATGCCTTTAGTTCTATTTCTATTTCTGTTTCTACCTCTGTTTGTTGTTATAATCTGCGTCAAGTGATCATTGGAAATATGTTTGGGTTTAATGCAGCTTCTCTGCCTCTGGCTGCTGTTTTTTTAATTTTTTTTTTATTATATATGTATTTTTTATTCGCCTGCGTGGCAACGCTCTGTCTGACAAGTCTTTCGTTCAGTTTTATTTGCTGTGTAACTTGACAAGCGCTTGCAAGGATATTTCCGTCTTTAGGCTGTGGTCAGCGGCAACCGCAACTAGTCGCCGCCGTCGCTTCCTGCAGGCTTACAACTACAGCTGCAGGCCACACAATAAGCGTACAGTGAGCTGTCGTTAAAATGAACGATAAATATGCGGACAGACGGAATTTCTATGTTTTCTGTTTTTTTTTTTTTTTTCTCTCTTTGTGAAAGCGATTGTGTGCGAGTTGAAGGAGATGTTGGGGCAGAGGCGGAAGGCGAAAGGGGGAAAAACCAACTTGACTACAATTAGTTCATTATAGCGAACGTGCACAGTATTTCTTTTATTTATTTATTTTCTGTTGCATTCAGGCCAAGCGCAAAGCAAAACGAAGCACAGCAAAGCAAACCAAAGCAGATACTCAAGAGACATTAAACAATAACAACATCAACAGCAACAACAACGGCAAACAGTTCAAACAGAAACGACACAAAATACAAAACGAAACGAAAAACGGCAGCGCGCAGAGGAGGCAGCAACTAGAAAAGACTGAGCGAGAGACAGATAGAGATAGAGGTAGGGAGAGGGAGAGGGAGAGGGACAGAGAAAACACAGCCAGCAGCAGCAGGCGAACCAACTAAAATCGTCTGACTGTTTGTCTGTTGTCTGTCCGTTTGTCTGACTCTGTAAAGAAGGGCGTGTGTATGCAGCAGCGAGTAAAGATGAGAGGCAATAACAAAAAGAGTATATTCTAGTAAAGTATGCTCGAATAGCATACACACACACATACATGAACATTTTGTATGCCTCTTGATATTATGTAGTTTAAATAGTTATGCATGTATGTATGTATATACACTTCAATTTCGATAACAATTTGGCATACATATCGTTAATCGGACATAATTATCGCATATGAATGATAGTCAATAATCAGCAGTTATTGCTGTCAATCAGCGTAACAACAGAAGAATAAAAACAAAAAATCGGTAAAGCCAGGAACAGAAAAGACAGAATAAAAGCAAAACGTTTAAAACACAACAAAAGCAAAACCAAAAACAAAAACAACACGCGCGCACCCAAATACAGCGGGAAACAACCTTCGCAGATAGCGCGAGCAGCAGCAGCAGCAGCAGCAGCAACAGCAACAAAAAACCAAAAGAAATCAAAGCAAGCTGTAGAAATATATATACACACACACACACACACACTTAGTGACTTGTGTTTGTGTGCTAAAAAACGTTGCGCTCGTTGAAATAATCACGTTCCACTTGCAACAAAAAGCAACCATAACAGCAACAGCAGCAGCAACTGAGAGTAGCGACTGTGCGATGATAGCAAGCAACGTTGCTGTTGTTGTTGTTAGTGCACCTCTAAAGTCGCCATATATATATATATATATATACATATATTTGTATATATATATATGTATATACACATACATGCACACAATACCACAAGCCAAAGCCAGCGCATGCCAACATCAACAACAGCACAAAACGCAACCAAAACCTTCAGACTTTGCAAAAACACACACACACACACACACAAACGAGAAGCGACATTAGTATGTTAATGTGTATGTGTGTGTGCGTATAATTATTTTTAGCCATGCAGAGTCCAAAGAGTTATTAAAACTTTTTTAACACACAAAATACAATATTATGAAAGAATTTCGTAGCTAAAGAAAAGACGAAAAGAAAACGGCATTTGAGCTGATCTTGAAATGCGTTTCAATTATTGAGCACAATTGGTTATTGCATATGTATGTATATTTGTATATTTGTATGTATGTGTGTACATATGTATTGGTGATCATTAACAGCTATTGCTGTCGCTGCCACTGCCGCTGTTGCCTTTCTTTTCATATGCAATTTTTACGCTCTTTGGCGCTCTGTGCTCTCCGTTCTCCGCTCTCTGCTCTCTCAAGGCTTCGGCTGCGTGCCCTGCAGGAATAGACGGCATGCCTGAAGTGGTTGCTATGCATGCATGTATGTATGTACATATTGACACAAAATTTAGCAGTGTATGCTGCACTGTGTATGTATCCAGTGTGTATATGTATGTATTTCGGAATTCGAACATATCCAATAGACATACATACATACATACTTACGTATACAATGTAGAAGTTATATTGAAATGTATAGAAATTCATTGTTTATATTATTAGCTAACATAATGTCATGCAGCTGGGTTTATTTTGTTTATTTACTTGGTGGGGATCATTGGCTGCCATCACTGGCGTTGGCCCACTGTGGGCTCTGTGCCATTGTACAGTATAATAGTGTTGCTATTGTTGTTGTTGTAGATTTTTGTATATTTCTTTTGTTTTGCTTTTGCTCTAACGGAGCACAGAGGAGTAGTGGAGTCGTATGAAGTTGTACATTTATTTCGCTGACTTTGCCATTGGCTTTACTATTAAACATTGTTACGTTGTATTTTGTTATTGCCTTGCCTATGTACGTACGCGCGCGTGTCAAGCTTGAGGCGTAGCAACTTCAATTTTCGCCCCTCCCTTCCGGATAGTTCGCACTCCGACAACTGTCATCTATCATCATCTAGTGCGAGATGGAACTAGCGCCGCCTTGGCTTTCTTTTCGCTGTAGTTGTTGCGCTTCCTCTTTGTTTCACTTGCTTCAGCGCGCTTGCTGCAAGGAGAGAAAACAAATAAAATGCCGTTACTACACACATGCACCCAAACACTCACACTCACACTCACGCACACATTCAGACATTTGAAGCTCTTCTCTTTTTTGTTGTTGTTGTTTATTTTTGCGCGCAGCCAAAAACTTAATTCATCGCAATCTCAGTTTTTCCTTTTGGCTTTTGATTCGCTTCTGCTTGGCATAGAGTTGCTGTCGCTGCTGCTGGCGCGACGTTGACGTTGACGTCGACGTCATTGTTGGCGCTGCTGCTGCCGTTTCGTGTGCTGCGTTTCCGTTTTTGCTTCGTTTTGCTTTGTTTGACATGTTTTCTCCAGTGAGACGCTTGCATATGTACATACATACATACAATTGTAAGTATGCTATGTATATGTATGCTACATACACATGTACACATACAACCATATGCCTATGCGCTTATTACTTTGAAGTTGCCATGCAGTAGCAGCAGCAGCAATCGATAATTTAATTAAAAGAGAGAGAAGAAATAATCGTTTAATGCTTGTTGGAGAAATTTATAGAAGAAAATGACCAAATATCTGTACAGTGTGTGCTATGTATATGTACATATATGTACCTGCTTGGTTGACTGATTGTCTGCATATGTTCTATATACTTAACATGCTTATGCATGTACATACATACATAGGTGTGATTTGATTTATTGTACAATGTTGTTCACCTAAAGAGACATCACAGTATGTTATCGGTTACGAATAGTTATCGAATCGCGATTTATTATTATTTGTTGTTGTTATTGTTATTCAAAGGTATTGAAAAATAAAAATAAAAAAAAAACGCCAAATGCTTATTCAATTGCTTACCGCATCTGAGGCCGCTAAACACACCCCCTTTGCTTGCTTGCGCCTTGCTACAAACACAAAAAGCAGACAAATGCACCAAGCGCGCGGCATCAAGGCAGCTAGATAGAGAATGAAAGAAAGAGAGCGAGCACAAGCGGGCGGACGAACGAGGCGTGCTAGAGAGGAACTCGCTCGTGCTCCCTCGCTTATGCGTTCGGTTCGTTCGTTTGTTTGTGTGTTCGCTTTGCTCTTTGCACACATTTTGTAACCCACCGCCCCATTTTGCGGCGTCGTAATAATTCGCGACTGCGACGACGTTTTTATAGTTTTCTGTTATATTGTCTGTTGTTTCTATTGCCGCTGTCCGTTGTCGCTACTGCTGCTGCTGCTGTTGGTGCTGGTGCTGCGGCGGTTGCTGCTGGTGCTTTTGTTGCGCATCTCATCTATTCGGTAACGATTGCACCACAAGCTGCGATTGCCTACTTTACAAACACTCACTCATACACTCACTCACACAGACACACTCTCACGCTTAGGAATCACACAGATGCAGAGGCCGTAGGGCGTGTGCCATTTGCATTTGTTTGTCTGGGCGCGCATTTAAAGCATCTAGATTCTAGAACAATTAGATTATACAATTAAAATTGATGGGCGGGATGTGAGGAGAGGAGAGGGTGAGTTTTTATTTATTTTTTATTTGTGAGTGAGTGACAAATACATACAATATTATGCATATTGTACATCCATGCATACATGTGTATATGTAGTATGTATATGCCATAGATTCGTACATTGTGCAAATATACATACATATGTATGTACGCACAAAGATTCACACAAATTTCTATACAATTTGTATGAATGTATGTATATGTATGTATATATGTATATGTATATGTGTAGTCCAATCAACAGCGAAATACTCTGACTCCTGAGACTTCTGAGAACTCACTCCTGACGGATTAGCAGTGTTAAGTTTTGTTCAATTATAATCTCATCTACACATCTACATCATCCACAATTCAATCTTTGTGTATAATAATAAATTCTTGTGAACATTCTTAAGTATGTATTTGTATTTAGCTGACGACACGCGCGCGCTTTGCATTTTCGCATAGTTGTTGCTATTTGTAATTGCTTATCAATGTACACACAGACATACGAACATAAGCGCACACACACACGTACAAATAATGGCTGATAAGCGAGAAATGAGTGAGAGCGAGAAGTGAGTGTGAGAGACTAGCAGCAAAATCTACTCAAGCTAAAGGGGCAACCGCAGCGAATTCGCTCTTTAAAATCACTTTAAATTCAATTTGCATGGCCAGCATATCACACGAAGCGAAACGCAGCAACAAACCAGTGAAGTGGTGAGCGGCCGTGTGAGGTGGTGTGATGGAGGGGAAACACTCTGTATGGTAGATATGTATGTTTGTATGTACATATGTATGTTTTATGATTGCGACTCTGGGTTAGGTAGGTTGGTTGGGCTAAGCTTGTATCGGATTGGGTGTGGGGTGTTTTCCATTCCCTCTGTTCTCGCCTCGGTGGCCCCCGCTTCAAATGAAGTTGTCTGTGACGTACGCCGTCTCCTGCGGCTCGATGCCGACCCCTGCAGCGCACCAACGAATGCGCGTCGTCGTCGTCCTACATTTGTGACTTTACGTCAAGCCCCCCTTTACGCCTCCCTCTGCCGTTATAACGTCATTTCCTTTCGCTACCATTTCTACGTTGCAGACGCGACACGCCGCGCTGTGCTTGTTCCCCCTTTTTGTTTTTCTCTCTTATTTTGTGTTTTATTTATTTTTTTTCTTGCTTTTTTGCACTTGCCGTTCGATTGTGTGACATTTTTTATTTAACATTTTTAGACTGCGTTGCCTGCCGTCGCTTGTGCTCCACTTGTGCAATGCATATACCTTATACTCATTAAAAATGGACAACAGAAAAAAAAAAAAAAAAAAAAATGTGTATAATTAAGTTGTGCAAGTGTGCGTATGCATATATTTGTGTGTGTGTGGACTATGCAGGCCCAGGCAGAGATGGAGATGTCTACATATGTGTATGTATGTAATCAGTTTTTTCTTATAAAGAAAAAGCTTGTTTTTTTTATTTAAATCATCGATGGGGTATCCGCTAGTCGCGAACAATGAACAACGAGAACGTTTTATGTAAGGATCAAATCGAAGGCAAGCCAAAGCAAATTATGGATAATTTGTAAATACGCAAGTTAATAGCCTTGAACTCGAAATCATAATCAAAACAGCAGAACGCACAATATGATGTGGGGAAGGGGGGCCATAAGGGCGGGGCGAACAGGCACACGCCATGCCACGCAGGTGAAGCGCTTAATATGCCCCAATTTGCCTATGAATTGTTTGTGTATATATGTATATATATGTGTATTGTCTTCCTCCCCTCGCCCCCATCACAAACGTACAAGCACACAAGAGACAGCGGCATATTTCGCCACAGACCATCGAGAAAACGTGCGCAAAACGAAAACACAGATAAGAAAAAAACAAAAACAAAAACCAAAAAAGAAGCTAACAAGTAGTAAGCAAAGGTTCAATTTTCCCCTCTCCGCCCTCTCTATGTTGCTTCGTCAAGTCAGTTTGCTATTCAAGAAAAGTGGACAATACCGTTTGCTTATCGGTCGCATGCCATGCAAACGCACACACATACACGCGCGCATAGTTGAGTACACACACACACACACACACAAACAGACGCACACGCATACAGCGTGCTTACAAGTGATTGAGCGCGCGCGCGTTCCCTCCCTCTCACTCACTCTTACTCACTGTGGCCGCGCTGCTTCTTTTGTAGCTACTCAATGTCAACGCGATGGCATCCCAAAAAACATTGATAAAAGCTTTATTACTATTAATTGCTGTCAGAGAAGAACTCGAAAGCGCAATCGAGTGTAAGCTCCAAGTCCAAGCGCTTTGATGTCGTCATACTGAAGTGAAAAGCAAAGCTTTTGGCCGTACGATCCGCTCGCAGCTTGCCAAGTGTAATTTTTTTTTTTTTTTTATTGCTTTGATTTATTCAACAATTTTAAAGCTTCTTTTGGGAAGCTGGCTTGGCTTGGTTTCGCCCTCTCCCACTCTTCGGCCACTCGCTCTTCCACTCTGCTGCCACACTCTCTCTCTCTCCCACTCTCTCTCGCACCCTGCTTCACTCTCTTGCAGATGAATATTTTATGTAATATGATGGATAAAGCACTTGAGCATGACAGCAGAGCATAATACGTCGCGCCCCCCGCCAACTTTATGCTGTTGGCAACTTTTATTTTGGGGTCACTTGTGCAATGAATGCTGGCGCTGGCGCTAGCACTAGCGTTGCTGTCGCTGCCGCTGCCGCTGCCGCTGCATTTAACATGCTTTGGCTGAGCCCCTCCGCTGTGCTCTGCGCTCTGCTTTTGGCAACTTTTTTTTTGGTCAGTGAGCCGCTGCTTTTTGTTGCTTACCCTTTTGCCTGCTGCTTCGCTGTCGTTGCTCCCATTTCGTGGCCCCCGCGTCCTCTACCTTCGCCTCTTGGCCCAAGCAAGCATTTCAAGTTAACGGTGCTGCGCGCACAACACATTCAACAGGCAATAATAGCAACAACAACTAAACTAATATACTTTACTGTTTGTTGTTGTTGTTTTCAACTGCTGTACTTCCTAACCCCACGCTCTCTTTGACTACTCGCTGTGTTACGTTGCGCCGTTATTGTTGTTGTTGTTGTTGTTGGTGGTGGTGCTGCTGCTGCTGCTGCTGCTGCTGCTTCTGTTGTTGTACGCTTTCTGGTTTTGGTTTCTATAAAGCTCTGGAGCGCGCGATTTGTTAACGCTGCTTCTTTAGCGTTTCGTTGTATTTGTTTTTCTGTATCGTTTTGTGTTTTAATACCCTTGAAAAATTGATTTGGAAATGTGTGTAACAACGAGGTGGATTGTTGTTAGAGTAAAGTTAGTTTTAGTTGGGTAGCTCTATATGAATATGTACAAAAAATATTGGATACATATTTAACCATATATTCCATATAGCAACGGTCATAAAAATAGTATAATATATTTTACAGGAAAAAAACGAATACTAAGATTAACATATGTATGTATGTATATTGCTATTAATTTAGATGTTGAGGTTATCACTAAGTTATGTTGGCCAACAATTTATGGTCAGTCTTACAATTGTTTTTATGAATTCAGCTGTATGTCAAGAATACCCTGTAGAGTAAGTTTTAGTCCGGTAAAGATATATGTATGTGCAAATGAATATACATATATTTGTTAAATGTAATATTGTAATGTATATATTGCATTCATATATAATATATATTTACTGTAAACTATTAAACTATACATCTCTCTTAATATGGGGGCATACGATCCATGCACTGAGTTTACAGGGTATTTTTGCGTAGCACACTTTGTCTACATACGAATTCCTACATACTTTCGCTTTCATTTTTTTTTTCGCGCGCGCCTGCACCTCTGCGCCTACCCGCGCTCACACACTTGCTCCCGTTGGTCCTCTCTCTCGCTCTCTCTCTCTCTCTATCTGCCTTGCACCTTGTCCATGCCATTCTTGTCCGTTATTGAGTGCGTGTGTGTGCGTTTGTTTTTGTTTCTGTATTTGTATTTGTTGCTCTTTTCTGCTTTAATAGTGAGCATTGACATGCTCAGCTGCGCATTTTAATGCGTCGCTGTCGCTCTGCCGATGGTGCTGCTTCTTCTTCTTCTTCTTCGTTTTTTGATGGCTTTGTCTTCTTCTACCTTTGCTGCCTTAATTCACATTCACATTCACATTTGTATTTGTTGTAGTTGCTATGCTATTGTTGCTTCTTTCAAACGCTTTGGCATATTGGCTAAACTGCGCTACGCAAGGTGGGCTATTTGTGACGTGGGGCAGGCAGCACAGAGGGGCGTGTCGGTCGTTCAGTCAGTCTGTCGCTTGCTTTTATTGAAAGAGAAATTAGCTGAAATTTACTTCGCCGCCGGCCGCTGCTCGCTGCCCGCTGGCCGCCAGCTGCCAGCCGGCAGCTTTTGCGTTTGCGTTAGCCCGTTTTAACTGGCTCCAAGCGGCGCACAGTTGGCCCAGTTAATTAATGTGCGACCCACGGACCAGCATACTGGCCTGCAAAGCTGACATCGATAATACACGCTTACTGACACTTTTGCCTCGATTCCAGTTTTGGGGTGGAAAGGGGGGCCTGGGTTCTGGGGCTGGGACTGGGACTGGGGACAGTTTATGGCGATGACGGTGGCGGGTGTGTAGAATATGCGGACATTGGGGCTTTTCTTACTTCATTTTTGGGCGTTGCGATAGCTTTTGAAATTAACTAATGATGAGTCATTTGATATGATAACACAGTAAGTGTTTGCATCACAAGTTATCGATAACGATTTGCGAAGCGTGCTAAATGCTGTGTCATAGATAAATAACTGGGTGGGGTGCCATAGATGAGTAACTGCAGATAAATAACGGTAACTGTAGCTGTTGCTGCATAATAATAATCGATAACATCAATATTCATATTTGTATCATTCTTATATGTATATAGATGCAATTGATTGGTTATTAAAGTTATCGATGCTTGTTATCGTTGGCTAAATA
The DNA here is from genome assembly GCA_035045965.1 of Drosophila aldrichi. Taxonomy (NCBI): domain Eukaryota; kingdom Metazoa; phylum Arthropoda; class Insecta; order Diptera; family Drosophilidae; genus Drosophila; species Drosophila aldrichi. Next base: position 9,753,835 of record JAWNOM010000484.1, on the reverse strand, counting down.
CTTGCACACACACATATACATACATACATATATGCATGTGCGTCTGATTGTCGCACAGGTTTTTCTCGTATTTACCTTTTATATCGTTTTGCCAATGTCTTTTCACAAAAAAAAAAAAAAAAAAAAAAAAAATAAACTCAACTAACTTTCCCTTACCACTTTCTCTCTCTGTCTCTTTCTGACTTATAGAACCGATAACAACAGCAGCACGGAATTGGCGCGTGAGAATCTCTTCCAGCCCAACATGGACGATGCCAAGCCAATGAACAACAACAACAACAGCAGCAGCAACAACAATAACAACAACAGCATCACCAACAACAACAACAACAATAAGCCTTACGGTGATATTAACGGCGCACGCACCATTTGCTCCATTGAGAATCATCAGTCGTCACAGTTACTGCGTCACGGTGCCACGCCCCCAGCTGCAAACAGCAACACAATGTCCTCTTCCAATTGCACCTCCGCCTCGTCTTCGTCCCCGATTGTGGCCGCTGCCGCCGCTGCTGCTGCGGCCGCACGCAAGCGCCATCTATCGAACAGCAACCTGGTGAACGATCTGGAGATACTCGACCGTGAGCTGAGCGCTATAAATGCCCCAATGCCGCTGATAGATCCAGAGATAACCCAGGGTGCCGAGCAGTTGGAGCGGGCAGCGCTGTCGGCGTCGCGTAAGCGCATGCGCAGCAACAGCGAGGACGAGAGCGATCGGCTGGTGCGTGAGGCGCTCTCTCAGTTCTATATACCGCCACAGCGGCTCATTTCGGCCATTGAGGACTGCCCGTTGGATGTTGTGGGGCTCGGCGCCGGCGCCGGCGTTGGCAGCAACAGCGATCAACTTGGAATCACCAGCAACAGTCATAAGCGCATCAAGCTCTCCACCAGCAGCTGTAGCGGCAGTGGCAGTGGTGTTGGTGGTGGTGGTGGTGGTGGCGGTGTTCCGGCTGACCACATTGAGCTGGTCAACTTCGATATGAATCAAAATCAGAAGGACTTCGAGGTCATCATGGACGCGCTGCGTCTCGGCACGCCCACACAGCCGAGCAGTGGCAGCGACTCGTGCGGCCAGGCGGCCATGATGAGCGAATCGGCGAGTGTCTTTCATAATCTGGTTGTCACCTCGCTGGAGACATGAAAGTATCAGTAAGGGATGCTGGATAAACCCCCACTAACCAACCAACCAACCAACCAACCAAGCAACCAACAACAAGCAAAAGCAAAAGCCAACGCAAAAGCAAAAACAAAATGAAACCTTTTTACAATTAGACAAGACAAAGAGCAAAGAGTTTTTTTAGGCTTAATATTTAGCATTAGTTATAAGCTAAGATCTAAGCATTAGCTACTAAGCTAACATATAAACCCCAATTTACCGTTAGGGAGCGATAGGGAGAGCGAGAACAAGAGAAGGAAAATATTCGCATAGATTGTAATTGATAACTGAATTTGATGTTTTTGCTAATATTTGCGTTTCGTTTCGGGCAGCTGCAAGTCGGTGTTGCAATTACGACTTGGCCTACAAGAAGAAGAGCAACAATACGAAGATGAAATATGGAAAACACACAAATATTGTCTCGCAATTTGTACAAAACTTTTGTTTCAATAACATTTTGTGTGGAAACACATAACAAAATCAAAGAATTTGTAGTCAAAAATAGAAAAAAAAAAAACAAAAACAAAAATTAATAATAATTTTAATTTGTATATCAAATCTTCAAGTAGCCGAGTGATATACACACATACAAATTTAAATGATGAGAGAGAGAGAGAGAGAGAGAAAGAACGAGAGTGATGAAAACTTTAGGCTAGGGTAAGGCGTCAGTTTTATTTTTTAAACATCCTATAAAGAGAAGTAAAAACAACAACAACAAAAAAAAAATCCTTAAGTACAATTGTGCCAGCTCCTATAAAAAGGGCTAGAAAAACAAAAACAAAACAAACAAAATACTTGAGCATTACGGTGCGATGCAAAGGCTCAGTTCACATTCCAGAAAAAAAAAACCTGAAAAAGAAACAATAATAATTTAAATAATGCTAATAATACTCGCCTGAGCCTTTAATCAAATCCTGCATGAAATACAAGTTCCGCCCAAATGGTTCCAAAAAAGGCACAAAATCCCAATTCAGTTTCATTTTCACAAAAAAAAAAAAAAACTAGTTCCTGCCGCTTTACCCAGGCAACAGTTTTCATATACATATATATATATATAAATTTTTTTTACCGCGCTTTGTTTAAAAACCAAATAAAAAGAAATAGTTAAAAACAAATCAAAATAGTATACAAATTCCGTTCTCCTAGTCAGATTAAAAGAAATAGAAGAGCTAAACGAAGAGAACGGAGAAACTAAAGAAAGAAACAACATTTTTACTACAGTCTTATGCCCCACGCCACAAACTATTCCAAAAAATCAACAAGAAAATCCCAAATTTATATTTCCAATTGAACTCGAACTAAACCAAAATTCCAAAAAGCCAGTGATTAAAATAAACAAAAAAAAAGTATAAATTTTAACTGATAGCTGGTCACACTGTTTGAATGGCGCAGGGCGAACTTAGCAAAGATAACGGTTTCATTTACCTTTTTCTGTACGTTAATTTTTCTTTTTTTTTTTTTTTGTATTTTTCTTGAATAATTTTCGCCACATTTCCTTGTGTTCAAACGAGAGCAACAACAAATGCAAAAAACAAAAGCAAAAAGCGAAAGCAAAACTCAGTGCACAACAGACAAAAGAAAAGTTGAAACTTGGATTATTAAATAGCAATTTAAAAAATATATACACAAAAAAGTGCAATTAGAATTTTTATTGAATATTGACGCAACAAAGCAACAAAAACAAACAAACTAACAAAAGTGCATTCAAAACAAGCAAGAAAAAGTATAAGTATTGTAACATTTTTTAAACAGCAATTGGGCAAAAACAAAACAACAAACAAACAAAAAACAACAACAAAAAGAATCAATTTTTTTCTTCGAAAAATAAAAATGGCTGTGATAGAAATTTAAGTTTTTTGCTTAAGAGTTAAACGAAAATAAGAATGAAAAAAAAAGAAAAAAAAAATACAAACACACACAAAACATGATCCATGTGCATAACACACACATACACATATATTAATAGAGAGAGAGAGAGAGCGACATATATGCATATGTACTTGCATATAATTATGAATATTAAGGAAGAGAGCATTTAGTATTAGTGTTGCGTTTTCGAAGAGTTGCCTTTGTGAGCGGCTCAGTGATTGGCTGAGCGCCAGCTTAAGAGAGAGAGCGAGCGAGTGTCTAATGCTCTCTCTTAAGCTCATGCATTTTGCAACTTTCGCTCGCAGCTTTCATTGATTTTATTACGCATTTTCTCTCGTACAACGTAAGCTTTTGTTTCTCTTTTTATTTTTGTTGCAGCGCCAAAAAAAAAAAAAAAAAAAAAAAAAACATATTTAAAGGAAAATATATATATAAAAAAAAAGAATATATTGAAAAACATGAAAGAACAACAAAAATTGTTGCAATTAACAAGTTAATATTAAAATGTAATTAATTATATTGTTTAATTACTTTGGCGGCGCCTCGTTCCAAAGAATGCGGCGGCAACTCCAGCAGCCCATTTGCTAGACCTAGTTATTATATACATCTATAATATAATATATTGTACATATGTATAAATATATATATAAAAATATATATATGAATGCATTATTTACGATTTATTAACATTATTTTCTAGTATTGTTTTAATTGCCAAAAAAAAAAAAACGAAAAAAAAAGAAATATGGAATGGCGGAAATGTGGCCGTTTACTCCTAAGTAAACTCCCTCCTTCCCATATTGTTAAAATCTGAAATACACAAAAACATTTAAGCTTAAGTTTCCATTGAAAACTGTTTATTTCTTAATTGTATTATTAAATACTATTACTATTACCATTATTATTATTACTATTATTATTATTATTATTTTTTTTTTTTTGAGTTTAACTAGACAAATTTTAGACGTACGTAAGACTCTATTTGTATTATTTCCATTTTAGTTAATATTTCGTATAATATAAAAATAAATTATATATCAATATATATATATACATATATATCGTATGTATATATATATATATAATTACATACATAGAAAATGAATTGGTTTTTATTTGCATTTTGTGTTTATGAAAGTTTCATGAAGATAGACCAACTATAAGAGAAATTATTCAACAAGTAAATTCTCATAATGTTGCCCACACTGCAGCGCAGCCGCTGCTTACTGCGCAGTTGGCAGAGCGCGGGGGATTACGCGTGCGTGTGAATGTATGTGAATGTATGCGTACATGAAAGACGTGCGGAATGATTGGAATATCAGCTTGGAGGTTTCAGGGTATCTCCTAGTCGAGCAGTCTCGACTAGAGCCTTCTTACTTGTTTTATTTTATTCAGAGCCTAGCGAGCTTCATAGCGCTCGGCTGGGCAACCTTGTGCCCAAGCTACACTACCATGAGATCATCCAAATTGGTTAAGATACATACATATATAAACTCTTATTTTTTGGTTGTTTTGTTTTGCTTTTATTTTTTTTTTTTTTGGCCGATTTGCTTAGCTGAACTTTTGCTATGACCCAGCTCAGGGTCATGCCGCAATTTGGGGGTCACCAAAGACAACGACAACAAAATTGTTATAAACAAATAGATCTGCAAAGCGAACGAGCGAGCGACACAGAGAGGGAGGGAGAGAGAGAGAGATAGAGAGTCTGAGGTAGAGCAACCGTTCCGTTGACTGCATTTCGCTATTTTGAATGTCAAATTTGAAAATTCAGAGCTCAACTAAATATTTGGTGAATAACTGAGCGGGAGCTGCGGGGCGCTGCGGGGGCTGCCCTGTAGAGGGAGAGTTCATGGGCTTGGCGTATCGCTGATTTGTGTCCAATGGCGCAGGCGTTCAACGACTCGATGAGCTTGAACCCATTACCAACCAAATTACGAGCAAAATAAACAAAGGAAACGAAAGTATAAATAAATCTTGTTTTTAGTTTTTGGGACAGAGCAAAACCTATGCGAATGCCCTATATGGGTAGCTGAGGTCTATGCTTGAATTAACTAATTATTCAGTTAATTTCTATGCTATCTCTCTCACTATCTTCTCTTTCTCGCTCCCGCTCTCTCTCTCACTCTCACTCCCATTTGCAATGGTACAAATTCTACTACAGGGTATCCGGAAGTGCAGCACTCTCTAATTACATCTGGTTTTGGGCTCGAACTTTACTAAAGGCATGTCTATCAATATCATGAACAGCTTCATTAAACAAAAGTGATAAGCTTCCACACAAGTTTCTTCCTTTTTAGTAGATTTATCATATTATTATTTACTTTAGTTTTTCTATTTTTAAATATATATTTTATACACACACACACATACATATACATATATAAACTATAAATAATACCTCTTAATCTATGGACCAGTTTTTTGACATATTCTCCGCGTAGAGTTACTTGAGTTATATTAAGTAGAAACGTACACTGATCGAAAGATATATGATATAAAAAAAAAAAATTTTTTTTCGATCAATACTAATCGATAAATGCTAAACGATCAATTCAAAGAAAGGCGCAATTGAAGAAAAGTTTTATTTACTGTTAATTTTTAAAATAATATTTGTTTTAAGTATCCGCTTACATATATACATACATACAATATATAGTATATATGTATACATATATACATATGTATATACACATACATACACGCATACATAACGATCGATATTTAAGAATACATAAGTGCTTTTTAATGAAATATATAGACAGCAAACAAAAACAACAAAAACAACAACAACAACAAAATGAAATTAGCCATAAAAAACTTTGTAAAACAAAACCAAAAAAATATATATACATTAAATTATTGTACATTAAGTTTAAGTAAAAAAGGAAATGAAACAAACACAACACAAATAAAGACATACATATATGTATATGTAAATATGTATACATACATACTTATATAATAACTATATATACAACATACACATATATATACACCCAATACATACATATATACACACATACATATATATATGTATATAGAATTGTACGATTTATTATGAGTTGCTTTTTAGTGTGATAATTCTTAGTAAAACGACATGAAAACATTTGCAAAAATAAAATTGATAAGTAAACAACAACAAACAACAAGAAGAAAACAAAAAATTTGTGAACGTGATTTTACAGAAGGTAAATTTCCAAGGAACAGGTGAGCTTATTTCGTATAAATTCGAAGAAGGAAAAACCAAATTTGAATAAAGCAAATAGTTGTAAAAAGAGTTTTAGCTTATTTTGTGTGTATATATGTAGATACATAGATACATATGCATATACATAGACAATTGAGATATTTGAGAGTAAAAGGTCAATATGTGTTTAGGAGAAGGAATCAGGCGAATCACAAATATGTTCTACAAAGAGGAAACCTTTAAGGTTTGCATTAATTCCGCTCCCTGCGATTCTCATGACTTCACTGGTTCATTTTGCTTCCTTCCACATTTATAGCAGAGACAAGTGTCCAATTGATTGTATAAATAGTAAATAGGACAATAAAGAGATTGTATATAGATAAATAAATATGTACATATATATTTTAGAGAATGTTTTTTGATTGCACATCAACTTTGTTTAATACATATTAAATAAAGTCATAACCATTTATGGAACACGAATTTCGCTACAAAATCACATATGTATATAGACTTAAGAGTACGATGAGGCTAGGATAGTCTGAGCAGTCTCCAATTTTAAAGCAATAGTTCACAGAGAGATTATGATATAGAAATTCATTTAAAGAAACTACTTAAACCATCCTCACACCATATCGATGGGCTTAGGGAATAGTATTACAGTTGCTTTGCATCTATGTTTAGATTAGGTAAAGGAATTTTAACATTATTCCGTAGATCGGCTGCTGCTCGTCTATCTGAAAATAGATGAAGCTGTAATAACTGCTTTAGCTCGATGTCAATTTGATGATTCTCACGAAAACTTTGGAGCACTCGCCCTGTCGTGCAGTCCCAGATCGGCTTCGTAGATGATGCGATTGAACTCAAATTGGATGGCATTGCGTGTGTGCGGGGGATATTTCTTTAGCTTGCACTCCAGATACTTGACATAGAGCGTCACATCGTCGTCGTCCAGATTCTCCGGCCGATCCGAGGGACTCTCAATCTCTGGCTGCGCTGGGGGACTTTCGTTCTCTGGCTGCTGATCTGTTTCGTACTCTTCCAACTCAGTCTTCAGCTGTGGGAAGTCATCGTGCATGAGCGGGTAGGTGGCGTTGATGGCCTCCTGCTGCTGCACTACCTCCGCCTCTTCCTCTTCCTCCTCCGCCTCATCCTGCTGCTGCTGCTGTGCGTGGAGAGGAACACGTCTGGGCGGCTCGAACTCAGCGCGAAATTCATGAAATGCCGATTGATAATGACGATGCGTTGATTCGGCTGATATAAATTCTTGTTCGCTATCGTAGGGCTCGTTCCCAATGGAATTGTCGCTATTTTCAGAATGATCGAAAGTGTTTGGTTTTTTAATCAACTGCAAAAAATCGAACCACAGCAAGTGTTATGTATAAAATTGTCTCTATTTTTCATTATATTGATATATGTACATATTTAACTTGCTTCTACATATATAATATTGTAAGACACTAATTAAATAAAAGTTAGATTGCTTTCTTAAGGGAACGGGCTGTCACATTTGATGCGAGATAAAAAAAGTTATTTACGCTGCCATGGAAGACGAGATTGCTCACATGCTAGCCCAGTGTCTTATTTCAAAACCACTCGCGCTTGCCTTAACCGCTCAGCGTAAAATAAGAGCGCGACAGAAAAATAAAGAGAGGAAGAGAGAGAGTGAGAGCGAAACCTTGAGTGAGAAGAACTCTCTTTTGAACAAAGAAATAAATACATTTATATGTGTGTATGTTTATAGATAACTACATACAATATCAAATAGTTGCTTGCAATGCACTAAGCGTACGTGCATACATACATGTATGAATGTATGCACATATGTACATACATATGTATGCACCTTACATACATTTCATTCTTCTCTTATTTGCATGCAGATTCATACATACATACATATGTACCTATCTGCTTAAATATAACAGTGTGCGTGTGATATTTTCTAGTGAGCACACGCATTCAACAGAAGCTTTTTTTGCAGACCATGTATGTATCTATTGTATATCGATAGTTACTTGGGATCAATACACACGGACACAAATGTCGTTCTTTTGAACACAAGCATTCGCTAATTAACAATAATGAGCATTTTGCAGCATATTGACATACTATACCATTTACATGCATACATACGCAATGAAAATAGCTTCGTAGACGCTCTCTCATACTCGCACGTACTTTTAGTACGATTGTTACGAGTTTTTATTCGCGCTCTTTCGTTCGCCGTGCTTACGCTCCCAGGGAGCTGGCCTCTCGCATTAGCGCCCTTTTGTTTTGTCTTACGTTCGCATGCCACATACACAGGTATGCATGTATGTACATATGTATGTGTCTGCTTACCAAAAATGTACCAAAACGAGTCATTTGTGTGAACATTTTTTGTTTTTGTTATGGTTCCTTTTCTATATGACTTTAAAGACAAAATTAGATCAGATTGTATGTGTGTGTGTGTTTACCGCTTACCTTCGGCTGCATAAAGGACATGTGACTGGCCCACCAGCGAGGATTAGTAACGCCCTTGCGATACTGTGATCTGTAGACGGCAATTAGCGAATTCATTTTTCTCTTAACATCGCGTATGGTCAACTGCATAACATTCGCCATCTCTTTCCAGGCATCGTTTCTCGCATTGCGATGCAGGAAACCGCGATTTTCTGGATTCCATAAAACATTCTGCGCCTTGTATGCCTTGATCAGCTTTACGGTGTGCTCTTCATCCCACACAATCTGCGACTTTGGATGCGATTGTGTGTTGTTCATCATGACAGTAATCAAATTAAAAACAAAATTATCTTTCGTTATTGTTGGCGCTAAAATTTGCCGACGGAAGCAACAGTCAGGAGCAACAGCTATAACAAGAGCAACCGCAGCAACACCAACACTAACCACACAACTCAAATGGAGAATATTAACTGAAAAAGCAACTCACAAACTGAACAGGGTTGTTTATGGACGTCGCAATCTCCTCAAGCGGCTGAGAGAGAGCTGCCTATCGTCGTCTGCCGCGTTCGTTCGTAAATTGAATAACAAAGAGACGACACTAAACGCACGGCATGAGCGGAGCGGCAGTAGAAAATGAGAGAAAGAGCGCGCGCCCGCTAGAGCGTTGAGTAAACTCTGTGCTGTGTTATATCTACGGGCAGCGTAAGCCAGCACAAGTGCAGCGAGAGGAAAGCTCTCTGCATTGCAACTGTGTTATAACATAAACTAAAGAGTGTGGCTGCAGCCAGACAGTGTATTGCATATGGCGTGCACCGCAAAGTGATGGAACAAAGAGGATGGAGAAGTGCGGCGCGAGTGCATGTAAATATGCGAATATGCTAAGAAATTTAAATATAAAAATAAATAAATATTATGTATGTATGTATTTGGGTATAATTGCATTATTTATCAAAATGCCGAATGAGTATTAAATGTAAATACAGTATGTTTCTGTCATAATTTTTATTTATCTAATTTTTATTTATCATTGCCTAATATGCTGCGCCTTGACTGCACGGGGCAGGAGTAAAGACGCTGTTGCAGCTTAGTACATAGCTGGCCGGACAAGGTGGTGCTGGAATTGAAGATCCGCTTTGGCCACCTGATGCTTGTCCATAGCCTGCATTATGCACGGATGCCAATACGGGGGAATTGTACATACGTGCAGAGTAGGCAGAAGCCGTTGATGCTGTATATGCGGCAGATGGAGGAGCTTTCGGCGCTACATATCCGACTGCGGCTGGTGCTGAGTAGCTCGGAGATGCAGGCCTAGTGTGGGCAGAAGGACCTGAATAGCTTTGTGCATCGGGACCTGAATATACGTGAGCCTTTGGTGCGGCGGGTGCAGAGTAGCTGGGTGCAACAAGTGCTGAATATACGGGTGCCTTGGGCGCTGAATAGTTTGGAGCGGCGGATGCTGAATAGCTTGAGGCCTTGGCTGCAGAATAAGCTTGAGAGGCTGGTGCTGAGTAACTTGGAGCAGCTGGTGCTGAATAGCTTGGAGCCTTGGGTGCTGAGTAACTTGGAGCGGCTGGTGCTGAGTAGCTTGGAGCTGCATAAACAGGTGCCTTTGGTGCAGAATAACTAGGAGCAGCTGGAGCAGAATAGCTTGGCGTAGAATAACTGTGAGAGGCAGGTGCTGAATAGCTTGGAGCGGCGGGTGCTACATAACTTGGAGCCTTGGGTGCCGAGTAACTTGGAGCGGCTGGTGCTGAGTAGCTTGGAGCTGCATAAACAGGAGCCTTTGGTGCAGAGTAACTAGGAGCAGCTGGAACAGAATTGCTTGGAGATTTTGGCGTGGAATAACTGTGAGAGGCAGGTGCTGAATAGCTTGGAGCGGCTGGTGCTGCATAGCTTGGAGCGGCAGGTGCTGAATAACTTGGAGCGGCAGGTGCTGAATAGCTTGGAGCGGCTGGTCCTGAATAGCTTGGAGCGGCGGGTGCTGAATAGCTTGGAGCGGCGGGTGCTGAATAGCTTGGAGCAACTGGTCCTGAATAGTTTGGAGACTTAGGTGCTAAATAACTTGGAGCGACGGGCGCTGAATAGCTTGGAGCGGCTGGTCCTGAATAGTTTGGAGACTTAGGTGCTGAATAACTTAGAGCAGCGGGTGCTGCATAGCTTGGAGCGGCAGGTGCTGAATAGCTTGGAGCAGCTGGTCCTGAATAGCTTGGAGCCGCAGGTGCTGAATAGCTTGGAGCGGCTGGTCCTGAATTGCTTGGAGCGGCGGGTGCTGAATAGCTTGGAGCGGAGGGTGCTGCATAGCTTGGAGCGGCTGGTGCTGCATAGCTTGGAGCGGCAGGCGCTGAATAGCTTGGAGCGGCTGGTCCTGAATTGCTTGGAGCGGCGGGTGCTGAATAGCTTGGAGTGGAGGGTGCTGCATAGCTTGGAGCGGCTGGTCCTGAATAGCTTGGAGCGGCGGGTGCTGCATAGCTTGGAGCGGCTGGTCCTGAATAGCTTGGAGCGGCGGGTGCTGAGTAGCTTGGAGCGGCGGGTGCTGTATAGCTTGGAGCGGCGGGTGCTGAATAGCTTGGTGCGGCTGGTGCTGAATAACTTGGAGCGGCTGGTGCTGCATAGCTTGGAGCGGCTGGTCTTGAATAGTTTGGAGACTTAGGTGCTGAATAGCTTGGAGCGGCGGGTGCTGAGTAGCTTGGTGCGGCTGGTGCTGAATAGCTTGAAGCGGAGGGTGCTGAATAGCTTGGAGCGGAGGGTGCTGCATAGCTTGGAGCCTTTGGTGCCGAGTAAAGTGGAGCGGCTGGTGCTGAATTGCTTGGAGCAGGTGGTGCTGAATAGCTTGGAGCGGCGGGTGAAGAATAACTTTGAGGGGCTTGTGATGAATAACTTGGAGCAGCAGGCGCCGAATTTGATTGATAGTTTGATCCCGAGCTGTATAGAACTGGTGGCCCGTAAGCCTGCTGCGGAATGCCCTGTGATGAACGCGAGAAGCGTTCGTCTATGTTATCCTCCGGGATGTTGAAGTCCTCCAGTTGTTCATTGCTAGCCGCCAGGTGCTCCGATGTAGCCACTGCCCCCAGGCAGGTGATGACTAAAAACGTTAATAGATGCGATCCGTGCATGTTCGTCGCTGTCGATCTGCTAGCTATGATAGACATAATTCGGTTTGCATATTCTTTTATGAGCTCGGAACATCCAAATCAGCAAAAAACCAAAAGGCATTACGCAAGGGAAATTGCTGTTATTCTGATCAATTTAGCTTGAGCCAAATGAATAAGACTCATCGTATGACTTCCACCTAACTTACATGCATATACTGATGTACAAATATATATTTAAATGTGTGCAAATGTATATATCCACATATATATGTACATATATGTATTTTAATTGAGTTGGCGTTGCTGTATATTAGTTACATATGTTCTAGTTTTTGGTTGTGTATCTGACGCGCAGATACACTTAACTGGAATTGATTGAAAGGGAAAATATATTGCATTACCATAAGCTAGAAAACCATGACATCAATAAATATACAATATATACATCATGTTATAATTGATAAACTTGTATCTTATGTCTTTTATAGAGTATATGGTAACAATATATTTTAGCATTTGTCAGCAACTAAAGCTGAATTATGTGGGTCGCATAATTATAATGATTGCAAAATTCGCTGATTTAACCGATATGTCTGGTATGCAGCATGATAAATAAATATGCTAACTGTAGATAAAAAGAAAGAAGTTTAAAAAAAATAAAAATAAATATATATGTATATGTATGTAATTGTGCATTTACTTAAAGCGGGAAATTTAAAAACATAACTGAATCAAATTCTTTGTCAATGTTATTTAACATTTGTGCTCAATGTTAGTTAGCGCCATCTGTCGGTTTTCACTTTACACTGCAAGTCAGCTGTGCATATACGTGTATCGGCAATTTGTATTGAATTATCGAAGTCTGACGTTCACTTCCAAATCAACACGTCAACGATTTCTTCTTCTTCAAAGTTAGCTCCTTAACACCTGAACGTCGGCGGCTCGCGACATTTTTATTAATTGGCAAGCATTTGATGAAATAAAACGTTAACCACGGATCACCTATACTCAATAACTTTCGCTGCAGGCATTTGCCGCAATCAAAGAATAATCAAATAGAAAATCAAAACGTAAGTTCAAGGGGTGGGCCTAACAGCTGCTGCTTGCGTTGGCAAAAAAAAATATAAAAAAAAGGGGAAACGAAAATTGAATTGTGCTTCAAATAAGACAGAAGAGGTTATTGCTCTCGTGCCCAACTGACACTTATATATGTATCTGTTCTTTTTCTTTCTATACAGTGAGTCTGCATTATAATGGCCAACCAGAGATTGAGCTCGTCAACAGCCGGCGGCTGCCTTTCGCTCTCAATGCTGTTTGCCTGTCTGTGCATCATGGCATCTCAACTGACCGGCAGCAATGGGGCCGCCGTGATGTCTGTTGATCTCGGCAGTGAGTGGATGAAAGTGGGCGTTGTGTCGCCGGGCGTGCCAATGGAGATTGCATTGAATCGCGAGTCCAAGCGTAAAACACCGGCCATCATCGCTTTCCGTGATAATACGCGCACTATTGGCGAGGATGCCCAAACGATTGGAATACGCGATCCCTCTGCCGCCTATGGCTATTTATTGGATTTGCTGGGCAAAACCATTGATAATCCCATTGTTGATCTGTACAGGTGAGTTGTATATTTACATTTCTCTCTCTTTCCCTGTCTCCCTTATACACACATTCTCTCGATGCCGCGTTGGGTCCGAGCATGTGTGGGCCACGTCATGTTAGCAAACTGTAAACGTTTTAAGCTAACAGCTGCTATCGTGCTAATTTTTAAAAATAAATGCTCAAAACTAACATAGAAATGTAGCGATAAGTAATTGGCGGAAAGTCGTTATAAATAAGAAATTTGAAATTTGTATAGTAATTTCTCGAAAGTTATTTACGTACGCCAGCTGCGTATAAGAAATAGGCGCGAAAAACAGCTGTACGAAAAGTATTAAAACATCTCTTTACTTACCAATAAAAAATAAATAAAAATAAAAAAACTATTGGCTAATTTTATTATTTATTAGACGTGAAAGTTAATATAAAATTAAAAAGCACTTAAAATTACGCACTGGCTACTGGGGCCTTCAATTAAACATTATTATTATTATTTTTTTAATGTATTATTCTTATACACTGTTAAGGCTATATAAAGACACTATTTTAGATTGAGATATAGTTGTAGGTTAGTTATTGAATGTCTTACCAGTCAGTCCATTTTTAATAACTTTTCTCATTTACAGAAAACGCTTTCCGTACTATACCATCGTGGGCGACAAGGAGCGCAATACAGTGGTGTTCAAGAAGAGCGACACTGAGGAGTTCAGCGTAGAGGAGCTGGTTGCCCAATTGCTGGTCAAGGCCAAGGAATACGCTCAAGAATCAACACAGCAATTGATCACCGAATGTGTGCTAACCGTGCCCGGATACTTTGGTCAGGCCGAGCGAGAGGCGTTGCTGGTCGCTGCACAATTGGCCAATTTGAAGGTGCTGCAGCTGATCAACGATTATGCGGCCGTAGCGCTCAACTATGGCGTGTTCCATCGTGGAGAGATCAATGAGACAGCACAATATTTCCTGTTCTATGATATGGGCGCCTACAAGACATCCGCTGCGGTGGTCAGCTATCAGTTGGTCAAGGATAAGCAGACCAAGGAGGTCAATCCGGTGGTCCAGGTGCTGGGAGTTGGTTATGATCGATCGCTGGGCGGTCTGGAGATACAGCTGCGCTTGCGGGACTATTTAGCCCAGGAGTTCAATGCCCTGAAGAAGACCAAGACGGATGTCACACAGAGTCCACGGGCGCTGGCCAAACTGTTCAAGGAGGCGGGTCGTGTGAAGAACGTGCTGTCAGCCAACACAGAACATTATGCGCAGATAGAGAACCTGCTGGAGGATCAAGACTTTAAGCTGGTGGTGTCACGCGAGAAGCTAGAGGAGCTATGCGCTGATCTGTGGCCACGAACCACTAAACCCTTGGAGGATGCTCTCGCCACGTCGAACCTGTCCCTGGATGTGATCAATCAGGTGATACTCTTTGGCGGTGGCACGCGTGTGCCACGTGTCCAGGAGACAATCAAGCAGCTGATCAAACAGGAGCTGGGCAAGAATCTGAATGCTGATGAATCGGCCACCATGGGCGCCGTCTACAAGGCAGCTGATCTGTCCACTGGCTTTAAGGTGAAGAAGTTCATCGTAAAGGACGCAGTGATCTTCCCCCTGCAAGTGTCGTTTGAACGTGATCCGGGCGATGGTGCAGCCGTCAAGCAAGTGAAGCGTGTTCTCTTCGCTCTGATGAATCCCTATCCGCAGAAGAAGGTAATCACATTTAACAAGCACACGGATGACTTTGAGTTCTATGTGAATTATGGAGATTTGGAACGCTACAGCGCGGAGGATATTGCTGCTCTTGGAAGCCTCAATATCACTCGCGTTGAACTGCAGAAGGTCAAGGACCTGCTGGAGAAGTCGAAGAAGGATCAGGTAGACAATAAGGGCATCAAGGCGTACTTTTATATGGATGATTCTGGAATTTTCCGTTGCACGGGCGTCGAGTACGTTTATGAGAAGCAAAAGGTTGACGAGGAGCAGGATAAGGATAGCACATTGGCCAAGCTAGGCAGCACCATCAGCAAACTCTTCACCAAGGAGGCTGAGAAAGCTGAGGGCAGCGAAACCCCAACGTCCAATGACCAAGAATCCGGCGAAGAGCCAGCCGAACCCAAGCCTGAGGATGAAACTAAGAAGGCCGGAAATGTCAACGACTCAGCTACCACCAAAAATGTAGATGAGAACAAGGCGGAGGCCAAGAATGAGACCATTAAACTGGTCACCATCAAGGCACCCGTGGCCCACAAGACAGAGATTAGATTTACACCGCCTTTAAGTGGCAGCGGTTACAACGACGCTTTGGCCAAGCTGCAGGCTATCAACAAAAAAGAGGAGGAGCGCGTGCGCTTGGAGTCCACATTCAATGCACTCGAATCGCATATCATTGAGGTCCAGCAGAAGCTGGATGAAAAGCCTTATGCGGAGTGTGCCACGGACGCGGAGAAGGAGGAGTTGTTAGCCGAGTGCAGCAAGCTGTCCGAGTGGCTGTACGAGGATGAAGAGAATCGTACGCCCGAAGTCTATGAGGAGAAGTTGAAGCAGCTGAAAAAGCTGTCAAGTGTATTTCTCGGTCGCCACTGGGAGCACGAGGAACGTCCCGATGCGATCAAGTCCTTCAAGGGCATGATCGAAAGCGCTGAAAAGTTCCTTGTGACGGCACGTAACCTTACCAAGGACACAAATCCGGATATGGATGTCTTTACCCAGGTGGAGATCGATACGCTCGTCAAAGTGATCACAGAGTCAAGCACCTGGCTGAAGACCGAGGTCGCCGCCCAGAAGAAGCTCAGCCGGAATGCGGATGTGCGTCTAACCGTGCAGGATATGATGAAAAAGATGGCCACATTGGATCGCGAGGTTCAGTATATGGCTAACAAGATGAAGATTTGGAAACCTAAGCCGAAGGTTGACAAAAAACCTAAGGAGCCTGCACCTGCCGAAGAGACAGTTCAAGGCAGTGGCAGCGGTAGCGGCGACAACACCGATTTCAAAACCGAAGGAGCCGCCAAGGACAAAGCTGAGCAGCCAAAGGATCAGAAGGAGGAGGAGCAGGTAACACCCACTCCCACAAGCGACGCCAACACACCACACAGCGAACTCTAAAGCAAGACTGCATGAAATGAACAGAAAGAGAACGTCAGAGATAAATAGATAGAGAGATAGCGTGAAGAAGAGAACGCATGATAAATTCATAATTGGAAAAAATGCGAAAACAGGAACAGGAACGGGGAAAAGTTGTACGCTTAATGCGTTGGGCTTGATCAGAAGGGAGGGGAAATAACGGATTAGGGGGACATTCCGTCAGAAGCTTTGAAGTAGTAAATCGGAAATGGAGGGGGCATACGTTGGCTTACGGGTGGGTGGCTCTGGTCTGTAGCCCAATGCATTTTTCGTACAAAATTAGAAAAAAGGAGAATAGATGAAAAAAAAGCGTTCAATGTTTTTTTTTTTGTATCTTAAATTATTATTTCGTTCGAACTAGCTAATGGCGGGGTAAAATTATGCTACTTTAAACTTAAATCTATAACTAACAAAATTTAATGAAGTGTAAAAACTAAATTTTCATTCCGTCGTGCTTTAAGTTCATCATTCTATAAATGCCTGGATATATTATCTTATTAAATAAAATCAAAAACACAAAAAGACTTGAAGTACTCAAATCCCTTACACACAATATTTATCCACATTCATCTGCGCCTAGTATCTAAAAATGTATACATACGTACATAAAATGAAATAATAATAAATTGGTGCAGTATTAATTAAAATAAAAATAACGGGAAGCAAGCTCAAAAATATAATAAAAACAAAATAATAGTGATAAAAAAGGAATAGATTCTAATAAAGTAGTTGTAATTTTTTGTATTACCAAAAGTAATTTTTGTTAAACAAATCGACCGAATTTAATTAAATTTTGTTTGAATTTTTCGTCTAACGTATATGTTATGAATGTATGTATGTACATATGAAAAATGTTCATGAAATGGCACCAGCTGATGATGTACCAAATTCCAATGCCCAATATCGATAGCGATTGGTAATAATGCAACAATGCATTTAGGTAAACATCGATATTTAAAAAAGCTATAATGTCTCCAAATAGCGTCTGCAGAATAATTACATATATTTATTAAAGAAGTATTGCATTTCAAATTCGCTTTATGGGCTTATATTAATTGTTAATAATATTTTTCACGACGAAATCGTCTAAAATTCGACATTTTTTGGTATTTTAAATACATTGCTGTTTTCTTTGATAAACGAATCTGGTCACACTTTTTGAGTAAGAAATATCGTCAGACGTTCGCGGAAGACGATGTACATAGACTTTAATTCCGGAGACATTTACACGACTACGTGATTGCTAAGTTTCGGGAGCATATTGTAGTTAAAGCCATTAATTTCTAGTTTTAAAAAAGAAGTAGAACATTTATTATATTAAGTGATAGAACTTATAAAACTTTCGCAAACTGGACTACAAAACAAGGAGAATAATAACAAATAAAAAGAAAATATCTGCGTTTATACAAATACATATACAATAACTGCGACACATCAAAGCCATTTGCCACAAAAAATATGGCGAAGGCGAATTAGTGCAATCGTGCAAAACTTTAAAATACATGTGCATATATATATATAGTTACAGTAAGGTATTTTGCGGAGGTAAATTTACTTGGCTATTAATGGATGAATGTGCATCCATATCGTACAATATATATGTACATCCCTACGAATGGACAGATGAATGTATGTTGTAAGATTTCCTGTAATGTTTGGCAGTGTGCAATGAAAACATGTGTATGTAAGTACCTACCTTCACATATGTATTAATTGTACCTGCCAATTGATTTTGTTAAAAAAAATATATATTTGAAAACAAGAGCCAGTTAGCCATTTCGATAGCACAACAATGTAAATTTTCCTAAATAGTGACGAATACATTTACTGCAGTGGGCGATAGGGAGAAACCGATAGATAATTGTTCGTTTTTACATTCAACGTTTACATTTGACTTGCATATGTACATACATATATGCATGTGTAACTTCATACACACACATATGCCTGAGTGTGTTTGTGTATATATACATATGTGTGTGAGTGTAGTGCAGAGTGCGAATTTCCTTCTTTCGATAGCAACGTAAGCGCACCGATAACTTCTTTCGATTGTCATTGTTGCTCTGCTGACTGATTCTGTTGCGGCTGCTTTAGGCACATACATACATACATAATTATGTTTGTGTGTGTGAGTCGCTTGCACGGCGACGGCGCCTGTCTGGCGAAAGTGATTTTTCAGTAAAATTTCGCAGCTTCAAGTCGACGGACGGAGTGGAGTGCAATGCAGCAGGTCGATCGGTCCGGTGTAGCCAAATTGACGATGTCGTAAAGGTGCCAAGCGGGCGTGCGACCGACTCCGTTGCTTCTTATTATTGTGTCTGTGTGCGCGTGTGTGGTTGTCTGTCTGTGCCCTGTGCCTCTGTTTATTTATTGTTGGTTTTTCAATTTTCATTCCACTTGCCTATATTGTTATTATTTATTTATATAAATTTTTTTTTTACTTTGTGCATTTAGAAATTAATTCGAACGGGTTCATTGCGTACGTGAGTCTGTGTGCTGACTGCGTGTGTGCGTTTGTATAAATGTGGTGAGTCTCTGTGTGTGTTTGGTATACGCAAACAAAGGAGCTCTGCGTTTTCACCTCCTCTTATTCTTTTTTTCTGTTTTCAATGTGTAAAGTGCAGGATAAGGTAGATTGAATAAAACAAAGTGCAGCTGCATAGCGGCGACAGCGACAGTTACAGCCACAGCAGCAAGGCAACAGTAAAGTCAATTAGTTGCATTAGTGTTTGCATGCATACGTCTTAATGTGCATAAGTGCGTGTATGCACAATAGAAAACATTAAAAATTATTGTAGTCCATTACCGCTTCGTTTATATGCTCCGATGTCATGTCAACATTTATGCATACATATGTATATGTATATGTTTTTAAATTAACATGTGTGTGCAAGTATGCGTGTGTTTGTGCGGTTTTACATTGAACTGTCTTCAGCCCGTCATTCCAGCAGCTGGGCAGGCAAAGCCGAATTTGAGCGCTCTCTGTCTCTCTCCCTCTCTTACAGCTGCCCATATTCCGCATGAGAGTAAGCTTAAAGCCGTGCACAGTAGCGCCAGAGGCGCCAAAAATGAAAGCATCGCATTTGAATTGTTATCGCACACAGGCATTGGCATATGTGTTGGTATACTGAGACTTTGGCATGGAGAAAATCACTTTCATTCTACTATGCGCTGTCGCAGCTGTTCTGGACTGCAGAATTTGCAGTTTTTTTTGCACCCGCTTACGTAGAGTGGCGATTGGCTCAAATTTAAACTGTAAACGAAAGATTTTGGACTCTCCATTTTGATTCTTGGTTGAGTGTAAATAATTATGAAATAAGAGATGTTAACAGTTAAATTGATGCAAAATGTGTTAGGTCAAGTAATAAAATTAAAAGGAAGTGAAAAAAAAAAAACAAAATTGATTTAGCAAAGTTTAAAATTTTCTTAATCATTTATCATATGTGTTTGTGCATGTATATGTATACATACTATGTGTGTATGTATGTACATATATTTGACGTAGCAAGCTAGACACACAAAAAAGCAATCATGGTAAAAGTTTCGTTTCGTTAGGTTTTGATTTTTATTATTATTATTAATATTTTTATTATTATTTGTATTATTGTAGTTAGTATTTCCAAGTAGAAGTATAGGTTTTTTTTTTTGTTTAGCGTGAGTGCTTTCTTGTTTATTTGTTTTCAATGATTGCAAATGAAACACGTGCTTATGATGTTATTTCTGAACACGCAGAGTGCAGAGGCCGCAAATCAAGGACCACCAATAGAAAGCAATAGAGGAGGACATTGCTGAAAGTCAACGAAACGACGCCACAAAGTGAAAGACCGCAAGGAGTAGTAGTGGTAGAGGAAGACGAAGAGCGTGAGCGAAAGCGTCGCGTCAAAAGTTGAGCGCATGTTGTGTAGGGGGCGGCGCAGAAGACGAGTCAAATAAAGTGCAAGCAGCAACAACAAAATAACAATAATATTAATAACAATAATTATAAGTAAAAAAAAAAAAAAAAACAAAAACAAAAACAAAAACAAAACATCAATACTAGCATCAAGCAGTCGCCAACAAATAAATATATGTAAAGAGAACGCGTGCGTGGGTAGCCGATGCCAATAACGGATATGTTGATAAATTTGCCTTACCCTGCTGATGCTGCAATAACAGTGTAATATCAACTACCTCCAACAAAATTAATAAAAATAAGACCCCAGTAAAAGGATAAAATGACAGCGAGACAGAAAGCCGAAGAACAGCAGTTTGCTAGCTTTAAACAATAAAAAAAAAGCGAGTTACAGCTAGACACGAGCGCCACCTACCGTCGACCGCACGCACAATACCACAGAGAGAAAGAGAGTCTGAGCAAAGGGACCCAAAACGTCACAACAGCAACAAAGTGAAAATATAACTTTAAAAAAGTAAATACTAAACAACAAATTACGAAGAACATCAAAAGAAAATTGTATTAAAAACAAAGGGCATCTAGACATTCAGCTCAGACGCCTGCATTGTATAAGTGCATGTGTGTCTCCGCGTGCGTGTGTCCGTGCGTGTTCGTTGCCGTGCCAGCGCTTATGTGGAAGTAGTGGTAGTTTGTGGTGCTGTTATCTGCTCCCCTTCCACACACACACACACACACGGCAACTCGGGCTCCGGTGGGAGGCGAATCCGTGACTGACTGGCTGTCACGTTGCCTTGCCCGCCAATATGGCGTGCCTTAACACACTGAAGCAAGAAATCAAAACACTGGAGAAAATCTTTCCGAAGAACCACGACCGCTTTCAGATACTCAATTCCAGCGTAGATGAGCTCCTCTGCAGGTTCATCGATAAGAATGGCAAGCGTTACGACATACATGCAAACATAACGGTAAGTAGTACTATATATATTTATATATGTATGTATATACATACATACATACTTATCAACAAATGCGCAGTTAAAGTAATCATAAAGTGCACATAGAGACAATATATATTAGATACATATATCAAGTAAATACGATTGCCCATTGATTGATTGATTGACTAACTGACTGATGATCCAAGCGTAGCTCCAATTCATTTTCATTTATGTGCTGTTCAATAGAAACATTATTTGATCCCCAGCACAGTTGTTGCCAGGCACAAATCAGCAGATGCTTCCTATTACAGTTTGTTTATATGAAAATTCGTAAAAAAAGAAGAAATATGCTTTTAATTACAAATAAACATCTACGAATGTAAACTGTAAACACTGATCAAATGACTGCACGGCTCAATCAAAGTGACGAAGGTCACCTTGCTCTTCTTTCCTTCGCACCGCTAGAATTTCCAGCCATTGGAAGAGAGAGAGAGAGAGGGAGCGAGAACAGAAAACTTCTTGCTGTTTTGCAACTTTTACAGTAAAATTCCATTGGTTTATCCTAAAAGCTGCCCTACCTCTCCCTCTCTCTTTTCACTCATCCTGCCCTTCCTTTTATTCCTGCAGTTTTTTTTTGTCGTCTCGGCTTTGCTGCTGCGAAAATTTCTCTTCTTCATCTTTTTTGATCATTTTTTTCGTTTACATATTTTCGTTTCTCTACTCCAAGGCAAAAGGGTATCAATATATTGTCACAAAATATGTAACATATGACAGGAGTTTGTTTTATGATAACCGTAACGGTATATTAGATATTTCCCTAATAGTAGCTAACTCAATAAGTTAGTCTAAATACAAATTGATTACGTGCAAAAAAATCTTGCAATATCTATTAGACTGCGTCTCTTTTACTGAAGGGTATTGACTCTTCTATTTACTTCGTATTGTTTATTTTTTGTTTTCCTCAGTTTACCTTTCGTAAAGTTGCTCTCACACGCTGTTTTATCGTGCCGTTGTCGATTCTTATTTAGGGGCAGCGTGCTTCAATAATTTATGATTCATTGCCCTGCGCCTCCAACAACAGTTGCCAACTTGCCAGGTTCGCCTCTGTCATACCGTCCCTCGCCTCACCGCTGTACTCACTTTTGTCTGCTCTCTTCGCATCTTTCCCACTCCGCTGTGCTTCGCTGTGCTCAGCTTCGACTCTGCTTTGGTTCAACGATCTAATTAAAGGTTATATATGTAATTTCATTGACGCTGTCTCGCAGCTTTTGTTATAGTCTCCACATTCAGAAATATATATAATATACATATATTATAATATATAGGTATTATCTGGCTGTTTAGCCAACTGTTTATGTCTGTTAAGCTATCAGTAAATTGAGCAATATTTGCAATATTTCCTTGAATGATAATAAAAAAAAGGAATGGGAGCTTTGAAACTTTGTTGTGTTAAAGTTATTAACTTTACTGATTAATCATTATTGCCAACAAATCTAAATCGAATAACAGCTTTAAACTGTTATGAATATACGTAAATAAAATTGCGAAACTTGAATATCTTCTATTAGTCATTCTAAAAAGCTGTATAGAAAAGAAGGAGTTATTTATAGAACAACTCTCAACTGGTATTAGTTTAGGGAGGCAATTGATTGTACGGTAGAAGTGCCTTAAACCGAACCACACATATGTAGCTAATTTATATATATTCATAAAATGTCGGCAAACAAATGCAATGAAAACTTCTATTTAGATTGGGGATTATATAAGGCACGTGTATCATATATAATGTCTCTCTGCATTTGTGAGCGCCCATATCGATATTTATTTTGATTGGATTTCTTTCCCTTTTATCATCATCAGGAAACGTATCCATCATCGCCGCCAGTTTGGTTTGCTGAGAGCGAAGAGACGAGCGTCACGAATGCCGTGCAAATCCTTAGCAACACCAATGGCCGCGATAATCATGTGATTAATCAGGTAAGTTACCATGCCACTCCCTTGCCCCTTCCTTCTCTGTCTCTCTGTGAAATCGTGCATTAATCAGTGATTATGTATATGCATTAGGTTGGCATATTGCTGCGCGAGCTGTGCCGTTTACACAATGTTCCACTGCCACCCGATATTGATAATTTAACGCTGCCGCTGCAAACGCCGCCGCCCTCTGCCTCGCCATTACGCTTGGAGCGTTCAGCTGGTGGTGGGGGTGTTGGTGGCGGCGTTGGCGGTGGAGCGGGCCCACATGGCAACGAGGAGACTGATTCGGATCAGGACGAAATCGAGGATCCCATCGGTGAGAGCGAGCAGGAGAGCGAGGGCGATGAGGATTTACCATTGGAAATGGATGATGTACGAAACACAAACAAAGTACGTCCACGAATAACCATTGTTGTTAATATTATTATTAATAATGGAATATCATTAAGCAGAAAGATGATATGGAGGTGGAACATTTAGCGACTTTAGAAAGACTGCGTCAAAGTCAAAGACAAGACTATTTAAAAGTGCGTAAGCAAATGTGTATGCCATGTGAATGCCATATAACTATCCCTCTTTCTCTCTCTCTCTCTCTTTCTCCCTCTCTATGTTGCCATCTCTTTCTAATTGATGCAGGGTTCAGTTTCTGGTTCAGTACAGGCAACAGATCGCCTGATGAAAGAACTACGTGATATTTATCGATCCGATGCGTTCAAGAAAAACATGTACTCCATTGAGCTGGTGAACGATTCGATTTATGAATGGAATATACGCCTCAAGTCTGTCGATCCGGATAGTCCATTGCACAACGATCTGTTGCAGCTGAAAGAGAAGGAGGGCAAAGATAGCATATTGCTCAACATACTTTTCAAGGAGACGTATCCGTTCGAGCCGCCCTTTGTTCGTGTCGTGCATCCAATCATCTCAGGTGCCGGGCTTGATTACCTAACCAATTGATTCTCACAATTACAACAATGATTCTAATGCTTCTATTGTTTCACCATCAGGTGGCTATGTGCTCATTGGCGGCGCTATTTGCATGGAGCTGTTGACCAAACAAGGCTGGAGTTCCGCCTACACAGTCGAAGCCGTGATCATGCAAATTGCCGCGACGCTGGTCAAGGGCAAAGCGCGCATACAATTTGGTGCTACAAAGGTGCGTAATATTAAGCAGACATTAAGAGCTTATAAATGATATGCTTATCTATTTTATCCAAAGCAGGCGCTAACCCAGGGACAATACAGCTTAGCAAGGGCTCAACAGAGCTTCAAATCTTTAGTGCAGATCCACGAGAAAAATGGTAAATCGTAACAAATTGATAACTCTAATTGTAATCGAATTGTGCTAATTATTGCTTGTTATTGTTATTGTTATTGTCATTGATAGGTTGGTTTACGCCGCCGAAGGAGGATGGCTAAGATTTATTGTTGCTTAAGTGTTTATATAAGCTTAAGGAACGGACGTTTGCCAAATGTCGTCGCTCATCCATATGCATATATATTTATATATACACATATATATATATATATATAAATATATATATATAAATACATATATATATTTATTTATATATATATACACAAACTAACAAAAACAAAACATAAAATCTACCCCGAAAAACAACCAGACACATGCGGCTAGATAAGCCACATACAGAGCGTATCAGTAGAAAAAGCGGAGGCCACAACAGCAGCACAAGGAACTGCAGTTGTTAGTCGGAGCTGTAGCATCATTCGCGAAGCAGCAACATCATCAATTCAAATCGAACCCGCCATTCAAACATTATTTATATAATGGACATAGCGTCGTCCAAAATAAGTTCTGCAATTTGTGTATACTTGATAAAAAAGGAAAACAACATATATTTGCATATATACATACATATATATATGCTGTGACATACGTTATCCATGCGCCGGTATATACACATACACACACACACACATACATACATTGAAACTAATTGATGTAAGGATGTGTAGTGAATGTGGATATGCATTCGCATAACGTATGGATTGAATGCAATTGTTTGTTTTCTTTTTTTCGTTTTAATTTGTATTGTATTGTGCGAAGCGTCTAATTTATCATTCTGTCTGTTTGTCCTCGTTTGATAATTTATGTATAGTAGAAAACAAAGTTATAGGAGCGAAATCATATTGCTCTTCTCAAAATAATCTATGATATCTGTAAGAGATTTTTTGTTAATTTTTTTTTTTAAAGATCCTCTCGTTCAAAATTTATTAAGAAATACAGTTTGAATATATATATAAAATTGAATATATAAAAATAAATAAATAAATAAATAATATATTTATATTTATAAACGATAAAATTGTACAGTTAGCAGCAATAATTAACAATTACCGATTATGATAATGATAACAACAAGAACAACAAACAACAAGTGCGACAACAATTGCAACAGCAGCACCAATAGCCGCGTGTAAATGTAAAGGCAATTTATGCATATGTATATGTAATGTAGGTGTACCAATTTAACGCGGATTGAAAGTGTGAGCTCTATGTATGGGAATGACCTGGTATTTGTTCACCACAGGACACTGGATGGATGAGTAGGGGAAGCACCGTGCAGCAGCAGCAGCGGAAGGACGAAGAGACAAGGCATACACACACCTGCATATACCTAGTTGTAATTAGATAAGTAACGTAATATACTAATATTTTTTTTAGTTATTAATCTTGTAACCTTATATATTTCGCACTAGCTTTAAGGGATTGCGATTGCGGATGTAGTTATAGTACATAAACATATATATCTATATATATAAATATATGTATATGTATATGTATATGTATATGTATATGTATATGCTTATATATAAATAAATATACATATGTGTAGCATATATAACTAGAGGAGTTAAACGTTAAGCGATAACAACAGAGAAGTAAACGAAAAATCGTAAGCAAAACAAAAACAGCAACAAAACACCACGAGCGTAAGCAAATTCTAACTGTAAATTCGTCTTTCCAAATAACCGTAAACAAAAAGCAACAAATACAAAATAGAAACAGCCCAATAAAAAATAAACTGCGAAAGCAAAAGAATAAAATTACACAGAATATTAATTGGAAATAATGAAGTTACAACCAAACTATTTAACGCAATGACCATAAACGAGGGTGGCTTAAAAACTTTCCGAGTTAACACAAAAATATATATATACACATAATAATAATATTGAAATACAAAAACCACAAAGAAATTCAAATACCATTTATCTTTTTATTTTACTATGTTCGCGCTAAGGATTTAAATTTATCCAAACAATTTCACTTTAGGCTTATTTAAAAAAAATTAAGAATTTGCTTTGTACAATTTATGCTTAGGTAAATAAATGAAATGCAAGCATACATAGATTTCCCCATAGTAAAATTAAAGTAAGAAATAAAACTTAGACATAGCTCAATCGATCAATTGGTCAATCGACAATGACTATGTAGTTGGAGGCGGCTTTTGAGGGATGCATTTTGGTAGGAATTGGCTGGATGTAGCTGTGATTAGTTCTTGAGTCACTGTTGTCAAGGGCGCCGCCAATAATCATCTCGAGGGCACCTTTGATTTGGAGCAGCTGGCAGGTGAGCTGCATCTCCGATTGCATCGTCCGTTTGAGTCGCTCCAAGGCCCTGATCATTTGTTTGCTGTAGGCAAAGGCATTGTTCTCAAATACATCCATTACAGCGCTGGCTGCATTCAGAAGCGGACGCATAAAGCGCACCTCGCCGAGATGATCGCAAAGGAAGTTGATGAATCGGATTATAGTTGCATCTGTACGATTCGTTAACGCGGCCTGCAGCGCACTGCGATGTTGCAGCTCCGTAATGACGGCCACAATGCTCTCCGGGTGTTTCCTAAGATTTTTCGGTGTGCAGACACAGTCGAGAGCCTTCTTATAGTTATATTTGCGCAGATGGTTATCGAATCTCTGCAGTTTGGTACCTCTCCTTTTCTCAGTTACCACATGATCGACTGGAACATTCGACGCCGGACGTGCCATCTTCTGCATACGTTGCTTCCGGTGACTGAACCTGATTTGTTTCAGGTGACTCGGTTTGCTTTCGACAATCATACGCTTAATGGAGACGAGGCCATCGACCATGCCGGTAACCACAGCCTGATCCTTGGCCGCAACGCCCAGGCTAACAACCGCATTTGGATAGGTCAGAGTGTGCACCGTTTTGTAGGTGCTCACATCGTAGATCTTCACATGGCGATCCAAACCGCCGGACAGCAGGCGTCGACCGTCGGAGCCGAGGCTCAGGCAGGTGATTGTCTTGTGATGCTGCGACATAGTCGTCAGCAGGCGACTGCCGCTAATCAAGTCCCAAACACGCACCTGAGTGCCGCCGGCCGTGATGAATATCGAGCCATTGGGCAGAAACAGCATCGACTCCACTGGACTGCCATGGTCCAGAGTCTGGGTGATGGCCTTCTCGGCGCGTGTGTCGTACAGATTGATTTTTCCATCGTAGCCACCGGAGATAAACATGTGCGATGCCTGCGGGTGCATTGCGCCGGCTCGTATATAATCACCATGTGCATCTTCGTATGTTAGCACCACTTTCTCGTTCGCCACATCCCAGAGTCGAACGGATTTGTCATCCGCGAAGCTTGCCAGCTGTAGCTTGTCGGCCGTGAAGAACGCTCGATGCACAGGCGCCGTGTGGCCCTTGAATAACCTCAATATATTACGGCTAGTCGCGTCGAAGAGTTTTACATGGCCTTCTTCGTCGCCGGCAGCCAGCAACCGACCATCCTGACGAAAATTGGCCCCGTATGCGGTCTTTTGGAAACGTGACAAGTTCTTGACCACAAGCTTGGTCACCAGATTGTAGATTTGCACACGGACTGAACAGGTCAGCACAAAATTACTAGGTTCACTGGGACTAAAGTCAATATAGTCTATCGTTGTATGCTCCTTCAGCAGTTCGGGTTTCTGTTTGGGGAAGTGTCTTACGTTTACTTTGATTATATCTTCGATAACAGCAATGAGCTTACCGCTAAACGATCCCAGTAAATTGTATCGGGGGTGACCACCTGCGCTTTCTGTTGAAATCTTCGTATATTAAGTGGCTGGAAGTTGGCCATATCTCGATGCCTTCGTAATTAATTGGCGTCAGCGCACGCACGTGGAAGGCATGTTTAGCATGCACATTTCGATAGACTCATATCGATAATGATCGTTGTGTGTGGATTGGTCACATTGGATTGGTCACATATTGCTGGTCACATTCTTCTAACACATGATCGGTAGCCGTTAAAAATACCGAATTTAAGTACTCCTAATTAAGGGTTAATTCTGTTAAGTGTTTAAAAAATATCAAACATTAATAATCACTAGTGAATACAACCATCTTAATTGTATACTCGAATTAAATGTGCGTCTAATTAATTAATGTTGTTTTTTTTTATAATTTTTTTTTTCCAGGGTTTCATTACTTAACTGAGGGGAACGGTGCCTTCTTCACCGGCTTGCGTGTAACCGATGTTTTCATGTCGCGAAGTATCGATACAGAGCAACAACGATATTAATAACAACAATAAGCAGGGAAGCATATTTATTTACAAAACTATTTGTTTAACGTGTTCGGTTGGCGCTTTATGCGAATTGATGCCAAATAAGAACAACAACAACAAAAAAAAAAAAAACAACAACTGTAAAAACAACAAGAATTATACGTGATTGAATAAATGTGTTGAAAGCCGCAATGCTGATTCGTTAAAAACAAACAACAACAGAAACAACAACAACAATAGCAGCAAAAGCAGTGGCCAGCAAATAGACTCAATTTTAATTGAAATTTATTTATCATCGCCGAGGCTAAGGCCGTCGTTTCGAATGTGAACGATACATATGTACCTATACTGCCAAAGAAATGTCACAGTGAAGCTTCCAGTTAGCGCCGCAATTTCCCCTCTGATAGAATCTTTTAATTAACTCGACACAAAGATGGGCTCGTGTCTGAATTGATGGACATGAGGCGAAGCAGAAAAGACAAATAAAACGCATGAAATGTGGTAAATTTAAAGCCATAAATATATAGATATTAATTGACAGCAATAAATGTGCCCAATACAATTGAATCGACGGAGGCAACCGATCAATCGTCGACAGCAGCTGAAGAGGAACGGAACAGGCCGTAGATCGAATCGCAAAAATGGAAGACGAAATGAATTTGGACTTGAACAATGAGAAGAAAGTGCTGTGCGAGAAGATCATCAGGGACATTAACGCTGTATTTCTCAAGGATGCCGATTTGTAAGTTAACGCCAAATGAAATTCACTCCGTATGATTGGATAAAATCATGCAATCATTAAATCCTTTCCAGATCCTCATTTGAGATCATACCCAAAGAAACGAATTGCAACAAGTCGCCCGTGGTGCATGTGGATCATAACTTGGGCTTGGAATCGTGGTGTGCTCAGCATGTGTATGATCATGCGCATCGCATCCTCATCGCTCATCGCAAGCAAACTATGCAACAACAACTGCGCGCACTGCAGCAGCAGCAGCAGAGTGATTCGCTGGCCAAGTATTTGAATGTGGCCCTATTGATCAATCCAGATGTGACGACCTTTTGGCACATACGCCGTCAGCTGGTGCAAAAGAATCGTCTAAGCATCAACAAGGAGCTGCAATTCTCAGCGCTTGTGCTGTCCATCAAGCCAAAGTCAAATGAGGCCTTTGCCTATCGTCGGTGGCTCTACTCTTTTCAAAGTGAGTCGCATCACGCATCTTCTTCTTTATATAATGCACTTCTATATCTATATATATATATTTTTTTCTTTCAGGCGCCGATGCCATCGACTGGCCACATGAGATTAGCATTTGCGAACGTGCCGCCGATCGCTGTGCGAGCAATTATCATGCCTGGTCGCATCGTCAGTGGGTGCTGCAGAATGCCCCGCCCTGTCTGCTGCAGTCGGAGCTGATGCGAACGGAAAAGTTCATTCGCAAGCATATAACCGACTATAGCAGCTATCATTATCGCCAGTTGCTGCTCAGTCGGGCGTATGAGCAGTGCTTCTACATGCCAGACGAATCGCAGCCACCGTGGAGTAGCTTGCGTGAACTACTCCAGCATTATGAGCTGGCTGTGGCAGAGCCAGCTAATGCTGATTGCGATGCAGCTGCAGAACCATTGTTACAGCTGTTGTTGCCTAATCTCAATCGCAATGGAGTCAGCGCTCAGCGACTTCGCTCCTTTCTCTATTGCTGCAATGTGGCTGCCAGCGATATGCGTTTGTGTGCCGAGCAGCGGCAGTTGTATGGAGCGCACGATTGCTTTGAGCTGCATCGACGCGCCTCACTCAAGTTCATTGTGGAGCAGTGTCTACGCCTGCTGGCGGGCCTTGCCAACGGTCCCGGCTTGTATCTGGCCCCCAACAGCATGAGCCAAACGAACGAGCTGCGCAAATTTGATTGTGAATCGCATCCATTTCTCGCCGCAGTGCGTCGTGTTGAGTTCCAATTGGGCGACAAGCACAAGTATTGGTGTAAAATGCATCTCAATTTCGCTAACCAGGACTAAGTGCAGATTCTGATTCAATTGTTCAATTGTTATTTGTCAAAATGTGCCGTATATGCAATGCACTCATGGAGGCTGTTTCGTTCTCTCAGCCAGAATCGAAAACAATTATATAAACATTTATATAGATATATATATATATATATTTATATACATATGTGTAGCTTATGTATAGAGACAAAGTAGTGCTCGTTATGTAGCGTCTACGAATGTGGACCACCTGAACCTTCCCCTCCCTCAATAGAATACCTTGTCTACTTGTTAAGAGTCAGCTCAAAGCGAAACATTTATTAAATATCTGTATTCCAAACTGAACAACATTTGTAATTTGTTAGATTTACATCTGGTATATAACATATACATACATACATATACATTATTTTAAATGCATGCCAAACAAATACTATATTTAAACCTTTTCTTGCATGCAATAAAATAATTCTTCTGCATTTCAAATAAAACTAACAAAGTTCAAGAATATATTCTCTCTTAGTTATATATGTAATCATTTATATATAAATACATATGTGTATATATTATGTATGTATATCAGAAGTCAATGCTCTATTTAGATGTAATGCACACATTTAACTTTGTAGTGCACAGTTGTTAGCCAATTTGCAATTAGTTTTAAATAAATTAAACCAAACATTTCTCAACATAAACGTGTTTTATTCAAGCTGAGAGCATTGTGGACGAAGAGGCATGCTCTTAACTCACTTTTGGTTCAATATGTATTTACTTAAAAGTTAATTTGTCTTTTGGTTTTTTTCTTTTTTTTCTCCTCTTTTCGTAAATTTCGCATTCTTCAATTCTCTTCTACTTTTTTAGCTTTACCAATGATGGAAAATATATATTTTTATATTGACTCAACATTTACGAAACACCGTTAAAAAAAAAAAACGATGAAAGTTTTACAATGAATATAAAAGTACTTCATAAATAACTAAGAATTAATAATTCAAATATTCAAAAAAAAAAAAAAAAAAAAAAAAAAAAAAAAATAATGAAATACGACGAATTATTAATACTTAAACTATCAATAATAATAATAATAAATAAATGGAGTAAAACCATAATAAACATAATTAAATTAAAAATTAAATGTATTGAATAAAAATATAATATATAAAACTAATACATATACATATATTATTATATTCTCAAGTTGAATTTGATTTCCAGATGGATTTTATGGTTTGTCAATGGTATTATCCCACTTAGCTGATTGGGCTTAAGACATTAAGTATGTTAAGGCTGTGATTTATCAGAGAGAAGTTAAGGCAACTGTGTAAAACGTAAATAAATATTTTGATTTTTTTTTTATAAATAATTGGACTTGCATATCCTAGCGCTGTAATAATGACTGTACTTAGCCCTGATAAGATTCTTGATTTTAAGTGGAATCTAATTTGTTTGTTATTTTTGTCTGAAGCCGCAAGCACGCAGCTGCTTAACTTAGCCACAGGCTATTGAAGGACATGCAGAGGAGGGTTAGGCGATGGAGGGGGCGTCGGCGGTGGAGTTGGAGTTGGAGGCAGATGCTGGCAATGGGGGTTCGCATTTACATGGGCATGGCATTAACATCAATCAGTGCGCATGTCAGCTGCTGGCAAGGGCCATTTTCAACAATGGCGAGATGACAGCAGCCGCAGCAGCAGAAGCAGAAGCAGCAGAAGCAGCAGCAGCAGCAGCAGTAGGTTTTGGCTTTGGCTTTTGGTTCAGTGCGCTATTAGAGGAGTTTGCGTGTGGCTGAGTAAGA
This sequence comes from Drosophila aldrichi, assembly GCA_035045965.1. NCBI lineage: Eukaryota > Metazoa > Arthropoda > Insecta > Diptera > Drosophilidae > Drosophila > Drosophila aldrichi. The sequence continues at coordinate 9,721,260 of JAWNOM010000484.1, read as the reverse complement.
GAGAGCCTTGTCAACAGCAAAGCAAAGCCAAAAACAGTGCCAACCGCGACAGACATAGCCAAAACGGGAACGGCCTTTCGATTAGGAACCTAAATAGTGTTCATTTTTCTTCTGTGTGTGCGGGTGTGCGTGTGTTTGTTTGTTTGTACTTATGCTATAAGCAAATTGACAAGGTAAGCGTCTTGATAAGTGCAACAGCGTTTGAGCTAAGTAAAAATCAAAAGCCAAAATCGAAATTCAAAGTCCCAGAGAAAGACAACGGCAAAACAAATAAACATTGAACACGAGCTTTCTATACGCATACACACATACACATGCATAGCAATTTACGCATCTTATATGCTTACATATGAATGTGTGGGTATTTGTGAGTGTGTGTGTGTCCATATCATATGTATATGTATGTATGTTTGTATGTAAATATGCAGAGCAATGCGGACAGCGTTGTCTTGTCTGTCTCTCCCTCTATTTGTGTTGTGTGTGTGTGTGTGTGTGCATGTTTTGCATTTCTTAAATGTTACATTTTCTATTTTGCATTGCATATTTATGAACCGTTGCCGCCTTTCCGGTTAACGGGTAAGGCGTCGTAATGGGATGGGCGTGTAAATCGTATAATTACACTTCAGCTGTAGCCTTGAAGGCAGCTTCATCTCCCCGAAGGTCGTCAATATTTAAATTGCGCTTGACAGCAGCAGAACCAGCACCAGCTGAAATTAATGCATATTAATAGTGTTGTCAAATCATTCGACTTCTTAACTTTGATGCAATAACGGTACATATAAAAGTATGCACAGCTTAACGCTCACGCATACATATGCACATACATATGTACATACAAACATGCATAGTTAAACACACACGCAAGCCGAACTAAGCACACACGAGCTCGGCTATTCAGCTTTTTGCGTTCTGTCTGTTCCCGTGTGTGCATGTGTGTCTGTGAGTGTATCGAGTGGACACACCTGATGATTTGCGTGTATGTGCATGGCATTGGCCCACATGCAGTGCAAATACCAAAAATATCTTCGTAGGCACATAAATAGCTGAATAATCTAGTAATTTATATACATACATCTGAACATACATATGTGATTTAACATTTTTTTTGCTAATCTTTATCTATTTTTTTGTATCATCTTAACAGGCAGACTACGAAAAATATCGATAAATGCATAGTAAATAGTGCATATCAAACGACAACAGTTGAAGTAGCTTTTGCAATAACAGTTCGACGACGACTGCGCTGCTGCTGTTGGCAGCGAGCAGCGGACAATGAACTCGACAATGCAACGCGCCCACTAATTCACAAACAAACACTAATACTCTCACACTCACTCTGGTGCTCTTGCACTCACACTCATACTCTTTTCGTATACATATGTATATGCATTTGCATAACGGTTCGCGACGTCAACAACGGCAGCGATGGCCACAGCGATGCTGCGTTTGAGCGCAAGGACAACGAAACATTTGACAATTGAGAAGCAAATGAGCTAAAAGTTAATCACTTACATTCACATATTTACTTGAGGAAAATAAAAAGTAAAAACATGTCCGCTCTACGGTTTCCGTTTCCGTTTCCGGCATGCACAGCAAACAACAAAAAGCAACAACAGCCAGATGAGGACAAACTCAACAGTTGCCGCATTTTGCGTTTATCGTAGTTCCGTGGACTGACACACACACATAGTCCAACATTCATATACACACACTCAAAACGAATTTGCATTGAAATTTGGAAGAGCACGAAAATTTTGCCAAAAGGGGGAAAAAACTGAAAATTCAAAATGGGCAGCTTGCCGAATTTGCACGAGCTGGAGGAGGCGGAGCGCAAGAGAGAGAAACGTCGAGAATACGAATTGTTGTTGGAGCAGCGTGCAAGGGACACGAGTCGTGAGTGTGAACGCTTATCGGTATTTGCACAGCAGCGTAAGGTGAGTGCGATACATGATCGATCGTAAAGCTATCGATATATGGAAATCAATTGCCAATTGGATTACCGTCATGACAATACACTTGTCCAATTGGATTACTGATAATCAATTGGTTGACCATCATGAAATATGTATATATGCGATGTTCGATATTTTCCTTTTCAGCAATCCTCGTACAATGCTTATATTATGGCTGGCCTGGGTATTGGCGGCATCAGCGGCGGCGGCGGTTCGCTGAGTCTTGCCACAACGGCCAATGGCTTTGGTAACGGACACATAGAGGCGGCTAATGGGATAACAAGTCCTACAACTGCTGCAGCCGGAACAGCGACCACAGAGACAACAACATCAGCCATAAAGACAACAACAACATCATCAACGGCAGCAACATCAACAACTGCAACAACAGCAGCAGCAGCAACAACAACAACAACATTGAGCGGCTTTGCTATGCTGGGCTTGGCTAGCAGCCTGATGAACAGCAAGAAATATCCGCATTCCTATCATCAGCACATGCATCCGCACCAGCATTCACATCCGCATCCGCACCCTCATCCGCATCCACATCCACATCATCAGCATCGACATTCGCTGACCACGCGGCATCGCGTGCTGCGCACTCGGACACGCAGCTCGGGCGGTCCGCAGAATGTGTGGGACGAGCAGCTGATGGAGGTGAGTGGGTGGTAGTGCGGGTTTCGTGGTCGATGGGGTGGGTGCCCCCTTTGCTGGCTAACTGACTGACTGTGCAGTCTGCATGCAGCATACAGCATACAGCCACACAGCATAATCCTGGCTCCGGGTCTCGGGCAGGCACTTGTCATTTATTTATAGTCTTTGCAAATTGTGCTTCTGGCTTTTGCCTTCACTTCACAGCATCAGCTTCTATTTGGCTCAGGCGGTTGCCTGGCAACGGGGTCAAATGTCAGGGCAGTGAAGAGCTGGATTAACGCCTCCACGAGCACAAATAAGTAATTAAACGCAAACAAAGACGCACGACACTGGCCACTGCGCATATCCCGGGCACAGATTTTAATTTGAATTACTACCAAACGACCTTCGACTAACCCGTCCCCCGTCCCCCGTCTCCTTGCATATTCCTGCAAGCGATTGCAAATCCAGTTCAGCCTGTTGCTCGCGGCCACAAACGGGCAAAAGTCAAGTGTCAAAAGCAAAATCTGTCAATTGCAATCTTGCCTGGTCTGACAATGCGTCTCATTCTTTGCAAATGACTGTGATAGACTAGCTGATACCCTTTCCTGATTGCCAACTGAGCTAGCTAAGTGAGCCTCGGTTTGTCAAGCCCGCATATCATAATACTTATCATATATATTTATCTCTCTCTCTCTCTCTCTCTCTCTCTCTCTCTGTCTCTCCTCTCTCCCTCTCTCTCTTCGTCTCTCTATGTATTGACAGCACTTGACTGCCTATTCACCGTCACCGATCTCGACGCGTTCGCATCGCATCAATCCCGTCTCCTCGTACCAGGTGCAGGCGGCATTGGCAGCATCACGACGTCGTGAATCAATCAACAGCTCCATTGGGGCCACCTCGATACGCCGTCTGATCACGCTGAACAATCGCAACTGCCGTCACAAGGTGCCCGCCCACGTGCGCCAGAGGGTGTGGCGGCAGTTCACCTGCCTGAGCATCGCCCACGGCCTGATGAGCGCCGTTCTGCTGCCGGTGTTGGCCTTGCAGGGCTCCAGCTCCGTCTGGCACCATCGGGAGCAGTGGCTGCCCATCGGTCCGAACATTGGATCCCTGCTGCTGAGCGCGCTCTTCCTGGTCGCTGCCTGCATGAGTGTGCCGGGCATACGGCTAATCCGGAGATTTGGCTACACCCCGCTGCTGGCCGGGAATTGCTTGGCTGTCACCTTGTTCCTGCTGTCGCACCTGTATGCCTCCATCTATACGCTGCTGCCGGCATACTTGCTGCTGGGCTTTATGCTGAGCGCCGCCAACAGCTGCAAGGCGGCGCTGATTGTCCACTATGGCGGCAAGCTGAGCTGCTCCCACGAGCAGGAGTGCGCATCGGATGCGCTGCTGGAGGAGCACAAGATGTTCTGCAATCGGGACCAGAAGGTGCGCCGCTTGGCCCGTTGGCTGCGCGCTGCCCAGGATCTCGGCCTCATCCTGGGCGCCCTCTTGGCCTCACTACTGCTCGCCTGCAATGCGAACGATTGGAGCTGCTCCTCGGGCAGCGCGGAGCCAGCCGGCAATCTGTCCGGCAGTCTCCTGCCCGCCACCAACTGGCCACAGCCGGAGGATTTCTACAATCGGAACGAGCATGGCGAACGCATCTGTGGAGCCGACATGTGCCCGCTGCAGCTGGATCCAAGCTGGATCGCTGCCAATGAGACGGGCGCTATATATGTCGGCTTCATTGAGAGCGGCTCCCGTGCTGGTGGCCAGTCGTTGCTCTGGCTCTACGTGGTGCTCTCGCTGTTGGCGCTGCTGTTGTCCTTGCTCCAGGGACGTCAGGTTCTGGTGGCCGCCAACAGGCCAGAACGTTCGCTCAAGGATGTCACGGACACGCTGCTCTTTGCCGGACCTTTGGCCTATTTCGTGGGCACCGAACAGGGCTATATGCTTGGCGACTTTCTGCGCGCCTTTGTCTCCTGCTCCCTGGGCATCAACATGATACCGGGCGCCCTCATTGGCATGGGCATAATGCAGCTGATCGTCTCCTGTACGCTGAGCATGCTGCTGCGGCATACCAAACGCATTGTGGTCATATGTGAGTAGCAATTGATGTGTGTATGCAGCATGTCCAAAGCTAATCCTAACGATTCTTTGCTTCAATCCTACAGTGGCTGGCTTCTTCTTTCATTCGTGCTTGCTGCTGGCGCTGTCCAGCTGGAAGCCGTCGAGCGACGACAGCGCCCTCTTCTATGTGATAGCCGCCTCGTGGGGCGCCTGCAATGGCATGTGGGAGACGCTGCTCCTCTCGCTGGTCACCCTCAATCATGTCCAGCACGATCATGTGACGGATGTGACGGCACCGCTGCAATCGATGCGTTTCCTCGGTCTGGCCATCACGTTTGCGGCGCACGGCTTCCTCTGCGAATCGGTGAAGATCATTGCGCTCGTCGTCCTGCTGGTGATCAGTGTGCCGCCATATGCGATGCTGGAGATACGCCTGGAGGCGCAACGGAAGGCGACGTTGATCAGCTTATGACGCAGCTACTTCAGCTAGTCCCGGAGCCGGGGCACTGTGGCACGCACGCACACCATGTAACCATCGGAGGCGGCGTATCGCAGGCTGACTGACTGACTGATCGATCCCGTCGATCAGCAGCTAAAATGCCCCATCCAGAACGGAGCCAAGACATATTCGAGTTCTCTCAATCCAAACAGTATTCAGAAAATAGAGATAGAGATAAAGTGGGAGCCGAAGAGCGAGAGAGTGAGAGAGAGAGACGACAGAGGTGGTGAGCGAGAAAGAGAGAAGCAGAGAGAGATAGGGAAAGTTAACCAAAGTTTGATCTCAGTTGCACTCTTAGTCCAAGTCCATACACTTTCTATATATCAATATATACACCTACATATACATATATACCCTATACACCCACACATATATATACATATATAATATAATTGAAACATATGCCAGTGCCAACAATGTTGTTCCAAATCTTTACCACGAAATTTGGACTAAGCCACGCGGTCCAGGGACTAACGTATCGTTGTTGATCTATTTATCATATTAGAAGCGTTCTTCTCTGTCTGTTTCCCATGGATAATACTTAGGCTTAGCTTCAAGAATTGTAATGGATATTATTAAGTGACTATTTTGTGCCATCTGAACTTAATATATTCATACATATATACACACATTTATTAACTGTATTCCTCGATGTATGTCAAACTACGTCTAAATCTAATCAATCTAAAGCAAGTTTCTTAACGAACGAAAAATCAAACTAAAATGAATATAGAAATCATGTTCTGCATTTCTTTTTCGATTAGGACAATTCACTATAACCATACGACTTCAGACAAATGTAGCATATGAAAGAGAAATGGATAGAAATGAAATGAAGAACTTTTAAAAAAAGTTCTATATTGCTTCTTTCATTGAAATCGGAAACGAAACATGGAACAGATTCTCAACTATTAGCTCTGAATTGCTGTGAACTGGATAGAAAATTTGTTAGCTTCTAGAATGTATTTGGATGTTTGAATCGTGTTGTCTCCATAATGTTGTTCTCGATGTACTTAAAAGATATATGTATAAATATAGCAATAGATATATACTTTTGTCTATTTGGGATGAGATGTCGTCCAATTGGTCAATTGACGAGGCGAGACGAAAAGTAAATAAGAGAAAGTAAAAGAGAAACAGAGAAACAAAAAGAGAAAAGGAGGTGAGATGCTGAGCGAACTTTCCACTCATTACCATCTTTTTCCCAAAACTATCCAATGAATAAAAAACAGTATAAATATATAAATGAAGTTATTTAATATATGTACAATCGCTAGGATAGCAAAGGTGAAATCCTAAGATCTAAGAACAATGTTAACATTTTATGCAGAACAAAAGAGAAAAACATAACTTTTTAGAAAACCAAAAAGAAAAATTATATAAACAAATAGATTTTTGTAATTGAGACTTTATATGGACAGGCTAACGGATCAGGAATGTTTGTGGTTAGAGTATTCGAGATTGAACTCTATAGAATTTGATTCTTTTTTTTTCTAGGCAACACCTAGATAATATACACAAGATAAAGTAAATGAGAAAAAATACACAGTGATAAATAAATTGAAAAAAAAAAAACACTAATTAAACTAGAGTTAACCAAAGAATACCTTTTAAACAAAATATTAAAAAAAAAAATATCTAAAAATGAAATTAAAAACAAAAAAAATTGAAAAAATGTTAAGCACATGCCAAATGTATGTTTAAACAATTTATGAATAAATAATGTGACAACTTATTTAAATGTGTACAAAAACAATAAAGAGTTTATCCACATTGATATGCGCTCTAATTGGTTCTTCAATCGAACAGTGGGAGAAAAAAGGATATGCTCAATATTAAATGCAAACTTCAAGTCAAAGAACCCTTCTTAGAACTGATATTTCAATAATTCTTCGCGTCTTTCTGACACACACACATACATAGGCACGCGCGCATACAGTACTTGAGTAAAAGTAAAAGCAAGGAGAGAAATAGTGCAGATGATCATTAAAGTTGTCTATATGTATGCAGCAGTGTTCATTTGGTCACAGCAGCAGAGAGCGTTCCCATTGCTCACTTGAAGCTCGACTGCAACGAGCTCTACCTGCCGTCGGGCTCAACATTTGGGAGAGACAGCGCTTGAGTAAAAGTGGCCCTATATAAAGGGCAGCAGCTGCAGCATTTCTTCAGTCAGTCTTCAGTCTTCGTCCAGGCCTGGTGGAGGTCAGCGCAAAAAAGTGAAGCAGAGCATTAAAGACGTAGAGGAATTACGTAGAGGGAATACACGTAGAGGAATTACGTAGAGGGAATACGTAGAGGAATTACGTAAAGGAAATACGTAGAGGAATTACGTAAAGGAAATACGTACTAAATCGACTCAACTCGTCACCCTGATCCAGACTATATGGACTTTGTGGGGTCTGCCACGCCTCCTTCTGTCTGTTACATACATTTCAACAAAACCATTATACCCTGATTTCCCATTTTCAATGGGTTCAGGGTATAAAAATGTATATTTTTATTAACTATACATATGTACATATATCATTATTAGCTAAATATTTTCCAATGAGCTTTTGCTATTTTTATATTTCGTTAAATTTGTTTTAAGTCTAACTTGCAATGTGATGATATATTAATTAGTTTTTGTAAAATTTATTTATTTAACATACAGTTTCATTGCCCATCCTCATTTGCTACAGGGTATAGCAAACAGGTCAATCAATTCGGCGTGTTGTCATATTTATAGCTGGCAGTGCGGCACAACAACTAAAGGTCGACAAAAAGAGCTTAACTTGTTTACTTACAACGCCATTCATGACGTCGAAGCTTTTACTAAAGCTCAAACCAGTCAAACAAATAGAGAAAGAGAAAGAGAGGGAGCGCGCAAGACCTTGCTTGTACTTCATGAACGGCTGGCTTAATGCTTAGCTTCGTTTAGCCTCTCTTGCACTTTCCCACCCCCATTTTGTAATGCACACAATAAGCAACAAGTGCGAGCGAGCGAGTGAGCAAACTGGCGGCGAATATTTCAATTAAACATAGAATGCAAGCAATAACAGCCTGCCAGTGTGTGTGTATGAGTGTGTGTGCTGTTCGTGTATTAGACATACATACATACATGTATAAGCTTTTGCAGGGCTTTATCAATTCAACGGCGCGATTTTTGGCACAGTTGCTCGACCAAATCGAAGTAGATCGTTCCGTGGAGCGTCCGGCGGTAGCCTTAACGGGTTACAGTAACAACAATAAAAACAACAGCAACAGCTAAACAATGATGCCAATAAAACCAGCTGTAAGCCCCGAGCAAGTTGATTCTATGTTGAAGGAACTGTTGCATTGGTTCGAGAACACCTCAACTTTACCCGAAAAAATAGGTAAGCCATTGCAAATGTGGTGAGGAAATGGGATAGGTTAGGAATTGCTGGTATATCATGAACATACATATTTCTGAACAATAGGGGCAGGGCATATGGTCAGGTAAATACCTACATATGTATGTATGTATATACATTGCGCGCCAGACAAAGCTGATAGGCTTATCAATACAAAAAAACAAATACAACACGGCATTAGTCAGTGTAAAGATAAATCTATAGCTCTCTTTGTATTTTTTCTACAATAGTAAGACAAGCTATACTGGTTTTAATACATTAGCAAATACTTCTGAGTAAACTATTATAAAATATATTCATCCAATTTGTTATAAGATATATATATGGATAGTATATGTATATATGCATAGGTATAGATAAATACTTACATCGTAATACTAACAAAATCGAAAAACTATTCATCTAGAATTTGATGTAGGGATCTACAGTCGTTCCACTATTTTCATGAGCAAAACTATTTATACAAAAAAATTATACAAATTACTTATTGTAGGGTGAATTTCGAATAATACTTTAGCATATCATAATACTGTGTGCTTCTACAAGTGTACGAGTATTATAAGGACATATCATATCACTTTGCAGCTATATACAGAATAACAACTTACACAGTTGATAACATAGTTTATATACCCCTTCAGATTGGCATTCCATACACATATAGAATAATAAACTATAAGATTCCGCATGCGAACAGCAGCGTCTGTTGTTGTTGATTTTTCCATATTTATAGCCACAATCATATAGAATATAATCGTTTGTAATTATAGTATATATACGAATAGATAATTATATCGATTGCATTTGCGTTGATTTTATTGCAGAGCCAATTGTAATGCTACGTTTCCTGAAGTGTATGGACTACGACATAGACGCTACCAAAGACCTGATACAGCTCAACTATAATCTGCGCAATAAGAATCCCAATCTATTCATAGATCGCAACATGGACCAGGAGATGACGGCCAAATGTTTAAATGTCTCGTAAGGCAAATATTAATCAATTTCTTTTAATCAGTAACTATGTAACTATGATCTCTTAGGGATCTGCTTATATTGCCGGGCGTTACGCCCGAGCGCCACAAACTCTTATTGTTTCGCATGACTGACTTTGATCCACGAACGGTAAGCATAACATGCAATAAATAATAATAATAATAATAATAAATATATGTAGATGTATAGATGGATAAATGTACATCTTATACAGACTGAAATAGATATACATATGTACATATAACTAAATTGAATTTGAAATTCCACAGCGCAACTCTGTAGAGGAGACGAAAATCTTTTTTATGATGGCCGATGCACGCTTTACAGAACCAGATGTAGAGAGAACAGCAGACGGTACCACGGAGAATTCAGGCCTCGGCATTACTGATGCAGATCTGGCGGATGGCGATGTACAGATCGTTGACATGAATGGCTATACGATGAGGCACATTGCCTACGTGTCGATCTTCGTGCTGCGTGTCTACATGAAATTCCTGCAGGAGGCATATCCTTCCCGGTTGCGTGCCATGCACATCATCAATTGCCCCTCGATTCTGGACAAGATGATGTCGTTATTTAAGCCCTTCATACGCGAGGATGTCTATCAAATGGTGACTAAAGCCACGATATCGATTTCCTGACTGATCACTCATTATAACGCTTGCCAAACAGATCAACTACCACACCGAGGGCATGGAAAGTCTCTATGAGGTGGTTCCCAAGGAAATGCTACCACTGGAGTACGGCGGTAAGGCTGGCACAGTTGCCGAAATTAAACAGAAATGGATGCAGATCATGCGAGACAAATCGTAAGTCTATAAAGAAATGATAAGACATTATACTTATATACATACATACATATGTAATTGCAGAGAATATCTGAGCGACGATAGGTATTGGAGGGTGACGTCGGAGACGAAGAGCCGCTGGTCCTGGTTCTAGTAATGCCAAATGGAGCTATGCAATTTCTTAGCCGCAAATGTGATTATTATTTTAAAGAATAATGTCGGATGTAAATATGTAAACTAAGTGTTTTTTTATTTGATTTTTGTTTGTTTTTTTTGTTTTTGTTTTTGTTTTTTTTTGTATAAAGCATGCCTTTGGCATTTCGAGCCATTGAATTTGATGTTGAAAATATTATAATACTGATAGTTTTACAGAAATACAGAGTCTGTAATTTTTTTTTTTTTAATTTTCTCAAATTTTGTATTTTATTTATAAATATTTGGCGAGTGTCTGTTTTGCTATATTTTAACCAAATTATTCGCATGTTCTTAGCATAGATCGCCAATGGAGGCAATTAGCGGTTTTTTGAAACCCTATAGGGAGAAGCTGCGATACTTTGCGCTGATGCTGAGCTGCGTGAAACTATGTCGGGGTCTGGGCCTAATTTTCCGTGTGTCCTCGAATTCTGGATATTCCGATTCCATCTCCACAAAGCCACTGTTGGGCGCTCTATTAATGTCAACGCTGGGCATGCGCTTGGCTCATTTGAACCATGATCAGACCATGCTGACCCTGCATAGCACCAGCCTGGTGCTCAATGTCACATACTTAATCATCTTCTATCAGTATGCTACGCCGGAGCGCAAGATTCGTATTGTGACTAAAACCATTTTAATTGTACTGCTAATTATCATCTGTATGGTCTACTCGATGTTCGGCGATAGAGCAAATGTGAAACGGGACTTGAGCATTGTCATGACGGCCACCACATCGGTGCTGATCTTATTGGGACTACTGCAGCGCACTGGCTGTCTGGGCTGCCTAATATCCATACTGGTGGTCTCCTCGAAGATGCTCTATGCACTATCTACCATGAACCGGTTCAATTTATATCAGTCCCTAGTAGTGTTCTGCCTGGACGTGGTGCGCATTACCGTTTTGCTCCTGAGTACCAATTATGAAGTGGATAATTGCTGCTGTTGCGAATGCCCGTCGTCCAAATGAGAGTTTGTTTTTTTTAAATTGTTCTTTAAATGTACTTTATAAAACAGTGTGTATGTGTGTGCGTGAGTGTGCATATATATGCATTAAATTTATTGTTCATCTTAAACATGGCCTAATGTCTATGCCATTTACTGTAATAATTCATAATTGCGCTAAATGGTTTCAGTTTCGTTTTCGATTTCAAGTCCAGTTCAAATTTGTGTCCGAAATTTCCTGTGCTAAATGCGAATTCAATGCACGATCAGGTGATTAGGTAGATGCGCAGCAGCTGTAACTGACAAATCAAGCCAGGCACAAATTTAGGCACTATTAAGCGTCAACAAATGGCCAAATCGACAAATGGGCGAATGGGTAAGCGGAAGGCAATTAAAAAAAAAAATATTGTACGTGTCTGATGGAAGAGGAGAGTGCGAAAGTATTTAAATTCAAATATGCGCATACGTATTTGCAATATACATCAATAATTGATATATACGTATATACGTATATACATATTTAAGCACGAATTATGAATGAAATGTTAGAGGCCAGTCAGTTGGGCAGCAGGCTTCAAACACAACGGTCCACAAATCAATTCGCTGCGCAGGCAATTTGAAAAACCGATACAAATCACGATAGCAAGTGCCAAAACGAGTAATTTGTATTTACCGATACCGATACGATACTGCGAGCGATGAGCAGCGATAGTGAAAGTGAAAATCAGCTGAGGCGCGATCGTGATTTGGCCGAGCTTAACGAATGGTTCTACACCAATGAGAACCTGCCGCAAGAAATTGGTAAACAAACAGCATTCTCTCTGATGTAATACACCATGTTGGCCTGCACTCGATGTATATTGGCGGAGGACGAAGTGTGCAGGGTTCTGGTTTAGCTGAACGGCTGCCAAAAATTGTAAACACTCGTCTTGAGGGCTGACCCATACGCATGCATACTACATACATATGTGGACACGTCAATAATACTTAATGAGGTCGTTAATAGGCAGCCAAGCATGCCGGCCATTTGAATAGCGGACATGCTGAGCACCCATTGCGTCATATGCCAACTCATATACATGTATAGATAGACAAATATATCTATATATTTAATATATTTATTTTTCAGACCCTTTGCTGCTGCGCCGGTTCTATCAGTGCATGTACTGCCATGTGGAGGACACCAAGAAGCTCATCGAGGTGAACTATGCATTGCGGAACAAGCATCCGCATTTGTTTATAAAACGGGATCCGCTCGACGAGGACAGTCGTCGCACCTTTGAATATGCGTAGGCCAATCAAATATCGTCCTCAGCCATTATCTTCTAACAGCTTTCCTTTGCAGGGATATTTTGCCGCTTCCGGGCTTGACTCCAGATAAATACAAGGTATCGCTCTACTGCTTTAGAGACTTTGAACCCTCCAAGGTACGCATCTTATAGGGTGGCTATGCTAGCTACTTCACATGCTTAGTTTGCATTGCTTGCAGATGCATCACACGGAGGATACGCGTGCCTTTTTCATGGTCACAGACTGTCGGTTCGTAACATTCGATGATGAAGCTCACAAGGAGCAGCTGTCGGAGGGCGAGGTGCAGATCTTCGATATGAAAGGCACCACTATGCGCCACATATCGCGTTTGACGATTAGCACATTGCGTGCTTACATCAAGTTCCTGCAGCTTGCTTTTCCAGTACGCCTCAAGGCCATTCACATGGTTAACTGTCCGACGTATTTGGATCGCATTGTGAGCGTGGTGAAGCCGTTCATAAGTGACGAAGTCTTCAAGTTGGTAGGATCTGTAAAAATTCAAGGCTTTTATAATAAGTGCATAATGAATTTATTTCCATTCATCAGATCAAATTTCACACATCCAGCATTGACTCTTTGTATGCATTTGTGCCTCGTGAGATGTTACCGGAGGAATATGGCGGCTCTGCCGGGTCACTGGCCACATTGCGAGCGCAGACCCAACAGCTCTTGGCGGAGAAGAGGCAAGTAGAAACCATTCGAGGAAGATATTTTGACGCAGTGGAGTGACTATATTTTTGGCATTTCTTGTTTAGGGACTATTTAATGAATCCTAATCACTGGGTCGTCGAGAAACCCGAGAAACGTAACGGTAAATCATGGAAGCTATTTAACTGAGGAGTAGATGACGTGTGGCTCCCAATTTTTTTTTTTTAATCAAATAAATGTATTGTTTAGTTTTGTTTCTAAATATGTAGCTTTTGTATGTGCTATGTACAATGTATTTATGTTTTGTATATAATAAAAACATGGGATTTTTTTTTTAAAGGGCTATTAAACCGATATTTACTACTGTTAATTTGTGTTAAAAATATATGTAAAATATTAAATTATGTAGTTTTAGATTAAATACGTTGCAAAAAGTTATCGATACAGCTTTTAATTCTTATCGAAATATATGAAATCGTACTCGATAGTCCAATACGTTCCAATGTGAATAGCAGATTGTTAGGAAGAAGAGGAAGCATTTGCAATAGACGCATCTCTAATGCCGTGTTTATATTGGGCGAATGTGCATAAGACTTCGCAAAAAACAAGATTTTATATTAATTTAAAAGAAGCTCCGGCAACTAACACACAAACATAGCATGGATCGGCCACAGAAAATGCCCAAAGTGGCAAAGGTAAGTCCGCCATATGTTCTCAAACCGAACGCAACGCAGTCCAACATAAACGTTTTTGTTTTCAGGTCAAAAATAAAGCGCCCGCCGAGGTGCAAATTACCGCGGAGCAGCTGCTGCGCGAGGCGAAAGAACGTGACTTGGAGATATTGCCACCGCCGCCCAAACAAAAGATTTCTGATCCAGCCGAGTTGGCCGACTACCAACAGAGGAAGCGGAAAACATTCGAGGATAATCTACGCAAGAATCGCATGGTGGTCAGCCACTGGATCAAGTACGCCCAATGGGAGGAGCAGCAGCAGGAGATACAGCGCGCACGCTCCATATGGGAGCGGGCGTTGGACAATGAGCATCGGAACGTGACCATTTGGCTGAAATATGCCGAAATGGAAATGAAGAACAAACAGGTGAATCATGCACGAAACCTTTGGGATCGTGCTGTCACCATAATGCCACGCGTCAATCAGTTCTGGTACAAATACACCTACATGGAGGAGATGCTAGAGAATGTGGCTGGTGCGCGTCAGGTCTTTGAGCGCTGGATGGAGTGGCAGCCGGAGGAGCAAGCCTGGCAGACCTACGTCAATTTCGAGTTGCGCTACAAGGAAATCGATCGAGCACGCGAGATCTACGAACGCTTCGTTTACGTGCATCCTGACGTCAAGAACTGGATCAAGTTCGCACGCTTCGAGGAGACGCATGGCTTTATACATGGCGCCCGTCGTGTCTTCGAGCGGGCCGTCGAATTCTTTGGCGATGAGTACATCGAGGAGCGGCTGTTCATAGCCTTCGCACGCTTCGAGGAGGGGCAGAAGGAGCACGATCGTGCGCGCATCATTTACAAATATGCGCTCGATCATCTGCCCAAGGAACGGACACCGGAGCTGTTCAAGGCCTACACCATACACGAGAAGAAGTATGGAGATCGGGCGGGCATCGAGGATGTGATCGTGTCCAAGCGCAAGCATCAATACGAACAGGAGGTGGCCGCCAATCCGACCAACTACGATGCCTGGTTCGATTATCTGCGCCTGATCGAAGCCGACGGCGACAAGGAGGTGATCCGCGAGACCTACGAGCGAGCGATTGCGAATGTGCCGCCCGCCAAAGAGAAAAACTACTGGCGTCGCTACATCTACATCTGGATCAACTACGCGCTCTATGAGGAGCTCGAGACGGAGGACATACAGCGCACGAGGGAAATCTACAAGACCTGCCTGGAGCTAATACCCCACAAGGTGTTTACGTTTAGCAAGATCTGGCTGCTCTACGCCCAGTTCGAGCTGCGTTGCAAGGAGCTGCAAACGGCGCGCAAAGCCTTGGGCATGGCCATTGGCATGTGTCCCAGGGACAAGCTGTTCCGTGGCTACATCGATCTGGAGATACAGCTGCGCGAATTCGAGCGTTGTCGCCTGCTCTACGAGAAGTTCCTGGAGTTTGGGCCCGAGAACTGTGTCACATGGATGAAATTTGCCGAGCTGGAGAATCTGCTAGGCGACACGGAGCGTGCGAGGGCCATCTTCGAGCTGGCCGTGCAGCAGCCACGCCTCGACATGCCCGAGCTGCTGTGGAAGGCCTACATTGACTTTGAGGTCGCTCTCGGCGAGACGGAGCTGGCACGCCAGCTGTACGAACGCCTGCTCGAGCGCACGCAGCACGTGAAGGTCTGGATGTCGTATGCCAAATTCGAGATGGGCATCAGTCATGGCCAGGGCGACGGCGACCCGGATGCCGATCTGAATGTGCGTCTTGCGCGCCGCATTTATGAGCGAGCCAACGATATGCTGCGTCAGCTAAACGACAAGGAGTCGCGCGTCCTACTCCTGGAGGCGTGGCGCGACTTCGAGCGCGATGTCAATGATCCACAGTCGCTGCAAAAGGTGCTGGACAAGATGCCGCGTCGCATCAAGAAGCGACAGAAGATCGTCTCCGACGATGGTGTCGAAGAGGGCTGGGAGGAGGTCTTCGATTACATATTCCCCGAGGACGAGATGGCACGACCCAATCTTAAGCTGCTCGCCGCCGCCAAAATGTGGAAGAAGCAGAAGCACAATGACGCGGACCCAGCTACGGCCACGGACACTGATCCAACGGCAGGGGAAGCTTCAGCACCCGAACCAGCAGCAGCAGAAGATACAGCGGAGACAACGTGAACAAATCCTCCCATTCCGAATGCCCATCAAATAAAAACTCTAATGTTATTTGCGTGCAGTGTTTGAATTTTGATAATCGGCTATGCATAGATTAGAGTTGATATTGGTACAGTGTTAATTGGCTAATGATGAATGATATCAATAAGATATGGCTTATAGACTTCTACTTTAAGTGGAATTTCGATTTTCGAGCAATTGTTAAGCTAGTTTTGGTATTATATTATATAAGCAATCACTGTCTATATATACATACATATGCATCCCTTCCCTGACTTAGAATAGCTGTATGCGTATATGTATATAGTTGCTCCAGCTTCAATAATTTGGTTTTCTTCCCGATCACTTGGCTCGCAGCAGCAGCGTAAAGGCGGAATAGGTTGATCGGATGACCTAGGAAGAGACAATCTATAGGATTACAGGGATCAACTGAAATGGAGCACGTTAGAAGGGGGCACCTGTTCGAATGTCTCCAGGGTGACGGCTATGTAGCCGCCGGCATAGATGCAGAACGTCCTCTGGCTGCGCATCACCGTGAAGATCACCAAGCGGCGGAACTGCGGCGACTGATCCAGCCAGTTGCAGGCGTAGAAGGCGTCGCACAGCTGCTCGCTCTGGCTGCGCATGCGGTCGCCGAAGTAGCAGATGATGAACACCTCCAGGGTGACAGCTAGAAAGAACACCGAGGACAGCATCATGGCGGAGAGATCGTGCGAGTCGGTCACATAGAGGAAGTGCATGGCCACGGTGCACTGGACGGTGGCGGTGCAGAGGAACTGGGCGAGGCAGGCGATCGACAGAATCTGCTGGATGGTGGCGTGCAGCTGGATGATGTGTATGAAGTCCTCGATGCAGTCGTTCAGCTCCAGCTGCACCATGCGGCACCAGGGAGGGCAATCGGGATGGCCCGGATAGCCGAGGCGACGCACGCGCAGCTCCAGGGCGCGCATGTGGGCCGTGAGCACGCAGAGATAGGCCGGCGGATAGGAGTCGTTGGCACAGTCCTGGATGGCCTGGACGATCAGGCCGAACAGCTGATAGCAGCAGATGAACACGTAGGCCAGATCAGAGCTGAGCCAGTCGACGGCGAACCAGGCGGGGTAGAGCAGCCGGCGCTCCTTCGCTATGGCCACCCGGATGCAGCTGAGCAGGGTGCCGACGACGAAGATGCCGGCGAAGATGCGAAAGCTTCTCCTCGCCGTGCAGACAGCCTGCCGCAGAGCCTCCAGCTCCTCGGGATGCTGCACGCTCAGCGCCCGCCTGTCCAGCACCTGGAGCAGCTCGCGTATCCGGTCGAGCTGCCGGCGCACTAGGAACACATTGATGAACTTGAAATTGGCCGCAATGTCGGTGATCGTTATGGTCAGATTCTCGCACAGCTCCTGCAGATTGCGCGTAAGGATGAGCCGCGCCAGCAGCGTCAGCGGAAACAGCAATGTGACCAGCACGTTCAGCGAAATGGCCTGGACCAGGTACCTCGGCCGGGACATGCCCGAGGGCCGTATCAAGCCAGTTAGCTCCCAAACGCGCCAATGATAGCTGAGCGCCTCATGAGTGTCCAGCGCCCGCTCCTTGTCCATCTCGAATTTCCTCAACCGCTGCGCTCCCATCTCGTCTGCCTTTTGACCATTTGACGCCTCCTCCAGAGGCTTTTATAGCTGCCAACCATGTGTGCGTGTGTGTGTATGTGCAGCAAGGTGTCCAACTTCCCACTGTTTTGGGACAATTATGGCGCCATTATAGACCTAGAACCTTTCATAGATAGCTTGAAGAAGCGAGAGAGACCTTCCGTCCGATGGGACGGAACCCAGCCCAGCAAAATTCCACCATAATAATAATTTGTTTATCGTTTTATTACCCAAAAAGTTCATCAAATGTGTGGGGCTGAGAGTGCTGTGATGGCATGCGCTTATCAATCAATCATTCAAGCAATCAATCGTTACTTAAACGCTGCTCAATTTGAATACGCAATGCAATAGTGCAGCACATGTCCTCGAGACAATTACAGGATAATTTGTACGGCAGAAAATCCTCATGATGCGATGCAAATGCATAGACAGGTGTTTCTGTGTGTGTGTGTGTGTGTGTACTTATGTGTACGTGTGTGTGTGTGTGTGTGCAATGTTCGAGCAAACTATTTGCTCAATTCCTGCTTAAGATGGGCGTAAATACTTAACAAAATCCATTCCAAATCGAATTCAATAAAAGGATTTTCGCAGCTCTAACTATTTCTAGGAGGGCCTTATACTGATTATAATCTTAACTAGTTCTGAAGTGCCACAACGAACTCTGAATATATATGTATGTATGTATATAATATGTGGAGCCAAAGCTGATTAAGTCGAACTAAGGAACTAACCCTAAAAGAAATTATTCATCGCAAATAGTATAAGTAAATTTAGCATAAATTCCATTTTAGAAACATTCAATTGCTATTTCGTATGCTGAACCCCTTCAACTGGGTGATATGTCTGTGTGTTTGCGTGTGTGTGAGTGTTTTCATATATATGTAGATACGATACGAGTATATAAAGGTTTGTCTTTGGAACACAATATCCTAACTAAAGTTACATTTATATATATCTAGAAATCCAACAATCAAAACTTTGATCGGAGCCGACTCGATTAACTCTAAACTTAGTCTAAAGAAAACGTTTGGCTAAATTGAAATTGCTTCAAAGTTGACGCCCATCTCAAGGTTTTATTAAATGGATCAAGAATACTAGATATATAGTGCTCTTATATAGAGTGAGTGGTAGTGTGTGTGTGTGTGTTTCTCTTTGTATATATATTTGTATAATTGCAATCACATGTGTGACGATGTATGAATGGATGTACATATGTATGTGTGGCCAATATTCACATAGTTTTAGCTCATTTACATAATGTAAAGATATAAAGATGTATATATATATAGGTATAATGATATAGACATAGTTCAATATGTACATAGGAATCGCAAAAATAATTCGATCTATAAGCAATTTAAAGCTATGCTGGAGGGATGCGGATGCAGATGCGGATGTTCTTCAGGGTACAGCAAAACAAAAACAAATCGACGCGACGCACATATAAAATAAACAAGGCATACGAAAATTGTACAATTCTTTTTTTAGGGGTTTATGGATTGGGTTTCGGGATTCGTATCATTCACTTAGCTCGATAACTTAATTTGTAATTTTTAAGAATTAATTTAGAAATACAATTAAGCAAACAGAGACGAAATAATTATTCTATAGAGAATTCTGGTAATTCTTTCAAAGCTTTTCCGTATTCTCGTTTTCTTTTTCTTTTTATAATTTATAATTTTTTTTATAATGTTGATTGTGGGAAAAGCAATGCAAAAGCGAAATTGCAAAATATTTAACAAGATTTACAAATAGTAGATATACTTGATCTGCAGATGTTTACAATTATGTATATATTTATATAAATATATGTATATGGTTTATCAACTTAACAATTAACAATTACAATTCGTTACGTTACGTTACATGACATGCCGATTACATTACATTACGCGTTACATTTATTATTTTACAATTAACAATTGTTTTAAAGCCATAAAAATACATTTTTACGCAATTCATTTCGTTTTTTTTTGTTTATTCCTCTTTAACAATTGAATGGATATTGTTTTTCTTTTCCTTATTAATTTTATACATTTTTTACTTTGTTGTGTATTTACTTATTTCTTGAATTTAAGCTCAGTTCTTTGAATTTAACTTCTTGCAATTTAGTTATAAATATGTATTAATAATAATTGTTACTTTTTTTTATGCTTTGTTGTTGTTATTGCAATTGATTGTTGTTTGTATTTTCACGGCTTAGCTTTTTGTTTGATTTATTTTTGTTTTATGTTTCATTTGAGTCAGGCAAATGAGCACAATTAATTATTTATAATAATAAATTAATTAATTGAAAAAGTGTTGCTTAATTATATATTATATCGTGTGTAAATGTATAGATATACATATAATTAATTGCCTGACTCTGGCTCATTCGATTCGTTTTGATTTTGCTGTTCATTTTGGTTTTGGCTTTTGTTTGGACTTGTTGTTGTTGTTGTTGTGGTTGCATTTGCTGTTGCTGTTGTTGTTTTATTCGCATCTTGCGCTAATTCGATCTGCTTTGAATTTGCATTTCTGTCTTTATCTAAATCTTTGTCTTTCTCTTTGGCATCCTGAAAAGGAATATATAATGTAATAAAATACAAAAGCGATCCACATATAGAATACTCTGAACATCAGCGAGTTAGATAGAGAGAGAGAGAGAGAGAGCGACAGAGTGAGAGGAGGTGAGCTGGAGTGAGTGAGAAAGAGTATTCGTTCTGCTTGCTGAAGTCTAATAAATACACAGATATGTATTCGATATGTAGGATTGATGGCGAGGATATTTGAATGGAAATGATATGCAATTGCAAATGTATACATAGAGTGAGAGAGAGAGAGAGAGTGGGAGAGCGAGAGAGAGGCACATACCTTGGCCATTACCGAAGCGGCCTCCTGTTTTAAATACGCTTCGCGCGCCTTCTCGTAGAGCGACACAAATTTGTCACGCTGCACCTTGAACTGGGCAAAGAGCTGGTCATCTTTGTTGCCCCTGAGGCGATTCTCAATGTCCAGCTTCTCGTCGTGGATGGCGCGTATTTCATCATTTACCCACGGCTTGTCGATGGGATATTGATTCACTAGATTCTTCAGCGTTTTGATGGTGCTCTTGCCCTTGAGCGCCTGCTTGATCAGCTTGGGATTCGGCTTCTTGATCTTGCCGCCGTTCATGTTGCCGCCGTTCATGTAGGGCACCGGACCGGGCAGCGGTGGCATGCCACGCAGTGGTATGCGTGGCCCCATATGCATATGCGGACCCATCAACGGCGGCGGTGGCGGTGGCAGTGGCATTGGCAGTGGTGGGCCGCCGCGTCCGTTGCGACGCATGAAGGGAGGTGGCGGAGGCGGTGGACCGCCCATTGGCGGCATGGGGCAGCGCATCGGCGGCATGGCGGCTGGAAAAGGCATTGGCGGATATGGCGGCATTGGGCCGCCCCGTGGACCCATCGGACCACCCCCTGGTCCGCCCATCATGTGGCGACCGCCACCCCGATTTATAGGTCCGCCACCCATCATTTGGGGCCTATTGAAGCCATTGCGCTGTGGTCCATTGAAGCGATTGCCATTGGGCACATGGAACCGTTGCTTTGGATGCGGATGAGGATGTGGATGCGGTTGCCAGCCATTGTCGGCCATAGCTGCGGGACCGCCACCCTGTCCTGCAAAGTGGGAATTATGCGGGTGTGGATGCTGCTGTGGCAACTGTTTATGACCCTTGGACTGTTTAGCTTTCAATTGCTTCTTTTTACCATCCGCAGCTCCATCGGCCGAATTGCCGGCTTGCAGTGTCTGTGCGGCCGTCGCCAATTTGGGTGGTGGTGCTGGCGTGGGACTATTGAAGTCAATATAGAGCGGATCACTGGGCATCTGGCAGGATGTGTACATAAATTGATTCGGTGCCTGGGCCTGAACTTGAGCTTGAGTCTGAGCCTGAGCTTGAGCCTGAGCCTGGCCGCGGTAAGGCTTGCGGTACGGTGCGATTGCGGCACGAATATTTGAGCGCTGTTGCTGCTGCATGGCCCGGTTCTGTTGGTAGTTATTACCCTTCGATACCATTTGTAGAGTAGTTAATATGTGCTTTGTAGCCGTTTGCAAAATTGTACGTTTCGCGCTGTTAGCTCTGACAAAATGTCAGAGTAGGATAAAACGAAATGAAATTCTATTACACTCCTAAATATTGCTAGTTCAATTGTAGTTGTATATTTCCTAGAGATGAGCAACAATTTGACTCACTGAGAATGGCAAAATTAGCTGGCAAAGAAATCGATAGTCACGTTGTTATCGAATTTGAATAGTGCATTTAAAATTAGATAATGTTTGCTAGCGCCTATGTGCCGTCAAATACCAAAAAAAAGGAGAGGGTATAAAATCTTATTAGATGTAAGGACCTGCTTTATTTATTGAAATAAGTTTAAGCAGTTTTATAAATAAAAGAATTAATTTTTTATTATAAATCAAATTTAGTGCATATTGCTTATTTTTACTGATGTGTACACACTGTTTTCTGCGCAGGCCCAAATCAGCTGATTTGCTAATTTGCTCGGCTGCCGTGCGGTATGTGGGCGTTGCAAGTTGCAACCACGAAAATATTAGACGGTTAAAACACTTGCTGAGTGCAGAGACTGCAAAGATACAAAACAAAAATATCGCCTCGCTAGCGGAAAAAAGCTAAACAAAATATTGCCATTAATAGTGCAGTTCTGCATTGCCATCAGCCATGTTTCCCTATCTAAGGAGTCAACGCGTCAATTTGCAGATGCTGCAGGAGACGGCTGCGCGGGAGCTAATGCAGCTCCTGGATTCCATCGAAGGCAGCAAGGTTATTGTGCTGGACGAGTCAATGATTGGACATTTGGAGCTTGTAACTAAGCCGGAAATGTTCACGGATCGTGGCATTAATCTGGCCGCTTTGAAACCAGAATCACGCACTCCCAAGGACGTGCAGAATATCATCTATATTGTGCGCGCGCAGGTTAAGCTCATGGATCAGTTGGCCACGCATCTAAAGGACAACAATCAGCAGGGCCGACAATATTATATCTTCTTTGTGCCGCGTCGTTCGTGCTTGTGCATTAAGCATCTGGAGAACCTGGACGTGATCAATGCATTCAGTCACATCTACGAGCTGACCTGGAACTTTTTTCCTCTAGACTCGGATGTTGTCAGCATGGAGATGCCGAATGCCTATCGCGATGTTAGCATCGATGGCGACACCACGGCTCTCTTTCAAGCATCGATTGGCCTGGTGCAGCTGCAGCGGCTATACGGACGCATACCCAAGATCTACGGCAAGGGTGTGATGGCTCAACTCGTCTGGGATCATGCCAAGCAGCTTGCCATTGACGAGAAGTCACTGTACAATGGCGACAGGGGCGCCATTGATCAGCTCATCCTGCTCGATCGGGGAATCGACCTACTTAGCCCGCTGGCCACCCAACTAACCTATGAGGGTCTCATCGATGAGTTTTATGGCATACGTCACAATAAGCTGACGTTGCCGGCCGAGCATTTTCCGCCATATACTACCAGCGGCGGCTCCACGGCCGAATCTGAAGATGCGAAGCGTTTGATGGGCGCTAAGGATCGAAAGACGATTTTCCTTCATTCCGGCAAACCACTGTATGCGGAGCTGCGCAACAAGAACTTCAATGAAGTGCGCATACTGCTCGCCCGTAAGGTCAAGGACATTCAGGCACAGATGAATGTCAATCGGCAGGAGCAAACGGTCCAGGAGATCAGAAGCTTCGTCGACCGTCTGCCCCAACTCATGGAGCAAAAGAAGGAAACATCTGTGCATACGGCCATCGCCGGACTCATTGACGAACACATCAATGTCTATTCGTTCAGCGATGATCTGGCCGCCGAGCAGGAGTTCATGATCTGTGCGGACATCGACAGGCCGAGCGCTTACATTGAGAACCAGATAGCACGCCGTGCTGAGCTGCGCAACGTGCTGCGACTCATCTGCCTGCAGTGTGCCGCCGCTTCCGGCTTCAAAGAGCGCGTCCTCAACTACTACAAGCGCGAGCTGGCCCAGGTCTACGGCCTGGAGGTGTTGCTCACCATTAGTCACCTCGAGAAAGCTGGTTTGCTGCGAGCACAAACTGAGTCGCGGGCGTATGCCGTATTGCGCAAGGTGAGTATAGAGCAGGGGTGGGCGGGATTGGGTTATGAGCTAAGAAAAAGACAAAGCTCTGTACTAGTACGGACAAATGATCGAATGGTAGAAGTTGGAGCAACACTCAGTCGATTAACTTTACTTAACTTCTCGCCACAGACCCTACATCTGACCGTCGATGACAGCGTTGAGATCAATCCGAAGGACATTAGCTATGTGCATAGTTTCTATGCACCGTTGACGGTTCGCCTGGTCGAGCACTCGCTCAAGCCGCTCGGCTGGCAGACACTCAAGAGTCAGATCAACAACCTGCCCGGGCCCACCTTCGAGGACTTTCAGGTGCAATTGATTGGCATCGGTGGTCGTCATGCAGGCGGCGCCACGCCCAGCGAGACGTCACTAATGCACGCCCGGCGTGTGGTGCTCGTCTTCTTTGTGGGCGGCTGCACATTTGCCGAAATCGCAGCACTGCGCTTCCTGGCCGCCCAGGAGGACAACAACGTGGAGTTCGTGATCGCCACCACGAAGGTGATCAATAAGCATTCATTCCTCGACAGCCTGATGCGGTCGTGAAAGAAGCGACTGAGTCGCTTGGAGGCACATCTTCTATCCGTGGGCTGCGGCCTGACGCGCGGACGCAACACCTCCAATCCAATGAAGCCGGGCCAAGCAACGGAGCAGCGTTTAGCGTTCAGATCGGAACAGCCGCTGCCCAAGCATAAGGATTAGAAACGTTTGACGATTCCTCACATACAAATACTATATATTTATATCTCTATTTATACCCCTAAGTAAATTATGATTTTTCGCATACATATGGTACGATCTACATTTATCCAATATTATAGTATATCCATGTATATTTTATATATGTATACTTTGTAGGTGCAAAAGCTTTTGAGATCCTTTATAAATGTTTACCAAATAACTGTATATGTACATAGATATATAAATGTATGTATCAAGTGTATATAAGAAAGAAATTAACAGAAAGAGAAAACTATATTCAAGGATAAAGCTCCTGATGTTACAAAAGTTGATATAAATATATGTATGTAATGCGCACTCAATCGTAAAACATTCCGCGGGTATTCGAAATTATAAATAATACCTATATATATTGCGATCGACTTTGTTTTGTTGCCTTATAAGGTGAAAGGCGCGGCGCTGCTACACGGACAAATCTTGGCTTGGTCCGTAACGCTGAATATATATTGTATATCTAAATGTATGTATGTATGTATAAAAGTCTCTAGTTTTTGATGGATTATTGTTGAGCCTGCCTAAGTTAGTGGAAATTCTAGGTGTCTATATATATACAGCTACAACTTTATTGAGTTCAATAAACAAAAATTAAAAATTCCAATATTCAATTTAACGCTTTGTCTCTATATATGTATGACATATGTTAATTTGTATGGACCAACAACTGAAGAGGCAAAGACAAAGATAGATAATAGCTAGACTGGATCTATATGGATAGTTTTGTATTACGAATCTGATTTTTTCTTTTATTTTCAGCTTATGCAAATTGTTTATAATATTCTTCAGTGCCCTACACTACATATATATATATATATATAAACTATAATATTTAAAATGCATATGTATATGTATATAGACATATGTATATGATTAATATTTTTGTTTCTTGTATTTTACTTTTATAATTTTTTATTGACGCGTATCAATTTAATTGTTAATTGTTTTATCCACTTCAAAAATATATTTTATTAATAATAATAATAATAAAAAAAAAAACAAAGTTTTAAACATAAAATATTACATATGTATGTTCCTGCTCTCTCTCTCTCTCTATCTATCTCTGTGACCTCTTTCTCTATCGCTGAACTTCTTCTAAATCTGTTTATGAATTGATTTTGCATTTGTATTTGTTAATTTTAGTATTTGTTTTTGTTTATGAATTCATGCGAAAGTAACTAGAGCTATATACGTATATCTATATAACGGTCATCAATGTGTTTCCCAATTGAATTTGATACTCTTGATAACGGAAAAGAATCATTGTTTTTTGTTTATCATTTATCATTTTGTTTACTAAAAATGTTATTGCTACAAATTTGTTTGATTTTATATCTTAAGATCGGGCTTGTGATAGGTGATCAAAATTGGATGTGTGTGTGTATGTGTTTGTTTGTGTATATATATATATATATATATATATATATATATTTATTTTTTTTTTTATTATATTAAATGTATAAGACAACAAAAAAATAACTCTCACATAAACATAAATTGTAAATTAATTAAACATTTATATGCATTTAATTTTCTATACAATTTTTATTGTTTGTTTTTTCTTTTTGACTAAGCATTTTGCAAATTTGCATTAATTAAGTCTATAATAGGCTTATTTTAGTTGTTGTTTTTGTTTATTTTTAATGTCTGTTATCTTTTATACTTATTTGTTTATCAAGTTACTTATTTTGCTTTTATTTTGTTTATTAGCAAGTCCGTTGGAAAAAAAACGTAACGTGCAACGTTGACAAAATTACAAAAAAAAAAAATTAAATTAAATTAAAATTTTGGATTTCAACAACATGCAAAAATGGCATCAAGCGCTTTCTCGATCGGTTTTTAAAATTGATTCTTCTTTTGGCTAGGAGAAGTGCGATATCTTTAATCTTGGCTTGATTTCTTTTCTCTCCGGCATTCGTCGTTATGGTTTTTGATTTTTCACAGTGCAACGCATTATCGATAGCGTTGTCTTGTGTCTTCTCTTTCCTTTCTCTCTTGCACGAAGTCTGCTGTAGCGAGTCTTCTTGAAACAACGAACATTTCTTTAATGCTTTCACATTTTTCTTATTCTTTTTTTTTTTCTTTACATATCTTTTAGCAATGCACGATCGAGTCGTTGAATAACAAAGATTTTTAATTAAATTATTATATAATAATATCAAAAGTTCAAAATAAAACTTAAACATTTTGCACACGTGCGTTCGATATATATACGAGTATATATATATCATTTTACATATATCAGCATATATGTATATGTATATATCTATAATTTTGTGGGTGATTTACTTGCTGTTGTTCTTGATGTTGTTTCGGTTGTTGTTATTGTGTTATGCTTTCGCTTGTGTATGACAATAAAGGCTTACATTTTAATTATGTATTTATGCTGATTTGCTTTTGTTATTATATATATATATTTAAATACATATATATATACATACATTTTCGCTTATGTGTTTTTGTTTAAATTGTGTTAAATGTATTATCATGTGGTTGTTGCTTGTTTGTTTGCTTGAATTGATTACATTAGAATACAAAAACTATTGCAGCTTCATTTTGTGGCAACATTATGCAAAATTTTCATTTGCATTCTTTTCTTTCTTCCTTTGTTTAATTTTACTTTAGTTTCATAAATGTTCGACGTATTTTAGTTTAGAATGATGCTACAAAAACAACGAATGCTTCTGCATATATATATACATAAATATATGTATATATTTATATATAAATTATGTTTTTTTTTTTTATGTTATTTGTAATTGTTATAGTTGCTTGTGTCCGGCTCTATCTGTTACTGTTGTCGCAGTGTTATTTGTTTTAAAATTTCCATTAAAATTATAATAGTTCATATTATTATATGCTTGTTGTTGTTGTTGGTTTTCTTGTTGTTGATTTTGTTGATGTTGGTTTTGTTGCTGCTGCTGTTGTTCCCTATGCTATAGCGAACCAGCCGGAAAACTTGTTGAACTATTGCTATGCGCTAAACTAATCATGGAACCCGACAAACTACCCTCCTCATCCGGATAGGTCTCGCGTGATACCTCAGTTAAGGATAAAGTGCTGGAAAAATATCAATTGTCAATTAGTATATCAAATTATGCATGAAATCGCATATAGTTCGCTATACCTGAAACCTAGTGCTATTGACTCATTATCAAAAGCTTCCAATTCTTTAGCATGCTTCTCATGTTTCATGCGCAAGCGCTCGGCACGCTCCAAATTGAATTGTTGCAATTCGGCATCCATCTTAAATGAAGATCAAATTTCAATTAGAAAATTCACTGGACCAGAAGAGTTATTTGCCTAAGTGGCTGGCTAGCTAGTTCTAGATTGCCTACCTTATTCTCCAATAGGCCACGCCGCACGCTAACGCGATTCTCGAGTTCACGACGCTCCCGATCGCGCTGCTCCTGCGCCTGCTTCTTGTTCTTGTTCTGATAGGCTGTGAGCATATCCAGTTCGTATTCCAATTGCTCATTGGTACGTTGGCACTCAATCACTTGACTCTCGTCCAGTTTATAACTTTGACTTTGGAACATGTCGGCAATGCTTTGTTCATACTGCAAATGCAAGTGAATAGATGAGCCATTAGTTATTATATTACATATTTGTAATTAGTCAGTTTGGCACCTGTTCACCCAGCAGCGTGAGCTTGCGATGCTTCTCCTCTTTGAGCTGCTTGATAACCTCCTTCTGTTGCTCTTTGGGTGTCGTCTGCAGCACTTGCGCCTTGTAGCGTTTATACTGTTTTGTTTGCGTTTTGCATGTCTCGCGAAACTGTTTACGTATCTGTAGTTCCTTTTGCTGTTAAAAAGAATGCATATAGAATGTTAATTGAATTCGAATCTATTCGTAGTTCGTCTTCAGTTTCCATTTGTACCTTAAGGCTTTTGGGCTGTTGTCTTAGCTCGAGCGCATGCTTCCGCAGCAGCTCCTTCTTAATGCGTTCCATATAGTCTTTTTGATTGTGCAACTCCGTGTCGTGCTGCTTGTTAATCTGTTTGCAAAATAAATCGTATTATTATAGACGTACAACGGGAACAATATTTATGTATGCGTGCGGACTCACCTGCTCCTCGCGCAGTTGATGTACGCTTTTCTGCTGGCGATATTCCAACTCCTGTGTCTTTTCGTGGTGTTTCAACAGCATGGCGTGAGCCTGTTCCAGCTGCTGTTGCTTCTTGCTCAGCTCCTGTGATAAGAGACATGTACAATTGAATTTAGTGATTAGGAATATTTTGGAATAGAGTTAATTAGGTGCATACATCACGCAACAGCTGATCCTCCAGTCCGTGCAGCAATATCATGCGTCTTCGCTTGAATTTCCGCATCTCGAGCTCAACAAATTGCTTCTGGGCCTGTATCATGCGCTGCTCCTCTTGGGCCTCGTGCTGCTTTAGATTATCCTTTTGCGATTGCAAGGTTAAATCACGTTGACGCTTTGGCGTTGACTCATCCATCGACAGTTCACGTTTCCAGCGCTCCTTGTTCGCTTTGTATTCCTTTTTGCGAGTCGAATCGAACAGCTTGCGATCGTTTTCCTGCTTTAGCGTAATCTCTTTATGTAGTTTCTTCTCGGCCGCTGCCGTCTGTTTCGCGCGTCGCTCCAAGTCCTGTTGATGCTTGGCCTGCAACAAATATGATTCATGGTTTAATTAGTATATAGATTATTGGGATTTATATTTTCATTTCGATTTTCTTACCCCAAGCCGTTCCAATTCTCTGGTAAAGTTATTCAATAGATTATCGTACTCTTTGTCCAGCGCTGCTTTGTGCGTCTCCATTTCCACTTTGCACTTCTCCTCGAGCTTCATCAGCGTCGCCTGGTGCTCTCGTCGCATTCGCTTGTATCCGGACATTTGTTCGTGCATTTCCTCCTGCATTCCGCAAAAAGATTTCCAGGCAACACAAATAATAATGTACATATAAAACAAAAGCGCATTAATGTCGTGGAGATATATTTATACATAAATGTATGTGGGTGTGTATATATAGCAGTAGCAGCAGCATCATTAACACAATTACAATAACAACAACTTACGATAATACTAGTTAACTCCCATTCGTTCTTAACCTCAAAATAAGGCAACTTAAAGCAGGGGAAAATCATATCTAATTGCAAATAAACAGACTGCGCGAAAATTGTTTATAGCGGCTATGCTTGAACGCAATACGAAAACAATATTAAACAGAACAATACTAACAACAACAAATATAGTAACTTAAGCAATTGCAATAGCAGCGTCATATAATCAAAGATAAAATGCCGGCGACTACTGTTCAAGCTGTCAAATATCAAGCTGAGAGAGAGCGAGGGAGGAAGAGAGTGCAATTGCGAACTGTGGGTGTGTGCGTGTGGGTGGAGAGTAGCGAAAAGTAGTGAGGGAAAAACGGAATATAGAAGAATAATGCAAGTAGCATAGAACGAAATTAGAACGATGGCTGTATGTGTATCGATATGGGTGTGTGAATGCGTGTGCAAGTGTGCTTTTGTGCGTGCGTATACTACTAAGGTGCGGAGTCTGCCTGTGTGTGCGTGCAAGTGTGTGTCTGTGTATTTTTGTTTGGTTGTAGCGCCTAAATTGCAAATAAATCTTCGTAGCATTAAGTTTCTTAAACATTTATTGCTCTATTTATTGTCATGGACTTGACCCACGCACACACACAAGCGCACATACATAAATAAATACATATGTATATGCACACAAGTATGTGAATGTACACTCTAGTTAAATTTAGTTGATATTTTTTTGTGTTTTTCTTCTTTTCTTTTGTTTTTTGATTAAGAGATCACACAGGGCAATGATTAAGAGTTTGGCATTGTTTTGGACTGCTACTATTTTTAGCCTTGTGGAAGAAGCTGTCATCGTGGCCAGCGAAGTCATCAGCATCCGCCTGGCTGCCGCAGCAGAAGCAGGAGCAACAGAAGTTATAGCGCGCCTATTTGTTATGCAGGAGGAAAGTAGAAAGAGAAACAATAAACAACAACAAAGTTTGCATGTAGTAGTGGAGAGCACAACGATTTGAAGATCAAAAAAGAGAAAGAGAGAGAGAGAGAGAGAGAGAGGGCGAGCAGGCGAGCGAGCAAAAGCAACGGGAAATGACAGCTGTTGTGACTGGGACTATGAGTCGGATAAGGAGGAGCTGCTGAGACAGGAGACATACACACACGATGACAGCAATGAGAGGTGTGAGAGCCAACGATAGATAGGCTGCGGATGGGATCGATTATGTTTACGATATCGATAAATGGCAATGACAAGCAGCCCTATTAACTGGACTACGATTGAAGTCAATTCTAAATTCACACACGCGCACGCACACACACACTCATCATAATGAGCTTTTGTTGTTGCACATATGTATATGCATGTATGTTCTTTGATCATTATCGATTAACCGCACTCACCTGCATATGCTCCTTCTGCTGTTTGGTCACAATGCTCGTCGTTCGTATGGTGGCAAAATTATTGGGTCCATGATCGTTGACGGCATTGGAGATAGCCTGCTGCGAGGATGTTGATGTGGCCGCATAGACAGCCGCCTGGGCAGCTGGAGTCGATAGATAGCGCGGCTGTTTCCCAGTCAGGCGATGATCACCGCCAGCCGGTGAACCGCCAGTGCTGCTGCCGCCACCACCGACGCTACTGTTGGCATGCCCTAGCGCCACGCCCAGATGCGACATCACCGACATAGGCGGCGCTGGCGCTGGCGCCGGCACCACCGATGCCGAGTTCGTAGGCGTTACATTGTTGTTCATGGTGTGCATTATGTTTGGCAGCGGCGGCAAGTTGCGATGACGCGACGAATTTCGTGTGACAGCTCCACAGCCAGCGCCGCCCGCCTGCTGTTGCTGCTGTTGTTGCTGTTGCTGCTGCTGCTGGGCATTGGACCAGTGCTGCTTCTGGAGCTCCATCTGATGGTGCATGGCAGCCGCAACGGCGGCCACCTGCTGCTGATGATGAGCTCCGATATGATGGTGATTCTGTGCTGCAGCCGGTATGGAATTCGACGAGGAGCTCTACAGGACAGATACAGATAACAATCTCGTTAGAATCATCGATAGTTCATCGATTTGAATCGAATGGTTATCTTACCTGACTACTGGCCGCCGATACACCCACCGAGTGTATGGAGTGTTCGGAAGTAATACTATTGCTCTTGCTACTGTCACCTCCAGCATGATCGTCCTGCTGATCATCCGTATCGCCGACAGCGCTCTCTGTTTCGCACGTGTCTACCATGAGTATCTTCTTCATTTTGCGATAGTTAAGGTTGTCCAGCTCGCGCACCGCCGATTTGGTGCGCGCGATCAGCTCCAGCAGCACCGTCTCCGATCGCGGACGGGTCACGTACGCGTGCTGCAGCAATTTGGTTGACGAAGGTCGCTCCGCGGGCATCTTCTTTAGGCAGAGGTCCACGAAATTGCAGAACGTGTCCGACCAATCGTTCTTCTGCAAAAGAGATGAATGGATAATTGACATGGAATCATAAATCAATTGATAATTATTGAATATCGTCTATCGATATCTGCACTTTCAATCGATATTTACCGGCAACGTGGGCGACTCGTTCTGTGCAATGTGATACAATGCGGACATGGCATTCATATTGAAGTATGGGGGCTTGCGCTCGGCCAGCTCAATGCAGGTGATGCCCAGAGACCAGACATCCACTTTGCCATCGTACTGGCCCTCATCCATGGCCAGAATCACCTCCGGCGCCATCCAATAGGGCGTGCCAACAAAGCTATTCGCCGGACACTTAATAGCCGCACTTCCGAAATCGGCCAGCTTCACCACGCCCATGTCCGTGAGTAGAATGTTACCCGCCTTGATGTCACGATGGATGCGTCCAAGCGAATGCAAATAGCTCAAACCGCTTAGCACACCCATACAGATGGCAGCGATCTCGTCCTCATGCAATGGCTTCTTGTGCACCTCAATGATGTCCGAGGCGGAGCCGACGCAGTACTCCATGACCAGCCATGCTGTTGATTCGCGCAGGTAGCAGCCCTTGTACTCAATTGTGTTCGGATTGTTCAATTGACGTAAGAAGCTGTTCGCGCGAGACACGGAATACAGAATTAAATATAAATTTATTCACCTCGATATAAATTGTTGCACTTTTACCGTATCTCCTTGAGTATGTCCTGCCACTTCTCTTGGCTCTGCTTGCCCGTGTACGACATCTTCTTGATGGCCACAATCTCTTTGTTGAGATTGCAGCGGGCATAATAGACGGCACCGAAGGAGCCATGGCCAATTTCTCGCAGATCCTCAAAGATCTTTTCCGGATCATGTTTGTAGAATAGATCGGCGATTTCCGGATCTTTGAGACTACCAGGACGTGCCGATGGCATCTCTGTTATTCATGTTATGCCCCCCTACCAGCACTCTCGCCCTCCCTCACTCGCTACCTCACTGTCTCTCTCGTTCGCTTTCGCTCACTCGTCTCGTCTCTTCACACTCTTTCGGCAGTCGCGAGCTGGAGCTGTCAGCTTGTTGTTTGTTTTTCCTTTGGTTTGATATTATTCTTCTTCCTCTTGTTATTATTGCTGTTGCTGCTGTAGTTGTAGCTTGTCGATATCGCTGATTAGTCAATAAACAGACAAGAATCTCCTTATGCTGCGCTCTGCAAACGAAAGTGTAATTGAAAGTTACATATGTATGTATGTATGCACATGTGTGTATGAGCATGTGCATTAAACTGCTTGTGTAAGCCCGTGAGCATGAGTATGTGCATGTCATGTGTGTGTGTGTGTGTGTATGTATGTGTGGGTCTGTGTGTGATAAAAGGAGAATTTCATGTTTTTGTTGTCGCATTCAAATCGATCAAGTGATTCACACTACTCGATTACACACGCACACGCAGAAACAGTGGAGCATACACACACATCCACACTCATATCTCATTCGGTATTCCACAACGAAAGCCGCTTATCAAAAATATGTGCGTTTTTTTTTTTATTGTTCTTCTTTGTTGGGTTCTTTTGGCACTATTTTCACCAAAACCGCGTCTCAGTCTCTCAGAGCGGCAAATAACGGTGCATCATCATTCAGATACGCACATTTGAATGCCAAAGAGTCGTCGCATGATATTATTATGCTCTTAATGAAATCTGAGGTTCCTATTGATGCGTGGCTTACAAAATTTAAGTTCTAGGCGTTAGGTGAAAATAGAGAGAGAGAAAGAGAGTACGGCACACGTGCATGTGTGCTACATATGTATGTATATACATATTTATATATACATATGTAGTATATATGTGCATGTGGCTCACTGTAATTCATAATGGGCATGGAAGTAATAGCGGTACTTATTTATTGCCCAGCTGCCGCATGCAGACGAGAAAAAAAGGGTTGCAGCACTTGGTTTTTTTCAGTGCTGTTGCAGTAAAAATCGTACGATTTGTTGAATGAACTTATCGCTAAATAGATTTTGCCATCATGCTAATTGTTAAAACTATGTATTTGATTTGTTTGGAATTTTTTTTTTTTGTATATATGTATATATTTTTTTTGTTTAAAAGCGAAACGGCAACACGCCTATTTTTCATACACACGCAAACCCAATCACACACAGGCAGCCATGTCTCGTTCGCAGACACTCACACGTATATAAATAAGTGTATGCATGTGCGTTTGTGTGTGTGTGTGTCTGTGATGTCGGTTGTTTTGCATTCGCCCTGTCTTTTTGTCTCTCTTCACTCTTCATGCTGTGCGCCTTTGGAACTTAGCAGCAGCGTTTAATTTAGCATTGTGTGTCGCTGCTTTTTAATTTAATTTGATGTTTTTTTTTTTTTTGTTTTTGTCTACTTGTGCCAGCCTGTTAACATTTCGTTAAATAATTTGATTTAATTTTTGTTTATTTGCTTCGATCTTATTTGAATTTTTCCTTTTTTTGGGTGCGGACAAACACATACAAAAAAGCAAATCGCACGACGCTGCGACGTCGTCATCGACAGAGGCGATGTTTTTGTTGTTGTCGCTTAACAGCGACAGCACCATCGCTTGCAATTTTAGTCAACCTTAAAAAAACGATTTAGTTTTTTTTTTTTTTTGCATAGTTTTATAAATATAGAAAGACCCACTTTGGTCGTTAGGACAATTTTTAACAACCATAAATTGTTTTGCTTGCACATTGCACACATACAAATACATACTAACACTCGTACGCTTACACCGACAGCAGTTACATAGGCAACTATGGTGCGTGCTCTTTCTCGCTATGCGGCAGCGGCGCACTCACACTCACACCCGCACAAAAGAGACACACACATATACGCAAACACACAAACACATATGTACAGCAGCCAACACGAATTGCATGTAAAAAAAATTATAATAAAACTATGGAAAATTGTGGTTTCTTTACATCTGTGCCGCTTACTTTTGCAATTCAAACACTTTTCGCTAATTATCAGCGTGGCTGCGGCATTTTTCTTCTGCATGCGTCGTTTTTCTTTCACGTCAGTTCGGCCTCTGATTCTACTGCTGTTTCTGCTGCTGCTTCTGTTGCTGCTGTCGCCTGCCTGCTGGTATTGTTTGCTTTGCTATATTTCGCCTTGCACTGCACACACGTTGCGTTTTACATATTTACACAGGCAATACATTCTGTTTCTATTCTATATCTTATATACTCAATTGCATTTGCTTGGCTTTTAACACTTAGTTTTCCCAATTTTCGTTCTTCAATTAATTTGTATAAGTTACGTATATATGTATTTATTAAGTGTTGGGCAATTTCGAGTTGCAGATTTTGTTTTGCAACCAGTTGGCAGCCCGCAATACCATTAAATACCAGCACAGCCAAAAATACCAAATTGGTATATTAGCAGACATGTCATGGCAATAACATATGTTAGTCCCAGCTGTTACCATATGCCGTTGATTTCTTAAGTGTTTGAATTTTTGCGCTTTTATCGACATTGAAGCGATCATAAAAATGTACTGAAAGCTTTTTGAGCTTTAAGTTTGCCAAAAACTTATTTGTAAAGCACATATGCATCGCTTCAGTTTAATAATATGATTAGTTCTTTGAACAGCTTTACTTTTTTTATAGAAGCTTGGCATTCTGATCTGTCCGATCTCTGGGCTTTCCGCAGTGGCTGTTTGCTGAGCTTTATTGCAATAAATATACATGTATATATGTACATACATATGTATATTTTTATTAATAACACAACTAAGGCACATTAATAAAAATAGCAACAACAAAGTTAATAACATAGGGTGAGAGTATGCCTCATACTTACACACGTGTACAGTCTCCCACATATATTTACACACACACACACACATGCGTACAAGCGGAGAGAAGTTAAAAGTGAGCGCCACAGAAATGATGGCGATATGGAGAGCAGAAGAAGAAGATAGACACGTAGCGAACAACAAAAGCGTCGCCGTCGCTGTGGTTGCTGTCGGCGCAAGGTAGATTGTGGCCCCCAATCATTTTTTTAGTATTTAAAGAACAGTCGGGCAAGCAAGTCAAAAGCCGCTGCGAGAGCGACAGCCAGAGCCACAGCGAATAAGGCAAACATTTAAAAAGTAAATACGGGCGATATACACATATTTATATTTATACACATATATGTACATATGTGTGTATATGTAATATGAGTGTGTGCGTGAGTGTAAAGAAAGCGTATGAGTCGTACAATTGTCAAAAATTTGCATTAAATCAGCTAAGTTGCATCAGGCAACGGAGTTTTTGTTTTGTGCTCTTTACTCTTTCCCTCTTTTCTTATATTCTTTTTTTTGTTGTTGTTTTCTTTGTGAGCCAATTGTTGCTGCCGCCCTGTGAGTGTTGTGTGTGTGTGTGTTAGCTATTTGTTGCTACGCACGAAGAAATGTTAAAGATAAAAACATGATAAAGCCGAATGTGCGTGAAAAAAGAAAAATTAATAAGAACCAATCATGTAAACAAGAGCAGTTGCAGCTTACTATGAATATGTATAAACATACATACATACATATGTGTATATGTATTTAAGTACATACAATGAATGTGTGCGTGTGCCCTAAATAACAAAATACATATGCGCGCACAAATGAAAATTAGTATATGCGTGCATACACACGCACACACGCACATGCATGCATATATTAATATGTATGCAAATGTGTGTAGACTCGTCTTGGCGTAGCAAATGCGCGCGCGCATCATTGTGCGCCGCCCTGCGCGCGCGCGCCCTCCCTTCTATCTATCTTCTGCTTTTGCCCATGCTGCGGTGCGATCGTTGCTCCAAATTCGGTAGCTGCACCACTGTATGGGGGACAATTAACCAGTCCCTGGGGCTTATTTTGCCTGCAGCTGTTTTCAATTGACGAGTCCCATTGTTCTGCGCATATTTGACAGCAATCAAAATGTACAATTAATATACCAATATGCCGCCAGCAACAGAACGTGCTCGCTGCCTTCTCTGCGGTTGCGGCTGCTGTGCTTGTTATTATTGCAGCATTGCTGGAGCTTCCCATATACACAAACACACACGAGCGTGCATACACACACACACAAACACAAAGACATGCCGCAGTCATGCAAACATTTCGATAAGTCTTTTATGCTTATCGAACACTTACTTGGCTTAAAGATGAGCCGCGCGAACTATGCACGTTTCGATAAACGATAATGCGAAATTTGATATGCATTATCCCCAAAACGTTATCCGTTTGCATTCTGCATATTTGTATGTGAATTGCAGTTGTGTGCGTGCCTGTATTTATTGGCATATTAAATAGTTGCAACAATTTGTTAACCATAAATGGCAGTAGTCCAGTCAATAAACCCCGCTGCCCACATAGCACAAAAAATGTTTTGTTGTTGTTTGGTATTTCGTTTTGTTTTGATTTTTGATTGTTGTTGTTGTTGTTATTATTGTTGTTGCAGCAGCAATCGATCGCTAACTAAATGCCATAAGTGGCAGTCATTATGTATCAATATACACACATACATATAAACATACATATCTATATATTTGTGTGTATATTGGAAGTGTTCGCACATTTCTATATTTGTACAAATAGCGATATATACATGCCTATTAGATTCATATTTTGTGCGTACACTGCACGAAATGCTGTTGTAAATTCTGTAACAATTGATGTTGAATTGTAAGTTGATTGAGCCTAAATTGGTAACGATTTGTTATATCAAATTTTATTTATCAAATATTTTTCTCCCAGCTCAAGTAAGTTTTATGTAAAGTGTAAAAATATTAGGCAAAAATTTTAAAAAATTGACTTATTTTTTAATATTTTGGTATGTGTAAAATTTTAATTTGCATAAGTTGTATTTCTATTAAATATGTATATATTATTTATTTATTTTATTTTATTATTATCTTTATAATATTTTACCTATATATTTTTAATTTGATTATTTTTATATATTATTTTTTCTATTTTATGCCTTTTTGTTTATTTATTTGTATTATTATTATTCCGATATGTTTCTCTCAGTGCACTGCGATCGTTCGCTGACTACATTGTGTTTTAAGTTTTCATTTCTATTTTGCTTTTCAGCAAGGTGCTTTAAACGCCTTGCCACTCAATATGTTTCAATGTAGACGGACGACACACACCCACGCAGCAACACGCACACACGTATAGACCAACACGCACCTACACCGACACAGACACCGACCAGCATACACCCTCTATTAGCCACCTGTCTGGCTGTTGCGGAACTCGCACTTTCAATGCCATTTTACCACCTCGCCACTTTCACTGCAAATCCAATTGCCAATTACGAGAATTGGCCAAGGGTGCGGATATCGGACAGCGGATAAAGAACTACACCCAAAACACACACACATGCACACAGACAGTGAGATATTTGTGTAAACAGTGCGTCATCAAAGTTGTCTCTCCCTCTCTCTTCCACTCTTGCTTCGCCTCTTTCGCCTCCTGCTCGTTGAACAGTGTGTCGAAAATGTCTCGCAATGACCTCACAGTGTGCGTCATCATTAATGAAACATTTTAATCGAAATTAACAACAACAACAACAACAATCACAGGCAAACTGAATTCAAATTTAAATTGAAAATATGTTCTCAAGAATTCTCATATGCAGCAGCTGGAGATAGTTTCATATGTATGAATTGTTGGGCTATGCCCGTACACTGAGAGAAAACAAATATGCTCGAGTTGATTTAATTTGAAGCAAATTAGATGAGCTTAGGTTTGCTCAATTGTTGTTCTCAGTGTATGTGTTCATGTTTTAACAGGTGACAGTTTCGCATTATCTGCGACCTCAATCTGTATGTTTAGATAACAAGCAATCATACTATATACATATATTTATACACCCACACACATGCATATATATGTATATATATGCACGTAAATCGTATCAAAATTGTTTTCTTTTTTAACCGTTTTGTTTTGTTTTGCAGATCTCATTGAAATTGGCTTGGCAGAGAAGGAATATCTGGAATACCCTAGACCTAGACTTACACACCCATCCACCATCACACACACATACACACATACACATACACACTGAGAGAGCTGTAAAGCTAAAGAAGAAGCAGCTAAAATGCCCGTCTTTCACACAAAAACCATCGAGAGCATATTAGATCCTGTTGCTCAACAGGTAAGCGATTGATCTATGTTAAATCGGGTTTATCCATAAGGAAATATTACCTAACCTTATAACATTGCCTAGCTATAACAAGCCAGCAAATTGGCGCCCAAAAAGGTAAATTTACGTAGAACTGAAAGTATTTTGATGACAATTTATTTAGCATATCATATTGGAATAGTCTATAAATATGTATGTATATGTAAAATAGATCATAGATCTTAGCTCTCATAGCTCTTTGATTCATGTTGAGGTATATCTAATAGATCTAGACTAGTTTTTAGACTAGGAAATTGCAGAGTTTGTTGTCATTCATTTGTTTTTTTTTTTCCTATATCATTTATATGCTGTTATTATATGTATAACTATCTGGTAACGCCCTAAATAACTGCATAGGCGCATTAAGTTGGCTGTGCCACTGATGCCAATAGCTGAATTGATGCATGACATCCATTAAATTTTTGTATACATTCATACATATCCATAAGTATGTATGTACATACATACACAATATATGTATATCTATATCTATTCAATTCGATATATTTCTAGCTAGTTAATTTTTGAATTGATAAATTTGCACACCTGAAAAGCGAAAGTTTCCAGCAGCTGTCTAGCATGTATTCCTGTGCTAGAACTACTAGATATATATACAACATATGTATCCATGATCTGTACATCTATCTATCTCGCATAGGCAAAATCCAAGCAGGCTAAGCAACAAAAACAAACTTTAAGATGCGTTCGCTTGCTATGCTTGCTTAACAAATCTTTTGCGGGTTCTATAAATAAATGAGGTAGGCAATAATAATAATATTAATAATAATAATAATAATAGCAGTATAATATATATATATATTCATATATCTGCTGCTTCCTCTGATATCGCAACAACCTGAGTTTCTGAGGACAAACAAAATTAATTTAATAAAACTGAAACAAAGCCAAACAGAGGGAGCAAAAGAGACAGAGATTGAGGAAAATAGAGAGAGAGAGGGAGCGAGCGAAAACGAAAGATTCCAAAAATAGATAAAAAAAACAGCAACAACAACAAATGAAAAACGAAAGAAAATGAAATCATTGCGCCAAAGAGAAGCTAAAGAAAATCGTTCTCTTTGGGCGCAACATGTGGAAGACGTTGATGAAACATAACAAACAACAGCGTTTGAGAAGCGCGTAGAAGGGCAGCGCCATGCGGGGGGGAGGATCAACGACAAGGTGTAGGTGTAGGTGTATTTGGGTGCTGATACGGCTCACTGAAGATTTCTTAGTTGAGGCACAAAACTGTGCCAAGAATCGCAACTCAAATGGTGACTCATCGCTAGCCAAAGGGGGAGGATTGGACCCCGGCAGGTGCGGGGCAGGAGGCGGGGGCCTGGCGTCTGCGTACGGTGTATGAATGGCTGGCGAAAACCGAATTAAAAATGATCGGTCAGCACATCAATCAACACATTGAGGCACACACACACACACGCACACATTTAATGAGATCTTTCTTGTTTTCTTTTTCTGATGTTTAAATTTAGATGCCCGGCTAGCAAATTGGTCCACAAATAGAGCACAAAAGGGCGATGCTGGGATGGGGGAGTGCCTCAGGGGGTTTATCAAATTAATTATATAATTAATTCATCAAGCAAAATTGAAATGAATTGAAATGGAATTGAACAATTGCAGCTGGAGGGAATGATGGAGTGGAATGGAACGGGCTGGGAACTGCCTTTAGGCATATTAGCTATGCAGCCTGTCCGCTCAAAAATAATAGAATATATATGATAAATTGGCAAAAGGTTTCGTAGGTAGCAATTTCTCACCTTAAATTCACATATTTCAGTCGGGAATTCAAGTTTTGTTGTATTTCTAATTAGTTCGAGTTTTTCATTTAGTTAACTTATTTATCCCGATATCTATTTAGTTTCTGAATTTATTTTATGTTTCAATATTTAAAAATTAAACGAAATTATAAATATATTATTTTTACTTTTTTAAATTTTCAATATACATATTTTTTCATTTTATTTTTTGTAACTTACAATACTATTATTATTATTATTATTATTATTATTTTTTATCAAATAGTATTTTTTTTTTAGTTTAAACATAGTTTTATATTTATAGAAAATTGAAAACTAAATGAACTGTACGAAGTTCATGATATTCATGATAATACTGAATCGGCTCATTTGAATAATAGATTCGCGTGAAGAACCGTTGTGAGCTGCTCTTATCAACCCGACTCGTGTCTGGCTTGCATCAGCTGAGTTTCGTTTCATGTGTGGGGGAGAAGTCGGACAAAACAGTTCATGCCTAAAAATAGCTGAGAAATAGATAAGTTTAGAGCGAAACGAAACCGGCAAAAACAAGTTGTCTCCATATCGATTTCGCATCGATATCAATGCGATCGCCAAGTTTAAGTCCAAGTCCAAGTCCGAGTCCCACGCTTCAATTCCAACAGCCGAATGATTTGTTAGACTCTTTATGGTCTCTGGTAAAGCTATTAACCAATAGTTGTAGAGTGAGGGAGAGGCAGAGCGAGAGCGAGTGCGATCAATTGAGAGCGAGAGCGCGCGCGCGAGAGAGAGAGAGAGAGAGAGAGAGAGCGAGCGTGTAACACTTGCAGCTCTGCTTTTGGCTATGACGCAATGACACTGGCTGCTAAGGTCGTTAAATCTCTGATTTGTGTTGAGTTTATAAATAAAATTATAATCCATCTGGCCGTAAACAATAATCTAACTAATTGACCTGTAGACTGCAAAATAATTCAGTGAGCATTACGAGCTTTAAGAATTAACAATGAGTTAACAATGAGCTTTATAGTATATACATATGTATGTTGCTTTAAAGCTCTTAGAAGCTTTAAGTAATCGAAAATATATTCATTGATAGCTTAAAGTTCTCTTTGTAATAGTTAAACTGTAAGAAAATTTACGAGTTTTTTATTTTTGCAAGCTTTAAGCTCAACTAGAATGCATAAAGTAAGCTTAAAGCTTGCTGATTTGATTACAAGTTAAATGCTAAATTAATGCAAAGCTGCAATTCAAACACGCAGAGCTTAAAGCTCGTTTAGCAGTAAAGCTTGCTTAGACTTTGATAGTAGTAGCAGTAGAGGTAGTCAAATGGGGATTAATGGAAAGCAGAAGCTAATTGGCATTTGGTTTCGTCCCGTTTAGGTATCTCGCTTGGTGATATTACACGAGGAGGCCGAGGATGGCAACGCCATGCCCGATCTTAGCCGGCCCGTTCAGGTGGTCTCGGC
Source organism: Drosophila aldrichi (assembly GCA_035045965.1). Taxonomy (NCBI): domain Eukaryota; kingdom Metazoa; phylum Arthropoda; class Insecta; order Diptera; family Drosophilidae; genus Drosophila; species Drosophila aldrichi. The sequence goes on along the minus strand of JAWNOM010000484.1, from coordinate 9,678,693 downwards.
GGCAGTGGCGAATCTGGTGAAGGTCGGACGGGAGACGATCAACAGCTCGGACGATAAGATATTGAGGCAGGATATGCCGGCGGCATTGCATCGCGTGGAGACTGCCTCGCAGTTGCTGGAGGAGGCTTCCGATATGTTGCGCTCGGATCCGTATTCGGGGCCGGCGCGCAAGAAGCTAATTGAGGGAAGCCGCGGCATACTGCAGGGCACCTCCTCGCTGTTGCTCTGCTTCGACGAGAGCGAGGTGCGCAAGATCATACAGGAGTGCAAGCGTGTCCTCGACTACTTGGCCGTGGCCGAGATCATCGGCACCATGGAGCAGCTGGTGCAGTTCCTCAAGGATCTGTCGCCGTGCCTCAGCAAGGTGACACGCGAGGTGTCCGCCCGCGAGAAGGAGCTCACCCACCAGGTGCACAGCGAGATTCTCGTTCGCTGCCTCGAGCAGGTCAAGACGCTGGCGCCGATCCTCATCTGCAGCATGAAGGTCTACATACACATTGTCGAGCAGCAGGGCAAGGGCGCCGAGGAGGCGGCGGAGAATCGCAATTATTTGGCCGCCCGCATGTCCGACGAACTGCAGGAGATCATACGCGTCCTGCAGCTGACCACCTACGACGAGGACACCAGCGAGCTGGACAACCTGACCGTGCTGAAGAAGCTGAGCAACGCGATCAGCAACAAAATGGAACTGGCCAACGAATGGCTCTCGAATCCCTATGCCCTGCGCGGCGGCGTCGGCGAGAAGGCGCTGCGACAGGTCATCGACAATGCCAATGAGATATCGGAGCGCTGCCTGCCCCAGGACTCGTATCCGATCCGGAAGCTGGCGGACGAGATAAGCGCCATGGCGAACAATCTGTGCGAGCTGCGCCAGGAGGGCAAAGGCAACTCGCCGCAGGCCGTTGACCTGGCCGCTGGCATACGGACGCGCCTTGGCGAGCTCCAGGGCCTGGTGCGGCAGGCGGTCTCCGGCGTGGACAAGGCGGGTGTCCAGCAGACCGCCCACACCATCCAGGGCCGGCTCGAGCAGGCGGTCAAATGGCTGCAGAATCCCGAGGTCAATGATGGCGGCCTGGGCGAGCGGGCGATCAATTTGATCGTCGAGGAGGGACGTAAGGTGGCCGAGGGCTGTCCAGGCCACCAAAAGGCCGAGATCATGCAGCTGTGCGACGAGGTGGAGCGTCTCAAGCGCCAAGCGGCCGGCACCGGCCCAGCTGCCAAGCAGGCCGCCAAGCAGCTCACCCAGAAGCTGTACGAGCTGAAGGCCGCCGTGCAGAACGCCCTGGTGAATCGCATCGTGCAGGACTTCATGGATGTGAGCACACCGCTCAAACAGTTCACGGAGGCTGTGATGCTGCCGGAGGGCACGCCCGGACGGGAGCAGAACTTCAATCAGAAGTCGAACAATCTGCAGGCCTTCAGCGATCGCGCCTCGAAGACCTCGCGCATGGTCGCCGCGGGCGGTGCCTGTGGCAACAAGAAGATTGCCGAGATTCTGTTGTCGTCGGCTGCCCAGGTGGACTCGCTGACGCCGCAGCTGATCAACGCCGGACGCATTCGGATGAACTATCCGGCCAGCAAGGCGGCCGACGAGCATCTGCAGAATCTGAAGCAACAGTATGCGGATACGGTGCTGCGCATGCGTACGCTCTGCGACCAGGCCACCGATCCGGCTGACTTCATCAAGACATCCGAGGAGCATATGCAGGTGTATGCCAAGCTCTGCGAGGATGCCATCCATGCGCGCCAACCCCAGAAGATGGTGGACAACACCTCGAACATCGCACGGCTGATCAATCGGGTGCTGCTTGTGGCCAAGCAGGAGGCGGACAATTCCGAGGATCCCATTTTCACCGAACGCCTGAATGCGGCCGCCAACAACCTGGAGCGCTCGCTGCCCGCCATGGTCGGCGATGCCAAGCTGGTGGCCACGAATATTGCCGATCCGGCTGCGGCTGCCGCCTGGAAGAAATCATTCCAGCGTCTCCTGGGCGATGTGCGTGAGGTGCGCGATGCCATTGCGCCGCCGCAGCCGCCGCCATTGCCCACATCGCTGCCGCCGCCCATACCGGAGCTCAGTGCGCTGCATTTGTCCAATCAAAATGGTGTGTGATATGGTCCATGAATTTGAAATAGAGTTATTACTAATCCTGTCTCTCTCCCTTTCTCTAACAGCTGAGCGTGCACCACCGCGTCCCCCACTGCCTCGCGAAGGCCTGGCGCCCGTGCGTCCACCACCGCCGGAAACGGACGACGAGGACGAGGGCGTCTTCCGCACGATGCCGCATGCCAATCAGCCCATACTGGTAAGCCTCCAAGCCGGGTAAATAGCAACTCCATGAATCCGATACTAATGCGCTTGCTTCTGCAGATTGCCGCGCGCGGCCTGCACCAGGAGGTGCGTCAGTGGTCGTCGAAGGACAACGAGATCATCGCGGCGGCCAAGCGCATGGCCAAACTCATGGCCAGGCTGAGCGAGCTGGTGCTGTCCGACTCGCGTGGCAGCAAGCGTGAGCTGATTGCCACGGCCAAGATGATTGCCGAGGCATCGGAGGATGTCACCCGCCTGGCCAAGGAGCTGGCGCGCCAGTGCACGGACCGGCGCATCCGAACGAATCTGCTCCAGGTCTGCGAGCGCATACCGACGATTGGCACCCAACTGAAGATCCTGTCCACGGTGAAGGCGACCATGCTGGGCGCCCAGGGCTCCGACGAGGATCGCGAGGCGACCGAGATGCTGGTGGGCAATGCCCAGAACCTGATGCAGAGCGTAAGTAGCTGAATTATGATCAAGTATGAGAGTTGACATTAATCCCATGACACTTTATCGCATCCAGGTCAAGGAAACGGTGCGCGCTGCTGAGGGCGCCAGCATTAAGATTCGTTCGGATCAGACCAGCAATCGACTGCAATGGGTGCGCCGCCAGCCCTGGTACCAGTGAGGCGCCACCTCCGGCCACCACCCAGAGCCAGAGCCAACTATCCCATCAGCGTGCCTTGTGTAACATAAAACAAACAACTAAATACTAATCGTAATCACATTTGATGCTACTTTAATATTAATAACTTTCATAGCTCCCATGCTCGTTCAACTTTTATCCTAACTCTTCCAAGAAAACTTCTTCTTCAAAAAAGAAAGAAAACTACATTTATTTATGATGTGCTCTACTAAAAAAAAAAAAAGAAAGCAAACAAAGTTCTTGAGCTTTCCTCCTTTTGCTTTTCTTTTTACAGATATATATTTATAAAGTTTATGTTTAAGGCGTGCAATAAATAAATGTACATACATATACACACATACACTCATACACACACACACAGGTGCAATGTATATAGAGCAACAACAACAATATCCCAATTTAAGCATTTACAAAACTCCAAAAGAAAATTGTTAAATCATCTCTTGACTACAATCAAATATATCTGCGAATATAACGGAACTATATATGTATATAGCACATCTGGAGATCCAGATCTGCTGCATTCGAGTGCCTCATTCACATTGTACTTGCATAGTTTTTAACTAGAAGTAGTAGCCCTTAACAAACTAAGCCTAAAATGATCAACGCGTTTATGTGTCATGTTCATGTTCAACAAAAAAAATCAAAATAAAATAAAAAATAAAAAAAAAATATAAGAAAAACAAAATAACTGAAATAAAACCATATATATCGAGTGTTACAAATTGTATATGTGTAGAATTGATTGTAAAAATTAGAAAAGGGTGGGGGCAAGAGGGGGAGAGATCGGATCTAGTTGGATCAGGTCTGGGGGCATACAGGGCAAGAGTTAATATAAGTGAGTGAAAGAGAGATGCAGAGAAAGGGATAGAAGAACTGGGACGGAGAGATAGAGCATGGGTCAGTCAGATAGAGAGAGAGAGAGAGAGAGAGAGAGAGAGGGATACAGAGCAATGGAGTGAGTGGCAAAGACAGAAAGGTGATACAGAGGAAATAGAAGAGGCTAGAATGTGGAGATTACTCGACTCGGAGACACCGAATCCAATATACCAATGAAAACATATACTACGTATCTATGTCTCTATGTTTCTATATCTATATATCTATTGTATCTATATACTATCTATATATCTGTGTATCTATCTATCTCTATATAAACATATATCTATGTTTCTATGCATACATATTTGCATGTATGAATGATAAAGTATGTAGTTATGCACATATGTACATATATATGTATGTACGGGAATGGATGAATGTTTCCGTTAATATATGTATGTATACATATGAATGGATGCATTTAAATACATACGTGAAGGTATGCTTGCAATTGTATAGATATACAGTTATATGGACATGAACATGCTGCTATGCACATCCGCATGTCCCGGCTTCATTCTGTCCCTCCCTCCCTTTTTCCCAGGAACGCGCAATATTTATTGGTTTAATAAAGTTACCTTTCATTAAAATTGAATGGAATACATCGAGAACAGGCAGATGCCTGTCATATGCACACACACACACACACACATACACAGAGAGACAGCTCCAAAGAACCTTAATGAAGCACTTGACGTTGCGTATACGTAATACTTCTGCTTGCTGCGTATACGTAACGTTTCATGTTGCAGCTGGCAGCTGATGCGAGCCCGGAACTTGTTGCCTGCTTTCAGGCGGCCTCGTAATGCCCAGCAAGTGGGTGGCTGTCTGGCTGTTTCAATGGAAGTCGATTGCAGCTGCCGGAGCAAAGGGACGGGCATCACAGGGGTAAGGGAAGGCGGCATATGGGAAATTGGAGAGGGCCGTCGGAACGCTCTGCCGAGTGAAGCCCGACTAATTATAGCTGCCTGCTCCATGGCAAACAGAGCGCCATAGAGCAGCAGTAGCGGCAGCTAATGAGATGCCGAAGATGCTGCGAGAGATGCTGAGACAGCAAGCAGAGGCAGAGGCAGAGGCAGCAGCAGAGGCAGAGGGAGAGCCAAAGGCAGAGGCAGCGACTGAGGCAGCGACAGCGATAGCAAATTGGAAATGCGTCAGTTGTGATTCGAGAGAGTAAGCGATTCGAGCCGATCGATCCGTACCGATTCGTATTCCATTATCCAATCAGAGAGGATTCGCATTCGTATTCCCATTCCCATTCTCATTCGCATCCCCATCCAAGTTCATGGCGCAGTTGGAGCAGCAGCTGGGGCAGCATGTGCCACAGATGACCATCAATGCCAGCACGCAGGAGCTGGCCGCCCTGATCGACGCCCATTTGGGTCCACTGCGTCCGTCGGCGCCCGCCTGGTGTGTGGCCGACTCGCCCATATCGGGGCGTGGCGTGTTCGCCGTGCGCAACATTGAGAAGGGCGAGGAGCTGTTCCGCGAGCACACGCTCCTGGTTGGACCCACCGCGCATCGTGGCCGCAATTTGCGCACCTGCATCCACTGCTACCACCAGCCGCCGGGCGAGAGCGAGGAGTCGGCGCTCTGCAGCGCCGGCTGCGGCCTGCCCGTCTGTTCGGACTGTGCGCCCTCTGACCGGCACGCCGTCGAGTGCCAGCTCTTCCGGAAATGGCAGCCCAAGCACTTGGGCATCATTGAGCCGCGGGCCCTGCGCATCCTCAGCGTGGTGCGCTGCTTCTTCCTCAGCGAGCCGCAGCGCCAGCTGCTCTATGCGATGCAGGCGAACGCGGACCGCTACTACATGCGCGAGGTGGAGCGGGCCGCCGAGTGCTTCGAGCACTTTCCGCGCGACCCGGACATGCTCGAGTACTTCTATCGCACGGTCTGCGCCTTCAATACGAACGCCTTTGAGAGTCGCTGCCAGGTCGATGGCCAGGAGGTGGTCACGCGCGCCCTCTTCCCGCTGGCCGGGCTGCTCAACCACCAGTGCACGCCGAATGCGGCGCACCACTTCGAGGATGGCGAGACCATCGTGGTCACGGCCACCGAGCGCATCCCGGCGGGCGCCGAGATCACCATGTCCTACACGAAGCTCCTCTGGTCCACGCTCGCGCGCAAAATCTTTCTCGGCATGACGAAGCACTTCATGTGCCAGTGTCCGCGTTGTCAGGATCCGACGGTGAGTTGACCAAGCGATCTCGATGTGTTTCTGTGTTTGTCTCTCTCTCTCTCTCTCTATCTAGCTCGCGCTCTCTCTCTCTCTCTCTCTCTTTTGCTCTTTCTGTGCGTATACCTGTGTGCTTTTTGTGTGACTGTGTATGTGTGATTGTTATCCGCTCTGCTAAAATAGCAAACGTCTCTCAATTTCCAACTGTGTCTTTATATACGCAATTTATATATATGTATGTGGCTTTATCCGTCTCACTAAATATATCCAGGTTTGTGTGAATATATGTCTACGCTTTATGTTTGTATCTTTATCCATATCCCTATCTGTATCTGTGCTTCTATCTTTATTATTATCTGCTTACAGCATTATTCTTATCCCTATCGTTATTTATTGTAAATCTGTGCTTTTATCTTTGGATATAGCTTTGCTTTTATCTCTATATCTTTTTATCTTTATCCCTTATTATATATATATATATATATTGTTATCAAATTTGTTCAGATCTCTTTGTTTTTATCCGTATATCTTTATCCATAAATCTGAAGATATATCTATAGATATAGCTTTGTTTTTATCCGTACTTCTCACTTGTATCTTTATCCGTTTCCATTGTGTCTATATATCCTTATCCGTATCTCCATTGGTATCTATATATTTATTTCTATATATTTACCTCAATCTCTGTACCTACAGCTTGCATAAGTATCCCTATCCATATATCAATTGAGTCGGCACCTGGCTCTCCACTCGGATATCGACTTGTATCTATATTTATAGCCCGGTTCTTTAGATATACCTCATTCAGCATCTATGTATGTACATGTATGTATATATTTGTATTCGAATCTACAACTGTTTCTTTATATTTATCTCTTTCTGTATCTGTTTCTCAATATGTATCTATATTTGTATCTACATCTGCGTCACTATGTGTGCCAGTGTATCGCAATGTAGGGCAGATAGATAGACACACACACCCATGAACGATTACGCATCTGTTTTTGGCCCATCCGGCCATCCATTGATCGGCATTTTGTGTGATTTTTAGCACTTGGCACAGAGCTTCCAGGTTCATTCAACTGTGCATTAGCAACACTCTCTCGACATTAATGGCCCATTCGAGCGCAATTGAAGCTTTGATATGAAATCAAACGTCTAAATAGATGGGTAATAAATGTGTTGCTCGATTTTAGCAATTTCTATTTGGATAAACGGGCTGAATGGATGTTGCTTGCATATTGATAATCAACCCAATTTATCTTTTCACATCTTAATTAAGCGTAAGCCTCAAGGTTTTTGCAGTCTCATGTAAGTAAATATTTAACCAAAACTCAATTCAATTGAATGCAAATCATTATCATTTATATAAAACACAAAATGCAACAATTGCGATAGTTGTGATCGATTTATTGCACTGCTCATCTCTAGTTGCATTGGCGAATGCCAAAATTGCCATTGTGAATGTTACTCAAATTCGAATGCTCTGTTTGCTTAGGCAAAATACCAAAACAAACTATTGTGAATGATTGACAAGCGTGAATGCAGCTAAATACCAAAACAAACTATTGTGAATGATTATTTGAATACTGCAAAATACCATAATCACATCAATGTGAATTCTAATTGATGTGAATTTCTAATTGTGATAGAAATAATGTCTTGAACTATTTGCGCAAAGCAAAGACTAGAAAAAAGTCGTTTCCCAATGCAGCTATAAATACATGAAAAGTTCTACAGCACTTGGCACTTGAGCGTCTGGTATTCGCAATCAAATTGCGCTCCCATTCAGCAAAATGCCTCTGAATGACAACTTGTTGAGCCATGAGCCATGATGTGGTGTAAATCTTTCCTGCTCGGCCGCTTGCTCTTTCCGATCTCTATTTATGCTCTTCTTGTAAAATATTTTGAATGAAATCGCCCATCCCTTGTCCCGATAAGCCATATGCTAACATACATATGTACATGCATACATATGTACATACATATGTATGTATGTGTGTGCCTCTGCCTCGCACCCTTTCTGTCATGCTGCCTGTCATATTGCATATTCCTTTGGGTCTGGGCAAGCTGCCAGGTTAAGAGCTAATGGAGGTCCAAACTAGTTCAAGTACAAATATACACACACACACGCACACACACACTCTCAGCGAAACCTCTCGCTCCCTCTCACACACACCACGCGTTGCTCTTGCACGCACACTCGGCACGCCAGGGGGCGCTGCTGTAAATCTTTGGCTATTGGGCGACGAAGACGCCGCCGAGCCACAAGCGAGAAAACATATCAAAACACAGCTGACGTGCGTCCACAGCCAAAAGAAAAGCATTTCGGTTGCGGTGATATGTCCGATACCCCTTAGAAAGTGTTGTGAAAGTGCTTGACAAGCTGGTGAGTTGTGGCAGGAAAAGCTAACAAAAGTTAGACCAAAAATCCAATCAATGCAGATACAAATCTATATTAGCAGCATTTGATTTGCTTAAATCGATAAGTAGCGATTTTATATCTATTTTGTAGAGTGCAAGTAATAGTAAAAATCGATTTGTATATATCGAATTTATATCGAACTGTTAACTTCAATTATAAATTAAAAATGAGAAAAATATTTAAAGTATTTGTGAGCTTATTTCAAATTTTCAAATCATTCGTTATCGATTAAAGATTATTATGATGATAGGTATGATACTTAGGGTATCGTCCTAGTCGCGCATTGTTGATTGTTGGCAACTATTTTGCTCTTATTTCAAGCAGTTTTTTTTTTGTGTGTTTTAAATATAAATTTTGTGCAAAAATTCGTACTGAATGAAAAATAAAAAACTTGTTTTGTTTCTTTTAAGTTTTTGTTTGAATTTTTTTTTTTATTATATTTGGCTTTAGTTTATTTATTTTTTTTTTGTGAATATGTTTTTAATTTGTGTGTAGAAGTATTCAAAGTGTTTTCCAGGGGAGTGTGGCTGTGGGGTCATCAAGAAAAGGGATAGAAGTGCGTATGTGTGTGTGTGTGTGTGTCTAAAGCAGATTTGGGGCCAATCGTTTGGGGCACTTTGTCTCTTTGTGTGGCCCATGCGGCGTATACGCAACGTGCGTGTGTGCTTGGCCCATTTTGGTTTTTTTTTTGTTTTTGTTTTGTTATTGTTTTCTCTTTGCTGTTTTTGTTGCTGTGCTCGTTTGTCGGTGACAACGTGCGGCAGTCGCCTGGTGTGTTTCACCTGGTCACGTGTCGCGGCACTGTTGTGGCTGGTGATGATGCCATTTGGCTGTTGGCTGTGCCCATTGTCATATGGACGCGGCACGCAATCCGCTTTGGCAATGTCTTAATTTATGTGGCATCAACACGCGCCACACACCCACCCACCCACACACACGCACACAAAGTCCCTTAACGCTGTGCCACGCCCCCACGCTCAGTGACCAAGTGCAGCACAAAATAAAAATGGGGCAAGTCTGAAATCTGCGCTGCGGTTCCAGCCGGAAGCCGCAAAAATGTGAAAGTCGCACCACGTGGGCGCAGCGCCTGATGCTGCTGCTGCTTCTTCTTCTTGTTCCTCTTTTGCTATGTTGTTGCTAGTGTTACGTATTTATAGCGGCGGCTCATAACCGCAGCGTCGCAGTAGGCGTCTGCCGTGGGGGCGTGTCATACAAATTGAAATGACAAATCGAAGTGACAGGCAAAGCAAAGCGACTGCTGCAAGGGCAAGGACGGCAGGAGGGGGTGTGTGTGTGTGTGCATGTGTGTGTGCGTGTGTGTCATGGACGTCAACACGCCATGTCGCTAGTCATGCGTGGTTGTTGTAGTTGTTGTAGTTGTTGTTGTTGCTGTATCGAATCCAATTGAATGCAACACAAAATTGAATAAGAGTCAAAAGCAAAAGCGTAAGCGGCTTTGCCCCTCTCTCTCTCTCTCTCTCTTTCTCTCTCTCTCTCTGTGTGATTGCGGGTGTGCGTGCATGTGTGTGTGTGTGTGTCGCGCCTTGGATAAATCATATTTTTCTAGTTGTTGCTGTTTGCTGCCTCTAATTTGTGTGTGTGTGTGTGTGTTTCTGTTTCTTTTACTTTTTTTTATTTATTTTATTTTTTTTTTTAGTTTTTTGCGTTTAATACTCTCTGAGGGCGTCGCTGTCGCAGTCGCTGCCTCGGCTAGCGCTGGCGTTGGGCGTCGGGCGTCGGGCGTCGCTGTTGCTGTTGCTGTTGCTGCCCAGCTGCTCGCCTGGTCTTGTCGCCAGTCGCCAATCGCCAACACTCGCAACCAAACGTCGCGTCGCGTTGCCACGACGCGTTGTCATCTCTGTGCTTTGCCTGCCTTGCGCTGCAACGTTCCGCTGATCCTGGCCAGGCGCACACACAGAGCAAGAGCGAGACACAGAGATAGTGTGCGTGTTTGTGTGTGTGTGAGACAGAGAGAGAGAGAGATAGTGCGAGAGAGAGAGAGAACATGGTGGAGCGCATTAATACAACGGCCGCCATGGTCGCCCACATGGCGCCCAGTCGCAGCACCACGCCGGACCAGCTGGCCCGCCTCATCGACGTGCACCTGGGCGAGCTGCGCGAGGAGCTGCCCAACTGGATGCTGGCACCATCGCCCGTCGCCGGCCGTGGAGTGTTCGCCACCCGCGATATTGCCGCCGGCGAGCTAATCTTCAGGGAGCGCGCCCTGGTCGTGGGGCCAACTGCGCGCAAGGGCTCCCAGCTGAACACATGCGTCTGCTGCCATCGGCTGCTGGGGACCAAGCAGTTCCTCTGCCCGCATCGCTGCACGCTGCCCGTGTGCGGCGAGTGCGCCGATTCGGAGGCGCATCACAATGAGTGCGCGCACTTTCAGCGCTGGCAGCCGAAGGATCTGAGCGAGGAGTGCAAGGAGCTGTCGCCGACGGGCGAGCCCGTGGACGTGGTCAATCCACTCTCGCTGCGCATCCTGACCGCCGTGCGGGTCTTCTACCTGAGCAAGGAGCAGCGCGCCCTGGTGGATGCGATGCAGGCGAACGCTGAGCGTGGCTATCGCCAGGAGATCATCAAGGCGGCGCAGTGCTTCCGCAAGTTTCCCACCACAGACAAGCCCTTCATGGATCAGCTCTTCCGCGTCGTGGGCGTCCTCAACACGAACGCCTTCGAGGCGCCCTGCCGGGTCGACGGGCACGAGTCGCTGCTCCGGGGCCTCTTCCCGCTGACGGCCATCATGAATCACGAATGCACGCCCAATGCCAGCCACTACTTCGAGAACGGGCGGCTGGCCGTGGTGCGTGCGGCGCGCGACATACCCAAGGGCGGCGAGATAACCACCACATACACCAAGATCCTCTGGAGCAACCTCACGCGCGGCATTTTCCTCAAGATGACCAAATACTTTGTATGCAATTGCGACAGGTGCAACGACAATTCAGTGAGTAGACTCTCCGCTCTCATGCGTGCCATCACCGGATATCCAATATCCGACATTCGATATGCATTGATCGTTATCCGAAAGACTTATTACGACATTTTTGCATATTTTAATTTAGTTTTGAAATATTTTTATCCGTTTCATCATACGATAGTTGCTATCAGTTCATTTCATCTGTGATTGCCGTAAGTCGTTATCCACATGATCATTATAGCCAACAAGTCAGTTATATAACAAAATATGGCTCAGCATTTCTATTTATTTTTTGATATTCCTGCTTATGAGCAAATAAGTCTTTTTTTTTATTCCATTGGGCGATATATGCTATCCACGCACTCTTAATCGTACATTAAATCTTCAGATCTTTCAGACTTGACACTTTTTAGTTTTCTTTAATTTTATATTAATATAAGCGGATTATGGATTTATAGTCGACTCATTTTGCTATTATTCGAGATTTGTTATTCATTCAATGTTATCCAAGAGAATTCAAAATATGTGTAAAACTTATTAGTTCCACAATTTTCTTTAGTCTTTGAATTTTTTAATCCAAAATGGCAAAATTTGTTATAAATATTATTTATCTATTATCCGGCATAACAAGTATTTATCCGAAATGATAACAATATCGTTTCAACTCTTCATAATTACAAATTGCATGTTTCTATTAGCTGGATAAATGTTTTGTTGCTAAGAAATGTGTATAAAGCTCATAGATCACTTTGCATTTGCTGCTTAAGCTTAAAGAACAATATATACAATCTGGATAATCGTTTCATAAGTGGGCCCAATGAGTTGCTTAAGAAATCTAAAATAGCATTGACCAATTGGGGATGGGAATGGGAATGGGTCATCTCTAGCCAGACATAAAACAATTATTGGAATTTCTGAAATGTGAAATGTTTGTGTCTCTGCAAGAAATGTCTTTGAATAGAACCGAAAGAGTCTGCAGCTGCGTGTGAGCATTTGCCATAGAGCCAAAGCAGATTTATATATATGTATGTATGTATGTCTATATGTATATATATATATTTATGCTTATAAGAATTATATGGCTAGCATTCTCTTATACCTTTATGTATACAACTCAGTTGGATTAGTTGAATAATGGCATTTGGCAGCGAGATGACAAAAATGCGCTTAATTAGATTAGTTGTATGATTTTTGCATGAACTTGCGCTGATGGTGCAGAACGGACAGACCTACATATACATATATATATATATATATATATATATATAGATGTCGTAGTCGTAGTATATATATACATATATATAGTGCTCCATCTACTAGTGCGGGAACATGAGCGTGAGGCTCATTAGTGCAACATGACCAGACCGAGACCCAGACCCACAACTGACAGCCAGGCGACACAGACATCCAAGGCAGCTGCCGCAATTTCGGACATGACATCCCCCGACCCCCTACACCTACCCCCCACGACATTGTGGTTGATAGTCGTACGACAGGCCTCCTGCCGCTGCGCGCACCCGCGCCTGTCCCACTGCCAATCCAATCCAACCTAACCGAACCCAGACCAACCTAGGCCATTCCGGTCTCTAGCCGATGCGGACGGACTATGCAAATGACAAAGATGTAGCAAAAGCACAGCAGAGAACCAACCAATTGTATCTAGTATATATGTACAATATATATGTACATATATCTATATAAGTGTGTGTGCATGTGTCTGTGTGTGTGTGAGTGCCTTGAACAGGTGAACATGAATGGCTCGCTCAACTGCCAGATTCTCTAACAACTTTGCACATTGTTTATTGTTTTCTTGGAAATATTTTCTCAACTCTATTTCGTATGCCCTGAAGATGTCTGTCTGTCGAATGGGAATTTTGATGAGGCGTCTGTAGGCAGAAGGCAGAAGCAGATATCACAAACACCAAGAAGTATATGAATATACGATAGTCCAGATCAGGCCGACTAGTTGAGTCGAATTGTTTCTGTACCTTCCAGCATACGAGATATTTTATTCAATCATTGCCTTCTAATTTGATATCTGTTGTTCATTCAGATAACATTAAAAGTGAATCTTTACATAAATTAATAATTTTCAATATTATTTAACCATTATCCGCTATTAACAAGCATTATCCGAACATAACATTTGCTTTAAATATTACTTAATCATTATCCGTTATACAAATAAATTATCCGAAATGCTTACATTGGGTATAGCTTTAGCAAATATAACTAAGTTTGTTATTAATGCATTGAGCGAGTTAAATAACGATTTTGAAGTTGAATCTAGTTTAGATTTTTCATTTTTACGATGCTGTGAAATTTCCTGCCTGGAAAAATCTGGAACTGCTTTAACTGAATTTATTTAAGATAATATAATTTTAAATTGAATTATTTTTGAATTTGAACTTTCATTCTCTTGAATAATATCTACATATATTTATTATTACTATTACTCTTAATATTATTGTTTATTGTGTTTCTCTACACATTATTATTATTATCTCTATTTTATTTTTATTTTAATATTAAGTTTCTTTCTCATCTTTTGTACATTTTCGATCTAAAACTTTTCAGTACTTTCAATTTCAATTCAAAAATCACTTTTATGCGTGCTGCCACCTTTTATTGCATATACATCTGGCAAGCTGCAGCCAGTGTTGTAAAAGTGTCGCCACTGCTAGGCACGGCGTTGCCATCTATTCTGCATGCATTTGAATTGCATGCCAAGTGGAATCCAATTGGATTCACCCGTATACTATTGCACCCGTGCGCCCTCTGGTCGGCTGTGTCTCATAGATTTCCATTTGTTGTCTTGCAGGAGAACGGAACGTATTTGTCGGCTCTGTTCTGCCGGGAGCAGGGCTGCAAGGGCCTGGTCATTCCCGTGCAGACGAAGACGCTGCAGCCGGACTGGCGCTGCCTGAGCTGCGAGAACGTCTTTCCGCATGCCAAGATGGCGCGCTACCAGGACTTTGCCCTCAACACGATCAACAATCGGATCAACACGTGCAGCGTGCGTGACATGATCCACTTCATCAATGAGCTGTGCCCGCGCTTCTGTCCGCCATCCAACTACGTGCTGATCGAGGCCAAGCTGAACGTCATCTGGCGCATGACCCGCATCGGCGCCGAGGAGTACACGCCCGAGGAGCTGGCTCACAAGGATCGCTATCGCGAGGAGATACTGGCCATACTCCATAAGCTGGGCGCCGGCGAGTGCACGCTGAAGAAGCTCATTAACGAGGAGATACAGTGAGCCCTGACTGTTGACGGACACCCATTGCGTGCATTGTGTATATGTGTTTATGTATCTTTGTGTGTGTGTGTATGTGTGTGTTTGTCTATGTGTCTGCGTGTGTGTTTGTGTTTGTGTGTGTCTGAATGCCATGGAATTGCTGTAGCTAGTAAAATTTGTCTATTTTTTCCTCTTTCTTCTATTTTGTAATCACTCTAGGAATAAAATCGAAAAATAAATAAATCCAGCTCTACAACAAAACTGCACTTTATTTTGTTCATTTACTGAGTGCCACGCCCCCTTGATATGTGGGCAGTTGCTGTGGTGCGTCCGCTTCAGTCACTTCTGGCTCTGCTCAAATGTGACGTAAACAAATCATTTCAATTCCAGACACTCGAATTCGAATTGTAAATAGATCTATGGTAATAGGCCCTTCTATAAGAACACTATTCAACATGTTTGGGTCAATCAGAAATAGAGATTTGTTGGCATCTAGTTATGGAGAGCATTAATAATGGAACTATTCGCAGTTTTACTTATTGAATAAGTTCCAGTTCCGCTGAGCTCTTCTTGTAGAGCTTTTTCCAGTGCGTACTTGTATAACTGTTTTCAGTGAGTACTACCTACTGAACTAGTTCCGATGAGCTTGTAGTACTTGTGCCGTTGAGTACTACACAGTGAACTAGTTCCAATGAGTTTAACTATTATGCCTGTTTTCAATGAGTACTAGAAACTGAACTAGTTCCGATGAACTTTACTTGTAGTACTTGTTCCAGTGGGTATTACAAACTGAACTAGCTCCAATGAGTTTTACTAGTTTGCCTATTTCCAATGAGTACTAGAACTTGAACTAGTTCCAATGAGCTTTACTTATTGAACTAGTTTCAAGCAATCCAGGAGTAGTCTCACCTGTTAAATTAGTTCCAAGCGGTCTTACACACTGAACCAGTTCCTAGTAATATTTCTTATCTGAATTCGATATTCATATAAAGTCATTGTTCATATACGATATTCTGTCAACTAATGCTGAGCTGAGTATGAATCTAATTTGATTCCATCTAGACTTTAGTCATTTCACCACAAAATTGGAATACCCAGAACAGAATAAAAGTTAACCTTTGATGTGCTTTACTTTCAGTTTATTTAATGATATTTGGCGATCACTGAGCCACACACATACATACATATACATTGTATGGATATATATAGAGGGCCATGTGAACTCGTGACGCCTGTTCCCTTTGATTTGCAAATCGCATTTATCAGCTTTAAATTGTATAAAAAAAGAGAATAAACAAAAAAGAGAGAACAAAAAAAAAAAAAAACAAATCCAACTTCTCGTCTCTATTTTTTGGTTTACTTTAATTTAACAAATTTCATAAACGTACAAAAAAATTGTTGAGCTATTACAACTAAAATATATAGATAGATATATACATATATATAGATGTATATGTATAGAGTATGTGTATAGAGGGAAAATCTGTTGTGTCTTGTCTTTGTGCATGTCTCTTCCGCTGTACGAGTATATCAACGTAATGCTAATGACAGAGTTTCCAATTAGAAAACTCAAGGAAAACACTAAAATAAAAAAAAAAAAAAAACCGAGCAGAGAACTCTGGTCGAAAATAGGGTCAAACGGGTGTAGCCGACGGCTGAATGCGCTGCTTAAAATTCCTGTTGTGTAGTTTGAAAGATTCCTATCAAACTGTAGACCGAGTTCTTGTCAAACTGTGGGCTGAAAACTCTGCTATCTGCTATGTACATAGAGCTAACTAATATACTCTCTTCGGCACTATAAACAGGGTATGCACAGCAAGGCTGTAAACAGCAGAAGTTGCGTGCTCAATTGTTGTTGTTGTTGTTGTGCTTTTACCCCAACCCTTTTCCTTTTTGGCTATGTTGATTTATAAATAATTTATGTCTATAGCTATGTGTGTATGTGTGTGTGTGTGTGTGTGTGCATGTTGCCCCGTACCTAAGCCTACTCCTAGTATTGTAGATATATTGTCTAACTCACGGCTGCTTCACAATTTCCATACAATTTTCGTTTACAAAATAAAAAACTTAAACTAAAAAAAAAAAAAAAAACAATAGTCAAATAATAATAAAAAAAAGAGAGAGTATAAAATTAGTTTAGATACACTCGTAAATCATACGCTAATGATTTCTAGTCAGGTCAAGCTAGCTGAGCGCCAGCTGCTCCGAGTTGAACTTCTGCTTAGCCTTGTGCTCCTGGTAGCGCTGCAGCGGCGGAATGGCGAACATGACCAGGCCGCTGATGGCGATCATGATGCCGGCCATGAGGAAGGCCGGCGAATAGGACTGCGTGATGTCGTACATCCAGCCTACGGCGAGAGAGAGAGAGGGAGAGGGAGAGGGAGAAGCATTGAGGTTAGTCTCACATCAATGACGACATCAATCTGACTGCAGCTCACCGCCAATTGGTGGTCCGATGAAGCTAGCGATGCCCTGGAAGAGCAGCAGCAGCCCGAAAGCATTGGTCAGCTTCTCCAGACCCAGCAGATCCACCAGGATGACCGAGGTGAGGCCCACATAGGCGCCAATCGTGAAACCAAAAACGGAGCAATAGGCCAACAGTGCATTGTAGTCCTGGCAGAGCGGCACCATCGCAGTGGCTGCAAAATCCCAAACAACAGAGATTACATATCAACGAACATCCCATCCAATTGGAGTTCAATTGGCTTACCCACGCCGCACGCCGTCAGGCACACGTTGTAGACGAGCAGGCGATTCACCCACGGCTTGTCCGCTATGTAGCCCAGGATGATGCGGCCCACGGTGTTGGCGACGCCAATCGAGGCGATCAGATAGCTGGCATCCTTCTTGCTTATGTCCAGCGTCTCCGCCTGGGAGACCACGTACAGGTAGGGCATGTTGAAGCCGATGCTCGTGCAGAAGTTCGACACGGCGAAGATCACAAAGATCACGTCCTTCAGCAGCGAGAAGTTCATCATTTCGGCGAACGTGTCGCGCGTCTCCTTCGAGCAGCTGATGCAGCCGCAGCATTTGGTCATCTCCTGTGAACAGAATCAGAACAAATAAAAACGAAACTCAATAATGGGTGACCTCTTAATATATAGTCCTTTCTATGTGGACTTTTTCTCTCCCTTCCATTTCTTAATTCCTTCTAGCTCATAGATAGATGCTCTCGCTTCAGCTCTTTAGGCGGTTCAGTCTGTACAATAACATCGGAACTAGTCTTTGGAACTAGTTTGCTTAAGTTCATCTCTGAGTTAGATTCTTGCACTGTGATATCAATTATGCTTTGGAACTTGTTCAGCCTCTATATGGAAATGCTTAATCAATTAAGAACTGGCTCTTTCTGTAACTGATCAACAAGTATCTGGAACTAGCTCAACGTTCACTAATTCTCTGAACTAGAAGCCTTTAGCTCATACTTGAGTTAGATTCCTTAGCTGAGATGGTAATTTAACCTTGGATTTAGTTCATTCTCTATGATTATTGCAAAAGAACTTAAGTAACTAGTAATTCACTTGAACTGGCTCAATGAAAAAACTTGTGACAACATTAAATACAAAAGATTCATATATAGCAAAGAACTGGTTAATTTTTTGTACAATAAAAATCAACAAGTTTCAAAAATGAACTATTTCAGTTTAAAACATGCTCATTTTTATTGAACACGTGATGCACTTCTATTTATTTTAGCTAGTTCATTCCAGAACTAGTTAATTGCAGCAGTTTCAGCGCCGCTCTATCAACTGGTTTCGGAACTAGTTCATGCAATCATTTTTCGATTTTCGGGTTTTACAGCACAAGAATGGCTTTCAAGGTCGCATTACATACGTAACTCCCAGACGGAGCTCGAGTGCTTCCATTGCGTCGTTCAGCACGGCGAGCTCCACACGCCCGACCCGAGTATATGTATGTATGTACATTCATTGCAATGCGCTCCATTTAAGTAGCTCATGTGAGTTTAACGACCGTTGACCCAATGAATAATTTAACGGGCTGGCAGTCGCGAGTCGCTAAGCCGGCGCTGCCCATCGGTAGGGCTCAGTGTGTTTGTGATCGCGAGGCGGACAACAACGGGAATCATAACTGCAATCGGAATCGGAATCGGAATCGGAATTGGAGCTAGAATTGGAGTTGCAGTTGAAGTTGAAGAAATACACATCTGGCCCGAGAATGACAGAAACACTGGGCGAGTTCTTTGAGGACAGTGAGATCTTTGTCACCGGCGGATCGGGCGTGGTGGGCAAGGCGCTGATCGAGAAGCTGCTGCGCTCGACCAATGTACGCAAGATCTATGTGCTGCTGCGTCCGCGCGGTCAGCTGAACGCCGAGCAGCGGCTGGCCAAGCTGCGCGACGCGAAAGTGTTCCAGGTGCTGCGCGCCCAGAAGCCACAGGAGCTGAACAAACTGATTGCCATACCGGGCGATGTCTCGCTGCCGCAGCTGGGCATCGATCCCAATCACTTGAAGCTGCTCGACCAGGTCTCCATTGTGTTTCACTGTGCGGCTACGGTCCGCTTCGACGAGCCGCTGCGCATCGCCCTCCAGCTGAACGTGGGCGGCACTCTGGAGGCCCTGAAATTCGCGGAGCAACTGCGTCATCTGCGCATCTTTGTCCATGTCTCGACCTTCTTCAGCAATCCGTATCTGAAGCGCGTGGAACCCAAGGTTTTTGTCAACTCCAAACGGTGTTCCTACCTGCCCCCGCCCACGCCCTCTTCGCTACAGCTAAGCTCTTTCTTGTTCTTCCCCTTTGCAGTGGTATGGCTCGCCCATGGACTGGCGCCTATGCTTGCGTCTGCTGCACGAGATCAAGGACGACAATATCCTGGACACGCTCACACGCAAGTAAGTTACAAAGCAGATGAAGAGCAGAGCTTTTATCTTTCGCTCAGTTCAATTGTGGTAAAACTGTAACCAATTCAGTGTTGCTTTACTGTATGAAGTGCCTCTAAAACTGTGCTCAATACTGTGACCATATAGATCCAGAAAGCAGAGGCAGAGCAGAACTTCTACCGATAGCGCAATTAAGTGATTGTCAAACAGTAAATAGGGCAACGTTGCTTAACTGTACGTAGTTCCTCTAAAACTGTGCTCAATACTGTGACTATATAGACATGATGATCCACAGAGCAGAGAAAGTGTGGAAATTATACCTTCCAATAAAATTCAATATAACGACACTCAAACTGCAACTAAGACAGTGCTTCTCAAACTGTAACCCAACGTGACTTGCTTTTCGACTCGATAGAGAGAGAGAGAGGGAGAGCACGCGTGAGATTGAGAGAACATGAGAGAGACAGCGTGTGAGAGAGAGAGAGAGAGAGAGAGCGCAACGACTTTGACTGTGACTCTCCAACTGTGATAATCAAAGCGAGCCGTACCTCTGCATATAAAAGCTTTCTAGTTCTCTCCAACTTGATCTATAGACTCACTCTGAATCTGAAAAAGCATTTCACTCAATTGAATAGAACAGCATTACCTCTCCTCTCATCTTAATTTGCTTTCTATTGCATTCGTCTAGATTGATTGTGGGCTTTCCCAACACCTACACGTTTACGAAGAATCTGGCCGAATCGCTGATCAACGATTATCGCACGCGCTTGCCGGTTATCGTTTATCGGCCGTCGATAGGTTTGTGTGGACCGCTCTCGTTGCTCGATAGTTGATAATCTCTAATGTGTTTTCCTAGTACTTTTCGCTGTGCGAGAGCCGATCCCCGGCTTCGCGCCTTCGCTGATGGGCGCCATGGGTCTCTTTTCGCTGGTGGGTGCCGGCCTGCTGAAGACCGTCTATATACGCCGCTCCGTGTATTTGGACATCACGCCGCAGGACATGGGCATCATTGGCATGATCTACTATACAAAGTGCGGTTACGATGCCTACCGCAAGGGGTGAGTAGACTCTGTGGGATTGCAAGTGCCACTGGGAAACAGCTCTTATTCATTCTTACAAATGAAACAGTACGCCAAAAGAGCTGCTCATATACCAGACATCGTCGAAGACACACATACCGTATACGTTCATCCAGATGGCCTCACACATGGACGTCAAGAATCTGTGGTATAGCGCGGCCTTTCTCAAGAACCTTAGCGTGCCCGGCTGTCACTACACGGATAATCGTTTCGTCTACAAGTTCCTGTTCATCACCAAGCAATTACTGCCGGCTATATTGGTCGACCTACTGCTGCGGCTTTCCGGCCGCCCTCCGGCACTATTGGCCATTCAGCGTAAACTCTACCACACGCTAGAGGTAATGAAGCCCTTCTTGTTCAACAACTACGACAGTCCCGGCGTGACGGACTTTAAGGGCATGATTAAGCAGATCAAAGGGTGAGTGATCTATCGATATGTGATTTACAGCCTCAACGATTCCCGACCTCAAATCTTATTTCTTAGACTTTGAGATTTCAGATGTCATACCTTAGAGCTCTGATTTTGTATTTCTTTTCTGATCTTTGATTTATAATCTTTGATTCCCGATCTCTGATCTCTATTCTGAACTTTGAACTTTGATCTTTGATCTTTGATCTCTATTCTGACCTCTATGATATATGATATGTGGTATATATCTAATATCTCAGGTTTCTTAGCTAATCATTAATTAATATTTGTCTTTTGTGAATACAGCACCGAGTTCGATATAAGCTATGAGTATGAAAGTGCGCATGACGAGGAGCGCCTTACACTCGCCTGCAAAAATATGATCCAGAGTATACGGCATGATCTGCTAAACGAGGATCCTAGCACGTTGTCTCGCGCCCAGATGTTAATGCGCATGTAAGTCGCCCTAGATAAGACATTTTATCTACATACATTTCTCCATGATACTATGTATTTATATTCACAGTAAGAATGCTATCTATAATGCTCTGCGCTTGTATCTGCTCTATAAGTTGCTCAGATGGCTCTGGATTCATTTTCTGGGCTAGCCATGGACGACTTAAATAAGTCTAAGTTAAAGAATTTTTTTTTGTTTTTGTTTTTTTTTTTATTAAACTACAATATATATAAAAAATAATATTCTATATAATATTCTTGGGAATATGATTGCCTAGCGATAAATGCAAAAGTACAATCCGAATGATTCTACAACAAACTTTGGAGACATTCAAAATTATACAGAATTTCAATAAATCCTGATATTGGAAAACATCAACTGAGCGAATTTTATTCATGGGTAAAGTCCTCTCAAACATTTAATTGAGTCGACGCTATGTTTTCAGCAGAGTTGTGAATTTGTATTTATGTGAAAGTCCACTTACAGATTCTTTTGTATCTGATAGATACCTTGTATCTTTTTGATACTTTTGTTCTGATGGCTGCGACTTTACGATTCTATGCATTCTTACTATTCAGCTCTAATAAGGATTCTTCTAAAGTCTGATCCTATTCCGATTCATGTACAGAATCCAAAGCAGATAATTCCGGCGATTGTATCTGACAGATACATATACAGTAGATACTACTCAGATACATTGTATTTTCTGTCAACAGCCTCATTTCTAGCCTTTGCCTGAGCAGCCTCTGGCATTAGTTGACTAAAAACATTTCGTTACATGCTAAATTCAAGTATACTAGCTTATCAAAAACTCTATTCCGAATCCTGACGCGAGATGAGTGAGTCTGTGGCTAAGCCTAATGCCAGGAAGCCGACGCTACGCCAGCGTCTGGCCCAGCGATTCGGGCATTCACTGACATTGCCCCGAGGCAGGGAGGGCGACACAACTCCCATGAGGATTCAGTTTTTGGTGGTGCGCTACCTGCTCGCCCTGCTGCTGGTGCTCTACGTGGCGCTGATGCTGGACGAGTACCAGGCACGCCAGCCTCACGCGTGAATAAAGTGGAACCGCACGAGCCTATATATACTAAGTATGTTTGCTCTCACCTGACTCTGGGCCAGCGGATGACTCTGTCTTAGGGAGCCGTAGCGCTTGATGATGCCGGAACCGGCGCGCGAGTGCGAGAGATCATTCCGTGAGCTGGTATACTCGGGTATATTGTGCAGAGAGCCCTGTAAGGAGACGCGTGAGTTGAGTAAGTTCAGAAGACAAACAGAGAGAGAAAGAGACAGAGTCAGAGAGAGTAGGTGACTCAGCCGTACCTGGTAGAGCGCATCCGGGCGATACATGGTGCCGCTGGCGCTGCGCTCCCGATGCGTCTCCCGCAGCGGCATCAACTGTGGCTGGCTGGCAAAGGTGCGTCCCAGATCGTCGTTGCTGTTGCTCTTCACCGCGATCGGCGTATTCACCGACTGCCCATTGATCTGGCCATTTGAATTGTTGTTCTGCATGACGAGATGATAGAGTGAGTGAGTTGGGCTATAGCTGGAGAGGATTGAGCTGCGATACTCACCAAACTGGGCTTGAGATTGTGGCCGACGCTGTTGGAGCGGCAGAGTCCGTTGCCACCATTGACTGGCGCATCGAGACGCTGCGGCAGCTGCAGATACTGATCCGTGGCTGGCTTCGTTCCAGTCACCTGAGCCTTGAGCGGCTCCAGTTCGGCTGGAGTCACATTCTGATCCATGATCGCTGCCTTTTTGTGCTTGCGCACTTTGGGCCGTGGCGCCTCCAGCGGCCGGAACATGGCACCAAAGATGATGCAGTTGAGGACGACGCCGCCAATGATGAGCATCGCTCCGCGCCAGCCGTAGCTGCCAATGAGCAGTTCCGTCAGCGGTGCAAACACAAAGGTGCCGAAGCCTGAGCCGCACACGGCAATGCCCGTGGCCAGCGAGCGACGCGCCTCGAAGTACTGCGTCACACTGACAATGGCCGGCAGGTAGATCAGCCCGAAGCCCAGGCCCGTGCCGAAGCCGATGGTCACAATCAGCGTGGCCACGTTCTGGGCGAACATGCTGACGATGATGCAGCCGGCGGCCAGGATGGCGCCTGCAATGGTCACCGTTCGACAGCCGTAGCGATTCACAAACGACGAGCTAATGGGACCTGGTCGAGACGAACAGTGCATGGGTCAGACGAGGCTAGCGTTTAAAGCATGCAGTGAGAGCTCACCTGACGAGAAGGTAACGCCCACCATTATGGAGGCTATCCAGGCAGTGTAGCCGTTGCCCTCATTGAAGTACGTGAGAAACTCGTTGTGGAATATGCCAAAGGAATACGTCATGCCATCGGCTAAAATAAATTCATATCATTTAGTATTGCCCCAGATGAGATGGGACCATATCTGATATAGTGCTCAGCTTCATCTGTATCTTAATCTAGCCTATCTCAAAGAACCTATCTCAGCACCTCCACCTCCTGCAGTTCGAGAAGAATAGCTAATCTTTCGATTGGGTTAAGCTATCAAAGGCAAATGTAATCAGATCTGTGTAAGCTACATATATCTTTCAGCTAGAATAGAGGTATCTCTATTGTACATCAATTTGACAGAACATTTAAAGCAGATCTTTGAAAATTAGCAGTATTCGAACCGCTTAGTAAGACTGTCGATAAATTCTCCTACTTTTGCTAAACCCCAAACAGAAAGAAGCCCCAACAAGTAGGCAATCATTTTTTTGATGTCGGCGAATTGGTTTTCCAGACGAAATTCGAATAGGTGTTCCATAAATCAGTTTAGGCTCGAAATTAATAAAATTCACCAAATATCTATATATATAGCATTATTCTTTTGTTGTTGTCGGTTTTTTTATTCATTTTTTATGTTGATTGTTTATCAGCCACTACCGTTGACACTTTTATTGGCCAAAACTAGTCGAAGATAAGGCGCATTGCCAATGCGAAGCTTCTTATGGCGTGTCAACTAATGGATCGATAAGATTGTGCTGCCAATTGGCCAATTACCCAAATTAATGGTTATGTATTAGCCATTACATGTGTGCTATGCCGCGTGTCCTTCGTACCGGTTCGTCAGCTACGCCCATATCTATAGCTCGATTCCTATCGTAAATCAACAACTAACTAAGTTTTATGACTAAGTGGTAATCGGGCGTCTGGCTGACAAATTTGATTTGCACGATTAACGCGCGTATTTATGATGCTCATGATTCCAAGGTTTATATATGTACATATATCTCCACATACATATATTTATATATGTATGTATATTTATAGTTTTTCTATATTTTATAGCTTTATGGCTGCGATTCCAGGCGGTTGCCATGCCAATTGGCAACTAGAAATTGAAGCAGCAATTGAAGCATCAACAACAGACAATTTTAATAGATTTCAGTGCAAAGCGTATACAGTGGATAAAAGCTGATAATTACTCCATATAAAACGTATAAATTTACATACAACTGCTGAATCGTAACCGCAACTGAGCCACATTTGAAAGGGGGAATTTTCTGTTTAATATACTCGTAGTCACATGTTAATTAATTACTAATTAAATGCGATTTATTTATGCATATATGTGTGTGTGTGTGGATGTAGATTTTATTAAATGCTAAATCAATTGATCTATTTACAAATTTGAGAGCATGCGCTTTGCACTCGCCGCCATTTTATCGCTATTTAATTGTCATAAAATGAGCTTGACTCAAAATGGCGATTGCCTTCATGCAATCCACTATCGTGTTAAGCTGTTATCGAACTACAAGCGCATCTCTATAGAAAACGCCGCAGTGCAAAGAACAGCAAAGACGATAGTTGAGATTGAGCGAGCCTCTGCGATTAATTGTTATCGAACACGAGTCCTTAATCGTGCGATCAGCAATGATGAAGGCTGCGATAGCTGCATATCGAATTAAAGTTCTTGCTTCTCAAATTGATTTCTAATAATCATTATACTCTAAGTTTGCAATTAGTTCAATAAAGACAAATTAGTTAACTTGCATCAGCTTAGACTTTGAAAATGTGAAAATACCATAGAATTTGATAGTGGCTTATCTGTTCGATTGTAGATTAGGCATTAGGCTATTCAGGTGTACGAGTGTTTTCAGACAGGGCCGCCTGATAGTGTCGAAATCAATTAGATTACACTCGAAAATGTTGTCGATAGGACTATATTTATATGTGTTCGTATCAAATCTTAACTAGCTCTTCGATTATAAATCTGATTTCTTGTAATCTTTGGAATTTGTAGTGCTCCCTGCATGAGGTCCACTTTGCAGTGCTTGACAACTAACTGTGAGCTATACTAGTTTTGTCTTCAATTGAGGACTCCGCCTTGCCCCACTGTGCGCATCCTTTGAGCACTTGTCTCAAGTGCGCGTATTGGTTAATTGACTTTTGGATGAGCACTTACTGACTATGTGAATCATGAACGAGCCAAAGACCACAACCCAGCCCCAGCCTCCATCTGGGGGCGTGGGCATTGGATCCATATCCATTTCACATTGCCCGTTGCCATTTCCATTCCCGTTATTCGACTGCTGCTGCTGTGATTTTCTGCGTGCTGGCGGTCCGTGAACCATTTTTGTCTACTCTCCTGTGCTCTATGGAATGTGGAATATGTGGAACGTGTTCGTGTCCTCTGTACACCCAACGACGTGTGTGTGTATGTGTGTGTGTGTTTTTGGGTGTGGGTGTTTCAGATCCAGAAATTTTCTTATCTGAGCTGCGATGCCGACTGCTGCGACATGTTGTGCCGGGCTGGAAAATAAAAAGGAATTTGAAGAGCAATTAGAAATAAGAAAACAAGTAGATATAGCAAAGCTAGAGAACTATAGAAGTATATAGAAGAAACTTCCAGTAAAAGTGTAGAATAGTTATAAAATACTGATCAAATGTCTGAAGATATGCCAAACATATGAATATCATTATAGTAAGCCTTTGTGGCCTAAGAAAATAAATAATACGAAAGATCAATTGGGAGCAGACTCTAATAATGTAAGATAATAATATAAGAAAAACATAAAACATGATTTCCTATTTTCAATCAAGCATATAGTGCTGCCAGTTTAGCGACAAAGCGTTGTCATATCTCATCATTATTTAGACATTTCAAAATATTTTGCTAGTCAATTGCTATATTCACAATTTCTTAATGCAGTGTCACGTCAATAAATGAGCCCTAACCTGAGCTTTTGCTGCTGGCGGCAAAACCGAATCGAAGCGGTTATCAGGTTGATTTGCCACCCAGTGAACCGTCCGTCAATCAGGCGACGTAACGTGAAAATAAATGTGTAACTTGACAGCCATCGAATGGAGAGCGGGAGAGAGGGAATCGCCACGAAGTCGAGAAGCTTCGATCCCTTATTTATTATTTATTATTATTTATATTGTTGTTGCTATCAGCTGCCTCTGGAGCTGGGCGATCAGCTAGGAGAATGTGGGGAGCGAGTGATAAAGGGGCGATGGGTGTCGGAGTGAGATGATATGATACGATGCGTATTGAAGCCGCTCGCTCATCAAAACAAAGTAGAGGGAAAAATACAAAAGTTTTATTTTTAATTCAATCTCATTTATAGAATGGCTCTGGTTATCAGGCCCCCCTCGGCGCTTGTTTTGTTGGTGCCAATAAACTAAATATATATTTTATATAAACATAAATACATATATGTATATACACACATATGTATGTATATAAATTGTGCAAAAACAAGCGAACAGCGCTGATAATCATTAAGCAAAAGCTGCTGTGGTTTATCAACTGACTTATTCAACAGAGACTGATCTGTATTGAGCAATATCTATAGCTACACGTATATCGATATATCTTGATATCACAAAATCGATATGAAAGTAAATTTCTGATACGATTCTCTAGTGCAAGTCAAATACGATAAAAATGTGTTCAAGCTAAGTGCTGCCCATCGCAGTGAGTGCTCAATTGAAGTGCTGCCCATCGCCTTGAGTGGAAGGCCATTTGCTGCACTGCCACCAATGTCTGCATCAACAAGTGCTGCCCAGCATTCGCTATTTCCAATTGGAATGCCGCATCATCCAATATCATGCCAATAAGTAAAAATCGCTTCGTCTGCTTCTTTACAAATATAGAAAACATTCTTAAATTACAAATGGAAGGTATTTTTTTTTTCTTCTTCAGCTTTTCATTTTTATGCTCGCTTGCTTACAAAGTATTGTCGACTTGTTGTTGAAACAAGAGACATGGAATTTGAAAGTATGTGAATAAATATATGTATATACATACATATGTATTTTCATATATGGATGACTAATGAGTAATGAGTACTATAGAGCTATTAGAGCTAGGGTTGATGAGCTGTTATCCAAGTGAAGCGTGGGAAAATCTCAAATATGAATATTGATATTGATGATAATGATATGATTTGGCTGATCAGTGAATTCTTTTCTATAGACCGAGGGCAGCTGCAATATTGTTACTTGTTCTTCATTTTAGAATGGCTGACGTCAGTTGGTTAATCGCATTATAGAGGCGACGTCTGCATATTTCATGTAATCTACATAAATTTACATATACAAATACAAATATATATATATACATATACATATATATATATATATATATATGTATGTATATTACAATTTCTTGCATGCTCAATCTGCATTGCTGTTGTTTTGGTTCTTGTTGTTGTAGCCGTCAAGTGAAAACAATGCGCAAAAGTTGCAACAATGCCAAACGATGATAATAATGACACAATAAATGCACAGCGAGCAAAATAACACAATAAAGAAGGAAAATCAGAAATCAAAAGCTACAATGAAAAAAAAAAATATGAGAATAACAAGGAAATGAGCAGATAGTGACGGCTAGAGAATGCCCTACTGAAGAAAATAGCTTAGAAAAGCAGCGTAGAAGAAAAGTGCAGACACGAGCAAGGTGAAAAGAAAGGAAATAGAAGAGGAGAGGAGAGAGATGAGAAGAAAAACGGCAGAGGAGTAGGAGTAGTAGGAGAAAAGAGAGAAGATAATGCAGAAAGTAGACTAGAGAAGAGAGAGGATATAAGATACAAATTAAGATGAGAGATATGAAACTAAAGCGCGATACAACTTGACGAGGGCTGCGTAGGGGCGTCTAAGTCCACAATGACAACAACAGGAAACGGCGCCAGTGACTCATGAGTCGCAGTTACAGTCACGTCTCGCTGACGTGGAAGGCGGCGCTGAGCTTTAAGCAATCAAAGGCAATTAGAATTTGGCAAGGCGTACCTGAGCCGCAGCAGAGAAAGAGACAGATAGAGAGAGAGAGAGAGAGATGCACATAGGCTGCCCATGAAAGTGAAATCAAATTTATTGACCATGACTTTCAGACGAATGAATATATATATATACGTATATATACATGTATATGCTAGATAACTGAACGTTGTTTTTAATCTGTTAAGGTTAAATTAGTTACACAAAATGCTGATTATCAACAACAACAACAACAACAATAAGAACATCAACTCAGCAGCAGCAGCGGCCGCAGCAAAGATGAAACGAATATTGCGCATACGCAGCGTGTTACTAATTGAGAGATTGAGATACTTGTGCACCGCCCACTCAATAAATTCAATAAACAAAAAAAAAAAAAAAAAAACAGAGAGAGAGATAATAAATATTAATAATAATAGTCATATTTTAGATGTAGATATATACATAATATACATATAAATAAATATACATATATACATATGTTATTCAACTTAATAATTATATAGACTTTCCTTTTGATATTTGAAACAAGCAAGAGTGCTCGACTAGAAGATACCCTGAGCTAAGCGAAGAGCTGATATGACATTTATTTGACGGACAGACAGACAGATGAATGGACGGTTATAGCTAAATTAATGTATATTCAATTTATGTGCTCTGCCACGCCCACAATTGCCTGTTACATACGTCTGTGTAAAAGCATTATAGCCTAAATTCAAGTTTAGGGTATACAAATCAGTAGTTCAGCTCGTGAACTAGTTTGTTTTTTTGTTTTTACTTATGTATTTTTATGGAACTAAAGTGATAAATGTTTTGTTTTTGTTGAAAGTCCACATTGATTATAGCTGTCATAAAATGCAGTTGGAATAGGTTTATATAGTAGGTAGATATGATATATATACATATACATATATATATAGTATATATACATATATATAGCTTTGAGCTACTCTGTGCATTCGATTCTATCGTTGGTCGAATGGGAGCGGTCTAAAGTCGATTCGATGTCGCCGACAGGCGGCGAGCGATAACAGCTTCCCAGTTTAGTGCAATGGGACTTTGCTTGGGTTTATCTAAGGGGCGGGTTCACGCTGACTGCACTGACTAGCAGTCGTTATGCTACGTGAGGCATGCCTTATGCACACTGACCTATCCCAAACCATGGCCCACACACTAGGTGCAATTTGGCAATGGCTCAACCAAGTCAAGGCAGAGTGGGGGGCGGGGGCTGGTTTTGCTGACTGACAGACTGTTAGATTACTGTAAATGTTGGCAGCCATTGTCGGTCGCTGCTGCAAGTCGTTGAACCCCTCCGAAAAATAAACGATAAAAGACCAAAGAGAAGCACAGAAACAGCAAAAATGAGAGAGAATCGGGCAAGTTGGACGAGCGGCACTGACTGCTGCATGCTCGCTCGCCAGACAGCCAGAGCGAAGTGTATAATAATAATTGATGTGTCACGCCCAAAATGGGCGTAATATAGAACTATAGATTTGGCAGCAGCCAAAACTAAATTTATGGCAAATTTCTCAGTCCCTCAGCTGGTTGGAACTCGAAAGGCATTTACTTGCCACGCCCCTAGTGAGTAGTAGTACATTATATATGGTAAGTAAGTTTGGCTTCAGATATAGTTCTTATTCATATTCATATTCATATTCATATTCATATTCATATTCATATTCATAGTCATATTCATATTCATATTCATATTCATATTCATATTCATATTCATATTCATATTCATATTCATATTCATATTCATATTCATATTCATATTCATATTCATATTCATATTCATATTCATATTCGTATTCATATTCATATTCATATTCATATTCATATTCATATTCATATTCATATTCATATTCATATTCATATTCATATTCATATTCATATTCATATTCATATTCATATTCATATTCATATTCATATTCATATTCATATTCATATTCATATTCATATTCATATTCATATTCATATTCATATTCATATTCATATTCATATTCATATTCATATTCATATTCATATTCATATTCATATTCATATTCATATTCATATTCATATTCATATTCATATTCATATTCATATTCATATTCATATTCATATTCATTGCAAATATGTTGCCGAACGAAGCCAAAAGAGAGCTGCCCAAATAGCCAATGAGCGAGAGGCTTAGGTCGGGGTTCACTTGGCTGAGTTAGTTCAGTTCAGCTGGATGGCTCACAGCTCATCAGTTCATTTGCTTGTGGCAACTCGAATGATCAATGAAAACTGAGAAATGTTAAATGGAAATGGAAATAGAAATGCAAATATGTGTGCGTGTGTGCATGAATGACATACATATATGAGGCTGTAAGACTTCTAGAATCTAATATAAGAGATTGTCGCATTTGTCGCATTTGTCGCTTTTCTCCTGCGTCTTTGTCATTATCTCATTCTCCCACTCTCTCGCTTACACGCTCGCTTGCCCTGTTGCCATCTCTATCAGTCAGTTTCGCACTTTGTCCATTACAGATAGCAATAATTAGCATTTTATTAATTTACACGCCTGTCACATTAATGCAGTCGAATTGTCCGGTCAGACGATTTAATTGCATTGGCCTTGGCTTTGATTCGCGCCACATCATATCACAGCCCACTCCATGCTCTACCTGCCTAACTACCTACCCCAACCTGGCTCACCTGCCTACCCCACCAGGCCCCACACATTTGGGCCATGCACTTGACCCACTGAAATCGATGCAAAAGCCGACAGTGAAAAGCCTCCTCCTCCTCACTCGGGCCCTGATGGAACACCGTGGCTTTTTCCTTATTTTCCGCATATATGTACATACATATGAATGTTTGTATACTTCCTTAATTTATGAATAAAAATATTAGTATAATAATTATATTATACTAATATTTTTATTAATAAATTAAGGAAATTTCATTAGAAATTGTTGAAAAAGTTGTATGAATCAAAGTTGAAAATAAATAATAATAATATTATTAAAATAACTCACAAAAATGCATAAAATGTGAATCAATACAAATTTAACTTATTTATTAATAAAAAATTATTTAAGAAAATTCTAAAAATTCAAATGCTAAACAAACTCAAAAGCACTTTGACTTAAACTATTTTATCTATAATTTTTAATATTTTAAATTATTTTTTATATATTATTTTTTATATTGTTTTATTTTGCACTACATTGAAATTGTAATACTAATAATATTCGATTGAGAATACCATTATTATTTCCAATAGGCACAGCAAAAATAATAATAATAATAATGATAATAAAGTTGATCACTTTAAAAATGCAATCGAATGCAATTGTTATTGTAAACAATAAAAATCGATACTGCATTCACAAGGAATACAATTATTTGCACTGATAAGAAGTACTCTGTGTATATGTATGTATGTAGATATTAACGATTCTTAACTTGATATATGAAGAGTGCTTATACGACTCGGCATTAGCTTTAGGCAATCGCGCACAATGTGCTCTATCAGGCCTTGAACCCTGTTCTGGCCCGATCATATCGAGCACGTTTACACTGAAGCAGATCCACTCACATACTCTAAATGCATGTATATGCATATATATCTATACATATATATACACATATATATAGTATATTTTTAGTTCGTTTTTGTCAAAGAGAGAGAGCAAGAAAGCAATTTTGTGTGCTTTTTTTTTAAATAGTTGCACAATGTTCTTAACTTAATGCATGTCGCTGCAAATGGGCCGTGAATTCTCAATATTATTGTATAATGCTGGTCTATGGATAAGGTCCTCCATATCATAGAGTTGAACATGGCTTACCTTGGCTTTGACTCTTTGTTGTTGTTGTTTTATTTTATTTTGTTTGTTAATTTCAGAGTAGAAATTGCAATTTGAATATTGTTTATTAATTTTCGTATGCACTTTTACTTATTTCTTTACTTCTTCTTTATTTCTGTATGTGTCCTTTGGACTTTCTGGACGAACTTCACTTTGCACTCGTTGCGCGTAGCTGAGCTGCCGATTTGGAACTGAAATCGCGACAACTTTTCAAAACTGGGCGGCAAATCAAATCGAAAAACAACATCAACAACAGCAACACCAACAACAATAACAACAGCAGAAAACAGAAACCAAAACAAAAACAACAAAAAAATCATAAACAAATGATTTCAATTTGATATATGTATATTATATTTTTGATATGTATAATATTTATTTTATATTTATTGGCTCAACTTTAAATTCGTTTGCTAATTGTGCTTGGCGTGTAACGGTTAAAAGCGTTCTACCTCTGGAGTGGGACGGACACACAGCCGTTGCCGTTGTCAATGCGCGGGCGAATGAATCGAATACGAAAAGAAAACAACAAAAAATCAAATAAGAAACGGTTCAAAAATCAACCACAGCCAATTATGAGCGCTCACTTGCTCACTCGCTCACTCTCTTCCACTCTCTCGCTCTCCCATTCTCTCGCTCTCTGGCTCTCTTGCTGCTATTATCGCAGCGCTTCGTAAATGCATATTCTTATCAGCACTAGGAAAATGCGAGAGACTGTGTTATAGAGAGAGAGAGAGCGAGATAGAGAAAGAGCGAGCGAGCGAGGGATTTTTGGCGAAATAAAAGAGTGGGAAGGGGGACGAGGGCAGCGCGGAGCGGCTGCGTAAGCTGTGTGGGTGGAGAAGCGTTAGGGATAGCTGGAATTAGATTGCCCACGGGATGAGTGTTAAATTTTAATTAACATATGTACATGTATATGTATATATACATATATATATAGAATGAGCATACTAAATGCCAAATCTATATATACATATATCTGATAACTAACCATACCTCTATATATAAATATATCTCTCTAGCTGCCTCACGCTCTGACTCTGACATAAATCGCGTCTCAAGATCTTAAATCTATATAATTCGCAAGCCTAGGGTATCTATATAGCATGTCATATATCAGTATATGCTATTTTTCTTTCATATATACAACATTCTCTCTCTCTATCTCGCTCTCTCACTCCCTCTTTACCACTTTACTACTATATAAAATCCAAAAGTTCCATGTGGCTAAAACAATTTTCTACAGTTTTCGCATATCCTATAGATCGTGAAGTTTTTATAGCTCTATTATAGCACAATCTTTATGGCAGCGCTTAAGAGTATTACCATTGTCGGTGTGCCACAGATTATAATAGAAATTCAGATTTCTGTAATTGCAACAAAGTAGCAGATTTTGTAAATCTATTTGCTGGAGAAGCCTGCACAGTGACACCAGTTGCATTGTTAACAGACAAAAACTTAAATGAAATGAAGAAGAAAAGCAAAAAGAAAATAGATAATGACGATATTTGAGAAAATAAATCAAACTTAGATTTAAATAGATTTCATATCGACTGCAGTTTTGGCTTGAGCTCGACCCACTGTGCATGACTCGCTGTGAATTTGTTGGGTAAACTATTTCAGATGGTAGCAAAGTGTAAAGGAATTAGATTTTATGCTGAATACACATAACATATACATACATATATGTATGTATATATGTATATGTATGTATATATATGTATAAGTATGTATAAATCTAGGTACTTATATGATTAAGCGTTAAGCGCTAGATTCTCTGCTATAAGTGTATTTCATGGAATATATACATATACACCTACATATATGTGTATGTGTGTGTGTCTGTGTGTTATCAGCTCCCCCACATCGGCATTAGCCCATTTAGGAGCGCAGCGGGATGTGGCGCGGGTGCGCAACCCGTGATCAGAACACCTCGCTGGCGTCACACGATTTACGATCGTCGATCGTTGATCGGTAATCGTCGTAATGCTGCCTGATAAGCGCCATTAATGGAGCTGTTGCTGCTGTGTCGCCTCGCAACAACAGAAAAACAACAGCGATGTAAGACAGTCATTACACGAGCAGTTGATAAATACCAGCAGCTGAAATTCCAATAAGAATTCCGATTTCCTATATGAATACAGTAGTCACTCGCCAATGAGCATAAACAAATAGATCTCTTTAAAATATTATTTTATGTAGATTATATTCTATTTATATTCTCATTAATGTTTTTTTTTTTTTTTTTCAATTGGTTTCGCCTCTATCAAAGATCCCAGATATATTTATGTATCATTACCTAAATTATCTAAGTTTTATATTGCATTATATATAAGGGAATCTACTCATAAAGAAATCTTAAGGTTTCTTTCTATATTATCTTTTACAACAATATTTATTTTAGAGATATATCTAGTATTTCAATGGTTTGAATGAATTATCTCTGGAAATGAAGTAGAAGAAGAAGAAGCAGCCATGCAGTTAGAAACCTGATTTAGTTGCCTAGGCGTCATATCAAAAGTTTCAAGCATAGCCAATCGATAACTCTTGTCGATATCGTTATGCATATTAACTCCTCGCAAGTAAATATGAGCTCAGCGCGTAAATAGAAGAAATCCGCACAAATAACACTTGCCACGCCTCTTACACTCAGCCTTATTTGCATTTGAGCTAAGACAGGCGATAAGCTGCATTTGCACAGCGATAGCAAACTATCGATAACGATTGAATGCGGCAAATGCAAATAGAGCGAAACCGAATGCAGCGGAGAGGGCTGTGGGATGGAGGTTGGTTGGATTAGGGATTTGGAACACGGGATGGGGGCAGCAAAGACAAAGCAAAGCAAGTACTGAAGCACAGGAGCGCAGCTGGGCCTAACCGGGGCAACGTTGATCACATCGCCTTTCCGTTCGATGTTCGAGCTGTCGGCTGAGCTGTTGAGGTGAAACTGACATAGCACAAATCGGAAAATCGAGGAGAGACATTAACTGCTCCATTTCGTTTCCGTAAGTGAAGCAAGTGAAGCGAGAAATACAACTTAAATTTACATTTCTCTAGATATATACACATGAGGCAAATTGATATATTTTGATGCAGCCACGCCCACCAAGAGTCAGCACCGCGACGACGACAACAGCAACGAGACTCATCTGAATATGGAGGAAGAACCTAATCGAAGCACTCAAAACTGGAGCAACCGGCAGAACGAGCCACAGCCAACTGCCACGCCCACTGGCAACGATAACGACACCGTTGGCGTCGCCGCCGACACCGCCGACGCCGCTGCCGCCGGTGATGCCCCTGGTCGGATGGTCGGTGGTGGCAAAGACGATAACCGTGCGCCCACAAACCCAGTCGAACTCTTCGCCTGGATCTGCGCCCAGAACTTTCCGCAGATAGAGGACGAGCTGCCGCCGCCCGGGTTCGATGAGGTCGGCGCAATGGATGACACCGACACAGACAGCGATAGCGACAGCGACTTCGACATCGATTTTTTCTGCATGCGTTGTGACAGGTTGCTCCTCAGACTGGACGCTCACCTGGGGCAGCGCACCATCGGCACACAGACGGTAATGGCTGCGGTGGCTGCAGCAGCCGCTGCCGCCAGGCAACTGCGCGCAGAGCTGCTGACTCAGCAGACTCGGTACCAACTGGTCGAACAGCAGACACAAACGGAGGAACCGTACCCAATGCCAATAGAGTCACCGCTGCTCGCCGCCGTCCGGCAATCGTTCAGCGTACAGATGCGCAGACGTTCGGTTTGGGCCATGGTCAAGGCACTGCTGGTGCTCGTGTCGCTGCTGCACAGCTGCTACTGGTTGGGCGACAGCATCCAGAGCATGCTGCGAGATCTGATGGACCGTGCCCAGTTCATATACACACCGGTCCCGCCGCCGCCGCCACGTTCGCTGCCAGTGTTCATCTGGGGCCAGCTCTGCCGGCTGGCGCACAAGCTGCACATCGTTTAACCGCGATCCGCTCCTGGACAGAACGTTAGATTGATCCCACAATAGTTGAAGTTATTTTTGAAAAGCGGCGCACAGTTATTTTAAGCCTACAAATACACATGAGCGTGCGAGAGAGCGTGCGTGTGTGTGTGTGTGTGTTAGTTTAGCCCATTTCCAATTTGTATTGATGCTGTTGTTGTTGTTGTTGTGTTTTCCTGTTGCCACCGTTTGCATTCAATGTTTGTTCGCCCAAATCGACAACAACAGCTGAAAATCATTCACACAAGACACACAACAATTAGATATGT
The DNA here is from genome assembly GCA_035045965.1 of Drosophila aldrichi. NCBI lineage: Eukaryota > Metazoa > Arthropoda > Insecta > Diptera > Drosophilidae > Drosophila > Drosophila aldrichi. The sequence continues at coordinate 9,641,971 of JAWNOM010000484.1, read as the reverse complement.
ATGTACATATGTATTGGTATTTCATTCTGGTGATAACAGCTCGGACAGCTACTGAAATTTACACACACACACATGTATATACATATACTATGTATTTATCTGTAAATGTGAGATGCAGCAGCTATGCAGAGATTATTCACGCCGCCAATAAATGCAACAACTGTGCGTTAAATTCCATTCGAGCCAATGCCAATGCCAATGGCCGCCTCCTTAGCCTCCTTAGCCCCTGTAGCCCCAGCGGACGTGATAAGGCTGGCGACACCTTTTTGCATACATTCGTGGGGGCACAGCGATATCAGATGCATCTATAGCGTTTAATTGGTCCATTCACCTATTGCCGAAACGGAACTGCAGCTGGGCAACAGAAGAAGCACCTGCAACGAAGCCAGCTATCGGTTATCGTTATCGGCTGTCGGTTATCTCAGATGCCCTCTACAAAGCGATGCAGAAGTACTGCCAAATGCTGCGTTAAGATCGCTTAGGTCACTTAGCAACAATTTTGTCAGTTATCGATTATCGATTATCGGCGAATCGCAGTCTGCTTGGTATTAAGGACCTCTATATGACCCGTCAGCCGTTGATTCATGGCTTAATCATGGTCAACTGTCCACATTTGAAAATATATGTACATATGTATTGCTAAAATATAGATTATCGATAATCGTTTAATGATTTTGATGATATTGCTATTGCTTCAAATACTCCCATAAAGCCCACCGAGTGCAGCCTTAAGAAGCATACTCTAGAAGACTAGCAGCGTATACTTTAGTCTCAGTTGCCTTGTTATCGGTTATCGGCATATCCGGTTTAGGGCCGTGCTTTTGCTCATTCCATTTCTTATGCTTGCACAGTAGCCGACTATTTATTTAGTGCATCTCATAAATGACTTCGACTACGATTAGATAGGCTTCTCCAAAATTCAGTTTTACTTTGTGGCAATGCTCGACTTAAAGTTTACCCTGTATAATATATAAAGTTTTATTTTGACTTGAAGAATATCCCGTACATTTTTAATTACAAAAAATGTATGGTATCTAGGAGTAAAGTTCTTAGAGTTATCGTTAGTCGGTAATTATCGATATATGTGAGAGTTCGTAAATATAGCCAACATATTCGAGATACATATGTATGTATGCAGCAGTTCCTTGTATTACAGAAGATAGTATTTAAACGGGGTATAGCTCATCTTACCCTTTTGTTTCTGTTTTTATTTCCAATGTATATAATATACCATAAAAACTAACCGAAAATAATAAACGAAATTTGTTCATTCAAATCACATGCTTCGAAAACCACAACTGCTCATATAAAAGACACGAATATAAATATTTTTATATATATGCTATGTATTTATATATGTTTTCACATATGTATGTATATAAATTTTATATATGTATGCTTTTTAATTTAGTCTGGGGTCTGAGGTCCGCTTAATCAGTGAAACCCAAAATAGAATCAAAACTAAAGCACGTGAGCTAAGCTTCAGTTGGGCTGATTAGTTATATATATACCTTGTTAAACAATGCAAAGTAGGGTCTATTGAATACGATATTATATTTGTATATATGTATATAAATGTCACACTATCCTGCATAATCGAAATACTATGGCATTTGGGAATAATGCCGAACAAACGTTCATACAGTCAGAAACAATTAGGGAAAGTTTAAAATCGAAATGTATTTAAATAAAATCATATTAAATATACTACATTTAAAATTCAAAGTGCATTACATTTAAGCTTTGTTATTGAATGGATTATAGTAAATTTCGTTTTCCTCTTTAGAGTAGCTTGCAATTGTTGCTGTTGCTGCTGTTGTTGTCAATCAGTTGTCATTGTCATTTGCCGTTATGTTCCTGTGCATTCAGCATGAAAAATAAGTTGAAGCCATGCCATCTCGCGGCCCCTTTGACACGCCCACAGAAATAAAATTCATGCAAATTAGCTGACAAAACGCTGCAGTGCACAGATACACAAGCAAATATATCGATATTAATATAAGTATATGTATATATGTGTGTGTGTAAGCACTTCTATGAGAATGTCTGAATGTGTGTGTGCCTGACTGTGCACTGAATAAACAACTGTAAAGTGTGCAGCCATATTGTTTTTGCATGCAAAAACACACTTACAGGAACAATAACAAGAACAACAACAACAACAACAAAAGGGAATGGGGAGAAGCAACAACAAAGCAGAACAGATGAAAACATGGCCGCCTAAAAGCAGGCAACCGTTCGCAGAAACTTGTGAATGACACTGAGACAGGCTGACAGGGAGCGAGAGAGAGAGCAGTAGCGAAGCGGCAAAGGCAGCAGTCAAAAAGGGGGATCGGGTTGAGGGATGATGATGATGTGGAAGCTGGAAGGCTTAAGTCACACTAGCACACAGGTCAGTGGGGCCGTTTGCATTGTAGCCGCTTTCTATTTAACATGCACTTGTCCATTGTGCCGCATTAATAATGCAGGCAGCCGCATGGCACGATGTGGGCGGAGGGAAATCAGTGAGAGCAGCCGGCGCGTGGCATTGTCGCACCTGTTGAGGGAAACCCTGTGGCAATATGAGCAGCAGCAGTAAGCCCTGGGATAAGCATCTGATTGCACATGTCCAGACCGTATGTGTGTGTGTGTGTGTGTGCGCGCTAGTGAGCTGAGCTAATTATGTGCATCTAATAAAAGGCTCCCTATGCCCAGCTAGACAAAGCGGGCAGCCGCTCTGCGGGCATAACCTTGACCAAGCCGTAGATGCACATATTCCATACAATATGCACAGCTCTTTGGCTCAAATTCAATTTTTTACACTTTGCGCAAAATGTGAGGCTATAAAGCAAAACTCATTATTTTTCAATACTAAAGCAAGTGCCCGAAAGCTGTTTAAATGTTTCAAGCCAGGGCTGCACATTCGCAAAGAAAGATCGGTTCGTATGAGCTGCAGTTGCAGTTCGGTTCGTGAATCTGAATTTGAATATTCATCAGTCCTGATACTAAAATTTGAATTAAGTCAGCTTTCTAAAGAATTTTCTGATTTTTACAATTTTTGTAGCTTTAAAATGTATTCTAAGCTTTTTCCTCGAGTGTGCCCTAAACTGTCGACAATTTATACAAATTACTTTTTAACGAAGCTCCACTGTTACATGTCCTTTGTTTTTACTGTCGCACTGCACTGCACGTGGCGCATCTCGTGCCAGTCACTTGTGAATGCAGGTGTATATATATGTATATATGTATATTATATAAATATAGATGTATATGTATATCTGTATGTGTGTATGTGTGTGAGTGTGACAGGTGGTTATATCGATGCAACGCCGCCATTTGCATGTTTCGTGTGTGAATGTTTGTCAGTTGCTTGGTCTCGGTCTCCGTCTCGGTCACGGTCTCTGTCTGTCACGTTTAACTTACATTTGGCTTGGTCGAAAGGCAGGAACCGCAGCGGAGAGGGCGAGTGGGACGGAAGGTTGGCGCACGTGGGTCGATCTTTCCGACTGCAGGTCACGGACACCAGCGAAAACGTTGAAGCAAAATCCAATTTGCTCACGTAATTAATTTGAAGGCTCGCGCTAATTTGGATGACAACAAACAATTAGCCTATTTAACGCAATTTTGTCACGCACGCACATGAGCTCCACGTAGGACTTCCCAATTTCAAGCCGCTCGGTGCACCGGCCGTATTTCAATCCAATCCTTGCAGCGCGCTCGATTCACGTTTCACAGTTCGCGGCTCACGTTTTGTTTTGTTGCGCGAATGCGGACAGACAGGCGCACACGGCGGTTGACAATGCCGCATTGACCGACCGTGTGGCATTTGCGCAACGACCACCTGAGGATTCAGCGTCTACCATTACGTTCGTTCACCATTTGGCCACATAGCTTTCGCTTAGTTTAAATCGAGCGCCGCTCTGAACTGTCAAAGCTTTGATTGCACGTTGCATACTCGTACATGTGTAAACAGTTGAAAAGCTCATATGCAAAAGCTGTTATGTGAATGCCGTTATGGAAGAGAAACGGAGAAGTATATTCTATTTTAAAACTTGTATAAATTCGGTTTATTAGAACTTTCGCTGGTATATAATGATGAGCATCGGACATATTGATGAACATCTAAGGTATTTTGTACATATGCATGTACGTATGTCTGTATGTATGAGTATATGGTGTATGTATGCTCCTTTGGCCCATTATAGCTCAGCAGTAATATTACTCGCCACCTCGGGCGCCGTCCTCCTCGTCAACGTCCACCCAGCCGTCATCGCTGAGCTCGGCGGCTGTATCGTTGTCATCTGCTACGGCCACTACGCTAGTGTCATCTTCCGTGGAACCGGAATTGGTGTTGCTGCTGCTGGTAACCACAGCTGTTGACCAGCCAGTTGTTGGCGGTAGGTCGTCTATCTGCCGCTGGGTGACGGGTGTCTCGGAGGTCGACTCGCTGGTGGTAGAGAGCGCTGCTTCGGTGGCTGTGACCGTTACAGATGACGCCCTGCCTGCATCAATAGCGGCTTTTATTTTGTTACGCCTTCGTACAGATTCATATTCCTCCAAATCGGACAGCTTTAGCTGAATGCTTTGCAACTCACGTTTCAGCATAGCTATTTACGAAAAATCTTATTTTTCGGGCACCAGAAACAGTTAGATTACTAGGCTGCCACCTTGCCAAAAGATTTTAAAAGCGCGCGGCAGAGCTGCCAGCTTTTCGATGGTCGATTGTCATCGGGCTGCTAGTAGGAATTACAATTAGGAATTAACAAGAATATATAGGGCTGAAATTATAAATTTGTATTTTCTCTGCGTTCAAAAATTAGTATAAAAATAAACCACTTTTTTTTTCAAATAGAAATTTATTTCGACGATTCTTAAATTATCGGCCGACCGCCACAATTTTACAGGTGACGTCTAACGTCACAATTTCTGTTGATTTATTTTGGTTTTTATACAATTGGTTTGTTTTGAACAGCAAACAAAAGGGTGAAAGAACGCGACGTGTTTTTGGAGCCGCTCTCTGGCTCTCGCTCGCTCTCTATCTCTCCGTCCCTTCAACTGAAGACAGTGGCTCGCTATTTGTTTAATAACACACCAATGCCGCCATCGAGTTGACTTTCGGCACTTGTTGTTGGGCTTTGTTGACTCGTTTTTTCTTTTTCTCATTTTGTTATATTTTTCGGTTTTTGTTCTCTTTCAAAATTTTTCTTGTGCATATAGCATCTGTGCTGCTGATCTGGCATTGCCCGCGGGAAGTGGCACGCTGAACAACGTTTTCTGATTCCTGATGAGCAGCAAACCGTTAAACAAGATGTACGGACGCACGATACGTATAAATAGAGTTCCAGCTACCATAACGGCCATCCTGCTGACCATTCTGCTCGTCTACTTTCTCAACTACCACAAGGATGAGCGTCCCGCCATCTATGGCATGCTGCGCAGCGACAACAAAGTAAATCTGCGCAAAATGCTTATCGCGGCTATACAGGCGGCCCAGCGTGGTGGGCTCGAGGTGCTGGATGTGGCGCATTCGCGTCAGCTCAAGGAGCGCAGCAAAGGCAAAACAGCCGAAGGCGTCAACGATCCATTTACGGATGCGGATGGCCGTTCGCATTGTGTGATGAAGCAGGGCTTGCAACGCCTCTTTCCACGTGTTCGCATCTTCTCCGAGGAGGACAAGGAGCAATGTAAAGATGCGCACAGCTTTGATTTGGATCGCACGGTGCTTCCAGAGGCGGCCGTGGTGCCTGATGTGGCAGTCACTGCGCAGGATGTAACCATTTGGGTAGATCCGCTGGATGCCACCAAGGAGTTTACAGGTACGAATGCTGATATATTTGCGGGCAATCAAATCTTCACTCTCTGCTCTTTCAGAGGAACTCTACGAGTACGTAACGACCATGGTATGCGTTGCTGTCGCTGGTCGTCCAGTGATTGGTGTCATACATAATCCCTTCAGCGGTCAGACCGCCTGGGCGTGGGTTGGCCACAGCATGTCCGAATATCTGGATGAGTTGCGCAAGCTGCCACGCCTGAAATCGGATCAGCCCATCATTACAGTTTCCCGCTCGCATGCAGCCGCCGTGAAGGATGTGGCGCGCAATGTTTTCGGCGAGCAGGTTAGCTTGCTGTCTGCTGCCGGTGCTGGCTACAAGGTGCTCCAAGTGGTGGCAAACAATGCTACCGCCTATCTGCATAGCTCCATCATCAAGAAGTGGGACATTTGTGCCGGCGAGGCCATACTACGAGCCCTTGGCGGTACCATGACTACCCTCGATGACGAGCCAATCAACTACGGCCCCGACGATTCGCCGGTAAATGAAGGCGGCCTATTGGCCAGCTTGGAAAAGCATGAGGAGTACATGGAGCGCATCTCCAAATACCGCTCCATGCACAATGGCAAACTTACATAATGAAAAAGTCATCGTCACCTGAATCTTCGAAATCCCTGCCGACAGCTGCTTAGTCTTAAGTTTAAGGTTAAAAGGAATCTGAAACCGGTTTGACTAGCTTTCGTTTGAGCGGGGGTCATGAACCTGATTGCGTCAACGATAAATTAATATGTTTAAATCTGTTTAGCTGTATAAATAATTAAATAAATGACTGATAAGCGATGTGCGGTACACGATTTCGTTGTTGTCTGCCCAACAAATGTCAAATGTGATTTCTTTTAAAAATACATACATATATAGTGTAAAATATGTTAATTGATGTTCATTAATTCGCTTTGTCATGTAATGGTCGACATTTATAACTCTAAAATAAACAAATATTCATAATAAGAGCTATGTATATTTAAGGAAAATGTATGCAGTTGCAGCTTTTCTTTCGAAAAGAGGGCGATAATAAAATGATATAAATCTTTTCAAATTGCGAGCTATCGATTATTTTAGGCGCTCAGTGTCTGACGACCTAGGCTCGTGAGCCACTTATTTATTGCTTGAAATAAAAGGGAACATAATATATTCTTTTAATATTCGAAGCACTTATAGAATAAGCAAATAACGATCTTTACAAATTGTAACAAAGTAAAGAATTAATTTTAACTTTGGCTACTAACGTTCACAAAATATGCATTTAGCGCTGCGTGCCGTTCGTGTCACGCTCTGCGGCTCAGCTATAACACCGACAGCTGTGCCCTGCAGCTGTCAGCTGTTTTTAAGTGCATGTTGACATTTGTGTTTAGATGTGTGAGTGTGGGCTGTGACGTACGCCGGCTGGGAGCAATGACCAGCTGCGTCACCGTCTGCAAGCGTGTCCATCAAATTGAAGTCGAACCCCTTAAGGAGTCGGATAAGGTGGAACACAGTCTGCTGCTGATCAAGGGACGACTGCAGCCGATCTGTGCCAGCGCTCAGCAGCTGAAGGCGACACTTGTGCTGCATAATAAAGAGCAGGAACAGCTGACACAACTTTCTGCCGCAAGTGAATTTAAACTGCTCTTCGATTTGTCCCAAGAGAGTGAGAAATCAGAATCAAACTCAGGGTCGGATTTAGTAAATTGTGAGCTTCAGCTCCGCTGCTGCAGCGGGCAGCGTCAGTTACAGTTCAGCTATCAGCCAAGGAGGAGCGCCTATCGAGTGCAGCCACTTTATTTGGTGTGTCACGACAACGACAAGGAGCAAAAGGACGAGGTAGAGCAGGAGCAGGAGGCAAAGCAGCGCTGTGATTTGATTGATCTCAATTTACGCCTAGTGCAGTGCATCTATGCCCACAAACTGAGCGCCGCAGGGTACACAAATCGCACATTTACTTTGAACGGTGCCTGTTGTGTCTTTCGCTCGCAGCTGAGCTGCCAGGAGGCGCGCCAGTGCAGCGAGGACGAGCTCTGGCAGAGATTCGCCAGCGAGATACTCGCCTGCCCCGACTGGGGACAGCAGCTCCAGCTGAAATTCGTCGCATTTGTGGGCTGCACGTGGTACGACGGCGCCGCAGTTGCAGCTAGCGGGGATTACTCGTACGCGAATATCCGGCGACATTTGCATGCACACGCCGCTCTGGGCGGCGGTGGATTGGCGCTCTTTGGCAGCGGCCATTTCTATGCCTGGCCACAAAGATTCGCCGACATTGGCGACTGCATTCGAAGCACTGAGCGCGTGGATGTGACTCGCCTGCCCGACGAGAGCAACTATCGGCGCACCTACGGCGGCGTCTATGCCAGCACCCTGGGCGCCGTCTGTCACGAGCTGGGCCACTGCTTCGACCTGGGCCACACCCTTGAGGGTGTCATGGGCCACGGCTTCGATTACCTGAATCGCGTGCTAACCGTTGATCAGCCCACAGAGCACTTGCCACAGCGTATGGTCTCCACACTAGCAGCCGGAGCAGCAGCAGCTGAGGCAGCCACATCGCAGCCTCGACCCCGTTTCACACAGCTAAAGATTAAGCAGCCGGCGAGCAGTAAATTCCTGGATAACTATCACGCTCAGCGACGCAACGACAGCTTCTACTTCGCCCACAATTGTGCAATTGTTCTAGCCCAGCATCGGTGGCTGCAGCCCGATCTGCAGGCAAGCACCTCGGCGCCGCCGGAGATTCAGCTGCTACCTGCTAGCAAGGAAATCGTATCCAGTGTGGCGCTGCGCCTCATCGAGCTGCGCTGCAATCGCAACAGTCTGGCCGCACACTACGAAGAGTTCAAGTCGGAGCCAGCCACTCATCGCTTTCGGCTGCCCGACGCGCTCTGGCATTTGCTGGCTACCCAGAGGACGCACTACGTCTTTGTGCTAACCATTGAAGGGGATACCAAGCGTCTGGCCTTTGACGAGACGCCAGCAGCAGCAGAAGAGTAGCAGTGAGAAGAGCATAAGACGGCAGAAGAGATGGAAGAGTAGCTGAAAGAGAAGTCAGATAGGAAGACTGAAGAGCAATAAGATAACAGCCAGAAAAAGAGAGTCCAAAGGGAATTCTGTAGAATATTAAGGAGACGTGAGGCCAAAGGAACCAGGAGCAATCCAATAGAAAATCAACAGATTTGAATTTGAATTTTATTTTAAATCAGGTAAGAGTCTAATTATTCCACTAAGAAACCAAAAATTTTTTACTTACGATTATATTCTAAGTTCAAGATAGATATGCATAGAAAGAAATTTATCGCCGTTATCCTCAAAATCTAAACATCTAACCCAAAAGTAAAACAAGTAAGAAAGCTCTAGCCGAGACTGCTCGACTAGGAAATCCCCTGAGCCCTTCGGAGAACTGATATATCAATAATTCTTCGCGTATATCTAACACACACACCCATACATAGACACACATTGGCACGCACGCATACAGTACTTGAGTAAAAGTAAAAGCAAGGAGAGAAGAAGTGCAGAAGATCATTAAAGTTGTCTACATGTATGCAGCAGTTCTCATTTGGTATTTGTATTCAGGTAAAACGAAGCCAGAATGCTCGCAGCAGCAGAGAGCGTTCCCATTGCCCACTCGTTGTAGTCGAGCTCTACCTGCCGTCGGGCTCAACATTTGGGAGAGACAGTGCTTGAGTAAAAGTGGCCCTATATAAAGGGCAGCAGCTGCAGCATTTCTTCAGTCAGTCTTCAGTCGTCCAGGCCTGGTGGGGGTCAGCGCAATAAAGTGAAGTAGAGTGTGTGATCGATCAGCGAAGCATTAAAGACGTAGAGGAATACGTAAAGGAAATACGTAAAGGAAATACGTAGAGGAATTAGGCAAAGGGAATACTTAGAAGAAATGGACAGAGGAATAGTACTAAATCGACTCAACTCGACACCCAGATCAAGAATATATACACTTTGTGGGGTCTGCCACGCCTCCTTCTGCCTGTTACATACATTTCAACAAAACCATTATACCCTGATTTCCCATTGAAAATGGGTTCAGGGTATAACAAATATATATATACAACCCATATACTCTATTTGCTAAGTGAACGAGTATAGTAATGATTGTTTCATAGATAGATAATAGATATTCAATGGGTCGTAAGCGACAGAGTCATAGCCAGAGTCCAAATGCTGTCCTGCCCCAATAATAGTTGAGGTTCAAGTAATATGATTCATTCAGGGACATATCTCGGCCATATAATGGGAATTACGCAAATATTGATGATTCACTTTGGGGGAGCTATTGACGGAACACGCGCAAGAACTCAAGTGGCTCCATGTATCTACTAAGAGAGCTCAAGTTGTAAGAGAACTACTACTACATCAGAATTTAAGACAGGTTTATTTGGCAGAGAGAGAAAGAGCGCGTGATATGGACAGAGAGGGAGAGAATGAGCGCAAGAGCTTTAAGACTCTCGCCACGATTGTTGCCTAAGTCAAGTGGGTTAAAGCTGCTGCGTTGTCAGCAGTGCGGCACAGTGGGACAAGCACTGTCAAATAGCGCGCGATTTATACAATGTAAGCTAATTGTTAGCAAACAAGAAGAAAATGCATTTATTAAGCAAGATATCATTATTCAAGAGGGCCAGGGCTGAAGTGTTATTTCCAAGAGCTCTATATATAATTCATTGAATATAGAATATAGTAAGAATGTACATATACAATATATACGATACTTGAGCTGCATCTTGATAATACATTTTAGATATATAAATATGCATATGTATATTATATGTACATATGTATATATATAATATGAATATAACCCACTTGATTAATAATTCAGTTTTGTATATGAATCATGTATTTGACTTATCGTATACATTATTAATATTACTTATCTTGTATACATATAACTTGGGCTAAATTAATAAATGACTCATATGAAAAGGAATTCACATGAATGCTCTTAATTCATTTTCATATTCAAGAACTGAATTTCAAATTTTGCGCTGAGTTTCGCTTACACGCGAACCACTGTGCCGCGCTGCTAGTTGCTGTAATACAAAACATAAAAAAACAAAAACTCGTATTTCTCAGCGACTTTTCCGTATTATTTTAATTTGTGCCGCTTTAGTTTGCCATTCGATAATGAAAAAATATTTTGATAGACACAAAGAAAAAAAAACAGCAAACGAGAACAAAATCAAAATCAAAAAATAACAATATTTGGCACTGATAAGATAAAATAAATATAACAAACGGTGTCTACATTCACATATACAAAAAGAGTCATATATTTGGTGTTCAATATCAACAACAACAATATTTATAATAATAACAAAAACAAAACAAAAAGTAGTGCAGAAGACACGACTAAACGATTGCGTTGGCTAATTGTGGGCGCTGACTGGCCGCTCATTCACATTTGAGACCTCAGCTGGAGCAGCGGTAGCAACAGTAGCAGCTCGAATCGATCCTATTTATATATACATACAATATATACATAGATAACATATCATATACATATATAGATAGCTATGGCTGATGCCCGCATACAGTTCAAGGTGCTGAAGGGCTTTCCCACCCCGGCGGAGGACAAGATCGAGACGCAGGCGTTTCTGAATGCGGCCAAGGAGATTGTAACTGTAATTGGTAAGTTGGGCCAATGGACTTTTAGATCGATCGATCGATCATGCAAGTAATCGTTTATCTAAATACCCGCACAGAGACCTTCGGCAAACTCTTCACGCCCGTTATCAAAGATATGAATGGGAATATAGACGTAAGTCTGTGGACAGTAAATCGTCCGTGTGTATGATCTAATGTCTTGATTATGCTTCGATCCGATAGAAACTAACCAAAGTCTATGGCACGGACATTCTGAAATACAAATATCTGGAAGACATGATAGTGCTGAATGTGAATGTCGACGACTATGCAGCGACGGCGCTACTCTGGCTGAAGCGCGGCCTCCAGCTGATCTGCACCTTCTTCGAGAACATCTACAACGATGCACAAAACAAGGAGACGCTCAAGCCGCATCTGCAGGATGCGTATGAGAAAACGCTGAAGCCCTATCATGGCTTCATCGTGCAGAGCACGATCAAGGTGAGTCCATTCTGTCGAATCGCATCGCATCGCATCCATTTGCTTGCTCGATCGTAGCTCTAACAAATATCGCCATCGTTTGCAGATCATCTATAGCTGGGTGCCCACGCGTAGCCAGCTGCTTGGCCAGGGACCAGCACAGGTGGAGAACATGGAGGTGCTGACCAATTATTTGCCTACAATGCGAACGCATCTGGACCGGATTGATGCCCTGCTGAAAGCGCACAATTTGGATGATGCAAGCAAAGTGTGATTTGCCATATATGCTTTAGCTCTATAACTTAAGATCTACTAGAATAGACAATGCTTTAAATATTTAGGAATACACACAAAAAAACACACAAGCACACATACATATTTAATGTCTATCACATCAACTTTCTAGCTGCCCATTTGATTTGAGTGCATTTGCGTTCCTCTTGTCTGTGGCCAGGCTGCAAACGTGGCAGATGAGCGCCGTTAGCGCCTCCAGTCCGATGAGCACGAATTGTGCATGCGATAACAAGTGCAGCCAGAGGCTAGCCGAGCCGACAGCCAGACGCAAATAGACCAAGGCAGGCAACAGCACACAGGGCGTCAGTGTTAGCAGCAACCACATGGTCGTGGCATTGGCGGTCAGATTGATGGAGTAGCTCGCATAGAGACGCATCGACTCAGTGCCAACGGCGAGTACGTAGGCCAGCAGCATGGCCAGACCCGTATAGTTCCACAGCAGATGCGACTGCAAGCATTTCAGTTAGTTGAGTGCATATAAAGAGTTTCCAGCTAAGCCAACTCTTACCCATATGCAGAGATGTAGTAAATAGCTAACGCTCCAGAGTATTGAGACATAAGCATTTGCTTGCAACAACATTTGCAAAATTAAATTCGACTTTTGTGGTATTACTGCGAGATTAATTTGTAATCAATTTCAATTTGAATTTAATTTAGTTTTCTTTTCACACTTACATGGCTGGCCATAATAATAGTAGCTGTTGCTACTTTTAATTTCCATATCCACTTCCATCTGTAAGAGTGCAAAAACTTCGAAATGCCGCTTCTCATTTTATTTACTTTGTTATTGCCGGCCTCGGTTGCCAGGACAACGATGAACAATGTTTGCTTGCCATCACACAGAAATAGGGCTTCAACTAAATATCTATTTGCAATTCAAACAATTGCAGTTAACGTGTTGCCAATCGATTTTGTGATAGGCAACACTGCACAACATTTATCAAGATCATTAGTTGCATATATCGATGCATATACATCGATATGCAATTTTAGCGTTGCCAGACTTACCACTAGTCTATTGCAATATTAACGGACAGAGTGAGAGAGAGAGATAAAGATGGAGAAGCTCAACTTACTCCGTTTGGCTACAAAAAGAATATATGAAAATTGAAACAAAATATAAAAATGCTGTAAAAATTGTAATTTCGTTTAATTTTTTAATGAATAAAATTCAAATAGCATGTCATAACACTTAATATTTATGTAAATACGCTTAATATGATTCATTAACTACAATTATAAATTGTACAATTGGTTAATTTTATTTCAATACTTTTTTTTAGATTGACTGAGATTCATTTAACAGGGCAGACTCGAGCTGATGGCCACCTCTAGCGAATTTACTGCAAATAGAGAGGGATAGCGAAAGAGAGAAAATCTGATTAGTTTGCGAACTGTAAATATGTTTGCGTATTGAAATATCACTTACAAAACTTTTGATCATGCTTGTAGACGAGATTCGTCAGGATGCCGGCCATCATCTGATGGCAACGTATATAGGTGCCCTCAATTTCGCCAACTTGATTGAGGGCCAAGTACTCCATGGCCTTGTTGGCCTCCTCGGTATGGTAATAGCTATCGGCTTCATCCAGACTCAGTGTATTGTCGGAGCTTATGTCGAGGCTGAGAGCATGGGACACATTTAGATAGTTGCCGCAGCTATTCCACTCCATGTCGAGCACAAATATCAAATGAAAGATCTGCTCCAGAGCACTGTGAAACTCATCAAATTCCTCGGTTAACAGGCAATGCTTGCATATGGAGCCCAGGTACTCCTCATGCAGTTTCGCCAGCTCACGTATCGTATATACCTTCGGCAGCTGCTCTTCGAAGTGGGCGCCAATGGACTGCAGCACATGGGTGCAGAGATGTGTGTGCAGGCTGCTGATCATGCTGATCAGCCAGAAGCGTAATATTTCCAATCGGCGCACCGTCAATCCAACCAGATCGAGCGGACCGTATACCTCTGTGCCCTTCCGCTTAATGAAGTGCATGTTCTCCAGCTTCCATATGGCCCACTTGACCTTTAGCATGAGCCGCCAAATCCTGTTATAGGACAGCATTTGGTCTGCCGTAATTATGCGGTCTAGAGCCGGTGACATCATATAGGCCATACCAATTGCGTTCAGTGCCTCGTACACCTTGATGGACTTAGCGCGGGAACGTGAGATGACCTCCACATACAGTTCACAGGCCATGTTGGGATAGTGACGGTCCAGAATGTCGTACAGCTCTGTGGTCAGGTCGGACGATGACGCCCAATTCTGGCCGGACTCGATTTGGCGAAAGAGACTGATGTAGAACGGATACATTATAAAGTCCGCCTGGAACATGAGCACATGCCGCAGGAAGTGCACGTGGTCGGCGATAACCAGTTCCTCGCGATACCAATGCATCATATATTTGTTGGCCTGATCGCAACGCTGTCGCAACACCTTGCTCAGAGCACGGGGCATCACTTGCGGCAGCTGCAGCTTGGTGCACTTCTCCAATGCTTCAAGAATGTCAAGCACCTGCAACGGCACCGGCTCCCGTTCCATTTTGATGGCACACGCCTGGTCGCTTCGTATGTGTTGATTGAACATGCCAATTAGCCGGCGATCGCCGACTTGGGCGGTGGCCATCAGAGTTCGTTTGAAAAACTCGGACAGCTTGTGAGGGCTCAGATTTAAAACGCTTTCGCGCCGTCGACCTTTTGGCTGAGCGCAGCCAGCAAAGATTTTGAGTTCGTTAAAGTAATGTCTGATCAGGTCATCGTGCAGCGGCCTCAATTGCTGGGTAGAGTTCACCAAATCGCCCAGCAAATTGATGACCGCCAGCAATTCCTGTGTCTCGCCCGACTCCATGGCGTACGTGATGAGCAGCCTATAGAATTCACAGTCCTGCAGCTCCGCAAGAATTGCTTTGTGCTCCGGCGGCGCGTCTTCGGGCAGGTGACGCTCACAAATGCCCTGGCCATGGGCGCTGCTGTATTCCACAATGAACTCGAGCCGACTGTCATTCAGCTCGGCATGCCGCCACCAATTGTCGCTGATTTCGCAGAAGCGCCGCAGCGTCATCAACAGCAGCGCGGTGACCATCTTCTGGTAGGTCACATGCATCCGAGTGTGCCTGTACAGCCTGGTCAGCAGATAGGCGCTCCTCAGATGCGGCGGAGCATCAACAACGGCATCGGAAGCGACCAGCTGAAGCTCCTGCAACTGCTTGAACTTGTCTCGCATTTGGAACACAAGGCCGATCAGTGTTGCGCCCGACTCCTTCTTGCCAGACGCCTTGTCCAGTAGCCGTCGCTCGAAGACCAACAGCTCCTGCACAATCGGCTGCATGAGATCGCGCAAGCCACCAGCGAAGCACTCAAGGGTGCCCGTTGTCGTCTTGCCGCCAGTGGGCCGCAGCAGATCCTTGACCAATTGACGCAGCCGGTACATGGCCTGCAGAGCCGGCTGCACCTCCTCGTCCAGCGTGCTCTTGAGCGTGCCCTGTGGAAAGACTTAAATTGTTGTGGTTTGCACTACTTCAATGCATCGCAGCCCACTCACTTGGCTAACGCTGCAGATGGACACATTCGAGCGGACGATAATTTCCAGCTTCTCTGGCCGCACTTCAAAGAAGCAACAGTCGGCGGGTTCGAAAAACATGAAGATGATCTCTCGAAGCAGGCACATTTCGCTGACCGTCTTGGGCAGCAACTGCTTGATCAGGCTGCGCGAATATCTATTCACATGCTGGACATGGGCGATGGCAAAGTTGGCGCACGGGTTTTTGGTTGCCGTCAGCGTATGGACTTTGATGTCGTCGCGCCACCAATGCGAGTGGACCGCTTTAGCCATATGATCGGCGCTGTAATTGCTGACATCTATGGGCGGCTGTGGTGGCTCCAGCGCCTTTAGCTTGGGTAGTGTGCACCAGCTGTGCCGCGACTGTATGCCACTGAAGGAAATGTACTCTGGCTGTATAATGGTGAACGAAGTTTTTTTCTGCACAGATGTCGGCTTGGGTGCCGGTACATAGGTATTCGTGCCAATGGGATAAGCTCGGCAGTTGGCATACACTATCGCCATTTCCTTCTGATCCAGGCTCGTGACGGCATCTTGCTCTGGCTCGTAGTATGAGCTCTCCTCGCTGCTGGTTTCTTCGCTCCAGTCCTTAAAGGCGACAATGCATAAAATCACAATTTGAAAGTGTAATAAACGAAGGGAAAACCTACGCTTAGGGTGCTATCACTGTCGTAGGGTTCGATGGGAATCAAATCTTGTCGTAGATATGCCCCCCAATTGATTTCGAATTCAACAGGATTCGGTTCGGCCCGAAATTCAGGCGTATTGCGGGCCGGGGCTGATTGGATTGCAGTTCGTATGGCCAGAAGACGCTCCTCCATTAAGAGACGATTGCGTCGATGCATTTGAATCGGTTCATATGCCATGTGCAGGAGGAAATCGAGAATGGAATACTGTACATCGACTTCGTAGTGATCCTTCCATACTCCATGGTTCATAATCACAGAGCCCAAGAAGCGTACAGCTTTCGCCTGATGCATCAAACCCTCATAGTGGAAGCGATCGACCAGATTTTCGACGGAGCGGCTCACCTGATGGCTATTGGTGCTCAGGTAGCGATGGTTGCGCACCTTGTGCACTGCATATTGAAATAGCGAGTTAAGCTTAGCATTAGGTAACTGCAACAGCGGATAAAACTCTTGTCCATTGAATGGAAAATTATTTATTTATTTGGTTTATTTGACTTACGTCCTTCCCAACTAAGCACTTCACTAGCTTCTCCAAATTCCGTAATACATCCGCGTAACGTGGATCTTCTGCCATTCTTTAACTGTGGATGCTGTCAAAGCTGTTGCGCTGTTGATTCAAATTCGCTCACATCAGATTAAAACCCAATAAGTTCGAGCAAATGTTTTTGACAACTTATTTAAATGTTTCTTTTACGCAAACTGAGCAGCAATGCGCAAAATTGCGCACAGCCATTTAATCGAGTGACCATACAAACAACTTGGAGTGTCCATATATTTGTTATCGAAAAACGTAAACAAATGTAAATTCCGACACACAATCAATTTTTGTCAATGAAAAATGTGCCCAAATAATCGAACGGCACAGCCTATCTATGTCATCCTCGGCTCCGGCGGACACACGGCCGAAATGTGTAAAATCAATCAGGCCCTAATGCAACACGATGACCTTAAGCAGTACCAATCCGTACGTTATATTGTGGCTAACAGCGACGACACTTCGGAGAGGCAAATGCGCTCCGCTCTGCCGGCTTTAAAGGACAGCGACTTTATACGCGTGCCGCGCAGTCGCAACGTCGGCCAAAGTTGGCTCACCAGCATATTTACCACGTTGTGGGCCTTACTATGGAGCTGCTGGCTCATTTGGCGCGATCGGCCCCAGCTCGTGCTATGCAACGGACCCGGCACCTGTGTACCCTATTGCTATGCGGCATATCTATGGCGCCTGCTCGGTCGTTTGCCCGCACACAGCAAGATCGTGTTTGTCGAGAGCTATTGCCGAGTCGAGACGCTCTCGCTGAGCGGTCGCCTTCTATTGCCACTCGTGGACATGTTCGTTGTCCATTGGCCGGCGTTAGCAACTCGCTACGCCCAAAAGCCGAATCTACGTTATTTTGGCAGAATTCTATAAGCACAAAGTCACAAATATGTCCACAGAGAGTATATGCATTAAGCTCTTGGAAATGAACGGGAATGCCCGACGGCCAGACACCCTAACCACTGGCCAGAGGTGCATTTCGAATCATTAATGTTCCATCCATTCTACCTCTCTTACGTGTACATATTGTCTTGTCTCACTCCATTTCATGGTGTATATATATATATGCATATAGTATACCTTATGAGCTCTGCCACCCCTGTTTTGTTTATATTGATATGCAATGGATTCCGTTAACACAATAAACAAGAAATAAAAGAGCTTTGGTTTGCTATTCGCAACATACATATATTATAAATATAATTTTTGTTTTGGCTAGCCTTAACTAGTTTTGTGTGAAAAAAATGGATATTTAATATGAGCGAAAGGGAGCTGATAAACAAAAGTTTTTTAATGGGCACATCCAAAACTTCTCATATTCAAACAGAAAATACCTATCCGACAACTTGAGAAGTATACATACGTAGATATAGCTAAATTATTTAGAGCGCTTGCAGATTTTGCGATGCGCTTCCATTTGGTGGCCAAGCAGCTCCTGGCCGCATTTGGGACACTCTGTGGTCTGCTTGTAAAGCGAGCGCTGGCGCATTTGACGCGGTGTCATGTCATTCTCACTGGTCTTGGCCGACTCACTGGACGAACTGGATGAGCTGAGATCTAAGGCAGCTATGTCGGCACTCGAGTAGCCGGAGCTCTTCAAAATCTGACGCTTTGATGCAGCGGACTTGCGCTTTTGAACCTTTGGTTTATGTTTGTTGTTCGGCTTGTTGATGCTGTTGCTGTCGCTGGGCAGTGGGGCGTTCGACTTGATGGTTGGTGGCGGCACTCTGATGGTGATGCTGCAGCCGTCAAGATGATTCGAAAACTCCGAACGTTTCATTTTCTCAAAGCAAATGGGACAGCTGGTTATGTCGTTGCCAGCATCATATTGATAGCGTGAGCTGCAGGGCACCACATCATTCTCACGCTGGAACTCCTGCAGGAGCGTATCCTCGCCAAATAGATCATCGATGATCGACTGATCGGCCAGCTCAGCGGCAGCACTCAGTTCACTGACACTATCATCGTACTCATCATCAATCATAAAGATTTCATCATCCGCATACAGCGCCTCATCTTCCATCACCTCACGCTTGATGTTGATGGTGCGCTCCTTGCTGGACAATTGTGGAGTCTTCTTGGCATCTTTTGGTGTCGGCACCTTGCGCACCGGCTGCTCATCGTCGTCGCTGTCTGAAATATTGATCACAGGCTCAACCACATCGCATACCATTACATCCTGATCGTAGGACACCCAGCTTTCGATATTTTCGGAAACCCGACGACGCTTGCTTGGATTTTTGCGCTTAAATTCTGACTCCTGCTTGATCTTCTCCTTCTCGTCCTCCTTCACTTTCACCGTTTCCTTCTCCTTCTTTTGATTATCGTTTGCGAAACGCTTTGACCACACCTCACGCAAATGATTGCGATTGACAGTGTCCGAGAAGCGAGCAGGGCTGGTAGTGGCGTCAGTATTGCCGTTGCTCATACTGTAGCCCCTGCCGAGCATTTCATCTTTGATCGGAGTAGTGGCTTTGGTATCGCCTTTGTTGTCCTCGTCGCCGCTGCTCAGATCGATCAGGTCTTTGAAGCCGACCACATTGTCACGCCTCTTGGTGCCAGCGCTTGGTCCGCGGCCACCAAAGGGGTTGTTCGATAAGCCCGGATATGATGTGGGCGGAAAGGCACCCGGCAGACCGAGAGCCGGCTGCACTTGTGGCAATAGGTTAACTGAAGGTTTTGGCTTGCCAAAATAGTTGCGTATATCATCACCAGCTGTTGTTGTTTCATTCTTGAATTTGGTTGTGTACTTGGGGCCTTTGGGTTTCGGCATTGGCTTGCTGCCAGCGGGCTTGGCTGGCTCGCTCACCTTTTCGAAGGTGCCGCCGCAATCGCGCTGATGCTTGGCCCACCATTGATCGCTCGGGCCGGGCGGGCGGTTCGAGGTACGCTTCACCCAGCCCTGGAAGGGATTGTGATACTGGCAGACGCCATTGCAGCGCCAAATGTGAGTCTTATAGGCATCCACCTCATCGTGAAACGTATGATAGACAGTAATATTGGTGCCAGCGACTTTATTAATGATGCCCATGATGCGCTTAAAGTTTGGTCCATGTCCGCCATTACCCTCGCGTATATTGAGCACAAAGCAATAGGCGTGTATCATTTCGTGCTGCCAAAATGGAATACAGATTACATATATTCAGATGACATACCAAAAAGCATGAATAGGGTTCGTAAGCTCACCAACAATGTTTCGACCAAGTCCTTGCGTGGACGCAGCTTTAGCAGCGGCTCACTGAGCCGTATGATCACCTCCTTAACGAATCGATTACCACGCTGATAGCAAATGCCAGCACAGGAATACATGCGCTTGCTCCACTCAACAACAACGGCGCCCAGACGCTTCTGAAAGAACTTCTGATCGAAGCGGACAAACATGGCAAATATATCGGGTGTGGGATCAACTAGCTCCCATTCCGGATGCACTAGATTTTGTGTCTGATCCAAATAGCTATTGTAACCAACTGGCGAAGACTTGGGTGCCTTCATTAGGTCCGTATTTTCCCTGCGCTGTATACACACATACATATAAGGTTTATTAAAAATGAGAAGCTTTGAAATTCGAGCTGAAATGTGCTATATTTACGCTTGGAGTTGTCTTCTTGTTTACATCTTTATTTTTTTTGTCGTTGTTGTTGTTCGCGTTGTTGTTGCTGCTGTTAGATTTCGATTTAGAGCTGGTCATGTCGAGGGCAAAGATATTGGCATCTTCATTGTCAACAATCTCATTGTCGCTGACGTCTGCATCTTCGGCATTTATTTCGGCCTGAAGCTTTAGAGCCAATTGGTAGTCACTATCATCTTGACCTGACTTTTCCTCAGTCATTTCCTAGTCATAGAATGAACAATTTCGGACTTTTGTCTTTTGTGTGTGCAAAAACTGCGTTGTTACTTACACGAGCTGTTTCCGACTTGCTGTCAGATTTGTCGCCGTCGAGCTGCTTTTGCAATTGCAGTGCAAATAGATAGTCCGGATCATCGGACATTTCGTATACAATAAATGCAATTCAACACGACCCGGCAACAATAGCCAGCGCTAACGTTCTTTAAAATTCGCAACAATGTCGCGGCTACTGCGCGGCCAGAACACAGCTGTGTGATTGGAACTTCTGGCAGCGCTGTTAGTATATTTTTTCGATAAATTTTGTGTTTTTTATTGACGATATATTTCAAATGATAAATGTTTTACATTTGAAATTCATCTACTTTTGAAACCAAAAATTTCAGGCCTACTTTTTCAACTACTAAGACTACAGCAACAATCAATATTTTTTATTAAATTTTTTTTTTTTTATTTATTTTTTGGTATCGATTGGACCGCTTAATAAATATGTGTGCTTTCGATAAAATACAAATATATCGATCGTCGCTAACACTTATCATTTTTCAACGTTCGCAGCCAATAAGGCAACAAATGACAGTGTATCCTATGTAAATCATAATACCAAAAAAAGAAAAAAAAAAAAACATAAAACTAGACAAAAAACAACATAAAATGTACACAATTCAATAACTCATTCATACACAAATAAATATCCGGGAAATCTAATTCCACTGTTAACCAACTAACGTGAGTGTCATAGCGAATTTGAATTACCCACCCAATCTGGGAACCATTTAATCCATCAATTTATTTGATGTCCCATCTAGTAAGCATACAAGTTAGCCGGGAATAGCCGCCAAAGCTGAAAGCAAAAGCTAAAGACTAGCCTACCCTGTCGTCTCAGTCACGTTTAATCATACGTTGGGCAGTTGAGAGCCTTTTAACTGAGCAACTACTCGCACTTAAACTGAGCTACGATTGACTTATGCGCTTGCGCACCTGCTTAATACAATCTTTCGTATTGTGCACGGTATCCAGGCATATAAATAAGCAAGTAAGAAAGCTCTACTCGAGGCTGCTCGACTACGAAGTCCTCTGAACCTCTGAATTTGAATAATTCTTCGCTTCTCGCCTACTTGCAAAAGAAACAGCACATGCACACACCTACACATGCGCATGCACACATACGTAAAAATCGCAATTTGTTGTCGATAGACAATCTTCGTATAACTTTTAGATTGTGATAACAAAACTAAATTGCGTGTATTTGGCATAAACATAATTTTCTAGTATTTGAAAATCTATATATGTAAATATATAGGAGATATAATTGTATATTCTATATAGTTTAAAATCGATAAATAAATAAATAAACAACAAATTTCAAGTCTCTACGCCTTACGGACGGACAGACGGATAGACAAACAGACAGAGCTAAGCTCGTCGCCCCGATCAAGAATATGTATTTTTATGGGGTGTACCACACCTCCTTCTGCCTGTTGCATTTGACAAAACCATTATACCCTGATTTCCCATTTTCAATGGGTTCAGGGTATAAGAACAAAAAAATACACAGCACATAAGTTTATACATGTATTCCTCTTATAGATAAACAGTCAAATCAATCGCCAATCACGGCAACTGCAAACGTTTGCATAATGGAGCCAACTCTAACACCTTACTATATAGGCCTGGACAGATATATCAAAGGACTCGCTCAGCTCGAGAACAATTCGATACCATTCCCGGCTAATGGGAGCTTAAGCAAAGACGAACACATGGAACACAATGCGAACATGGCTAGCAACGGTGAAATTCCAAATCGGCTGAAACCCATTGACTATGAAATCAATATGCGCACTGATGAGAAT
Organism: Drosophila aldrichi; assembly: GCA_035045965.1. Classification (NCBI taxonomy): domain Eukaryota; kingdom Metazoa; phylum Arthropoda; class Insecta; order Diptera; family Drosophilidae; genus Drosophila; species Drosophila aldrichi. The sequence continues at coordinate 9,619,350 of JAWNOM010000484.1, read as the reverse complement.
CTGCTTGTCTTCGAAATTGTCGATCCGAGGGACATGACGCAAGAGCAACTAGACTATGTCCAGAATTGTGAACTCTTCTCACCAGACATGATTCCGTCTACGTCTAGTAAGCGACTGTACGAAAGGCAGGGAACGAGAGCTATAAGCCAGGTAGCCCGAGTTCTTTCTGTTCAATTCAATTTCATATGACTCTCTGAATTAACTTGAATTTTGCATTTTGCAGGTTGAAAACAATTGGGTACCTTCGCCGCCGCCACCATTGCCTGTCCCGGAAGATTTCAATATTTATACGCAAAATTTTCCACCACTGCCAGTGCCAAAGCGCAATGGGATGCAAAAATACTAGCCAGGGATCAATTTATAATATAAGATATAATTTTTCTATTTGGCGGCGATGAAAGTCATATGTGCACAGTTTCAGCATCAGGTTTCATCTCGAAATTAGGGTACTTTTACATTCAAATATATTGGATCTGTCACTTTAAATTCAGTTTTCTACACATTTTGTAATCTGTTTTTATAACAGTTTTGCCAGTAATTTCCATACTTATATGAAAACTATGAAAATATGATACCTAAAATGATTATAGTGCCATTGCATTGCATCCAAACCAATTGTATTACAATAAAAAAAAATAATGTAAGAAATAGTATTTTTATATTACAAATAAAAACGCCTATAATAAATATTATTTTCATTCATTTAAAAATATTCTCTGTTTTTCCAATACTTCTGGCAATTTAAATGGCCGTTAATCATGAACTATTTACCAATTAACGGTTTCTGAATCATTCGCCACTAAAAATTACCACATTTTTATCCCCCACAGAAATACTGTGAAAATACAGTAACACGAAAAATTGACACTATGAGCTTATAGCTGCCACCTCGATAAGAAATCGGAATGAGTCAACAAACCAAGTTAAAAATTAAAATAATATTTAATATAAGCAAAACATTATGCTTTGATTTGTTTATTCAACTGTTGCATTATTGATTGCGATTTAAACAAAGTTTTGGATTCTTATATTATTATCAGTATTTTTTATAGTATATAGTATATTATATACAAAATACTACTTTGTTACAAATTTTAGAGTTTTAGATATTTTTAGAATTTTAATTTTTTTCTGATTTTATTAAAATGAAAATTACTTACCAAAAATAAATTAATGCGTAAGAATCTTTGGTATAAAATTTCAACGTGTGGCAACCCTGGTCTTACGATAGTAGGCGCTGCTGTGGAAATCTGGCCTTTGAGTCCAATCTGAACATTTTGAAGCATTAATTTCATTTGATAAAGAGCAGAGCTCAAAAGCAGTAAAATTCTAATGGATTTTGGACGCGACAACAATCAGGACTTTTTCGAGAAACTGCACAGGTGAGCCGTGCCGTGCCGTGTCGAATAACTATCAAAAAGCATAATCTCTTTCTTTTGCAGCAATGATGGCCCACGTAATTTGCGCCAGATCTTTGAGGACGATGACAAACCGTTGCTAAACGAGTCCAGCAATCTGCGCTATCAGCCACAGTCGTCTAGCAAGCAGCAGGAGCAGAATGAACAACAACAACAGCAGCAGGAACAACAACAAACACAAGCACCGCAGCAACAACCAAAGCTCAAAGGAATGATTGCATCCATTTCGCGGAATAAGCGTGATGTCATGACAGTCGACAGCTGGAACACGGTGGTGGCCAAGGTGGCGTATGGATTCAATGGTAGCGACAATGTGGGACGCGTGGGCGTTGCGCTCTCACGGAATGGAGCCGGCGCTGCTAAGCTGGTCGTGTACAAGAGCCGGACACAGCTGTTGAGTACCCTGCTGCTGACGAAGTCGACACAGTCCTCGTCGCCGCGTAACGGGCCAGCCAATGTGATACTACGTGAATCGTATATGCAGTTCTACGACGATGAACAGCATTTCTGGAGCCTGCGCTTTGAGGTTGCCAAGGACGAGGAGGAGTTCACCGCTGCTTTAATGAAGTTCGGTCTGCCCATCGAGGAGATGCGCATCGATGAGGTTGACAAATTAAGTAATGAACCACCGTCCACATCGGATGCATTGCTACAGTTGGCGCCGTCGTTGAAGCATAAAATCTCCGAAACGTCAGGGTCACCTGCTAATCCAGAGGCAATGCCCAAAACCTACGATAGCGAAAGTGAATCACCAAAGTCCACAGAAGATAGCGTTACCACACACCGGGCACGTTCCATTAAAAAATCTCAAAAGACATTGCCAGCGAAGAGCACTGCAGTATCGGTGCCAAAGAAGCTACAACCGAATAAATCTTCAGCGCCGCCCGCTAGCAAACTGGAGCTGTATCTGGATGAGCAACGGGCTAGTGGCTATGCCATGGACAAGAAAATGGACACCCTATTGCAGGCAATGTGCCGGCTGACAAGCAACAGCAATTTGCCATTGAAAGAGAGCAGCGGCGATTCGATGGTCCTCTCGGAGCATCACGATTCAATTAAACTGGAAAACATTCTGCAGGTGATGAGCCGGGTGGCCAACAACAACGGGATGCAACCGCAAAGCGAGAATCTGGAGACAACACGCGGCATCACAGACAATGAGGATGAGTTGCTTGAACTGGAGCAGAAGTTGCTTAATTACAAAAAGGAGAATCGTTCGCTTATGAAGAGCCTGCGGGCCAAAGAGCAGGCGCTCGCCGATCTGCGTGCCTCCACTTGTGCCCTCTGCGAAGAGCTGCTGGCCCAGAACACTGAGCTCAAACAACAGAATACAGCGCTCATTGCGGCCATGTCCAATCAGTGCAGCTCCACCTCCCTCACAGCCATCGTTCCCGTTGGCAATTCGGCATTAACTACCGCCGACTGCCAGAATTGCGAAAAGTACTTGACAAAGATATCGGCGCTGGAGCGTCGCCTCTCCACACTGCAGACTGCTCTGCTCAATTATACGGCCAATGGCCAAATGGTGCCAGGAGCAACAACAACAACAACGACAACTAGCCTATCGACAGCACAGGCATCGACCCAGGCTGCTCCACCGCCTCTCTAGAGATTAGGGCATTTCCTCTTGACCAAAATGTTCTACTTCTTTGTATTATATTTACTGTATTACAGGCGCGCGTGCGTGCGTGCGCTCCTGGTTTGTGTATGTGTGAATCTGTATGTATGCGTATGTGCACGCACGTTAAGTTAAGTGTTGTCTACATAATATGTTAAATTATTATAGTTAGTGATTGACTCAAATGCTTAAGACCGTTTTCGATCAAATGCCTCATACATAAAACACAAAGAATTGAATAAAATCAATAAATTTGGCTTGTAATGCAATCGGCACACAAATCCCATTATCTGAGAATACTGCGTCAACTACACTTTTCGTGATTATTAGATGTAATTAAGCAAGTCCTATGATAAGTTGAATTGTAAATACTATTAGTAGCTGCCGCTAATATCTAAGCTCCAATTAAATACATCTGGTTGACAATACAATCGAAAGACAAGTCTATCTAATATTCTGGTTAGTCAAAGTCGGGGAGGTAGCGCGTGCGTATGACGTCACAATTGCCATGCCTTGCTTTGCATAATTGCAAAATGCAACTATGTGTGCGTGCTTACTGTTATTCGTGAGCATGTATTACGTCCATCCAAGTATACTTAAACTTGCAAGCAACATAATATACATACATATGTATGTAGCTAACCGTAGGTGCAGAACAAGAGTAATATGGCCTTAGTTGGGTATCCAAAACCACTACTACATACATATGTACATATATGTACATACGTGGCGATAACCAGCAGAGCCCATACAGATTAACAGTAAACAATATACTAATGTATATGTATGTATGTATGTATATAAATTGATGTATTATTGAACAAATTTGTACAAACTAATTTGTTATATTTGCAAATCATAAATGACTTTCTTTCAGAAGAGGATTGTCAACTAAAAAGTAACACAAGTTTTAAATGTGTCTTCATGCATGTGTGTCTGTGTGTGAGAGAATGTAGGTGTATGTGTGTGTCTGAGTGTGTGCGGATTGGAAGGTCTGCTTATGGTTGCGGAAGCGCAGGATAACTTAATTGGCTTCACAGATTCATCCATGCAATATATGGTACTAATAACTCTAGCCTAAGTTGCTCTAATTTCTCATTTCTCGATTCGTTTCATTTGTTTTGCCTTTTTAACTAAATGCCATTGCAAGTGCTTTGGGTAGTCGTTGTTAGCTAGTAGGTGCTGCTATCGCTTAGACTGCTGAGGTAACTGCTGGCGCCTGCTGCACTGCCAGTGCCGGCTCCGGCATTGACGCTGGTGCGATGCCTCTTGCGCTTGGACTTCGATTTTTTGCGACGCAACGCTGTTGTCTCAGCTTTCCGTTTGTATTTGCCCTGGCGTTTCTTTTTACGCCCATACTCATCGGATTCGCTGGTGCTGGACTCTTCGTTGTCGCTAGAATCGGATTCCGTATCGCTGGATGAATCGCTTGTCGATTCGCTGTCCGATGATGAGGTTGATGAGGTGCTGGAGGAGTTGCTGCTGCTGGTACTGGCAGCTCGACGACGCTTCGATTTTTTGCTGGTGCGTTGCTTCTTCTGCTTTTTGGACAGCTCGGATGATTTACTGTTAGCTTTAATCTTCGACTCCTTGTGCTTCTTGCTCTTTCTCTTGCGTTTCTTGTGACGTTCGGTTTTCGTGTGTTTCGATGCGACTGTTTTGCTGCTGCTGCTACGTTTGCTACTGCTGATGTGTTTGTTGCCGCCGCTGCTACTGCTGTTTTTCTTATCTGGCTTGGTTGCGTCTGCTGCAACTGATTCAATATCGCCCTCGGCTTTCAGCTCCTGGGCCCGCAGTTCGGTCAACGGCGTTAAATAATCGAGCTCCGAATCAGAGCTGGTGCTTTCCACATCGAGCAGTATCTCCTTGTTGGGATCAACCTAGGAGATGGGCGGAATTTGTTATGACTTGTCTACTTGCCATTTTGCCAGTGCATAGCGGCTTTTGCTTACCTTGAGAAAATTGCGGCATTGGTAGGTCAGGTGACCCGCGTAGCCGCACTTCTTGCATGCCGCTCGCAACGTATCTTTGTTGGAATTAGCTAGTGGAAAATTCATTTCGCTTGCCGTTCTTGTTTCTTTCTCCTTTTTTCAATTTTACTTGGCCATTAATTAACGTGATTGCGGCTCTGGCGTTTAGTTTGATCTCTCTTGACTACCACACGGCGGCTGTTGTTGTTGTTCGGCTTATATCGATATAGATATCGATAAGCGCGCGATAGCAATAAACAAGTCGTTTTCACTGGCAGCGCTACATTTCAATTGTATTAGAAAATAAGATATATAGTGCTTTCAAGGAATTATTTACTGAATCTATGATAATAAAGCTAAATAAATAGCTTGACATATTTCAACGGAATTGCTATGGCTAACAAACTACTTTGAAAACCAAACTATTTTGAACACACTCATCGATACCTGGCAAAAATGCATTTTCGCATTCACTCTTTTCGATTAACAAATGTATTGATTATTTTTGCAAGAGCAAACAATGCGTACAATCGATTATTGCCATCGATAGTGTTATTGTACTCGTGGACACTTGCCTATCGAGTAGTAAAACAAATTTTGCAGTGCAAGTGTGTCCAGTGTGTGCCAGATATGTCAGAGTATTGGCAATTGTTGTAAACGAATTCGCCGTGCGTTGTCAACTGGAGTGTAGCAAAGTGCCAGCAGGTTTCCGACAAAAAGCTTTCACCTCTTTTTGCACGCCCTCACTCTCACACACACAGAGACACATACATAATACACAATACAGAACAAACAGTTACTGCACAAAGTAGAACGATATCTGCAACAACAATTGAATTGGGAAACCCCCCTGCAAGATGCAACAGAACTCGGCCAGCAATCCGTTTTCGGTGGCTGCCTATGGCGAACGACCCCAAATGGGGCTGGACGTGGAGTTCGGAGCGGATCCGGCCAGTGGTGCAGCATTCTTCCAAAGCGATGGCCGTAAACACGACGATCTCAAGCAGATGCTTGATAGCAACAAGGATGGCCTTAAGCTAGAAGCGATGAAGCGCATCATTGGCATGATTGCGCGGGGCCGGGATGCCAGCGATCTGTTCCCGGCTGTCGTCAAGAATGTGGTCTCCAAGAACATTGAGGTAAAGAAGCTAGTGTACGTGTACTTGGTGCGCTATGCCGAGGAGCAACAGGATTTGGCCCTGCTCTCCATATCGACATTTCAGCGTGCACTCAAAGATCCCAATCAGCTAATACGTGCGTCCGCCTTGCGTGTGCTCTCTTCCATACGGGTCAGCATGATTGTGCCCATCGTAATGCTGGCAATCCGCGACAGTGCCGCGGATCTCAGTCCCTATGTGCGCAAGACGGCGGCGCATGCCATACCCAAGCTCTATTCGCTGGATGCTGACCAAAAGGATGAGCTGGTCACGGTGATTGAGAAGCTGCTCTCAGATCGCACCACCCTGGTTGTGGGCTCCGCAGTGATGGCCTTCGATGAGGTAGAGGTTTCGATATGCTATTCGTATACTTTCATACCATTGATGAGGGTTTCTTTCATTTGATTCTGATTCAGGTTTGTCCGGAACGCGTGGATCTGATACACAAAAACTACCGCAAGCTGTGCAATCTACTTGTGGATGTGGATGAATGGGGACAGGTGATCATCATCAATATGCTGACTCGCTATGCGCGCACACAGTTTGTGGATCCTAATGCGGACGAGGAGCACGGCCAGGAGTCCCTCGATGCCGATGCGCCGGCCAATGACCGATTCTATGACGAATCTTCAAATTCCAGCAGCGATGAGGAGGCCAGCAGCGATGACGAGGCACCAGGCCAGACCAAAGCCAAGTCTAGCAAGTCAAGCAGCAGCAACAACAACAACAATAATGACAAGGATAAGGTTAAGGACAAGGAGAAAGACAACGACAACAACTGCAGCAACAGCAGCAGTAACAACGGCTACCACATCGATCTCGACCATCGGCTGCTGTTGCGCCAGACCAAGCCGCTGCTGCAGTCGCGCAACGCCTCCGTTGTGATGGCTGTCGCCCAGCTGTATCACCATGTGGCGCCCCGCAACGAGGTGCAGCTGATAGCCAAGGCACTCATTCGTCTATTGCGATCGCACAAGGAGGTGCAGAGCGTGGTGCTCAATTGCATTGCGTCGATGTCGGCGCGTCGCAAAGCGATCTTCGAGCCGCATCTGAAATCGTTCTTTGTGCGCACCAGCGATCCAACGCATCTCAAACTACTCAAGCTGGACATACTCACCAATCTGGCGTCTGCCTCGAGCATATCGCTCATCTTGCGCGAATTCCAAACCTACATTTCCAGCAACGATCGGCCCTTCGTGGCGGCCACCATTCAGGCTATTGGACGCTGTGCGGCGAGCATCAAGGCTGTCACCGAGACTTGTTTGAGCGGCCTCGTTCATCTGCTCTCGAATCACGATGGTGAGCTATAGATGATTCAATATATATACGTTTAATCGAATCTTAATTCATTAATCTTAACTCTACTCGAATCTGATATTAGAGCACGTGGTCGCCGAGAGTGTGGTGGTCATCAAGAAGCTGCTGCAGAGCAAGGCCGCCGAGCACTATGAGATTATCACACAGATGGCCAAGCTGATTGACTACATCAATGTGGCAGCTGCCCGGGCAGCCATCATCTGGCTAATTGGCGAATACAATGAGAAGGTGCCGTTGATAGCGCCCGATGTGCTGCGCAAGATGGCCAAATCGTTTGTGGACGAGCAGGATGTGGTCAAGCTGCAGGTGCTCAATCTGGGCGTCAAACTCTATCTGACCAACCCGGAGCAGACCTCGCTGCTGTGCCAGTACGTCTTTACGCTGGCCCGCTACGACACCAACTACGATGTGCGCGATCGTGCGCGCTTCTTGCGCCAGTTCATCTTCCCCGCCAGCGGCGGCAGCACCGTGCTCTCCCAGCATGCACGGGAGATATTCCTGGCCGCGAAGCCAGCCCCCGTGCCGGAGAGCAAGTATCGCGATGGCAATCTCTATCAGCTGGGCTCGCTCTCTCACTATTTGAATATGCAGGCAACGGGCTACAAGGAGCTGCCTCCCTTCCCCGCGGTGGCGCCCGATTCGAGTGTGCGCAACATCGCTGGCTATATGCAGGAGAAGCTGCCCGGCGAGAGTCCGACGCGCAGCAAATCCTCGTCGCAGGGTGCTGCCAAGGGGGCGGGCGACAAGGGCTTCCTATCCGAATCAGAGAAGTCATCCGCATACACCGGCTCCAGTGGCGGCAGCAGCGGCAGCGACAGCGGCTCCTCTGGCAGCGACGCCTCCTCCGGCAGCGACAGCGAGCCGGAGCAGGCGGCAACGCTTCCGTCGAAGGCCGATCGGGTTCAAGCACAAAGCAAGGCGACCGTTGCTAGTGGCCAGCTGATCGATGACATCAACAATGTCAGCAGCAGCAGCAGCAACCCGATCGATCCGCTTGCTGTGGCTGCCGCTGCCGCCGCCGCTGCTTCCTCTACGGGCAACAATAACAACAACAATGCAATCGCAAACTCAGGCACCTCCGACAGCGGCGAATCGTCGTTCTACAGCGGCAGCAGCAGCGACGAATCCGGCAGCGACTCGGCCAGCGACAACGAGCAGCAGCAGTCACAGTCGCAATCGCAATCGCAGCAGCAGTCGCAGTCAAAGAATGCCTCATCCGCCGACCAGAAGCAGGCACAACCACAGCTAGAGCCACAGTCGCAATCGTCAGCTAAAACCAATTTGGATCTGCTGCTCGATCTGGATGATATACCGCCTATTGGGCCAGTAATGACGCCCTCGCTAGGTGGCTTCCTCACACCAGGTGAGATCTGCTCTCTCTCTCTCTCTTCGTGTTCAGCTACTCATATACCTATTTGCAGGTACTCCCATGCTGCTCGGCCAGGCTGCACTGCAGCCAGTGCAGGCAAGTAATCGCATCGAGCTGGTTGGACCCTCGCACACGGAGTTCAAGCACAAGGAGCTGCTGAACAAGGTGAGCGGCCATGGGCTGCAGCTGTCGTATCGCTTTACACGTGCGCCGCATCTATATTCGGCGGCCATGTGCTCCATTGAACTGCAGTTCCAGAATCGCAGCGACCAGGTGCTGACCAACATACGAATGGGCCAGCAACAGCTGCCGCCGGGCATGCAGCTCAGTGAGTTTGCGCCGATCGCACAGCTACAGCCGGAGCAGCTGGCCAGCGGCATTCTGGGCGTCGATTTCAATGACACAACGCATGCCATTGACTTCGAGCTCATCTCCAGCGGCGGCTGTGCACGGGTACAGCTAAAGCCGCCGGTTGGCGAGCTGGTGCGCTCTGTGCAGATCAGCGAGAGCTTTCACAAGGAGGAGCGCGCCAAGCTGCGCGGCATGAACGAGCACCAGTGCGAGCTGCGCGGCGTGCAGCGGGATCTAACCGATCTGCTGACGCTCAAGCAAAAGGTCTACGAATGCATCAATGTGGCCCACACGTACAGCTCGGCCAGCAATCAGCTCCATTGCTTTGCCGGCCAAACGCTGAGCTCCAAGAGTCTCGTGCTGCTCACGCTGCAATGGCAAACGGACGAAGCGCTCACGCTGCTGGTCAACTGCGAGAAGATGGTGATCGGATCGATGGTGCTCAACGAGCTGCGCAATGCGCTGCAGCAGAGCTTTGTCATGTGAATTGCGATGGATATATATATATATATATTCTACATATGATGCAGGACATATTTAGCCAGGGCAACACGAGATGGTTTCTTATGGTCACATAGAAGAGAGTCGCCGCACTATGTAAAGCTAAGCAGAACAAAAACAATATATTGTACTAAACCTATAGATATACATATATCATATATAGATATATATGTATATATATATGTATATGCTAGCCTAGATTAAGCCAGAAATGCGATTCCATGCAGCTTAAATGAATGTAAAAGCTATGCAAAAATTTATATAGTCTCATCTGTGTCTCTGTGTGTGGGTGTGTGTGTATCCTTACATATGTATATATATATACATACATATATGTATATTTATATATATGTGTGTGTGTATATGTATATATAATCTGTAACTACACTAAGTATCCTCTAGCAATCGTGTTTGATGTTGTAACTCTGTTGCCTTCGTGCTCTATGCGGCCTTTCTCAAATCGTAGCATAACATAAAAGTTCTCTCTATATAGATATATGTATGTATTGATAAATATGTATGTATATGTATATATATTCATATGTATATACGTTTATATATATATTTGTCTAACTAAATGTCGTAATGTTAACTGAATTGTTGCCTCTTCAAATTTACTTTATTGAACATTATTTTTGCTTATATATGTATATATGTACATATGTACATATACATATTTATATATATGATATATGATATATATACACCTCATGTACATGGCCTTTTGAGCATTTAGAAAGAAAGAGAGAGAGAGAGAGGGAGAGAAAGAGAAGAAATGCTTAAGCTTGCACTTTTGTTTTCTATATATCATTATATATATATATGTATAAAAATCGATTGTAAGACTAATTTCATGCCAGCCAATGTTTAGCAGTTGATAAACTCTATATATATATATATCTACAAAAATATATATATATATATATATATATATATACGTATGTACATGTATTGGTGGAGCATAGCTCCAATCTAAGCGACAATTATAACCCATTTATCTAAATGTCTATTTTGAAAGATTCAATATTGCGCCGCGATATAAATAAGCCGTTTCCTACGCCAACTTTTCAAGCTCCCCCCATTTTAATACTAGCTAAATCTTATTCATATTAAAGAGATATATATACATACATGCATATATATGTACATATATCAAAGAGTTTTCGAGGCATCTTTGTTGTTCGTTTCGAATAAATACATTTTTTTTATATATATATTCAATAAGTGATTCACGTTTCCAAACTAATGAAAATCCAATTACAAATCATATGTTTATTATTATTATATATTATATGCTTTTAAAAATAACGCTAAATGAACAAAAATCTATAGAAATAAACGGAATGTTTTAAAAAACAAAGATAAGGAAATAGTTTCTTAATAATTTTTCTTATTTTGTGAGTGTTGTTTATACTCGCTCAGGCGGACTAAAGAGAGCATATTGGCTTTTAAATGTGAACCAATTTTCTTTTTCAGTTATGTTTTTTTTTTCAGAATTCAATATGGCTAAGTAAACATTTGGAATCCATTCTTCGACTCAATACACCCCACACCCAGTTCGACGTCAACGCTGCATCTAAAGCTTAACTCAAAATAAAACAAACCTTTAATTTTTGTTTGCTTTTTCTAATTTATTGTGATTTTTTAGTTTTTTTCCATCGTTTTGTTGTTGTTGTTTTTGTTTTTGCTTTGATTTGCACAATTAAAAAGCTCAATTTCATGCTTATAATATAAACCATTAAGATTTTAGTTAGCTAGATTAGTTGTTGCACAGCTGCACTTAAAAATTTGTTTGTTTTTTGGTTAGGATTAGGTTTGTAGGTTTGCGTTTGGAGGTTAAGTTTAACTGTATTTCTTCAAATCGAACGAAACGAACGGGCAACTGAGTGTTAGACAGATAGAGGGAGGGAGGGGGGTTTCTGTTGAGTAGGTGAATGAACTGCTTGCTGTGTGGGTGGTTGGTGCACTGCTTAGTCAACCGGACTGCTTGCTGACGGCAATTGGGCGCTAAATTTGAATTTCTTTTGCTTGCTCGTGAGCCATAGACGGACGTGTAGCTAGAGAATTGAATTGTTATTGGTATTGGTATAATTGGATGAAATGTGGCTATGAAAAGCAAATAAATCTTAAATCATGGCGAATATGTTTGTTCTAATGCATTGTGTGATTGGATATAATGTCGATGAGTATGTTAATAGCGGGGATTATTATGTTGCTTTCCTTTTTTGGCCTTGAATGAGCGATGCATATATGTATATGTATGAATATATAGATTAGGCATATATATAAGTATATGTGTAGGATAGGTAGGCATATGAGCATGGATAGCGTTAAGTGTTGCGTTGTTCTTTAAAGTATTCGTTAAATGAAGTTTCGTTCAGTTTTCGTATGTAGTATTCATATATCATATATCATGTATACGTATACTTATACTATATTTATATATGTATGCATATATGTATGTATATATAGATATAGTATAATATAATCCGGACATTGTTTTCATATTTCATATAAAACTAGTTTGTTTATTTTACGTATATATATATATTGTTATATATATATATATTATTTATGTATGTATATGCAGGTATTTTTTTTTATATATTTTATGCACACATACATGTATGCTGTATGGTTGTATGTAATGTATATGTTTTTTATATATGTATATATATATATATATTTATTTATTTATATATATGTATGTCTAGGGATGATTTTCAATCACTTATTGTTACTTACGGTGTTTTGTATAATGTATGCTTTGCTTGGACTGACCGGACGCTTTGAGTTTTTGAGCTTTCTTCTAAGCGCATCTCATATTAGCATTTGCTTTCTCTTTCTTGCTTACTTTTGATAACATATAAAGCATGTTGCGTGTGTGTGAGTGTGTGTTTCATTTAAATGTAAGATCAATAAAGCACCAGGCGCTTAACTCCTCTCAGCTCAAACTAACTTCACTTTAAGAGCGAGACAAATAAATTTGTGTATTGCTTTCCTTGTATGTATGTATATGTGTGTATGTGTGTGTGTTGGATGCATTTGAAGTTCTTCTGTCAAAGTTAACAAGCAGTGGCAACTGCATGTTAAATATTTAACATATTGTTTAAAGAATTTTCTTAATCAAAATCAAAGTTTAGCTCGTTGTTAAATGTTTAACAAGTCTTAGAAGAACTGCTTGTCAGCTAACATAAACTTTGACATGGACATTGAAGAAAATAAAAAACTAATTATATTTATATAAATGTGCTTTAGTGTCTCGAGTAAATTTTGAATTTTTCGTTAGCCTTACTTTTTCCAGTATTTTGCAATATTTTTTTTAGTATTTTTGTTGTTTGCTGTTTTTTTTTTCAGATCTAAACTTAGTTTGAAGCTAGGGCATATTTATGTATATATGTATGTATATGTATATGGCTGTGTGTATGTGAGTGTATGAGGGGGCGGGGAGATAGGTTAATGTAGTTTTGATTACGTCATTATTATTCAGTTATATGTATGTATATATGTATATATAATGCTTGCATATAATGCTATATATACTCGCGTGTATTTCTCTGATGTACATATATATATTATTATATATATACGTATATAGAGAACTATACACATAATGCATAGATGCAGAAAGTGTTATAGTTGCTGCTGCTGCTGCTGTTTGTTGTTGTTGTTGTAGTTATATATCCTTGGAGTATCCTGCTAGTTAGTGGCTTATCTTTAGTTTTTAGGGACTAAGGCCGGCAAATCGTGTCGCGTGCTTAAAGTTTCTTATACCAATATAGATAATGCTCGCCATCCTCGACCATTAACTCATCGACACCTAATCGGTAATGAAAAGACATTGGTTATTATATTCAGACATTCAATATAGATTATATATGTGGGTCATATCTGTGCTACCCACCAACAGGCGCAATAAGCTGATTCCCAGGCGTATTATTTGGATCGGGTAGTTCGGGCAATCTGTAGAGCAGCCAATAGTGATATCTAGATGTGGAAGTAGATATGGGTATGGATATGGATTAGTGCTATATTTGAGATTTCCCATCTGCTGAGACTTACCCTCGCGGCTCCTCGTTCTTGCCATAGAGCGTGTGCACATAATGCCCATTAGGCCACTCGCGCGCCTCAAAAATGAATCTGCAGGGGGAACAATAGAGAGTTTAGAGAGGTATGTATATACATGTAGTATAGGTAGTGGGTCTATCGAACTTCTTCTTCAATGATTTCGACCTAGAACTATCTATCCAGACTATTTCATATGCTACTCCATACATGTATAAGGAGATGGGATTTCAGGATCTGGTTCAGATCATGTTAGTCCCATGAACAGAGTTTATCCTAACCTTGGATCCATTTCGGCTGCCTGTGTCATGGCCTTGAAGAAGCTCGTGTTCTTTGGCGAGACGAGGGAGAGGGAGAAGGCCTCGGTCACATTGGAGCCCACCCAGAGGGTGTAGGTGTACGAGATGTTCTTGGCGTCCGACTCCTCGGCCGAGGAGCTCAGTCCGAAGGGCAACGCCAGCTTTGGTTCACCATTCTCTGCACAACAGGAGGGATTTTAGTATGGGCTGCTAGAGGAGTCCAGCTGAATGGGTTGGGCTCACCTGTGGGATCGCTGCTCTCGCGTATGACATGGTCGCATTGGAGGGCGCGCACCGCGCCCAATCCCTTCCAGCCGAGGGCCAGAATGATGTCGGCGGTGAGGCCGACGCCAATGTCCGGCTCCTGGCCGTCCTGTAGCGGCTCCTCGCTCCAGCCGCCGTCGGCGCGCTGCCTGCTCAGTATGTACCGTGAAGCAGCCGTGCGATTCCAGTGGCCGGCCGGATCGTATTCCAGGTCCTGGAGCGCCTGCATTGCTAGCGCTGTGCTGCGCAGCGAGCCGAAGCTGCCGCGCTGATCCTGCAGGCTGGCCAGGCCGCGGGCCGGCCGGCGCACAAAGTGCTGCAGGTGGCGATGGCGATGGTCGGTCACGATGCAGCGCAACGCCAGGATCACCATCGCAATGGCATCGACGCTCTGGTCCGTTACGCCGCTGGCAATGTCCAGGAGGCGGCGTATTTGGCGCTTGCGCACATGCGCCGCCGAGCTGCAGGCGGAGAGGGTGGTCAGGGCGAACTCGATGTCCTGGGCGGGCTCGTGATGCTGCAGCGTGGCCACCAGATCGTGTCCATGGAAATGCTTGGGATCCTTGCACAGAGAGCCGAGGGCCAGCACATACCGCGCCAGCTTGTCCAAATTGAGCGGCTTGGGCAGCGTATGATGGCGATCGAGCATGGCCAGGATCTCGATTTCCATCTCCTTCACGGAGAGCATGTCCTCCAGCTCCTGTATCACCTGCAGGTGAGCATCGGCGCTCTCATTGGGATCCCGGCCGCCGGAGAGCTCCTTGGCCAGAATCACCACGTGCGTATCGTTGCCCCAGCCATAGTCCGAGGCGCGTTTCTCCTTCAGCCAATCCAAGGCACGCAAAATCGCCTCCTGCTCGCCTTTGTTGGGCGTGGCCGAGCCAATTATCTCGTGTGGCGGCGCTGCCGCGGTCGCAGTCGCTGCTGAATCTGTCGTGCCGTTGCCATTGCCTGTGGGCGGCAGCGCTGCAACTGCGACGCCGACGCTGGACGTGGTTTCCTGCTGCTGCTGCTGCTCAATGGCGGCCAACGTAGCGGCAGCGCTGCTAGTTGTTGTTGTTGTTGTCGTCACTGCTGTCGCTGCGCTGCTGCTGCTGCTGCTACTGCTGCTAGTGCTGTTGCTGTTGTTGTTGCTGCTGTTGTTGTTGTTGCTGTTGCTGCTCTGCTCAGCGCTGGCATCGCTGCTGTTGCTGTTGCCGTTGCCGTTGGCGCTGCCGGTGCTAACGGTAAAGTTGTCGTAGTCAGCGGCCAGCGGCTGCTGCGGCGGCGGTGCAGCTGTGCTTGAACTAAAGCTGGGACTGCCCAGTACGCCGGCTTCGATAGCGGGCAGCGTTGCATTCTCAGTCAGCGCCAGCGCCGGCAGCGCGATGAGCAGCAACAGCAGCGGCAGTGAGTGCATCTTTGTTGTTGTTGCTGCTGTTGTTGGTATTCCTTTTATGATTATGCTCAGTCAGCTGGAAAAAGAGAGAGGAAGAGATAGAGAGAGAATAAGCAAAGAGTGAAGCAAAAGGCAAAAGTCAGCCAGCAGGAAGATGTTAAGGCTACGGGCGAAGAGAGGCGGAGCGGGGCCAGTGCGCAGGCAATGGCGGCAATGGAGGCGTTGCCTTGAACTGAATTCGCTGCACACTAACACTCACACACACTCACATATACAGACGCATACACGGACATATTGCATATTCCGTTTTTGCTAACGTCATGCAATTATCGATAATTATAAGCTAAGATCGATATGCCGTTACTCGCCCACACTATTCTGTGCCGGTGTGCGTGTGTGCCTCTGTATGTGTGTGTGTGTGTGTGTGTGTCAATTAGTCATCATAAAACTAGACAGAAAGTTGCCAAGCAGCAAAGCGCGCGACACACACAAAGGAAACCAAGCGCTCTGTGAGTGTATGGATGCATGGGTGTGTGTGGGAGAACGAGAGGGAGAGGGCTGGGCTTGGCGCTGTATGAGCAATAAAAGTTAATTAAGTGGCAACAAAAGTGTTGTGCTGCCGCTTACATAATGCAATAAATACGGCAAGGATGTGCCATGAGCAGCGTCACAAGCAGAAGCAAAAATTGTTTTTAATCAAATTAATGACACAAAGCAGCAGCAGTAATAATAGCAACAACAACACAACAAATAAAGCTGCTGCTGCTGCTGCTGCTGCTGCTAGGTGCCGGAAAGTCTGCAATGACAACGGCAACACTGGCGCCTGCTGTGCGCGCTTGCAGGACAGCAACACTGGCGCCCCCCCGCCTGTTGTTGCTGTTGTTCATGTTTTCGCGTAATTAACTGCACTTTTTGAACACTCTCGCTCACGCCGATTCGCACTCTCGCTCGCCCTCTCCTTCTCTCTTTCTCTCTCTTCCTTATGACACTTGCTCAACTTTAACTTCATTATGCTCTGCCTGCTGACTGCTGCCTGCTGTCGACTTACCTGCTACGTCTTTGTCACTCCCTTTCTCACTCTCTGCTCGGGCTGTCGCTCTCGTGCTCGGTCGCTTTGCGCTTTGTGTGTTTGTCGTCTATTATCCGTTATTGCTATTGCTGCGTTTTGTGGCCTCTCGTTGTTGTTGTTGTTGTTTTTGTTGCCGTTGTCTTGTCTTGTTATTGCTGCTTCTGCTGCTGCTGCTGCTGCCACTGATGTCTATTGATTTTTTATGCCAGGACTAGGCGACGTTTGTTTAACTCTGTTCAAATATTAGTTGTTGTGACTGTAGTTGTGCGCGCACACACATTGGCTCGCACAATCAATAAATTATGAATGGCTAATTCTTGTTGTTGTTGCTCTTGCTCTTGCTTTTGTTTTATATAATCGCAGGACACTGTGTGGTATATCTATATACAGACATATATAATGTATTAGTTATATATTTATTTGTATATATGTATTTACATATATATTTGTGAGTGGGCTTCTTCTATAATTGCTAATAACGGTCTGAAGTAACGGAACTTTGTGCTGTTAGCAGCATATCGGCTGCCTGCTCTCAGCTACACGCACACGCACACCCACACACTGGGACACGGACACGCACACGGACACTGACTCACACAGCTGTTCGTTGCAAAAGTAACGGCACTGAAGCTGCGTTTACTTCGCGACTCCAATTGGTTGTCTAACAATTGTTGTTTTTGTTGTTTTCGATGCCTCTTCAGCTGCTGCAGTTGATCTTGTTGTTATTGGTATTGTAGCTAGTTAGACGCTGGCATTGCTGTTTAGTTACTTTAGCTGCTGTTGTTGTTGTTATTGTTGTCTGCACTGACAGTTGTTCAATCAAGTTGTTGTGGCGGTTGCCGTCCGCTCTCGACTGACTCTTTATAAGACAGGCACTGCACGCACGGCCAACAAAATAACACCAAAAAAAAAACATGTCTGTATGTGCAGTGTTGCCACTATTCATCAGGCTGCGTGCAGGATATACGCGCGATACGGCAGCTCGCTTGAGGCTAGTTTCAGCCAGGTTGCACAACAATTCGGACTGGGTTTGTGTCCAAGCTAAGGTTACTCTGTGGTACGTATGTGGAACTCTACAAAGCATGTTTAGATTTGAGCTGTGTTGAATATTTTACATGTTCGAATTGGGTGTGTGTCAGCGCTAAACTTTCGTTATGATAAACAGAAGGAGGGGATCGTTAGGCTTATGTGTGGTGACTTTCGCATTTACCAGCTTCGTTAAGCACGTCGCTTACGAATTTTCGAATCGGGTGTGAGTCTGAACTAAGGTTTAGGCTGGAGTGTGACATGGATAGAGGCGCCTGGCGTAAAAAAGGCAGAGGTTGATGTATTGCTTTAGAAGGTGTTTGTACTTGATAAAAGGGAGCTTAGTTAGACAATGGCTTTGGGTTTTTGTCACAATTAGCAATTAGCATTGGGTGTGTGTCTAGGCAGTGTGTTAGGCCGTCCGGCGTGTCAGCTATGGTGTGTGTCTTGGCTTTGCTGCAATTTGTTTGAATTTTTATAAATTAGTAAAAGTGAATCGAAACGTTTACTGCAAATAGAATTTGTTGACGATGTGCGCTCTTTTCTATTTTTAATTTTCATTTACTAAAGTTTGGGACATTCCTAAGTTGTCGCAATTAGGACTGGGTGTGTGTCCATGCTAAATGAGACGCGCTGCTGCTGCTATTTGAGCTGTTGTGTGAAGAGGATTGGCTGTCAATCAAGTCAGCTAGGGTGTGTGTCCAGGCTTAACTTAAATTCTAATTAGCTTCTTGTTTGGAATTTTTAAATGAGAATTGGAAGTTTTTGAGCAATCAAATTTGTTGACAAATACGTAATGCATAAAGTTTGGCCTTTGGCTAACCTCGGCCTCTGCCGTATTCTTTGCCTTTACAATCAGTTTTTTTTTTTTTTTTTGCCTGCTGCTGCTGCCGCTTCGCCTGCTGTAATTTGATATAGTTTTGTGTTATGTCCGCCGACAACAATCAACAGCAGCAACAGCAACAGCAACAACAACAGAAAAATGCCGCCAAACCGCCGACGTTGAGGCCAAATGGTCGACCATGGCATTTGTTGCTGTTTCGCGGACCAGGACGAGCCAGGATGAGCCAGGACGAGCGCGGTGAGAGAGGGGGAGCCAGGATTTGCGGATTGTTGAAGCTGATTGCCTATCGTTTTCCTCGAGCAATTAAAAGAACAAGCAACCATATCGCTTACCACTATGAAATCTATATGAGAGCGCAGCCAAGGGGCATGCGGCGGGACGGGGCGTGGCGTGGCGAAACAAAAGCCAAGGGGAAGTCGAAGCCGTTGATGAAGCTGCGCCAACAGATCTCTCAGTGCTCTCAGGTCTCACAGCTCTCATTGTGCAGTTATGACAGGCGTCCCCCTCGCTGCTGCTGTCGGCGCAGATGAAAGGACGACGGCAGCGCAAGCTTTTGTCGCTGATCCTGGCTGTGGCAGCTGCCGATCAAACGGCCGGCCGAGCACCTTGCCTTGCCCCCATCCCTCATCCTTCTGCTGCTGCTGCTGCTGCTCCTCCCGCACAACTTCGCACTGCGCCCTTCGTCCTTCCTTCACGCACAATTTGATAGGCGACAGATCGCAGATCGCAGATCACAGATCGAGAACTCTTTAAATGCAGCTTAGCCGCCTACTTAGCTTCTCAACTTGATGCTATCTGGTTAGCGAGACAGCCAGGACACGGCCAATTGTCGTTTGCCGATTGTCGATTGTCGATTGTCTGTTTCCGTTTGCTCAGGTACACGCTGAAGGGATGCGGCACCTAGCTGCATGGCCGTGGGTGCTCGGCTCTAGCCGGAGGCCTTGTCTGGCCTCGTTATCCTTGTTATCCTTGCTTTGTTGAGCCTTGTTGGCTGCGCAATATTTGGCAACCCAATTATGTCTGCTCGCATTTGTTGCTGCTGTCTACTGTCTGCTGCTGTCTGCTGTTTGCTTAGCCGGCGCTATTTATTCAAGCCTTGAGCGCAGCCGAACAATAGAGCCACAGAGCCTTGAGCTATTATCCTGCCCGATCGGCAGCTCCTTCCACGTTTTGCATTCGGCGCGCCCCTTCGCTCCTTGCGCAATCGAAACAATTGTCTAACTAGCTCTATTTATTCCACTGCGTCCCAGGGCGCAGCAGATGAGGATCGCGATCTGATAAAAAAACAAATGCACAAAACTCAGAACTCAAAACTGAAAAGAGAAAAGCGAAAACTGAAAACAAAACATCTACAGCAACCGAAACGAATCGAAACAATCGAAATGAATGCAACCAACTGCAAAATGATTTGCGTTCACAATTCGTCGAATGCCGAATGAAAAATCGGAAAAACGGAAAATGTGAAAATGTAAATTGTATATGAGAAATGATAAAGAACAACTTTTGAGTAGTTTTCCCTAGGAACTTACTGATGGATTCTTGCATATTCCAGATCTCCGCAGCGTGGACTTAAGGGACTCTACAGTGCTCGCCATAAGTGTTTAGGCATATGGATTAAGTTACGTGGGGAGTTCTAAGGATATACGCATTTCGTTACACTCTGGTTTCTTAGCATACTTAAGCCATATCCTCAATTTATAGTTAATTCCTAAAGAAATATATTAAATATATAATCATATATATAATAAAGAATTTATATATGAAATAGCCAGTCAATCAATTGATCGGTCACTCAATCAACTATCAAATACACAATCCATCCACATGTTGGCCCCGATCTTCTGTCATTCCTAACTCAGCTCAATCAATACATCAAATTGCGCTAGACATAGCTGACATAGTTATTATCCTTTATGCAGGACTCGGCCACGACTCTCTGGAGAGTCCAATTAGTGGAAAAGTTCACCTGGACTTTAAATAGATATATTGCTAAAGGAGAGAGAGAGAGAGGGAGAAGGAGAGAGAGAGAGAGAGAGAGAGAGAGAGAGAGGGAAAGGCTGTGGCACAAAGGCGACTAATATTAAAAAGAAAGCGAAGCGAGCAACGGCAAATGGCCGCAAATCAACAAACACAGAAGAAACAAATAAACAGACAAACAAACAAGCAAGTAAGCAAACAAACAAACAAATAAAACAACTGCCACATAAACAGATAGACTAGAAGAGGCAGGAGGCGGCAGGAGGTGGCAGGAGGTGGCAGGAGGCGCAGCAGCAGGAGCAGGGAGACATGTGTCGGGCGCTCTGTGGCAAGTACATAGGCGCCTTACATAAGCTCCTATAACACGCGCGCTCTCATGCTCTCATGCTCTCTCACTCATTCACTCTCTCTCTCTCTCTCTCTCGCTGTCACATCCACCCACTCAAAGTAGAAGAAGAAGCAGCAGCAGCAGCAAATACAAGGACAACGCAGCCAGCTAGACAGACAAACAACCAACACCTAAAAGGACAGACGGCTGAAGAGACGACGGACGGGCACGGTGTTGGAGGCCTGAGGTACGGGCGGTGGCAGTCAGTCAGGCAAAGCTAACTATGCCAGGACACAAGCCAAAGGACGCGCCAGCGAGTGGTGCCAAATGCTCGGTCCACGTCCGTTGTCGTTGTCGTTGTTGGTCCTAGGCAAAAACCCAGAGCCACAGCAAAATGAAGCCAAATGAAGCAACGCAAACGACGACAGACACAAGGGTAGCGCCAGGACACGACAGCACAGGGCATGGGCACGGGCACGGGCACGGGCAGGGGCAGGGGCAGGACTCAACCCCTAGCCCACAATGCAGGCACTCAGCCAGGCGGGCGAACGCTGGGAGGGTTGCTCGCCGGGTTGGCTGCCATCTCTAAGGGCGGTTCAGCCAACCAGCACCGCCTCGTCTCGCACCGTCCCCCTCGTGGCAAGGCAAGTAAAGCGCTATAAGAGCAAATATGGCTGCCAACACCCGAATCCGACACGTAAAGTGACGCGTTAGCTGCGTTGCTATGACAACGAGCGCGTCCTGAAAGTCCTGGACTCGTCTCCTAGCCTAGCCCAGCCGCGCGCCGCCGCCGCCTCTTGCCGTACAACTTTTGCTGCTCACCTTTTTTTTCTCATTTTTTCTTTTTCTTTTTTTTTGTGTTGCCAACTTTTTCTTTAGCTTTTTATCATTTCTGTTTTTTTTTTTTTTACGTTTTTTGAGCTGTTGGGGATTTGTCGTCCGCTCGTAAATAAAGTTGTCGACGCAAGGTAGCTGCAGCTGATGCTGTGGATACTGTGGATACTCCTCCGGCTCCTGCTGCTCCTGCTACCTTCTATCTATCGGTCAGCTAAGGTGTATACATGTCGGCCGTCATTGGCTTGCATTTAATGAGATTTTCTTGCTATCGCTGCTCCCTTTTGCGCTTTTCATTCTACTTTTGCTTTTTTTTTTTTTTTTTTTGATTGGATTTTCGTTTTCCTTTTCTCTGTCTCCCCTCCCCCCGCCGCTTTTTTTTTCTCTTTGTCAGCCAATATTGTGCACAGGTGAACGGAAATTTAGCTGGATGCGTGTGGATGGCGCGGCTTTTGCAGTCATCTCTGGTATTGAACCTTTGAGAATCGCATAGAGCGGCCAGGGACAAGCTCTGTCTGCACTGTCTGCAGTTTATTAACGAGCCATGTTTAATGCTTGCCCATGCACTGCTAGCTGAGCATATTGGCTTGAAGTTTGTAGCATCCGTAGCATCGGAAATTGGTAGAAATAGGAAATACGGCATAGAGATGTGTTTGTATTTAGCCATAGGTATTATTAGTATTATATCGTCGAAATATTAAAATATTAACAATCTTTTACCAGAGATGAGTCTTATGATATCTGCTTAGTTAGTCAAATGAAAATACGGAAACAGCTTGAGATATCATCTATAGATCTAGAGAGCACTATGTACCCATTCTGCGTAACATCAAAAAGAAATATTATTATTTTGTTTTTTGTTTTAAAGTGCCGTAACCTTACATTAAATTCTGGAAAAATTATTCTAGAATACATTTTAGTTGCTCTATTTTTTGTTTGTTTTTAGTTTTCATAATCTTCTTCAGCTGCTTATAAATAAATAAATAAAATAATGTAACATTTTGTATTTAGATTTATTTATTTAGTGCAGTTTCAATAATCTCAGCTCGAATGTGGGCTTAATGTCTGTGTGTGGGCGTGGCAATAGATCACAGAAAGCAGCTGAACAATTGTGCTGCCCTCGAGCTAAGCGCATCACGTGCATGCGATGAAGTTGAAGGTAGCAGCAACAACAACAACAGCTCGAGAGACAGCAGCAACAGCGACTAGCAGCAGCAGCAACAACAGCAACAACTACTAGCAGCAGCTATTAGCAGCAGCAACTAGCAACAACAACAGATTGACAGACAGCAGCAACAGCAGCAGCAGCAGCAACAGCTATTAGCAACAACAACAGATTGAGAGACAACAGCAACAGCAACATTAACAATAATAACAACAACTATCAGCAGCAGCAACAACAACAGATTGACAGACAGCAGCAACAACTACTGGCAGCAGCAACAGCAGCAACAGCAACAACAACAGTAACCAAAATACATACAGCAACAACTAGCAATAGTAGCAGCAGCAACAACAACAACTACTAGCAGCAACACCAACTATTGGCAACAGCAGCAACAACCTGCATGTAAGCACTTCGTTGTTGTTGTAGTTGTTGCTCTAGTTGCTTCTATAGTTATTGCTATTAGTTATTGTTGTTGTTGTTGCTGTTGTTGTTAGTTCTACTGCTGCTGTTGTTGTTGTTGTTGTTCCTGCTGCCACTGTTGCTGTTGTTATTGCTGTTTCAGTTGCTGGTTGGTGTAGTTGTTGCCGCTGTTGTTGTTGCTATTGTTACGCAGCTTCTACTGCTGCTGCTACCAGTTGTTGCTGTTGTTGTTGTTGTTACTGCTGCTACTATTGCTAGTTGTTGCTGTATATATTCTGGTTGCGGCTGTTGTTGTTGTTGTTGTTGCTGCTGCTGCTGCTGCTGCTGCCTGTCACGCTGCTTATGACAAAAAGCTTTTCAACGTTGTTAGCTTAATAACTGTCAGCAGCTGAGTGTTTGCCTCTGCGCGCGTGTGTGTGTGTGTGTGTATGTGTGAGTGCAGGCTTTTAGGCTTTTCTTTTTGGTTGCTGCTGCTTCCACTTTTGCTTTGCCATTCGTTTCGTTTGTTTTTTTGCTTTTTTTGTGGCAAGCTGCATAATTACAACAACTGCAGCAGCAGGACGACAAGAACCACGACAGACATGCACCTCTCCCTGTGTGTGTGTGTGTGTGTGTGTGTGTGTTGCTCTTCTAAGGACATGTGCCAATATGGCCAACTGCGGTTGCCAACTGTCAAAGCCGGCAGCCATAGAAGTGTCTCCCTCTCTCTGTATGTGTGTGTGTGTGTGTGTGCCATTGATGTTGGATTTTTGTGACAAAGCTACCCCAAACCAGAAGCCCAGCACCCAGTCACCCCAGCTAAACTGCATAGCTCTCTCTGTGTTAGTCCTTGTTTCCAGTCTCCGTCTCCGTCTCAGTCTCAGCCTCCTCCATCTCCTCCTCATCATGTTTCGACGTGCTCATTTCGTCGAGTGGCGCAGGAAAAGAAAACAAAAGATTTCTGCTTGCTGCACCTCGTGCTGCCACAAAGACACCGACACACACACACATGCACAGCCACCGCCTGCAGCCACGCCCACAGTACAGTTTGGCCCCCTGTGCAGTGAATGCATTTTGCACTTTATTAGAAGCAAATCAACGAAGCAGAAAAGTCAAATGCAATGTTGATTAGTGCACAAAATGGAAGCCAGAGGGCGCCATAGCGCTTGCCACGCCCACAAATTGTAGAGGAGGGCGCGTGGTGGCAGTTGGCGTCCATTCGATTGTGCTTGGGGTTAGAATTGCGGTTGACAAGCTGCTAAAATTGACGCTTGGCGGATTCCTAATTCGCATCGAGACAGTCAGAGCCTTGGCCAAGGGGGCGGGGTTAAAGGGGTGCCAACAGAGAGGGAGGATGGGGATAGGGAATAGGGGATGCGATTCTAAATGGAAAGCTAATACATCTAAGCATATTTTCAGATAGGCAACTAGAAAATAATTGAAAACTTTTTCTGTTTTATTTCTCTTCTATTTTGATAATCCCCATTGATAACCTTAACTTTATTACCCAACTGAGAATATTCTTATGGAGGAGTTGTGAAGTAAGCGATACTCAGTCTGCATTGGGTTTCTCACTCTGCTCGCACTATGATGAGCACCGGCTGGGCACGATCGATGCGGCTTGAGAGGGAACAAACGTGTGCAAAGAACGGAGAGCAAATGGAATAAAGGAAAACGAAATCTCTTTACAAATTGAAATCGCTCACATAGCTAATCTATGGGGTCGATTGCCGCTCTTGAATTACGGTGTTAGACGTACTTCTGCTGGCTGTTGGGCGCAAGAAAGGATATTTCAAAAGCCAAGAATTTGTACATGTAATCAATGTTTGTGTTACAGGAACTATGCAAACAAAATATGTGTTCAATAGAGTATTATTTGGTGTTATTATTTACTTGTACTACCTTGTAGCTGCTTATTTGATTTTGAAGTTCTGTAAATTAACGATTTCCTCTTTCAGTCAGCTCTGATCGCACTTTTTAAATAATTATATGTGGGAGATATCATGGAGTTTGAAAGTAAATTAAATGGAAAATCAATGTAGAATATTATGAATATAGTAATGTTTATATTGTATGTTCAAAAACAATAATTGAAATTCATTTAACATGTGTAAACGTGAATCAGCGTTTAACTCTAAAGATGTAGGAGATATAGTTTTGTAACTGATAAGATTTTTAATCGATATGCTGTATATATGGACTTACCAAAATAAATTCAAGTCTCTAGCTCTTATATGTTCTGAGATCGGACGGACGGACAGGCGGACGGGTCGGGCTTAAGATGAACAATATATGTATATATATATATACTTTATGAGGTTTGTCCTTCCTTCTGCCTGTTACATATAATCATGAATAGATCTTACCTTTGAGATATTAGAGCAGTTTTTATTACATATTTCTAAGTTTATGCATCATACATATCATATAAGTTATATGTATACATATATTAAAGCACTTCTCTGCTTTTTCTCACTTGTCTCAGCAATCCTTTCTCCACACACATACACACACACGCACACACACACTCGAACAGCTGGCGCTGGGCTAAATTGGGCTGAGCAACTCTTCATCACAGTCGTTGCTTCTTTACGCCCACCTGCCACACCCCATCTCCCACTCGCCACCTCGCCTACACAACATAAAAAAGAGAAAGAAATGAATTGGGAATCCATGTGACATGCCTGGCGACCCTTTTTGCTGAAATTTCTTTTACTGCTCAAATTTGGATTTCCTTTTAGCTTTCGCTTTTCACTTTTTACTTTTTTTTCCTTTTTTTTAATTACGCATATTGCGGCAAAGCTGAATGCCTCAACAGACTCACACACACACAAACACACACGTAACCCTTGGGCTGTGCCACGCCCCTCCCCCCCCACACCCTTGCTCGTGCGCCGTGTGGCTGTGTCTGGCACTCGAGTCGTGCAAATCCAAACGGAAATATGCGCAAATTAAGCCGTTTGTTATTTACGGAAATTATAAAACGCGTCAAGTGCGCCCCAAGTTCCGCCTACACCCACCCCAGCCCCATAACGACTCGACAAAAATATGTATATATATAAAAAAAAAGGAAAAATTAAAATTGAAATAAACCCCCAAGCTGACAAAAAGCTAAGCCCCAATGCTTGGCTCTGGCTTGCCTTAGCTGTTGGCCCAGTCAATGCAAGAAAATGTCATGAATGCGATTTGCTAGGTGAGCTCTGTGTGGGAGTGGGAGGGGTGGTAGGGTTGGTTGGCTACCACTTGAATGCATGTGAATGACTGCCAACTGTTTGGAGTGACTCGCAGCTGCTCGCAGGCTAAGATGGCTGCCAGGGCAAAGCACTCGACAGTCGTCAGTCCTCAGTCGTCAGGCAGTCGGCGGGCACTTAGGCGGTAATGCAGCGCCATGCAATTTTTACAAGCTTCAATACCTAGGCGAGCTACCCTTAAGCCTAAAGCTCCACAGCCGCCCCTTCCCTAGCCGAGCGAGATAGAGACAGAGAGAGAGAGAGAGAGAGAGAGAGAGAGAGATGCAGACTGGGGCGCGCTTGTGTTTGACTTGCATTTAGCGCAGTCAACGACAACAGCAAACGAGACGTAGTTGTTGTTGTTGTTGTGTTTGCCAAGTCAACCAAACCCCCAACTCCTCCCACCCATTGGGTGCTCTGGTCTGGCTTGTATCTTTGGCATTGCATGCAAATGCCACGTTGATTTGATTTTGCCAATAAAGTAAGCTGTCACAGTCAGCACTTTTTGTGTGGCTACAACGTCTGGCTGCCTGAACCCCATTTCCCATTCCCCACGCCCACTTACAGCCTGCTGGCTTATTAGCTGCTGACTGCCAGCCTTGTTGACTCGAGCCTGATTATGCCGCAACAATTTGCCAAGTGCGCTGCGGCCCCAAAGAGTAGCCTCAAGTCCAGACCCGGACTGAGCCTGGGCGGAGGTACGGCTAATGCCATAGTAACTGCTGCCATCTGACCACACGCCTCACCTGGCGGCCAGTTGTTATTTGAGTGTCACTAATTGGACATTGGCCCCAGTTGCCAATAGTTTGCTGAAGTTTCTTCTTCTTCTCCTTTTTTTATATTTTGTCGAGCTTCGATTGCCGGCGCTCATTACTGAAGCTGAAATACAAGGCGTACTACCATCCTTTCTCTCTTTCTCTCTCTCTCTCTCTCTCTCTCTCTCTCTCTCTCTCTCTCTCTCTCTCTCTATACCTCTCTCTTTCCCTATGTCTGTTCGGCAAACAACAGTTTTATATCAAATATCGAGTAGTTGCACTAAAACTCAATGAAAAATCACCTGTAAATGTTTTTCAGTTTAGCTTAAAATATATACCAAGCAAGGAGAGAGCTTTATATATATTTGAGGTTCATTTAAAATCCAAATTTGATATGATAAGCCTAGAGTGTTTCGAATAGTTCAAATTCAGTTAGATGTGTTTCAATTAATTTGAATCATTTGAATGGTTCATTAGATTAATTCTGATTGATTGTAGAACTTTGAAAGAAGAGTAAACACTGAATTGAATCTCTATTTCGAGAGCTTAAAATAATTTGATTCATTTGATTGATTCATCTGGACTTTTTTCAAATGCATCTCTACACAATTTCTACCAAATTCAACTCTACAGAATGGTTGTGCAAGAGTAGAATGATTAACTGATTCGAATCTTTAAATAATTGCTTTATATTTTTGCTTCATTCTGAATATATTAAAATCCACAGAAAGACTCCATGATTCGAATCATTTGGATGATTCACATGACTGTTGTTGATTTTTGGTTTAAATCATTTGAAGCACTCGAAGTTTCTTTTGGCTTTACATACATTCTCTTGAGTTGCTTGAGTCGAGACAATCTCGACAAATTCACAGTCTTCAGCAGCTACTCTATTGTAACTCATTTGAATTTATTTTGCATGACTCGAATGATTCGCATTAAACAGCTTAAGAATTGGCTGCATCTGCAGCTCAATTAGCTGCAAAATGTGCGTCAATTATTGAGGCAGACTTATGCATGAATTAATTGCACACACACACACACACGCACACACTCGCACACTTGTATTAATTGATGTGCTGGCACCCTCAAACCCACCCCCCTCCCCCTCGCCCACAAAAAAAGGGACAAAACACATTTGAAAGCACGTCCTGGCTAACAAAGTGCGGCAGGAAATGCGCTCAAATATTTATGAGGCTCTTTTAAAATTTGTCTTAAGCACCGGAAATACAAATACCGACCACACACACACACATACGCACACACACGC
Source organism: Drosophila aldrichi (assembly GCA_035045965.1). Lineage (NCBI taxonomy): Eukaryota > Metazoa > Arthropoda > Insecta > Diptera > Drosophilidae > Drosophila > Drosophila aldrichi. Next base: position 9,590,743 of record JAWNOM010000484.1, on the reverse strand, counting down.
TCTGTTCGAGTGCTGGCTTATTCAATATGTATGAGAGGAGTGTGTTGGGTACAGTCAGCACTCGCATTGTTAGTCCGCTTCGCACAGATTACGCAACACGCCATAGTAACGGGCGCTGGGCGCTGGGGCAGCAGGAGGCGGGGCTGGCCAGTTGGCAAAATGCCTTGGCCGAGGACATCTTTCAATTTTCTTTCGACTGTCACTTGCACGGAATATCCAGGGGCCGGGGCAGCTGCCGGTCCCGGCGGACAGCTCCAGAGCGTTGTGTAAATGTAAATTAAACGTCTCATTTCCGTTATGGCGCAACGGCCAGCCCACTAAGCAACCACCACCATCGCCACCACCAACCACCACCCAGGGGCCAAGCGAAACAACCACCAAAAATTGTTGCCCGTGTCAACCATTCGTCAGCGTCGACAACGACAACAGCCACGTCCCTTAGCACCGGCTCTGAAATCCTGGCAGGCTGGCTTTCTTATTGTTGCCTCTGTGTGCCTCAACGACCGTCACCCAATATACAAAACGAATCGCAGACGTCAACAGCAGCAGCAGCAGCACCAACATCTTTCTGCTGTGAGCCCCGACTCCTGCTGGCGTCCACCCGCCTGCGGATGTTAGTTATTAAATTGAAGAATTTGCGCCCCGTTTGCAAGCTACACATACACAGATGTATACTATATATATATACACAGATGTGTCTCTCTCTCTCTGTGTGTGTGTGTGTATTGCCTGGCTCATTGCTGCGTGCATTTTTGCTCTCTAATTAGAACGCCTTTCATATTTGCGCCACATAAATACAAAAACAAGCGTGTTTCAATTGACCATGCTCGACTAGCCGATGCCCTGTACACCTGTGCACATATCAATTAGAATAATTTACATAATACTACCACATATAACTAGGTTTAGCCATTGATAGTTCTCGCTTTATTGAATGAATTTTCACATCGATTCATACCAATTTCTTACAGCTGCTGAAAGTTATCGATAACCTGGAATATCTTGAGTCCTATACCTAAACGAAGTTACAAAGCTACAGTTCTTATTAGTTTGTATTGTGAACAAGTAACACTCATAGACGAACCGACGGACGGACAAACCAAGAGACAGAGCTGAATCCCCTCAGCTGTTAGTTCTGCTGGCAAAATTTACTCCGACTTTTTTACTAATCAAGAATTTTACCAAATCGCCTCTATTTTTATTTCCATTTGAAATCATTTTAGCTTCTGATCAATATATGCTAGTTGTTCTACTATTTATTCTTGTTGGGCTCTAGTTTGTCTGCTGCTGAATGTCTCATATATCTCTACGAAACCAATATGCCCTATTCACGCATTTCCAATGGGTTTCGGGTATAGCAAATACGTTGAATCATTTACATATATACATATACTATATCATATCTGTATCTGTGTGTGTGTGTGTGTGTGTGTGTGTGTGTGTGTGTGTGTGTGTGTGTGTGTGTGTGTTTGTGTGTTTGTAGACGTGCTTGTCTGGCTGCTCGTGTATTCCGATTCACTCATTAATATAATATTTTCTAATAGAATTTGCAATATTATATTTTAAATTGATTGAACTACGCTCTAATTATTCCTCATGAATTCGAGTGATATACTCGAATACATAGATCTAATATACATACATGTGTATATACATTCATATATCTATACAATAATATTTGAATTCTGATTATTTTATTTATTTGTAATTCCGTTTCATCCAAAATCTAATCGTCTTCAATCAGACTAATCTACGCAGATCTCTTATTCGAGTGTCTCTGTGTTTGTCATATGTACTTATCAGGCGCGTATACAGGGGGGGGGGGTTTCGGGGGTTCAAACCCCCCCCGAAATAGTCGGAAGCTCAACATCCACTCTAAAATTGAAGTCACTCCAGAGGATATTTTGAACGAAATGGCGAAAACAAGTCGGAAAATAGACATTCTTTTATAGAACAAAAATTTGAAATAAAGGTCATCCATTATATTATTAAGTACGAATATGTGTATTTAATATTTGCTGAAAACCCCCCCCCCGAAAAAATTTTCTGGCTACGCGCCTGGTACTTATATATGTATACTGATGGAATATTTGAATGATTTGAAGGAATTAAGATCTCTACCTCTCTGTGTTATCTTTCTCTGTGTCTCTTTTTGCTTCTTTCGCTGTCCCTCTCCCCCCGTCTTCCTCTCATTTTCCATCTTCGTCTTCATCTGTCTTTTAGTCTCTTGCATTTTCATTCGCAGAATTTTAATCTAATTTTGGTCTCCTTAGCCTTTCACCGTTTTTCTCCATTTCTCTCTCTCTCACTTTTCCTTTGTCTCTTTTTGTTTCTCAATCTGTATGTGTATTCTGTATTCCTCTTCTTCTCTTCTACATTTTTCTCTTTCCCTTGATATCGTGCTCTCTCTCTCTCTTTCTTTCTCTCTATCTCATACTTTCTATCGTTCTCTTCTGTACTCTTTCTCGCTATCTCTCTCTCTCTATCTCTCTCTCTCTCTCTCTCTCTCTCTCTCTCTCTCTCTCTCTCTCTCTCTCTGTCTCCCAGTTTATTTTCATTTTTTCTCTTTTTATTTCGTCTTTCACCTCATTTTCCCCCATTGTCTTTCGGGCTGCTTCATTCAGTTGGCCCGTCAAACCGCTTTTAAAATGGCCGCATTTCTGCTTCTTACATTCTTTCTTTTTCTCTCTGTCTCTCTCTCTTTTCCTTTTGTTTTTTATTTTGCATTACAGCAGAACGAGAAGAAGATGAAGAAGAACAAGGCGAAATATCTTTTGCACAAACAGCAAAACAAAAGCTGGCAACAATATGCAGAGTCACGGGCTCTGGAGCCAGGACCACATGCTTCGTCCTTAAGCGCATTCGCATCCCCAACGAATGAGCTTTGACAAAAGCACCCCCCCCCCCAAAAAAAAAGAGACAAGAAAAGAAAAGAAAAGGAAGAAATGAAAAAGGCAAAAATAAAAAATGTCGCTATCTTTTATTATATGCCCTAACAAATGGGGCATAGCAACTTGAATCGGAGGTATTATGGAGTTTTTGTATATCATCTAGGGAAAATGATATGGTATATGGTGAATATTATGAGATTATAGAGGGAAATTTAATATTATATGGTTACTTAATGGATAGTTCATTTATTTTTAGCATGACAATTTTAAGCAAACTTCCACTTTGAGGTTAGACTGAAATTTGAGGTCCTTTGAATAGAAGCTGTGATATAATAGATGTCAAATATATCTGTCTATATAACTATTGAAAAATCTAGTATTATTCTAGATATCTGTTTATGAGAGAAATCTGAGAGTTTTGCGTATACATAGATATAGCTACGGCTCATTGCTCTCTTACATATCTCTTATGTTTTCTATATAGCTAGAAAAGAGACAAAAATAGAGCATACAATATGCGGCATATGAATTGAATTGAAATGTCTTTTTGCTGTCATATTTTTATTACTCAACGCCAGCAGCAGTGGAGAAGAGAGAAAGAGACAGCATAATTGAGAGAGAGAGAGAGAGAGAGAGAGAGATTGGGTGTGTGAGAGAGCGAGAGAGCGATAGCGAGGTAGATAGAGGCTGCGACACTGACAGTTAATTAAAATCGCTCACTTGCTCTGGCAAAGAAGCAGCAGCATAACAAGATGAAGATGAAGATGAGAATGAGGATGAGAATGAGAATGAAGATGAACAACAAGCACCAGCAGCAGAAGAGCAAAAGATTCGTGAAAACAGGAAAAAAAAAACATAAATAAAAATGTGAAAAAATTGAAGTCCCAGCGAAGAAATATCTTGAGAAATGCAAAACGCCTGCAGTTAATTTCGGTACGAAGCCTTCGAAGCCCTGCCTAGTGCCTAGCGCCTAGCGCCTTGGGGCCAGTCACTCAACAGCCATATGTTGAGCACTGCAGTTGCCCCCAATGGCCACACCCACAGCTGGCATTGTGTGGCATGCGGGGGGTGAGCAAGAAGACAGCTGCTTCGTCTTCTTCTCTTGAATCTTTATTTACTCTATTTAAATTTCTGTTGTACTGAGCCAGAGCTGAACTTAACTGGAACTGGTTCAATTCTTGGAACCAGTGTCAATATTATTTTGAGCATTTTTCTTAAGATTTTATTTAAGAGTTAATTGTTGAATATGTGCCAGCTGATCTATATGAATTGAATATATTCAATCTATCCTAAATTGTACATAATTTGTGTTTAATGAGCCTCGTTTATTCATGCACTCTTAATTATACCATTTACTCTATTCAAAGCAGGGTGTAGCGTACTAGATAGAAGGCAGCATCCCTACGCATTGCTGGGAGAGGAGCTTTAGTTTGAAGAACTAGGCAGATAAAGGATATGGATATAGGATGACGAGATGATATCGGTAAATATTTGTTTGGCTTCTTACTTTTTGTCAATATCTCGAGAATTATTAGAGCTAACTATAATATATGTAAGAAGTAAATGGAGTTATAATAAGTCCGTAGACTGGATAAATATTTTCTTGGATTGGCTGTGTTTTCTAAAATTTGTCCTATATATAAAATATCATCGACAAATATTTTCTCTATTTCATTTCGGGAGCTATATGAGATAAAGCTGCCATAGATAAGGCAACTTCAGCATAAATGCTTTCCCCGAAATCTCCCATCTCACTCTTAGCTTTAGCTAAATTCCTAAATGTAGAGTACAGGGTATATGCGTTGCGCATGTAAAATACTTCTATTTGTTGTTTTTTTATTTTTACAATCCACGCAAATTGCGAGCTCATTAACGCGTTTTAAGGACCAAACTCATTGGGATGCGATGCAACGATGAAAACAATACCGAAACTTAAATCAAAAAGCAGAAAAAATGGATGCAAGGAAGGATGGAAATGGAAAAGCCTCTCAAAACGTTAAATGGCGGGCCGCCAACAACTCTGGCGATTAATTAACAGCATAAATTATGCTCAAGTGTATTACAGCAACACCCGGGTTCCCGGCTTGATGGGAACGGTGGGAAAGGGGGGGAACGGAGTCGGGGTTGCGAATTTGAGGATATCCATGGATTTTTCCATATGTGCATTTTCAAACATTTTCGAGTCGAGAGAACAGCAGAGGCAGAAATCGACACTTGAGTGTGCACAGCAACTGCCGCCCGGGCTTAACATGCAGAGGGGCTCTACCAGGGCGAAGGCTGGGTGAAGCCGGTCTGGTTGGCTAGGTGGTAGGTGGTAGGTGGTAGATGGGCTCATTTGTTGTAGCATATCCATTTCATTAAAAGTCAAAAGGCAGCTGTGCCTGATGCGGGTGCCACGGGCTGAGGGAGCGACCAAGCGAGCGTGCGAGCGAGAGGGGGAGTTGGCAAGGCGGTTGCTACACGTGTCGCGCTGACGCTTTTTATACTCAGCAGTTGGCCAAAATGACAATGGGTATATCGGCATCGACTCTGATATGGAAGTTGAAGGTAAAGGAACTGTAGATCATAGAGAGAGAGAGAGAGGGAGAGTGAGAGGAGCATGCAGATGTGGAGTTAATGTAGAGCTTGATGTTGAGAGAGAGAGAGAGAGAGAGAGAGAGAGAGAGAGATAGAGTGAGAAGGAAATCGATGTATAAAGACAACTTCTTCGATCTCTCTTTCTATATCTCACTCTCTCAGCAGGCTGAGTCTTTCTCAACTGCTTACCCTATCACCATTTATCTCTCTCTCTCTCTTTCCTCATTCATTTATTAATCTCCCACTCCTTTCCTCACTCTCTAGTGTTTTACAGGGTATCTGTTAGTTCGTTCTATGCTAATTCCGTTGCTTTTACTTGTTACTTATTTGCCAGGACGAGGGCCAATGCGCGGTCCACTCTACGTCAGGGTTGCCAGCATACGGCATAATGGCGGCTCGTCCTGCCACTTTGCTTTGTTCTTGTTATTGTTGTTGTTGTTGCTTTTGTTTTTTGTTTTGTTTTGTTGCTGTTGCTGTTGCTGCTGCTGTTTATTAATATATAATTCCTGGCACATTCGTGTGCACATTTCAACCCTGAAAGCTCTCGCACAACCCTCTATATACTGTCAGCCCGCGCACCACACCACACCACACTCCCGGCTAGCCGGCCTCCGCCTCCCCTATCGCCCCCCTTTCTCCCCGCGCCGCCGATGGTGCTGAAGATGCGGACGACGATGGCGACACAACGAACGTGTTATTTACCAAACACTCGACGCCGGCACGGCACATAACACATAGAAGAGAGACCGAAGGACTCGCAGCAGCTCCCCCTCCTCCTCCTCCTTTTATGTATATATATGTGTGCGTGTGTGTGTGTGTGTATTGTACATGCAGAGATGAAAGCTGGCTCGGTCTGGCCTGTTCTCGAGTGGCTCGCAGTTCAAGTCGCTCTGTCAGTTTGTCACTTTGTCACTTTGGCAATTTGTCAGTTGGTTCAACACGCGTCGCGGCACCCAAACGCGTCGCCCGTGCACAGTGGTACGAAATGATGCAACGATGATGCGAGAGACAGTTAATAGAGATAGAGAAAAGAGAAAGAGGGAGAGAGAGGGCGAAATAGAGAGAGAGAGAGAGAGAGAGAGAGGAGGAGTGAGAGAAGAGGAGACTTACAAATTTTTTTAAAAGTTGAACTTTAAATTAAGATCCATATGAATAATAAAATACTTATCCATAAGTCAGACAGGAAACTTTTTCGAAATGTGATTTGCTTTTGTTGTAGTTTCATTTGCATATACATACTTTTTTTTTTTTTTTTCTCTATTTCTCTTTTGCTATGTTCTATATTTATTCTCTTCTTTTCCCTTTAAGTTCATGCTCTGATTTTCCTTCGCTTTATCTCTGTTTTTCACCTGAACTCTCTAGTTTCTTGCATGACAGTTCTTTTCTCATTATGTTCATTCATGCAGTCCATCTATAAATCTTTCCATTTCCCTATTTTGCCATTCCTTCTTCTTATATCATCCTACTTCTATTGCATCCATCTCTTATGTCTGGCTTACATTGCCTTTCTCTCCCTCTCTCTCCCTCTTTCCCTCTCAGTATCCCTCCCTTCTCGCACCTCTTTTATTGTACTTCTTGTATGACTTCTTTTGCTTTTTCTTAAATTTCAATCTGTTTTCTGAGTCGGTAAAGATTTAAAATTTTATAGATTGAAATTTCTATCTTTCTTCTCACATAATTTCATAATTTCATATTTTCATATTTTTTATTTATTTTAAAATTTTCGTTTTCATTCGCTTTTGCCACACTGTGCAGCAGCTTTTGTCCGTGGACGTGGCCTGGTGTGATTAGCCGACGCTTCATGCCAAGAGCATAAAAAATGTAATGAATACAACAATAGGAACAACAACAACAACAACTACAACAACAATGGCAATGACAATAAAATTGTTCGCATTGCTGTTGTTGTTGTTGTTGTTGTCTCTTCACGTGGCCTGTGCCAACACAGAGCAAAGGCAAAGGCAAAGCAGAGTACCAAACGCGAGGAGCTCAAATAACTGTGGAGACTACACGAAGAGTCAGAGGGAATGAGAGAGAGGGAGCGAGAGAGAGAGAGAGAGGGAGAGAGAGAGAGAGGGAGAGAGCGACTGGGCTGTAGGGAGCGTTAGGAGCGGGCAAAACGTGCGTGTGTGTGAGTGTGTGTGTGCATGTATGTCAGTGTGTGTGTGTCTCTGTATATGTGTGTGTGTGTGTGTGTGTCTTGGGTGTTTGTTGAATTTCTGCTATCAAATTGAAGTTGTTGTTTTTTTTTTTTTTGTCAAGCACTGACAACGCCCTCAGCGTGGAATGAGGGGCAAGTGGGGGCGTGGCAGGTGGAAGTTGGAAAATTTTTGGCTAAGTAGACGCGAAAAATGTGTCGCAGTTGCCCAAAAAATGTTCCAATGCTGGCAATTTCCCGTAGACAGTTTCTCTCTTTGTGCATGTGTGTGTGTGTGTGTGTGTGTGTGTGTGTGTGTGCGTGTGGGTGCTCTTGAAAAACAGGTTACGTTTGTCTGGCGGATCATTCTGTGTAAATAGATTACAAACGACAAAACATGCTGCGTGCCCTCGCAGCAGGGCAAAAGCAATGGAACCAGCAGACGCACAGGACTCACCCATATCCTGGCAATACATATACATATATGTTATATATGTGATATATATATACATATATATATATATATATCTGTGCATGTGTATATGCGTCTGTGCACATAGCTGTCATAGAGGCACAACGCCTAGGGGCGTCTCCAGGCATCTCCACTGTCCACAATATCGCTATACAGAGTGACAGAGAGAGGAAGAGTGGGAGAGCGAGAGGGAGAGAGTGAGAGAGTGGGGGCGCAGCAGTGCATGCCGGAGCAGCAACTGTCAACAGCGATTTCCATGCAGCTTATCCACACTTTAAGTTCAGCTCCAACTTAAGCAATTCGCTCTTATCCCTGAAACTCGCAAACTAAGAATGAAAACATGATTTGAAATTGTTAATATTGCTCATTATTTATTATAAATATTTAATGAGATGTAATGCATGATCTAAAGAGATATATAAATAATAAATCAATAAAGTTAGTTAGAGGAATACGACAAAGGAAACTCTTTAAGATTCTCAGAATATTCTGATCTTATATGAGCACACTTATACGGTTGTAGCGCTGTCCGGATATAACGACGGTCCCTTGAGCATCTGCTTGAACATCTGCTGCATATCGTATGGCGATAGTTGCTCTTTATCAATCTGATTATATTTCATATATTCATATTCAACTAAATATTATCTACGTACATATAATAAAGAAATCTGAATAGCTTTGGTGTTCTATTTATTTCTTATACATTATATGATATAACTAATGACATGGACCAACATAGCTATGCTTCCAAAGTCTTCCAAAATTTTTAAAAATTCTTGTTGGTTATAGAGGCAAGTCGGATAAGTTGATCAAATCAACGGATTTCTCTTAACTATAGATAATTCACGAGCTATTCAAAATGGCTGCAAACACATATCAAAGTCGAACAAATGCTCGAATACTCTTGTGGGGGGGCAAAAGTAATTTGAAGCGAAAGGCTTAAGCGAGGGTCCTCAATCTGCATATGGATGGAAAGTATTTGTGCATCCCTTTTTGCATGCGACAGTTGTTGATTTTATTCGTCGCTGCTCTCGAAATATTTCTCATTACTTAGGCTGGAATGCGGATGGTGAATGCTGAATGCTGAATGATATCATTGTTGATGGCATATGTGGCAATGGGCTTAGCCTGGCAATAGATCGAGCACTCTTCCTGTCTGTGTCTGTCTCTGCCTCACTCTCTCTCCCTCCCTCTCTCGCTCTCTTTGTGTGTGTTTATGTGTGGCACCCAAGGCTCAACAAAATGCTGTCGAAGCTTTGCCAAGGGCTGGCGAAAAAAAAAAAAAAATCCCAACACAACAAAAATAGAAAGGAAGAAAAAAAAGTGTTTGCTTCCTTAAGGCCCATTCAGGACATCCGCTGATTGTTGCCGCCGTCGACGTTGCCATCGCTTGAAAAGCTGCCGCACAGGATATCTGCCCTCGCTCGATGGCCTGGCGATGTCGGCCTACATCGGGGTTGCTCACGGGGGTTGGCCACAATTGCTCGACGGCCTAGCATGGACTAACCCCGTTATCCCCGTTGTCCTGGAGTCCTTTGCTTTGCTTTGCTTTGCTTGGCTTGGCTTGGCTTTGCTCCCTGCGCTACACGGCTACGGCTTAGCGCTTTTCATTGTGCGCTTTATTGATAAAGGACACCCTGCACTTCGCATATCGATTTCAAGAGGCATCGCCCATTGCTGCCGCCCGCTCTACCTCTGCTTCTCATTTCAGCTGCTCAGCCTTCATCATTATCCTCGAATGTTTTCATTATTTTTCCACTTGGCTCAACTCCTTGTCTGTTCGAATGCCGTCAATGGACGACGACATGTTTATAATGCCAGTCGAGAGTCCTTTTCCATCAGCATTCAGCAACCAGTTGGCTGACTCGATGCCTGCCTGCCTGCCTGACTGGGTGGGTGGTTGTTTGGCTTGTTGGGTGACTGGGTGGTTGGGTGGTGGGGTGGTTGGGTGTTCGGGCGGCTGGGCTTGTTACGCCTTGTATTTCGGGTGGTTGCTCTGCAGCGGCTTTGCATGCGGTGGTTGCTTTTTCAGCACCATTTTGATCTAACTCCTGGGAATTGGCGCAAGTTTCACTGATTTGATGAAATGCTCGTAATCGCGCCCATTTCCATAGCCCGCCCCCCCTCTTGACAACGCCGCCCGCTCGCATGTGCCAGCATTTGATTAAAAGCGCTGCAAAATTAATTTCAGCGCACTCACCGACCCTTCATCCTCCTCCTCCTCCTGCTCCCACCCTTCTTTGTGTGTGTGTGTGTGTGAAATTGTCGCAGCACTCGGCTTAGCTACTTGAGCGCTAAACGTCGTCCTTTGTGTATTGCTCGCAGCAGGGGTGAATTAATTAAGGCGGCTCAATCACTAGCGGATCACTCAAGCACCACCTAGCACCACACCACACCACACCACAGCACAGCACACCATCGCACTCCCCCACCCTAGCCAATGCTGTCAAGATGTCCGCCATTTTGATGCTTGACAATATTTCTATTGAGTGGCCTCTGGACTTTTGACTCTTTTTTGTTTTCCCTTTTTCTTGATTTCTTTTTGGCGAGGGCCAAGCTTAGGTAATTAAAAAACCAATCTCTGAATGAGTCTGACCGACTAGTAGTTACCCAAAGCTTCAGCTTACACTTGGTCATGAGTCATTGAATCATTTGAGAATTGATTCAGTTCCTTAAATATGTCTTATATAGATATCGATTAATCTTCTTCAGTTTCGACTTACACTTAAAATTAGGCTAGGTGTGGTAAAAGTATTCAATAATGAGTCATTGAGTCATTCGAGAATGATTCCAGTGCTTTAAACATGTCTTATATATGTAGATATCGACTGTTATTGATAATTCTTCTTGAGCCCCAGCCTTAACTTGAAAGGTAGGTAAATATTGGTAAAAGTATTCAGAGAATGAGTCATTGAGCTATTTATGAAAAATAAAGTTGTATGACTCCAATTATCGAAATGTATCATAACCAGATATCGATTCGTATCTCTAATTTGTCTTTGGCCTCTGATTACACTTGAAATTTAGCTAGATTTGGTAAATGTATTTTGAGAATGAGTCATTGAGTCATTTATGCATTTCTCGAAGCGTGTCATATATAGATATCGATATCGGTAAATTAAAAGTCTCTTATAATCGTGTATACCGAAGAAGGATTCTCGCTTGCCACTTTGTCCTGTATATTCACTACATACCCGAGAGTCCAAGCCACGCCCACTTCTACTGCCTGCCAGAGCTAATATACCCCATAGGGTTTCGATGGGTCCAGGGACAGCTTCGCTCGCGGCATGCACATTGTGGCTTTGGCTCATTGAACGTCCGCACTTTGGGGAAATTTCGTGAAATTTTAATTAATGACCAGCAAGTGGTGGAGCTGCACCACCCAACGGCACTGCACCACTTGACTTGGGTGGCCAAACAAATTGACATTTGACATTTGACATTTGGAGTGTTTCGTTCGTTCGTTCGTTCAGTTCCACATTTCTAGAGTCCATTCAAGGAATTGACGCAAACACACACACACACACACGCACGTAAATTGGCTCCACTTGGCGGTTTTGTGCTCCTCATTAGCTCGCCTTGGGGCGGTGCTCACAATTTGATGTTGAGTGGCACTTGGCTCGCTAACCACCCGCTACATTTATATTAACAACATGGCTGCCGTTGCATGCCACGCCGCGCTGCGCCGCGCCACGCCCACACCCACACCCACAATCCTTGTCACCTACCTGGCCTGCAGCCACCTGCCCCCATTGCCTCTTGCCAACGCCACGCCCCACCGCCCTCAGCGCCCCGATTTTCCTCGGGCTTCATTTATGCCAATTTTTCAAACTAATTGGTGCTGTTGACATCTTTTTCTCTCTCTGAAGTTTTGCATTGGATTCAGCGGCAGCTAACCCCTCCTCCTCCTCCTCCCCCTCCTCTCGATGGGAGAGAGACTTTTACGTGCGGACTGCGGCAGGTTGGGATACCCACTAAAAGCACTCAGCAATAAAATTAGTACACGCCGTTGCACTCGGCTATTGGAGGGGCCTTGACGCAGAGGCGGGCGCCATAAAAAATAAAGGGGGGGGGAGAGTCTAACGCAAATACGACTTGTAGAGGCAAAGAGGATGAGAGAGAGAGGTAGAAGGAGAGAGTGAAATAGCTAGAGACAGGGAAAGAGTTACAGAGACTTAAGGCATATAGTTGCTGAGAGCGAGATAGAAAGAGTCAAAAAGAGATGGAAAGAAAGAAAACGCAAGAGAGAGGGAGACAGCTAGAGAGATATGTAGAATATAGGCATAGGAATAAAAGAGAGGGAGAGACACAGAGAGAGTGAATAACACAGATAGAGAGAGAGAGAGGGAGAGAGAGAGAGAGAGAGGGAGAGAGAGAGAGAGAGAGGGAGAGAGAGAGAGAGAGAGATAGAGAAGCTCTCCTTCTACTCTCACTCTAAGTCTATAATCACCTTTCTATTATACTCAGCTTTCTCCATTCTTCGCTCTCGATAGAATTGTGAGATTGCTTTCAGGTAAGAGTAGACTAAGCGAGAATTATGAACAAATGCAAGCTGCATAGAAATGACATTTCTCTTATTTGTCTCACACAAATTTCCTTTTCCGAATTTCCAAACCCCCTTGAGTAATGTCAACTAGTGTTACGCCTCTGACTTTGGCCAGTTATGTATTTTGCTTTTCGCGACATTTTCTCCTCCTTTTTTTTCGCTCCCAATGCTCTTCGGCATTTCAGCTAATAAATGCAATAAATGTAAAGTTTATAGTAAAAAAAAGGAAGAAGAAGAGGCGGAGGCAGAGGAATATGAAGAGCAGGAGCAAGTGGAAGTGGGAAGACTTTAGCTGTAAACGAGCTAACTGAGAGCTGCTCGTGACACACATGAACTCAAGCTGAATGCAAAACTGAACTGGGGGCTTAGGGCAAGATATATATAGATATATACACACATATATACAGATTTATATATTCATTATATATACATATATATATGATATAGTATAGATCTATCAATTATGCGCTGTTAGTTGAGTGAAAATGCAATGCATGAGCTGCTTGCGGCGCTGAAAATATTTAACAAGTCAACAAAATTGCAAATTCTAATAGAGAGGGATACAGAGACTCTCTCTGCGTGTGTGTGTGTGGCAGGTGTAGGTGGCAGGCTCACGGCTCGGTGCCCAATCAATTTTTGATGGACGTGCGAAATTTATGGTGAAAAATATTTGGCTATGCACAATGAACTCGAGAGTCGGAAAATTGTGCAAAAGCCCGAATGAAAATGCGAAAAGAGCTGAACTGAAAGGAGGGGAAGGGGCGGGAGAAGTAGGTGGGGGGTGGAAATGGAAGCGAGAGTTGAAACTGAAACTGAATGCCGATGTCGACCAATGCGGCTAGCCGAAGCCCCAAACACTCCGCACTAAGTCATGGACGCAGTGGGATGGCTCCAAAAACGTACTGTAGAGGGGAGGGGAGGATTGCTGATGCTGATGCTGGACAGTCCATAGAAAATATTGTTATGCACATGGCTGGGGCAACAGCCACGGCAAACCGAACACAATACCATTTATTGTTGTATTATATTGTTGTTGTTCAACTTGTATTTTTAATACTCTTCCTGCTACTCCTGCCCCGCCTCCTGCGCCTACATTTGTTGCGTATTTATGACGCTGGAGGGCGCCGCTGTTGCCGTATACCCGGCAACCCGAAACAATGAACCAGCTGCCCTTTGCCAAAAAAAAATGATGGAAGAATCCGAATCGAAATAGAGGAACAAAACTCTTTGAAGCAAATTCATTCTGCTGGCTCTAACAAATAGTGGGCATATCTTCTGAACAATGTATATATATATGTATACATGTTAACAGTTAATCAGATTTGTTATATGTTGGAGATTTCATTGGAAAAACTCTCTAGCCCGAAATAGTTGAGGATTCGTGTCAAGCCTTAGATAGAGAGTTGAAGTTATATTAAAATAGAATTTGATTTGATTCAACTATTATTTCTTGTGAGAAAACAAAGATTTTTTTTGAGTAAAATTACATTTTTATAGCTTTTAGTTGACTTGGGATGAGACGAATACGTCTTGGGATTAAACAAACTCATTTCATGCCAAGTTTCCTATCTCATTTTGTCAGTTAAATTCTATAAATTCATGAACTGTCTCTACATATAAATATTATTTCACAAGTACAACTTTTCTTTTCCTCTCTCTCTATATATACACATATATATATATGTCAAATATATATACTATTAAACGTTGTATATCTATATGGCCTATACTATATAGCTTGTCCATAGTAGTCTTTGCTGTTCTTTAGCTAACCTCAATTCGTTGCTTAAACTAGTTGAGAATTACAAGGAAGTAAAAGTTGCTTAAAGATCAGTTTAATATATTTTTATATACATTTTATTGATTATTATTATATTTATTTGATTATTATTGTGTTATTATTTTATTATGTATATACATTTATTTATTGAGAGAGATGTTCATACAAGCCGATATATAACCCATATAAAACATACAAAAAAGAATATATACATATGAATGATATGAAATATGACATAGAATAACTTATTCTTAGACTAGTATATTATTTGTTATAATATACTCGTACTAGTCTAGGAATGAGCTCTTCTACATATATAAATGTATTCCATATTATTCATATTTATAATTTTCTGTACGTTTCATATACAACAAAATTTAATTCATTATATTTATTTATATATCTACAACAAATACTATTAATACGTTTACAATTTCATTACTGGTTCGGGTATTTCGCTAGTCGGGCAAAGGTTTTCTAAAAAATTCATGAAAAAAATACGGAAACTTGCCTTCACTTTTTTTTGGCGCTCTGTGAAGCGTTTTAAAGTGCTTCCAGGCAATTTGGCGATAAACAATCACTGAAATAACCAATATAAAATATTTAAAAAGTGTTCAAATAGCCTAGCCATGCACATGCCACGCCCCACACGTTCCACACGCCCCATGCAGCCCCTTCAGCTGGTACTCGATTGGCGGTTCGCATTGGTGTTGCTGCCGCTTCGTTACCTCTAGCGGCGCGTTTGATTTGATTTATTTGGAATTTGCATTTTTATTCCAGTTTACCCCTAGCACCCCCCTGTCTCTGGCCCTACCCCTAGTCGCTGGTCGATTTGAGTTTTTGGCTAGCTTAGCGCTTGAATTTTTCAACATGTTGCATACTTTTGTGCGCATGCAACTTTGGAGCCCCTTAAAGTCGCCCCCCTTCAGGCCACCACTACCCATTTGGAATTTACTTTTTCAATGAGACTTACGCTAAGTCCAAAATTGCAGGCGTACGAGATTTTAGCTCTGGCAAACGAAGAGTTTTTCAGCTGCTGCAGCTACTCGAACACTCGACATTGAATATTAATTGAGAGGAGGGTGCTCAGGCACAGGAGCTCAGTTGCCAGGGGCTCAGTTGAGATGCAGCTGAGATATTTGGCTTACATGAGGCAAAAAATGCAGCTCAAAGCTTTGGCTCTGGCCTAATGAAGCCTAATTCGAGGTAATATCTGTCAACCTCATTGCTAAACAATGGCCAACATTTCTATACCCATTGGCAATGGGAAGTTGGGGTATGCTGGCTTTTAGGAAAATGTACGAAAGAGACAGAAGGAGGCGTGGCAAACGCCATAGAAGAGTATATGTACGACGAGCTGAGTGGGGCTGAAAGGTAAATAAAAAGGTAAAGAGATAAGAATTAATATACAATTGAGATAAAGATTAAAACTTTCTGGATATATACATTTAACAAAATATTTTGTAAATTTATTTATTTTTTGGAGATTGGAATAAGTATAAAAAAAGCAAATTTCTGATAGAATTTTTTAACTCTTAATCCACAGCATTCTACTATTATGATCTCAAATGCTGAGTGTCGACAGCCAACTGTATCTTAAGAGTATAAAAGGGATCAGGAAAAGCCGCAGCAAAAGCAATAGCTCCAGCGTATTTGCTAGTCGGTCAACTGTATTCGTGCGACTCCTACATTCATTTCCCATTTTAATTTGTTTCCATTTTCTATTCTCCACATGTGTTTTCCCCCTTTGAGAGAAAAGCGGTGAGGGGGAAGCAACAAGCGAATGCCACGGCGACTGCAACTGCAACTGCAACGGCGACGATTCAAGCAGATTCCGACCTTTATGAAAATAGTTTCTAATTATTCTAATTAACCTTTGCTTTGAGCTTTTGTCCATTTAAAATTGTTTGGTTTTTGTTTGTCTTTGCGCAGCTGACATTTCAGTTCTAATTTAGAGAAATGTGGGTTAGACATTAATATGCCGGAGATAACTTCTCCATTCAAAACCAAAACAGAAATGAGCTGCCACAGAAAGAAGTTTTTTTTTAGCATAAATTTTGATGATGAAAAAGAATCAAGCTAGAATTTTTGACTCTATACGCTTTTCGCTAAAGTTGAAGAGTTGAAGTTCCTCTATTACCCTTTACTGAATGTATTGAATCGGAGGCGTGGCATATTGGATCTGAAAGAGTTTGGGCCGTGAATGAGTATTCTGCTGTCGGTAAAGCCCGACTGCAATGTGCTCATTTATTTTCTATAGATTTCTCAACACTTTCGATATGTTTTAGTCTTTTCCGTCGGACTTTGAGCTTTGTAAAGGAAGGACTTTTGGACCTCTGCTTATATCTCTGCAAAGCTTTGGTTACATCAGATCAAGGCTCATTCAGCATGTTCCATAAAGCATCTGAAATGGGGAACGCATTCACTGTGGCTCAAGAGCTCTAACAAATTTCGAAATTTCAGTACGAGTGCTAAATTTTGAGTGATTTGTGCTTACTGTGTGGGCATTCCATGCAAATGCACAAATTCTCAATGTTTAAATAAGAAAATCCTAACATAAAAATCCAAATAAATAAATTAAAAAAAAAAAAAAAAATGATTGAGTGAATTAAAAGCGTGCAGTCAATGGAGCGAGAGAAACGGACTGCAATATGATGACTATCAAATAAACAGGAGATAAAATATTTGCAAACATCAAATTCCAGAGTGGGTGTTCGAGACAGAGAGAGAGAGAGAGAGAGAGAGAGAGAGAGAGAGAGAGAGAGAGAGGGAGGTAGGTAGGCGTAGATGGGGGACAAAGTTGTTTTGGGGTTTTCAGTTTTGGCCAGCAACTGGCCATGAAAATTGCATGCAGTTGGATTTGGTTATTAGAATGCCATAGAATTGGATTTGAAATTGAAATATTTAACACGTTTGGGTCAAGCGTGCCGAGCAGGACATTCAGGACATCCTAGGACATCCAGGACATGCAGGATGTGCGATTGCCAATGCAATTTTAATAGGACGCAAAAGTAATTGACGTTAAATGTTTAAGCTGGACAAAACTAGGCACAAAATCTATGCCAATGTGGGCCAATGTGAGGTCGGTGATTGATTGATTGACTAACTGACTGACTGTACTTGACAAAGATTGCAATAATTTATGATTTGCTGATTTAGTTGACTCTTTGAAGTGTCTAATCAATGATTGTCCAACGGACAGATTGCTGAGCTTATTGATGGACTGATTGACTGGCAGATTGAATGATTGAGAGACCTTATGATGATCTGGCTTAGCTGAGGACTATCCAAATGACTGATTGATGCGCTGATTGAGGGACTGATTGATGATCTAATTGATGTGTTGATTGATGAACTGACCTGTTGGACCTGAAGGTGTAGTCTACTAGTTTGGTTGACTGATTGATGGACTAATTAATGGATAGAGTAAGGCCCAATGATTGATTGACTGTTTCACTTAGAGTGTAAGAAAGCCATTGTCTATGCTGAACTTCTGATTTAGTTGAGCTGAGAAACTGATTGAGAGTCATACTCACAAAAGCACCAGCTGTTGGGATGTTAGTCAACTGATTGACCGACTGACTGAGTGACTGAATTAGTGAAAGCTATGCGAAATGCATTGCCAGCGAAACGCTTTCACTTTCTTGATCCGGTTAACCATCTCAATGGTTAGCTGGACATGCAGTCCCTACGAATCGTATTCGCATTCACATTCGCATTCGCATTCGCATTCGTATTCGTTCTCATGCTGCCATAGCAGACGCATTTGTACTCGTTTCTGATTCAAGTCGAGGCTCTCTTACAGCTGACTGGGCTAACAAATTGCGCAATCAGGCGCAAATAACAAAAAGCAGAAAATGAAATGAAAGCAAACGCGCTCCAGACAGCCCTTAGATCATATCAACATCGTCATCATCATCATCATCATCAACATCATCATTAGCAGCAGCAGCAGCAGCTACCCTGCGGCAATACTCAACAAAACACATTTTGGTCAAATCATTATGAAGTTTTTGTTGTTGTACAGCTAACGTAAAACTGATAAAAGTATTTCAATTAGTGTCAGGAAATGTCTGCATGTGCGTGTGAGTGTGTGTGTGCGTGTGTTAACAGCAAATACAATAAATGTAATGAATCTTATAACAATTCGCAAGCGTTAACTATAGTGAGTGCGTATAAGCATATATGTACATATATGTATATGTGTGTATGTACATATGTGGATATGTGAGTGTATGTATGTATATGATGGTCTATTCTACATACATATGTATATGTATGTACTTAGATCTGTTTATATGTCCGCGTGTTTGTGTGTCTGCTCGAATGGTTTTTTTTTTCACCCTCAGGCGACAACGCCAACGCCAATGCAAAAACAACAACAACAACAACAACGACAGGAGCAACAACAACGACGTCAACGACAATGGCAATAGCAATGGCTGCCGCTGTAGCTGACGACGGTTGACACGAGGCGAGCCAAATTAAAACAACAAGAAGAAGAACAAAAAGAAGAAGCAGCAGCGAAACAAAAAGCAAAGCAGCAACACTACAGATAACATGAACACACACACACACACACATGTATATATATAGACATAACATGAGCATATGGCAAGAGCAGCCAGTCCGTTCGTCCGTTTGTCAGTCCGTCCGCCTTTCTGTCTGGCAGACAGTTTGACAGCTGTGGCGCTGCCATTTTATTAGAAAACGCCATGTAAAACGGCAGAGGACAACGACACAAATTCACCATTTTGTCACGTAGCACACACACACACACACACAGTCATAGGCGCAAAGCGAGAGAGACAACGCTGACGGCGACGTCAACGGCGACGCCAGCGTGCACGTTGTCAACAAAAGCAACAACAATAGCAATGAGCATAACAAAACGCGCGCGCTCTGTTTTGGTGGTGACAAAAACGAAAATTGCTTGGCCGGCGTTGGCGTTGGCGTAAACTCACCACGGCAGCGACGGCGACGACAACGACGGCAGCGGCAGAGACAGCAACTGCTACGCTCAAATAGCGTGCGCTCTCGCTTACGCGCGCTCACTCTCGCTCGCTCTCGCTCTCACTGTCTGAGTGTGTTTGTTATTTGAAAACAACCCTCGCTCACGCTTGTCTGGCTGTGTGTCAGTCGCACGACTGTCTCTCTCTCTGTGTGTATGTGTGTGTGTGTGTGTGTGCGTTGTCTTCGGCCGGCACTTGGCCAATGCTGACACACATGACCGCTAGGCAGCGCAGCGTGCAGAGCGGGCAGAGCAGCGGCAAAGCACAGCTATTTATGTGGATCATGGCAAATATCAGCTAAACGGGATATGTGCTAAATTGAGTGAGCACTTTCGAGCTCAACTTTTGGCAATCTATTAATTACAGACAGTTAGAGAGAGACCGAACATGAGAGAGAGAGAGATACATATGCCTTGATCGGGAACAGCCCCGCCTGAGGGCTGATAGGAGGATGAGCAAAACAACCCTTATACAGCAACAACAACTGCGTAGCAGTCGCGCTGCTGCACTTCAATTGCCTTCTGCTTGCTTAGAGGCAAATAAATATAAGAAATGTGTTGCGGACACTGGCCGATAGGTGGCGCCAGTGCACAGACCGCAGTTGCGTACGCCGGCTAACAGATGGCGCCACAGCAAGATGCTACTAATTTGCCGTTTGGCTCAGCGCGACGGCAGGACGAAAGTGAACGGGCAAAAGGCCGTGCAACTGATGGACCCATGCGAATTGCGAGTCTGGTCAGCGAAAAACGAAACGAAAAATGAGAGGAAAACAAAAAACGCTAAGAGACTTAACCAGGTTGACATATGCCAAAGGGGGGGTGTGCAGGTGTGGATCACAGCAGGGCAGCAGGGTAGCAGGGGTAGGGCAGAAAAGGGTCCTGTGTCCTGCTTGATGATGGGCGCAAAAAAGGAACCTGGTCCAGGCCCAGTGCTGGGCGCAGTAGTGCATAAATTTGACGCTGTGTGTGTGTGAGAGTGTGTGTGTGTGTGTGTGTGTGTGTAACGAAGGGGTAGCTGGGGGAGTGGGGCACAGCAAACAGCTGGCGGTCATATTTTCCAGTCAACAAGGCAACAACAAACACAACAAGGCCCGAAACAGAGGTACACACACACATATACATATATATACGGGCATACACATAACCCAACCAAAGCCCCAAAAGCCCTAGCCAAGCCATCCGAAACTCTGCCCGCCCACCCCTCGCCCAGCTACCCTCACGCAGTTGTGCTGCTGCCTCGTTGCTGTTGGCTTTTAAGCAGAAAATCATACAAACAACACAGTCACAGGCAGGAACAGGAGCAGGAGCAGGAGCAGGACACACACACACACACACACACACATACACACAGTCCAAGTTTGGGAGTAGCTGGCGGAACGGTCGGTTTATTAGACTGACCCAAAATGGAGCGAATTGCAATATGAACTATTCGGGTTACCCTTGAGCGCAAAGTTGGCCAGCACTCCAGCAAAATATGCTCCACGGCCGGAGTGCAGGACGGGCGGAAGGACTCGCCAGGGGGAGACTCCGGCTCGAGCATACTTTCAAAGATATTTCACGCAACAGCCCCTCGAATATTTCGGCACACAGTCGAGATTGTTTTATTATGATGAAATAGTTATACATTTAGAAGCACAGAATGAGGAATGGGAGAGAGACAGAGAGAGAGAGAGGGGGATATTAAAAAAGGAAAGTAAAAGAGAGCTAGCAGAAAAAGGAAAAAGCGCAAAATAATAAGAGAAAGTGAAAGAGAGCTACAGAAGGCAGAAGGCAATGAGGGAAAGTGAAAGAAAAGTGGGATAGAGATAGAGAGAGAGAGAAAAGAAAAAGAGAGATAGATAGAGAAAAAATATAGAGACGGAGAGAGAGAAACATATAGATCTAAAAAAGAGAGAGGTATGAAACATCGAGAAAGACATATTATCGTATTCAAATAAACGATAATTTATCGATAGTCATCAATTCAAAGAGCTGCGCGAACGATTAAAAATCGATCTGCAAAAATCACATTTATCGATTGTTGCCTATCGAGAATTGGTATTACACAGCCCCAGCCATGGGACGTAAATCAATTTGCAATGCTATTTAAGAGCTTCCAGCTGCAATTCGATCTGGCCCCATCGACGACTCGATTTTCGGAGCCTTTTTTTGGTCGAGGCTCGTCGACAGTGGACGCACACTTATTAGCCAATTGCATTTTACAGACCATTTTTGGGCACTCGCTCTTCGGCAGCAGACAAACAAAATGGCTGACTGACTCGCCAGCCCACACCCGCCATTCCCCCCCCTGGAGCTACCACGAGCTACCTCCCCGCAGCTCCTGTCTTGGCCTTCTGGCTGCGTGCGCTACACTCAATTTTCACAGGCGACGCAGACTCTGTGTGTGTGTGTATACGCCTGTTTGTGTGTGTGTGTGTGTGTTCAGCTCATAGCCAAAAGTTATGGATTCAACTTTTGGCCAATTTAATTTTCTCGCCTGCAACGGCTGCAGAGCAAGCGGCAGCAACCACGTTTGACCAATTGCCAAGCCTCCAACTCCACGCCCAAAATGCGTAATGCGCGCCTGTGTGTGTGTGTGTGTGTGTGTGTGCATTGTGATGGTCCAGACAGCGGACGAAAACGAGGTCCTGTAGTAGTAGTAGTAGTAGGTCCTGGTCGAGAGTGCCCGTAAGCCCGCATTTACAGATGATTTAGCTGATGTTAAAGGCCAGCTGCCCGGGGAGTGGAGGGGGAAGGTGGGGGGCGTTCCGAGGGGGGCTGTGACTGGCATGTGCGTCCATACAGTGTGGACACATTGTGCCCCATTAGTTTCCACAACAACAACAACAGCAACAACAACATGGTTTGGCTAGCAGCAAAATTTGCATGATTTTGCATTGTGCCCAGCTCACGTAGTTGTTGCTTGGTTGTTTGTTGTTGTTGCTGTTGCTTGTTTGTTTGTTGTAATAAGAAAATGCTTTATGCACGCACTCTCGGCCTACAGCGGCCCGTAACGGCCCCATCGAGAGTGTCCAGTTTTCCAGGCCATTTCATTTTTGTTAGCCAGCCCGCACTTTTTATTATATTACCAACAATGCGTGGTTGTTGTTGTTGTTGTTGAGAACATAAAGAGACAGATGGGGTATGATAAGAGTGTCACTCAATATGTCAGAGCCATGGAGTATAGAGATATGGGATCACATCTCTTTAAATGAATAAGTCGCAGAAGCTAACAATCGATACTTATCGATGTCGAAAGTAGTGGTGGATTAACATAATCTGAAAAAAAATAGTGGTATATATCACTGACTTGCAAGTAGGGTAAACTCGTATGTTAAACGGGGCATAAAGGTTGACTATCGATACTTATCGATATCGAAAGTAGTAAGAGTTCTTCTTTAAATTACAAGGTATACAGAGTGTCGACGCTTCGCTGATCGTCTACCAATATTATATAATATGCAGACAGTGCACATCACTTGCTGCCACAAGCCACAAGCCACGCCCCCCCCCCCCCCCACACACACACACACACGCACACGCACACGGGTGGGAGAGCAGAGAAATCATCAGAAATCGAGTTGTTGCTGCTGCCAAAAATCAAGCAATTGGAATTTAATAATAAACATTTTGGCCTAGTTTGTGGAAATGTGCTAACAAATTGCATATCAAACACTTTTGCCACAAATTCCAAATTCAAATTCAGATTAAAATTCAAATTAGAATCGAAACACAAATTCAGAATAGAAATTGAAGTACGAATGGAACATATCGATGCCAGCCTGTACCTGTACCTGTACCTCTACCTGTAGTTGTAGCTGGGCTCAGGCATTTGCATATTTTCACAATTTTCCACAGTTTCGTGTGTTGGCCAAGCGAGCAGACTGAATGCAATTGGTCTAATTATCATTCCGGCTGGCCACGTTAGCCATTTGCACCTGTACGAATGCGCAACGGCAGCGTCGACTGTCAAAATCGGATCCGTAATCGAGGCCCTTGACGAACCGTTAGGCACACGTAGTTCTCCATAGCGATGCAACACTGTATGCAGCTGCTTAGCTCTTAAGTTGGCCACTCTTATTGGACACTTTCCAATTAGCATTGGCTTCCTCTATTAAAAACTTGCTCCACTTGAGCTGATATTGTGGCTGGCGTGGCCGGGAGACATGAGGAAATGGGGAAAGCACGGCTAAGTAGGACTAGAGGGCAGCTGGAAGCTGGAAGCTGCACCTAAATGAAGCTGCCCTCTGCAGGCGCACATCAAAAACCTTTTCTATCCTTGCCTTTCCGTTGCGCCGCTGTGCCCAGGGTTTGTGGCAAGCGCAAGGCGGCAAAGTTGCAACAACAAGCAGAAAGAAGCAACAAAAAAAAGAAGAAGAAGAAGAAGCGAAGGAAATAGAAAAGCTGCGCAGTTACTTTCAACTTGAAACACACACAGAGGGGGACTTCTCTCTCTGTGTATGTGTGTGTGTGCACTTAAGTGGGGCAGAGTCATCTTCAGCTGGCGCCGCTGTTGCTGCAACTCGAGGCAAAGTTGCAAGCAAAATGTGAAAAGCAGCTGCAGCAGCAGCAGCAGAAGAAGAAGAAGCGAAACATTCTTTTAAAGAATGCCGACAACACACACACACACACACACACACACGCACACAGCAACACATGTCTGTGTGTTGTTTGGTTTTGTTTAGCTTAATTTGCTCAACTTGCTTTGATGTCTCACAGGAGGCGCTGAATGGTGTGGAGCGGGTGCAGGGGGTGGGTGGGTAGGGTGCGGTTTCTGAGGACGCGTTTTTACTGCCTTGCGCCTTTTCTTGCGATAATCGGCCAGAGAGCCACTTGCCACATGCCACTTGCCACATGCTACATGCCACTTGCTGTGGCAGCTAGTTCATCTCTAGCCAATGCAACAGCAGCAGCAGCAGCAGGAGTCGCAACAGCAGCAGGAGGAGTCGCAACAGCAGCAGCAGGAGTCGGAGCAGCAGCAGCAGCAGCATATTCGACAACAATCTTCACACAGGTGTGAAATGTTAAGGCATTTATTTTCAATGCAACTTGTCGAGTGCTCCACACTTGACACTGAGTGTGCCTGCCTCTCTCTCTCTCTCTCTCTCTCTCTCTCTCTCACTGCTGTCCAGCTCCTCCTGCTCGAGTGTGTCATCTAAGCTAAACTGTTGCCTAACTTGAGGCGCTTATCAACTGCACACTCTTAAGTCATACAGCAACAGTTGCTGTTGATCCATCTCGAAAGTTTTTAACTTATTTACTCAATAGCTGAAAAGGTCATTTCAATCACCTGCCACAAGTTTTTCATGCGGCCATTGACTGTGTCATCAATCAAGACAAAAGTTTGCTGACTGCTTCAGTTTTAATGTCTGCCATAAGGAGTTGGCTCGTTGAACAGAACTTGACATTTTACACCTTATTTACAATGGATCAATCATTTGATTGATGACTGATTGATTCAACATGTTTGGCTACTAAAGATGCTGTTGTTAGCTGTGACATCCCAGACTTTAAGAGGTGCCGGACTGCACTACTGAACTAGGGATAGGGAGAGGATATCATATATATACGAAATACATAAGCTGCTGCTACTTTTTCTTCTTTTTCCTTATATTCTATGCTGAAAGTCTTGAAGCTGAATAGAAATCCACTTAGAAGATATTCCGAACTAAGCCTTACTCTAGTCTAGTGTCCCAACTTCTTGATCCGCAATTCAAGCATATTATATTCTATATGCATATACTCCCATTTCTACCCTATAGCACAAGTCTCTACAAAAATCAAATTACAACAACTTGTCTAACTGCCCCATTTCCTAGGATTTCCTATATAAAAGAATATCTTTTATGTTCGTCAGCTGACCCACAGAAACTGTATTCATAAATTTTACGCTCGATGCTCGCCTGTTCGATATTCATTTGAATGTTAAATTCTCCTGCGGTACGTGAGAGCTATCGCTATAGCCCATACAGTGTCTATGGAGTGTGTCGCTCGAGTGGAACTTTCTGGGAAGCAGCCGTATAGCTTGAGGACAATTAATGATGCGATTGTCTGCGTAGCTCTATGGTTCACGTCGCCGTTCATTGTGTCAATTGGAGGCACTTGTTGTCACGATCTTGCGTTCGCCGGCCTTCTCCCCTGCCCCCCGTTAGGCGCCCCTTCATGCCAGTGCCCTGCCACACCCCCAAAATTGAAGTGTTGTGATCTGTCGTGCGCGTGTCAGCGACCCTCGTCTAGGTAGGCGCTGACTTACGTGTTGATGGTGTGAACGCGACTCCCGCGATAAGATCTGTCCCAGAGGAACTCGTAGTTACGTACTCGCTTTGGCTACGACTGCTATATACCCTATAAAGCGAGAGTCTGTAGAGGGTAACAGACACATTGTGTCTTTCTCTCAGTCTCTCTCACACTCTCCATGATTCTGTCTCTCTCTCTCTCTCTCTCTCTCTCTCTCATCATGCTATTACTTTCTACTACTACTATTACTTCTACTAATCTCAGCATACCCTTTCATATCCATACTACATAATTTACAGGGTATTTGCTCTATCTCTTATTCCCCCTCTCCCACAGTTGTTTTTTCTTCACTTCATTCATAAAATTTCGACTGCCTGCTTTATATTCAGGATCTGTCGCCGTCGCTCATCGAGACAACTCTCGGCTCTCAGCTCTGTCCACGATTCCTCGAATGACAACTCTTTTGCTGCTTCTTCTTCTTCTCCTTCTTCCACTGCTTCTGCTTCTTGCTGTAATTCCCTTCTCCGAGTCTTTTGCAATTGGCAAGGCTGTTCGAAGTGTCACATGAAATTTTGTAATTTTCTTATCCAGCTAAAAAAAAAAAAAGGAAAAAAATAATCTTTTATTTATTTATTTTTTGGTTTTCGTTGAGCAAATGGACGCGCGGCGTTTAAATTGTCACACGCGCTGTTTGACTTGACTTGACTTGAGCTGAGCTGAGCTGAGTGGACTGCACTTGGCCAGGCGTCAGCCCACTCTGCCAATTGGCAATTGCGCATTTTCCCAATTGGACATGCCAATTGGACAATTGGACATTGGCTCGTTTGGCCGTTTGTCAATTGTAAAAATTTGTCAGCCATTGGCAGCAGCTGTAATTTGGCTATTATGGAAATTGCCAACCAGCAAAAGCAGCAGCAACAGCAGCAGCAGCAGCAATTGAACAGCCTGGCAATGCCTTCCCAACAACAACAACAACAACAACTGCATCAGCAATTTATGCTGCCACACACTTGGGGGCCAACTTATGGCGCATAAATTTCGACTGGCCAGCGCCAACATTAATTATGTTTTCAATTGACTAAACTAAACTAGAGTCTAGAAGCAGCAAACCACAAATGCTGCTGCACGCGCAGCTACCCTGTAGAAAAGTGTTTAACAGGCTGTTTGGCTGATTGCTTATTCTATAGGGTAGCTGCACTTCGATGAGGCCATATACATATATAGTTATGTATATTCCAGATCAAGTATTCTCTGTTTAGCTGAAGTCTTGTGGGTTCTCTAGCTTTATTCGCTCACTTTACAGGGTATCACGCGCAGCAAGTGCCGCAACTAACTTATGTGATTTAGACAATATGTTCAATAAAACTTTGCCTCCACACACACACACACACACGCACACACGCACACATACGTGCGCGCTTTAAGCAGCTGCTCTAAAAGTAACTTTCAACTGCAGCGTCAGCGTCAACGCTGACGTCGACGTCGGCAGCGACAGTTGCTGACCCGCCAACATTGTGTTAAGCAAAGATTTATGTGAGTTTGCCCCAAAAACTCTCGCTATTCTGCAGCAATCTCTCTCGCTCTGTCTCTCCTCTCTCTCTCTTTGTGTGTGTGCGTGTGCCTAACTGTATTTCCGCTGCGCTAACTGTACCTTCTGGGCATGTGTAGAACTTTTGGGGTCCTGGGCAGCTGCAATTTGCATAGAAAGTGTCGCCACAAATTTTGGATGCGACAAACGTAGACAAGGCACAAGGCTTAAACAGCTGCTGCTGTTACTCTGTCTGTGTGTGTGTGTGTGTGTGTGTGTGTGGGTGGGTGTGCATGGCCGGGCCAACCTTTTCTTAATTTGCTGTGAAACTATTGCCAACTAAGCGTGGCCAACTGGCAACTGGCAACTGGCTCTTGTGGCTCCTCTGGCTATCAACTCGCTGGCTTTCCAAAGTTAAATAGCCCTAAAATTGCTCGACTTCCGGCTATGGCGAGCGCCGTTGGCCGTTTGTCAGCGACGGTTTTGCATTAATTAAGCAGAGCAAACAGTAGAAGAAGAAGCAGCAGCAGGAGTGGCAGTGGCAGAGGAAGCTGCGCTGTTTCTAACTTTGCAGACCGCAACACGGCTGAAGCGGAGGAGCAGCAAGAAAGAGAAGTGAGTTTGGCGCAGCACAAAAGCCAGCCATAAGCTGGCAGGCAAAACACCTCAAGTCCATCAGGTCCGAGACGGAGCAGCGCTGCAGCAAGATTAGAAATTGGTCCGAGCTGTGCCGACTAGCTGCTTGCCCAGGGCTACTTATGGGATTAGCCAGTGCCTGGCCTCCGTGCAGCCAATTTGCTAGCTCATTAATTATGCAAGCTTATGTTGGTTATGCAACTTGATGCATGCAACATGCCTGGGTTATGTTTTAGCTAATGCCTCATTGGATACCTGTGCAGTCTGTTCACTCCATCTGATCTACTATCTATTATCTATTATCTATTATCTATTATCTATTATCTATTATCTATTATCTATTATCTATTATCTATTATCTATTATCTATTATCTATTATCTATTATCTATTATCTATTATCTATTATCTATTATCTATTATCTATTATCTATTATCTATTATCTATTATCTATTATCTATTATCTATTATCTATTATCTATTATCTATTATCTATTATCTATTATCTATTATCTATTATCTATTATCTATTATCTATTATCTATTATCTATTATCTATTATCTATTATCTATTATCCATTATCTATTATCTATTATCTATTATCTATTATCTATTGTCCATTATCTATTATCTATTATTCAGTCAAACTGATTGACAGAGTGGCAGCCCCATAACTGTCTGACAGTGTGGCAGCCCTTACCACTACAACTTTGGCCAATTACATAACCTCAAAATGGGCTCTGCTTTCGTGTCGCCGACTGTCAAAAGGCAGCAGGCAGCAACGAGCAGCGAGGAACTGCAAACTTAAACACTTAATCTTTTCATTTAATGTTAATTTGTTTGTTTTTATCGACATATTTTGCCGTGTGGGCGTTCACTGATGGGAAGAGTGGCGGGGCGGGGCGGGGCGACGTGGGTGGCGGCGTTGCCTGTGTCTGTGCCAAATGGCAAATGCCGTTAAGCGCGCGGCGCTTGTTACGACAACAAACTAATTTCACGTTATGACAAATTGCTGCCAATCAACATAATTCTGCGGCAAGCTAAGAAAGTGCCAGCAACCGGGCCGCCGCGTGGGTAGAGCTGGGGGGCAGGGTCAGGTGGCAGAGCAGGTAAGCCTCGAAATCCATTCGACAGAGCGCAGTTTCGCCTGAGCTTTTGTCTGATTAAAACTCGAGCAGGTGGAGGCGGCCTGCCAGGGAGAGGGGCTGAGATTCTTGGGTCTATATGAATGCAGATACCCTGTAATAGAGCAAAGGATATAGAATGACCAACTGTTAGACGCATGTGTGTTAGTATGCTGTTAACTGTTCTATCAGCTAAGCTTGAGTACTTGAAGTTCATCATATCTACATCAATTTGTATAGGGTATCTCTGTGCCGTTCACCTGCTAGCATTGCTGATAGCAAACTAAATGTTTCGTGCTCTTTATTTTTATTTACTCTTTGACAAATGTCATGCCTCGCTGGCGCTGCTCACTTTAACGCTCATTGCTATTGCCACGCCCACTCATCAGAGCGCGCGACGTTGCTGAAAGCGGCCATAACAAATTGTTAGGCTATGACCTCGAAAACAGTTGGCAGTTGTCTTCGCTACGATACTGAAACCACCAACAGCGCCACCCACAAAATGGGTTGATTCAACTTCAAACTTGTCCTGCAGCTTGCCCCTCCCTTTCATCCCTCTATCATCGCCCAGCTCCTCCTGCTGAAGTCCCATGTGTCATAAGTTCTTCTATTTGGTATTTGGTATTTTTTTCCTTTCTTGTTTTTTTTTTTTTTTGCCCGTTTCATTCTGGCCAAGTTTGTGGCTCGTTGTGGCTTTCATGTGATAATTGCGGCGCATGAATTACAATTAATTCGTGACAATTCGTGCAAGAGCCTTGCGCCCAGGTAGACACAGGCAGACAAATGCCACGGCTGCAGTGGCAGCCAGAAGTAAAGCAACGTCGTCCGCGTGTCGTTAGCAGCGCCTGTTTATTATTCTGCTAATTCTCTCAGCCAAGTCAGCCCTGCCTCTCCCTCTCCCTCACACCCACACCCATACCCAAACACCGTTTGCTGGCTGGCTGGCTGGCTGGCAACTCTTTTTGGTTATTGCGACATGCAAAGCGGCGGTGACATCGCCAAAAACTCAACTCAACTCAGCTCAGCCCAACTCGACTCAGCCCCCAAGCTCAGCCCCAACCGGAGCCCCAGCACACGAGCCCGAACCCAAATGCAAACCGTAACCAAAACACGCACACTTTGAGTTGGCTCCTCGAATCCGCGGCAACTGAATTTTAATGGGGCTACGCGCGGGAATGGGGCCCAGAGGATACTCGTGTTAGACTGCTATCCTGCGCCAAAGGACGCCACGAGGACGAGTCCAAAGATCACAGTAAAATTCAATTCTAAAATTTCTCTCTGTTAATTTTTAATTGTGTGCTTCAATTGCAGGAATTGCAATTAAAACTGAATTTGATTTACATTTAATTAGAAATTAAGTGTGAGAGAGAGAGAGAGAGAGAGAGAGAGAAAGAAGTATAACAACTAGGAGATTGATCAATGGAAAAGAGAGACAGTAATAGAGAACTAATGAGAGTATATCAAATAGAGAGGGAGAGAGAGAAAGTGTAGAATTGTAGAGTAGGAGATGGAGGAAGAAAGGCAGAGAGAAACAGAGATACAGAAAGAAAGAGAGAGAGAGAGAGAGAGTAATAGAGAGAGATGTAGGGGAATAAACCAAATATGAAGCTAGGTTTTTCTTCCTATGAAGAAAGAAAGGAAACTGAGCAGAGTTAAAAGGAAATCAAGAAAGGAGAAGTAGAGAGCTTTAAGGAATAGTAAAAAATATCCATGCTTATCTGGAATTCATGAGAAGGGTCTTCATTGATAGCCAGCTCAATGCATTCACAGCTTTTGCTTGGCTACCTTAGGCAAAAGCGCAATCGTACAAAAGATTGAGCTCAGCAGGTGCGCCACTACCCACGGCTCATGCAGCCCCAATTGCCACTCCCAACTCCCATCCCCCACATCTGGCATCGCCCAACTCCCTGGTCGCCTTTGACTTTGGCTGTGCTCATTGTGGGTGACAAAATGCGTAAGTAATTGCTGTAAACGAAGCAACTCATCTAAATTTTCATCTGCAATCAGCTGCCTTTGTCCTGCCTCCGACATGGCTTTAACTTCATTATCCGACGCCAGAGTCAGTGGCCAAAGAAGGCTGTCCAAATCCTGTGGTTCATTCCATCTTCTTCCTCTTCTATTTTATTTTTTTTTTTGCGATATTATCCGCCAAAAACAACCGCAAATGCCAAACGTGCATACCCCAACCTCCCGCCTCCCTCACTCTATCTCTCTCTCTCTCTCTCTTTCACTCTCTCTCGCTGTATCTGTGTCGGCATGGGAAATAAAGTTGAACACCAACTGTGTGGGGTAGCTGT
Organism: Drosophila aldrichi; assembly: GCA_035045965.1. Classification (NCBI taxonomy): domain Eukaryota; kingdom Metazoa; phylum Arthropoda; class Insecta; order Diptera; family Drosophilidae; genus Drosophila; species Drosophila aldrichi. Next base: position 9,559,524 of record JAWNOM010000484.1, on the reverse strand, counting down.
GATAATTTGGGTGCTGTGGTGACGGCAGTCACCACGGGAAATGTAATAATACATCCGAAAATCAGTTGTTATTATTGTTAAGCGTAAACGATCCAACCATCTATCCAGCCGAGCAGGCAGCTAACCAAACGACCCTGCACCCAACCATCCAACCATCCAGCCATCCGCACTTTGCCGGCATAATCATTGTAATCATAAGCCTGTCGACTGCTTGAGTCTCTGGCGAGAGAGGGTTGCTAATGCCCTACCCCTACCTCTACCTCTACCTCTGACTCTACCCCGACCTCTACCACTAGCGCAGCGCTCTTCATCATCGACTTGAGTACATTTTTTTACGCTGACTCAATAGAAATGTTTTGTGCAATTGCGGCTCATAAAATCACAGCGGGTTAGCGTCTGGCGAGATCCGAGAAACCCATACCGAAACCGAAACCGACACCGAAACCAAAAACATAACTCAAACTACAACTGAGCGCCAAACTTTAGACGTAAGCAAAGCGATGACAACAACAATCAAAACTGACCGAAAACAATGCAGGAAAAGGATGCAAATTAGAGCTACGGGACATCTGAAACGCCCTACTCTCTAAGAGAGATTCGATCTGTTTATATATGTCGAGGTAGAGCTACTGTAGAGTAGAGTGAATTAATTTGAAAGTTAAGCCAATCACAATTGGGTTTATTCTCATTTATCTTGTTCTATTGCGGTTGCTTCCAAATTCCCCAAGTTCTTAACTCTTTTAGTCCCATCTGATTTGATCCATAATTTAAGCCATCTGGGGCATTAAACAAGACTGTAGATCTAGCTCCAAATATATTTTATATTACAAGTTTATTAAATATTTTGTAGGTGAATTTTCAGATAGGGAAAAGTTTTTCTATATAATTGACAGAGAGAGGTTCTTTTAGAGCTACGAACAGGAGCTTAGAGTCTTATAAATGGGAGACTATTTTGCTTGCAATGGATCAATTACTCATTGCTCATCTGCTATCTCTCTCTCACTCACTCTGCCTCCCTGTCTCGCCTCCATTTGCCTTTACTTGTAAGTTTGGCTTATAGCAAATGCTGATGACGCACGTATATCAAATGCCTGGCCAAAATTCGTAGATGCCACTGCCCAGTCATCCAGCCCCATCCCAACCCCAGCTCCTGTCGTTGTCGCTGTTCCCTGTCCCCCGTTCCCCGTCCCTTTGCATGCCACCTCCGTGTGGCGCTCTGTTAGTTAAGGGGCACGTAATCCATTTGTTGTTTGCATGTTCATCTCGGGGTTTAGCCAGAGAGCCCGAGACTTTGGTTTTGGGGCACGTTATGTGTGCATTGGACACAACTCAATTGGCTGAATTGTGTTCTCTCTGTATGTGTGTGAGTAGAGTGTGTGTGTGTGTGTGTCGTTGCTCTGTTAATGATGAAAGGCCACGGAACGAGTTAGCTGCCAGAATGGTCAAAATTCTGTGCTCTGCTGTTTTGGTGTGCAACTGACGCACATTGCAAGCGACTTTGCAACATGATGTGACGACTGAGGACGACTCTCCCTCTCCATCTCCATCTCCTTCACTCGTGTGTGTGTGTGTTTGTGCGGCTGTGCCTGGACACATTTCCGCTGCAGTTGCTTTGCCTCCATCGAGGATGAGACAGTCGAGAGGACGACTTGCAATTTGAGCGCTCGCATGGCATATTAATGGACTTTTGCTGACTGACCAACTGACTGGCACCGGACACCAGCGACGTCAATGCGATGCGGGTGGGTTCGCCCGCTGACGGTAGAGGCGGTAGGGTCGGTACGGGCGGTAGAGGCGTGGTTGGCCATCATATCATTGGCATGCGTGTGCACTATGAACGACAAACGATGCCCAGCTCCAACTTCAACTCTGGAGCTCTAGCTCCATGTCTCGGACTCGGCTCAGTTGTTGTTGCAGTTGCCGCCATTTAGTTCATTAGAGCAAAAATGTTGTGATGCTGCACGTAAACAAGACTCATTCTCTCTCTCTCTTTCTATCTGTGTGCGTGTGTCAGCTAGCTCTTTGGGGTTGACGCTGCTGTCACTTAAATGCGCGTCCAGCTGCCCGACTACTCAGCTACGCATTTACGTGATTAATCAGTTGACCACGTGTGTGTGTGTGTGTGCGCTCTCTGTGTGTTTGTATGTGTGTGTGTGTTAAGCATATGCCCCTAAGTCATGCAAAGCGCTCGAAACGTTTTAATTGCCCAACAACTTGCTTGAATTGGTAGTGCAAAATGCACTCCAAGCTATGAGCAAATGCCTCATGCCACATATGCCACATGGGGCTGCCACATGCCATCTATACTATATACAACATCAAGTCAGGCTAAGCTTACAAATGACCAAAACTGTGCTTAACCGAGCAGACAGCGTCTATGGAGTATATAGAGTTTAAGGAGTGTATAAAGGATACAGAGTAGAGCCTATATAGAATATATAGACTATAGAATATATAGAATTTAGTGTATATAGAGTGTAAAGGGTCTATAAATAGTATATAGATTGAAGAGAGTAGATTATATGGAGTTTATAAAGTATATAGAGTGCATGGAGTATATGGATCATATAGGACTCTATAGAGTCTATAGCGTATATAGAGTATAGAGAGTCCATAGAGTCTATAGAGTCTAGATTGTCTATACTCTACAGTATATCTAATATATAGATATTCTATACTCTATAGTACATCGAGTATTCAGTGTATATAGATTCCATATTCAATTTTCTGTTGATTCTGTTCCAATTGCTCAGCTCAGCTCAGCTGTTGTATGCTCTGGCATTCGCTGAGTTGAGGCTTCCTTTCGAACAGTCTTCGATTATATTGAGTGTTAATGCCAGAGATCGACACTTGGCTGTGGCTGAGGCTGTCGCTGTTGCTGTCGCATTGTTCTGCAGCCAAACAGATATTTAGTCTCAGTCGTCCCGATTGTCTGTCCGAGCGACTTATCAAGCTGACACCCAACAACTGCAAGAAATTCCAAACAATTTCAATTCCAATTTCAATTTCAATGGATGCAACTGTCTGACTGCAGAAGAGGTAGCCGAGGCAGCTAAAGAGCTTTATCTGGAGCTGGACCTGGAGTTGGAGCTGGGCTATTGAAATTAAAACGCCCAAAAATTGAAAGAGCTCGACATTGTGGGCATTGTGTTCAAATATGTTCGTGCTAAAAATTATAGCCCGGCCAACTGACATAACCGCAATCGCATGTCGGAAGGCGAAAGTCACAATTCGCAGCGTGTGAAAGAGCCGTCAGGTGCGGCGGTCAACGGTCAAGCACTGAGCACTCGCTCTGGCTTCTCTCTCTCTCTCTCTCTCTCTCTCTCTTTCACTCTCTCTTGCTCTGTCTCGCTCACACTCTGAGCCAGCGAAGCATTTAACCAAACTAATTTTCCCATTAGGTTCAACACTTTGTGCCCGTTTGCGGGGCGCATAAAACAACACGTCGATCGAATACCGCAAAAAAATAAAAAAAAACGAACGAACAGAAATAATACTGCTGCTGCTACATAGGAGCCGATCGAGCCGATCAAGCGCAACATTTGCCTAGACCCTGCCCGTTTACCTGCCCGACCATCCCTCTCTCGTCTCTTGTCTCTCGCCTGTCACCTCTCACATCTCTCAGCCCAACGTCGACCCTCCTGCTCCGTAGCAGCAGTCAGTGTTGTACTCGGCTAATTGATCGGTTCCAAATGGTCGATCGCACGTAACGGCCGCATATGCGATCGCTGCGCGCGAAATATAGACGAAATACGACATTCGGCTATGCGATCGTATCACGCGATAAGCCACTGACTCCGACTCGATCACTCGACTGCCCCACAGCGCCGCACCGTTCCCTCATCTGTCAATAAAAAAGGGCATTCACAAAAGGTAGCCAGACCCTAGGCAGCTCATTGAGGCGCATCTCGACTGGGCGCTCGTTCAATTTGATCAGACTAAATGTGCTTTTGCGCTCGCCAAGCTAATTTTCTAAACAGGCACAATCGTAACCATGAAATAGATCACTGATCACTGATCTTCACTGATGGCTGGCTGACTGCCTCAGCTCATCTTGTCCCGACAGTGTGCAGAACCTCATGCCGAGCTCTGCTTTCCGATTATCTTTTCCAAACATTTGGCCTTTATTAAAATGAAAATATTCAGTTGGGCTCTCGATCTTGATCAGCGTTGATCTGCAGCTAAAACGAGTCGAGCTCATGCTTGGGCAGGATTTGCGCAATCTGAAGTGCAGTGAGAAGAGAAATCTCAGAGCTGCTGTTGGCTGACTTGACTTCTCCTTGGATTTATAGAAATTTGGGGTTGATCTTCAGCTGATCAACTATGTTGATGCTGAATAGATGTGAGGGAAGTTGTGTCTGCATGCCAAGTATCAAGGGCAGCATTCCGAGTTTTGCCTTTGTCTGAGTAAGTTTGCAGCTTTCTCAAGTCGACACATGCCTTGGATCTGAGAAAGAATAAGAAGAAAAGCCTCAGAGCAGATCCTGATCTTCAGTTGTGTGTGGATCCCAAGTAGCAGTCGTAGCATTCAGAGCTTTGCCTTTGCTCATATATATGGGGCACAGAGCGTCACTTCATTAGATGATTGCCTTGCGAGTATTGAAAACGCATTAGCCTGATGGCTTCATGCCGATGAGCATTGATGGCTCGCCCCGTAACTGCAACTGTATGAGGGCAACCCCTCGACATCTCTAATGTGACAGGACAATCAACAAGCGGATGGTTAGACGGCTCTATCAATGTGATGATACTAGGGCCAACCCTCCTCGGAGCATCTATTTGTTGCCTTTTTGCCAAATCGTTGTAATTTACGAAATTGACACTCAAAAGATGGACAGGGCAAGGCGCCACCCCAGCAATTAAACAGCGAGCCCATATGGAACTCATTCTCTCTCACTCTCACTCTGGGTGTGGATTTAAGTGAAGGCTGCACAATTTGTCACACGATAACATAAAAAGTGCCAATTGCAGTTGAAGTTGCACTGGCCGAGGGAGGGGTCAGTGCCACGGGGTCGCCGCGGGGTCGCCGCGGGGTCACAGCGGGGTCAGCTGCGCTTGTGCAAATTAAATAAACTCTAATGTCTTTAATTTGTTTGAGTTGTCCGGCGTCCACTCAACTGTGCAGCCCATTTCTATATATATATGTATGTCCGATTACCAATTCCCAATTCCAATCCCAATCTTCAGCAACCAAGATGTGTGTGTGTGTGTGTACCTTCTGAGTCAGTCGCATGTCGTCGCTGACGCTGGCCATAAATTTCGTATTAAATTGAGTGTTAAATGTTGGACGCTGGACTCCCCCCCATCATCCCACTTCTTCGCCTCCGCCTTTGCCTTTGCCTTTGCGCTTTGGCTCTGCCTCCACCTCCTCCTGCTGCTGCTGCGCCTTCGTCTCCGGTCGTCATTCCGTTTCCAGAACCCTCGCGACCAGCAAATGCGTCGAATGTGCAACCGTGCGCGTAGTTTTCTTGCGACTTTCTAGCCCCTCTGCCGCTGGTCATCTCCTCCTCCTCCTCCTCCTCCTCCTCCTCCTCCTCCTGCTGTTCCTCCACAATTCGTCAGTTGTAGCCAATTTATTATGCCCAATTCTTAGCCGTTGCTCTGCGACCTTTTCTTTATGACTTCGCTCACTCGTGGCACAGTTGGAGCTGAGCTCAAAATCGATAAGTCCCGCATATACACTGAGCGCATCTCTAAGTTCTCTGCTGCTCTCCGCTTAGCCATTATCTTTCGTAATCTAATTGAATTACGTGTTAAAGCAGTAGCTCCATTAATAACTTGTTAGCGCAGCGCAGCTCAGTGCAACGTATAATATTCCTGAAATTGTGAGTGAAGAGCAGAACTGCATAATTGTTGTAATTGAGTGGGGTGCATGTGACTGCGCCATACTCTGATATAAGATGAACAGAGATATGGACAGAGGTAGAAAAATAGAGAGAAAAGGTCATTTGGAGTGAGTGTGGACAATACAGAGAAAGTAAGAGAGAGAGAGAGAGAGAGAGAGAGAGAGAGAGAGAGAGAGAGAGAGAGAGAGAGAGAGAGAGAAATTTCGACATTAGACTGAGAGAGAGAGAAAGAGAGAAAGAGATAGAGAAATGCCGACATTACACTGAGAGAGAGAGAGAAAGAGAGAAAGAGAGAGAGAAATGCCGACATTACACTGAGAGAGAGAGAGAGAGAAAGAAGAAGATATATGCTGAATGTAAAACTGACTGTAAGGTGGATATAATGGATATTCTCTTTCTCTCTTTCTCTCTCTCTCTCTCACTCTCTTGTAATGGACATTCAAAATTCCTAGAATAATACACTCCATGAGAATCGCATAGTGCGGCAGTGGGGCAAAGGCCTCTTCCACAATCTGTCCTTCCGTTTCGTACATAAGCTCAAGTCCATCATACCCAGAATTGCCACATTGAATGAGTGGAGAGTATAACGAATGCTGAGAGCTTTGCTCCCCCTGCAACGCGTTACATAATTGGTCAGCAACTAGGGGCAGCCCCTCGCGCCGATCGTATACCCTTGCCAATTGGCAAGCATTTGCATATTTCTCTACTTGACGTAATTATTGTCCAGAATGCACGCTGAGATACTTATGCTAGGTATGCCATATGAGAGCGTTTACAAACCTGACCAGCGAGCGGCTAACAGTGGTCAAGTGCTCAACTGGCCAACTGGCCAACTAGCCAGGCAAGTGCTCAAGCGTAGCTGTTGCCCAGACCAAAGACCGAGAGACCGAGAGACCAACTCAATTGCCAGAGCTGGTTCGGCTGCTCATTTTAGCGGCAATTGGCGATTGCTGACGACACCCAATAAACACCATCCAATTACATGTTGTGCGAAATACGTATGTGTGTGTGTGTGTGTGTGTGGGTAGTTGGGTGTAGTTTGGCCAGGTTAACAACAGATGACAACAATCAGCGAATGGTTAACGCTGACGAAATACCACAGACAAAGGCAGCTCCTTCTGCCAATTTCCCACAAAAGTATTTGAATGTCGTGTAAAGTGTTAAATTGTTTTAAATTTCTGTTCAACTCTTCTTCTGGCTGTTGTTGTTGTTGTTGTTGTTGCTGTTTGTGGTGTTGGGGTCAATACAGTCACATAAATCCCAACGACGCGGCGGTAATTTGAATAAAATATGCACAGACAGAGCCAGAACGCTACGAAGAGGCGACAGCAGGAGCAGCAGGAGGAGCAGAAGGCTAAACTACCAGCTACCTGGTAAGCGTTAACAGGCGCTGGCTACCAACGACTGGCTACCGACGACTGGCAACTGGCGACTGGCGACTTGCTACTGTCCGTTCGACTGGACTGGATGCTGCATCAAAAGCAGCCGCCTTTTGGGTGTCGATTGGAATTTTAAACGGAGCAACACAGATAAAGCTCTCCACCTGCGCGGATCTCCTTTGGCTGCAGTTGCCTGAATCTCTGCCAGCTTCAATTTGGCAGATTGATATTGTATTCTCTTTTACCTATAAGGGAGTACTCCATATGAGCACTAGCTGGGTAAGACCTAAGCTAAGAACCTTGGCTTAGCCCTTTCTTTCTTATCAATTTTCTGATTATGGTTTTACTATCTGATGCTCATCTTCTTATCTGTTCACTAATTAATCGATATATATCGATTATATACAATATCCATTGTCTGCATGTGATTTCTGCTGATCATATGCTGACTATTTGCTAACCACCTGCTAGTTGTGTAGTTGATTTTTGTCGTCTACAAGTTTAAATATCAAACAAGGCTAAATATCTTCTATGGCGACTCATCGATATAAATCGATTATCGATATATGTTGTTTATACATACAAAGTCAGAACAACATTTCACAATTTTGAGTAATCGAGTTTCTTCCACATCAGCCGACTCCGATCGATATATATATCGATAATGAATTGTCGCAATTGCTTGTATGTATGTATTCACATTTTTCACGTTTACCCCGCCACGCAGCATGCCAAAACAATTTACCACCTTCTACGGACAGGTTGCCGTTGAGCTCCGTTATCCGGACCCCGAGGCCAAGAGAGCCGTAGGCGATTGACACGTAAATCGCTATGCAGCAAATGAAACAAAACAAAAATGATGAAGGCAAATCAATCAAAGTGGCGACAGAAGGCGCTGGACAACTGGCTTGGCCTGCACAGGTGGATGCCGCGGTCTGCCCAAGGAGCCACGTGGAAGGGGCGCTGCTTTGCTGCCGTTTATTCTGCCAGCCGCAAAACGTCAACTGGCTTTGCATATGGAAATTGGATAATGGCCAGCGAGCGACCCGCTGCTGTCAACAAAGCCAGAGCGGCCCGGTCCGTCCTGACTCTGACCAGCAGCGGGCGGCCGGCAATTTGCCATGAAATGGATGCCAATCGATGTGTGAGTGTGAGTGTGAGTGTGAGTGTGAGTGTGAGTGTGAGTGTGAGTGTGAGTGTGAGTGTGAGTGTGAGTGTGAGTGTGACTCTGACTTTGACTCTGACTCTGACTCTGACTCTGACTCTGACTCTGACTCTGACTCTGACTCTGACTCTGACTCTGACTCTGACTCTGACTCTGACTCTGACTCTGACTCTGACTCTGACTCTGACTCTGACTCTGACTCTGACTCTGACTCTGTGACTGTGACTCTATCTGTGACTGCGACAGTGACAATAAAAGTAGAGCCTAAACAAAGCGCCGATGCGGCTGCTCAGCAATTCATAAGCCAAAAGGCTGAGCCGTAATAGTTACAGTTAGCAGCTATTGTTGCTGTTGCCGACGCACAATGCCACACCGCAACACTCGCGCTATGTCCAGGGGGGCGTTGGGGGGTGGGGTTCGTACCTCATTTGTGGCTAGCCAGCGAAATTGGCCGCTAACTGATTTTCAAATTTGCGCCCTGATACAAAGGCGAAGCGAGGGGACAGCGGCCGCACCTACGCAGCTCGTTACAGCTGAATGAAGGGCGGCATAGGGTGGGGGCGTGGCATGGGCGAGCGGCACATTGAAATTGGCTATTGCAATGGTATACGGGATATGAGATCGGGGCATGGTGCAAGAAGGGTTCTCTTTTGGAATTGGAAACGAGTCTGCAAGTTTTTGTTTTATTTATTCTTTTTTGTTTTTTTTTTTTTTTTTGGTAACTGAGCTTCCGGGCAAATTCAACAGCAGCAGCAGCAGCAGCCGCAACAAATGCAATTTAATCGAGCATGACTTTTGGTTAAACTTGTAAAGCAACGCCTACGCGGCTAGGCCGTGGGGGTGTCTGTGTGTGTGTGTGTGTGGAGGTGGGGCTGGGCAGAGATCGTGGTATATATTGCCGGATGTAGGGAATTTTAATCTGTCGCGTCGTTTAAACGCGAACGTCGACATTGCCATAGACGTATGTAGCTCCAAATGAAAAGCGGCGTGAGAGAGGCATATACATGTGTGTGTGTGTGTGTGTGTGTGTGTGTGTGTGTGTGTGTGTGTGGAGTCTTTGGTTAGTGTGTGCGGGAGGTGGGGGTAACCCTTTAACGCCGTCAGCTCTGGCGTCATCGCATTCATTCAAGCGTTACACACACACACACACACACACACACACGCATGCATGATGCCCACATACCACGCCCACTGTGCTACGCCGCACCTAACCGCCCGCTGCTGTCGTTTTCAATACATTTGTTACCTTCGTTTCATTTTTGTTTTGTTTGCTTTTTTGGCAGTTTTAAATCGTTGGGTGGTTTTTATTAGCCCGCTTTTCTCTCTCTCTCTCTCTTTCTCTCTCTTTTTCTCACTATATCTCTCTCTTTTAGCTTCTCACATATACACACTCTCTCTCTCTCTCTCTCTCTCTCTCTCTCTCTCTCTCTCTCACTGTTTGCCTGTCCGTTTTACGTTATTTATGGTCGCGCATTTGCATTTTGATGGCCAGCTCCTGCTCCTGCATCTGCCCCGCCTCTGCCTCTGTCAGCCTTAACCCTTACATACACAAACACACACACGCACACACGCAGCCACACAGGTGTGTGTGTGTGTGTGAGTTTTTATGACCATTTGTAACCAAAAAATTGAAAACAAATTTCCACATATTGATGGTCGCACTTTGCGGGGGGTAAACATTTGCCTGTATACATATGTGTGTGTGTGTGTATGTGTGTGCGTGTGTGTTGGTGTGCTATTGGGGGGTTCTGCCTTTTTCGGTTGCGCATGAGAAGATAATCGTAAAAAGGGAAATTGCGCTTATAAAATGATCAAAAGCGCGCACGTAACGACAGCTCAAAACTTCTGCTCAGCGACTGTATGTGTGTGTGTGTGTGTGCAAGTGTGAGTGTATGGTGCAAGTGTGAGTGTATGGGGGAAGTTCATGTGGTTGCTGTTTAGGTTGATTAGGCCGCTAGGTGCTGACAGCCGCAGCTTTTTGAGTTGTTTTTTGGCCTCGCTTGGATTTCAGGCTCTCATTTGCGGATTTTATGGCATTGCTGCTGCTTGTGTTTGTATCATAAAAAGAGCAGGAAGAAGAAGAGGAAGAAGAAGAAGCAGAAGCTCTGTTGGGGTAACTAACACTGTCTCTCATAGCTGGCATACACCTGTCTCCTGCGCGCTGTTCCAACTCATTAGCATTGACATCAAATCGTAGCCCAATGCAATCGAAGCCCATAAAATGTTTTGTCTTCCTCTTCTTCTTCTCTAGGCTCTGCCAAAATCCAGATGCGATTTCATCCATGAAGAGCAGCAGTGTCGGGAACTGTCGCTGCGAGTCAAGCTTCGCCTCTCCAACTGTTTTATGCCCAATCAAAAGTTCCAGATTGAGAAGTTTCACAAATTTTAATTGAATTCATTGGCTCTTCAGGAAACACTTCAATACATTGAAGGAGATGTCAAATGCAGTTTACTACAAAAGATTGACAGGATCAAAACTCGTTAGTCCGTGAACCTATTTCGAGTCACTTGCAAATGAGCTGTAAATCAAACTTGAAAATGTAAAAATGCAGCTGTTCATATAATAGTTCCTGAGAAAGGAAGAGGGAATGAAAGAGATTGCTATATACATATAAAGAGAGAGAGAGAGAGAGAGAGAGGGAGAGAGCTGTAAGACTGATAGAAAGCGATAACATATCTCTAACCTCACTCTCTAAATAAACAAATATTCATATCACGGCAGGGCATCCGCCAGTCGAGCACACCCGATTAACCCAAGCAGCTCTGCTATTATGTAACTCACACGCATACATATGCATCTGGTTGGCACATCAAAATACATTTAAGCCTTGATAATTTTATAGTGGCTGTCAACATTTTGGCTCTTTGTTGTTCACAAATCAAATCAAAGTCAGGTGAGAGAGTGTGCGGGGCAGGTGGCTGATTGGGCGGTTGGTTGGTTGGTTGGTTGGTTGACTGGGTGTTAAGGGCAACCACGTCCTCATCCACGCCCTCACGCTCATTCCCATTCTCATTCTCATTCCCATTCTCATCCTCAACCTCAGCCTCGTCGTCATCGTTGACAAGTTGAGCATTTTAATTGCTGCCGTGCGGCCGCTTAAGTTAAATGTCAACAATGCCAGCAACAACAGTTGCACTAGCAACAAATTTTTGTGGCTGCAACCCTTTCAGGCTTAAGCTGGGCGAGGGTGTGCCCGGGCGGCTTTGGCAGGGGCTAGGGACGGGGATAGGCGGCTGCACGCAAAGAGTCAACTGGCTGTGCGTATCCACAGAATGCGCTAATAAAATATGCATAACAAACTTGAGTCAAACGAGGTTCAACTCCAGCAAACAATCCGCCACCCTAGCCTACCCCCCTGGCAACCCCATAAGTCCTATCTGGTCTAGTCCTTTGTAGCTGGGCTGTCGCACGCAATGCGCTACGCACCATTGTGAAAAGGGTTAAAAATCGAAAGTATGAAAACAATTTCGTTGCCGTTGTTGCTCTTGCTGTTAAATTGTTGGTCGTTGCCGCTGTCGCTGTGACTGTGACTTCTCTAACCCGTAAAACTATTATTATGATCATTACTGTTGGGCTACCCCCCATCGCAGTCCCAGTCCCCAGTCCCATTCCCATCCGAGGAGTCGCAACTTTCAGCACGCACTTTGTGGCGCTGTCGCCCTATCGCCCTGTCTCATAAATGTTTTGGCAATAAAACGCAACTTATGATAATGCACATTGACAGCGGCAGCGACTTGTCACAGCCGCATGACATGCAGAAAATTTCAATTGATGACGAGAGCTGCGACAATAATGGGCGATTTGTTGTTGACTCCGTTGAAAGGTTATGCGTACGCACATTCAATTTGCGTTACAGCCAACATTGTGGTTTCCTAATGGAGCCGTTCCACTCGCTGACTTGCCGTGAGTGTGACGAGTAGCTAAATGTATGCAGTAGTAGATGATGTAAGAGATGAGGCATAAATGAGGTAAGAGATGGTAGTCAACAGCGTCTACTCGTTGCTTTTACTCGTTATATATTTTCGTATGTGACGAGTAAGTGTTTAGAGATACAGTGATTAATGTGAACGAGCAGCTCATTAGAATCCAACTACTCATATGAGTACAGCTACTCGTTACTTTAGTATTAGAATGAGCGAGTAGATGAATATCTAAGGGAAACAGTAAAAGACTTTATTTACTCGCTGCTTTTACTCGTTACATATAATCTGAGCTGCATAGCCGATTGTCTCGTTACTTGCAACTCGTTGGTAGAACTCGTTTCGTATGTACTGAACTGAGTATCAATAATATGCTAGCCAGTTCTTAGTTTTAGCTGTAGGTCCACTCGTTACCTTTTGCTCGTCAGCTAGTATTTAATCGTTGCAGACAATCATTAGTTGAGGCTATGCAGCACTGAGAGAGTTTCAGGTACCCAGAGGCTGCCTCACAGCTAGACTGGGTCACTGGGGTCCACTCGCTACACTTTACTCGTTAGTTCAGCAGTTGCAGAAATATACCGAGCGACTCACCCCGGCCGCCTGGTAAACAATCTCATTAATCAAGCTGCAAATTACCAGCTCGGCAGGCCTCGCTGTGCTGGCGCGATTGTGGCTGGGGTCGGGGCAAGTGTTGTCAACATCGCCATAACCCTTCAGCGAGCATCGGCAGTTGCGGCACTGCCGGCGGCGTTGGTGACATTGGTGACGGCGGCAGCGGCAGCGGCAGCAATTAATAATACGTAATTTATGCTGAGCATTTGACTTTTTGGGCCAAAACACTCAAACTTATTGACAGTTTTTTCCATGGCCTGTGCGTGGGCTCAAGAAAGCGAGCGAACGAAATAAATAAAACTAAAAGGGTTACGGCTAACGGGTAACGGGTAACAGTCATCGAGTCACGGGTTAGGGTTCGGAGGGGGAGGGTGCCGCTTCTTGGCCGCCTTTTATTGCTGCACTTCAAACTCCGGCAACTCCTATTGAAGCGTTACAATTTACAACCTCATGCCCAGCCAGTCATGTGGAACCAGCTATTTGTACAGCTTTCTGGTTCTGGATATGGATATGGGTATGGGTACGGACATGGGTCTGGTTCTCGGTTTCGGTCTGGGTCTGGGTCTCGGTCTAGCCTGCTGAATGCGGGCTCAGTACTTTCAATTACCCGAAATTAGCTCTATCGATGATGGTAATCTAGTCTAGCCAGCGCTGCGCTTCCTTTCGCCCCATATCTGGGCGGGCTAATCCGTGGCGGCCGCAACAGTTAGTTATAGTTAGTTTAGCTGGCATTCGTGCCAAATTCTATTAGTGAGGCTTTAACGGCTTTGCCAGTCGAGGCCTTAACGCTTGGCTTAGCCGCCGGCCCAAGGGTTAGCTGGCCGGCGCTTAATCCACCGAGCACCATCCTCCCTCAATCGCAGATGACTAACTGCGCCGTTATTAAATTAAATGTTACACCTCTCATATCCGGTCCGGTTGCAGGTTCATTCTCAAGTGCCAATTGTTGATGGCTCTTAATTATTCGTTAATATCAATCGGAGATGGATCGAAAGCGGACTCCAGTTAGTTGCCTGGCTTACCTGTTAGCAGAGGTCTACAACTGCAACGCAATATTTCCATTTGTGTATCTGAAACTAACCATGTATCTTGTATCTCTGGCAAATGTATTTCGCTTCGACTAATGCCATACTGATGCTTAATTTGCATTTGTATCTCATTAGACTTCGCTCTGCACAACATGTTACTGTATCTGCCGCTGAGCTCACCTGTCGATGCCTCTTGAGAAGTGTCGATAATGTAGATACATTTGTATCTTTGTGCATTACAACAATTGCATCTGCATTTGTGGCTTCACTTTGTTTATTGCAGCCTCAATGGAATCGCCTTGATGAAATTATCTGCAGCTGTCATTCATCTAAATCGTCTGATTCATATACTTACACGTTGCATCTGCATCTATCTTTGCATTTATTCATCGAATGGCAAATGTATCTGCATCTCAACAATCTAATAGCTCAAAGTCACAGCCGACCAGCCAAGGCATCTGTATTTCCATTTGTATCTGACTTGGTGAATGTATCTACAAATGTATCTACATGGCATGAGTCGCTGTATCTTATAGCTGTAAATGTATCTGTATCTGCACTAACTCAGACAGCAGTAAGTGAATGCATTTCCAATTGCAGTCGCATTTGTATCTGCTATCGGCCAATGTATCTGCATGGGCAACCACATCTAAAATATCTGTAAACAGCCAGCAATTGTAACTGCGCCATGTTTTCATTTGTAGCCCTATTAGTGAATGTATCTTAATATCTAGCATCGAAAGTATCTGCATCTGCAGTTGTGTTTGTATCTCGACAACTATCAGCAAATGTATCTGCAAATGTATCTAACCATTTTTGCAACTGTATCTCTGCTGCTGCAACTGCCAAATGCGAATGCAAATAGAAATCTATCTGCAGCCCTGGCCAGCTGGCCAACTGCGAAATATGGCTGGCAGCGCTTAATTAAGACATTGAATGACAGCAAACGCTTTATTTGCGTACACGCAATAAATATAAATGTAAATATATACTTGCATTTGTATGTGTACATGTGTACATGTGTATGTGTGTATGTGTTTGTATATGTATATATGCAAAAGAATTCATTGCTCATTTGTGTAAATATTGTGAAATTCGCTTTGGTTGTCCTGCAAATAGTCCTTTTTTTTAAATTTCCATTTGGGAAATAATACAACTAAAAATAATAAAAAATAATAATAATAATAATAATGCGAGTAATACTAATAGTTTTAATAATAACAATAAAACACGTTTATCTTGTTGCATGTATGTTGTTGTTGTTGTTTTTTTTTTTTTTTGTTTGTATTTTCGTTTTTATATTTTTATATTTATTTTTTATTATTATTTTGTTTGTTTGTTGGTTTTTTCATTCTTTTTTTTTTGTCTTTTAGTAATAATTTTTATTTAATTTCCTTTGTTTTGTTGTTGTTTAATTAATTTTAATATAATTGCAGTGACATGAGGTGTTGTTGCTTCATCGTTAAATTTATATTTATTAATATACATATATATATGTATGTACATACATACATACATATTTATATATACGTTTGTAATGCTTGTCTTCATTCTTTTGTTTTTATCGCTTGCCGTGTTTTTGTTTGCATTAAATTTAATTAACTATAATTAATATTGCTTTTGCGTATAATTCATTCAAAAAACAGCTAAACAAACCCAAAAAAAAAAAAAATCAATTATATATATATATGTATATATATATACATATATGTGTCGGTATATAAGGACAAACAAACTGCGCTACAAATTTTTGCTTTTATTTTTCATTTTCTCTCGATAATTTTTCGAATATTGTATGAGTGTGTGTGTGTGTATGTGTGTGAGGGTTAGGGGTTGGGGGGTTGGTGAGGGGGCTGTGTTAGCTGCGTCTTGTCGCTCTAAACTTATGCGAGGAACATGCGTTGAATGCCATTTCATAAATTGCTTAATATAAAAAAAAAAAAAAATTGATTTATATATACATACGATATATATATATATGCCATAGTATTAAATTAAAACACACACAATAATATAATACTAAGTAGCTATTCCGAGTCTGTTCTAAAGAATTATAATTATACAAAAAAAAAAAAAGTGTCTTGTTCTTTGGTTTTAGAACTTAAAAATTAGCAAAAAAAAAGTTGTAAAAAAAAACTCTAAATGAGAACTTGTATTACAGGATGAAAGTGTTCTATTTGCTGCATTATAACTGGCTGTGTGTGTGTGAGTCGCTGCTACTTGGTGTCTATGAGAATAAGAAGAAGAAGAAATGGAGAAGTAGTTGAAGAAGCGGCGGAAATATTTCATTTTAGTCGAGGCAGCTCTGCAGAAGCCTGAAACCCGCTGGGGTTGGGCGAGGGGCGGGCTTTTTTTTGGGGGCGTGGTGCGTTACCTCTCGAGGACTTGTTCCAAATGAATATAAATTATGCATTTTGTTTTCGTGGATGTTACGGTACACGGTACTTAAGAACTACATAAATTAATTTAATTATAGTTTTTTCTTCGCATTTTACGCAATTTTTGTTGTTGTTGTTGTTTTTTTTTTTTGCATTAGATTTGTTTTTTATTTTTTCATTTTATTTTTATTTGTATTTTTTTTTGTTTTTTTTTTGTATTTTTTCTTTTAGCTTATTTCAATCAATTTACGAATACTAAAAAAAAAAATTGTTCATCCTAAGACTAAGAAAAAAAATTTACGCATTTCGCTTGGTTTTTTGTTTATGTTTTTTTTTTTTTTTTTGCTTTTTCTGCTTTTGTTTTCTGTTTGTTGTTAAAGGTTACATTGTATTTAGATTTGTGTGTGAGTGTGTGTGTGTATATATATATATATATGTATGGGCGCCATCTTTGATGTTGCTTCAATCAATATCAATATGTCAATGTATGCATAGAGATATATGTATATATACATATGTATATATATATCTGTATATTCTTTATATATATGTATATATATATTAATTTGTCTGCGCTTTTCAACTCTATTTCGCTCTCTCTCTCTCTCTTTCTCTGTGTATCTCTCTCTCTTTATCTTTGCTATATAGTAAATATATATGTTTATATATATATATATATATATAAGTGTTGTGTGTGTGTGTGAGTGTTACATATATACATAAATATATATACATACACATATATATTTATATATATTATGCCTAAGTGCTAAAAAAAAGTGTTTTATGGGCATTTTTAGGGGTTATATATATTTTTTTTGTTTTTTATTTTTTCTTTATTTAATATATATATTTATATATTTTTTTTAGCTGCAACTAATTGCAAGAGCACTGGGCCACGTTTAAGGAAACGAACAAAAAAAAAAAAAAAAAAATTGTAATTAGTAAACAAATCTAATATATCTGTATCTGTCTGTCAGGCCTCTCCCTCTCTCTCTCTCTCTCTCTCTCACTGTTTGTGTCCCTCTTTAAACTAGGTTTTAAAAGCTGGCGGGTCCTGCGCATCACAAACAGGCGTTGCTTACAATAATCATTAAAAAAAAAAAAAAAAAAAAAAATAGATGTATATATATATATGTATATAGCCGATATATATCGGTGCACTATAACTATGCGCAAAGCGACCCGCAACGTCTCTAGGCTCTATTAGGGTATTACGTGCGTGTATATGTATATGTGTGTGTTAGTGTGTGTGTGTGTGGACTCTATGCTATATGCTACAATGCCTATATAGAACGCTGGCGCTATTTACACTGTTTAGCAGTGTTGGTTAACTGCCGCCGCCGCCGCCGACGGCGCTGCTGCTGATGCTAGCCGGAACTGGAGCCATTGCCCGACAGCAGCTGATCATCGGCATTGCACGCTAAAGCTGCTGCAGCTGCACCGGATGCGGTCAGACATCGACATCCAGATCGATCACCGAGCTCCGATCGTGGTCGTCGTCCTCGTCGTCGTCCAGCTCGTGGGGGCCGCCCTCCTCGCAGTCGGAGCGGCCGTCCTGTAATTGTCACTGATCCGTCCCGGCCGACGCATGGTGCGTTGCGTGCGTCAGCCCGTGCGGATGTCCGTGCGGATGTGTGTGCGGATGTGTGTGATGCGCCTGCGTGTGATGCTGCAGCTGCGACGACTCCTCCGACAGCAGCGAGGCGGCCGCTGCTGCTGCTGCCGCCGCTGCCGCTGCCGCCGCCGCTGCTGCGGCGCTGCCATTGTGCTGCACCTCCAGTCCGTTGACCATCTTCTCCATGCTCTTCAGCTCCGACGGCGAATGCTGCGACTGTCGCTTCAGCAGCGACGGCGGCGTCGTCGGCGACATTGATATGGGCCGCGTGGGCGGCGAGTGCGAAGAGGCGCGCGGTCTCGGGCTGGAGCTCAAGCTGCGTGGTCCATTGTCTAGGCCCAGGCCACCACCGGCACCACCGCCACCGCCACTGCCGCCTCCGCCTCCTGCTGAGGGTAGAAGATTGGGCGGCGCAGCTGCATCGGCGCTGCCATTGCCACCGCTGCGATTCGCATTCGAGCCGGGCGTGACCGCATCGAAAGCGGAGCCCAAGCTGCCCGGCAGGCTGTACGGCGAGAAGCGATGACTCTTGAGGCCCTGCAGCGGCGAGACGGGCGTGTGGCCAGCCGCCGCGTAGGCGTGGCCGAACAGCGCCGGATGCTGGGCGGCCAGCGCAAGCTGCGCATTGAACAGCAGGCCCGGATTGAGTCCGGCCGGGTTCATGGCAGCGGCCGCCGCCGGATTGTGCAGCAGTCCCAGGTGCGGCGGCGGATAGAGGCCGTGCGGATAGAGGTAAGGCAACAGATGCGGCGACGGGTGTATGGGCGGGCCCACGGAGATATTCGGCGACGGATAGCTGCCGGCTGCATTGAGTCCGGCCGCTGCCGCTGCCGCCGCAGCAGCTGCGCCGCCACCGCCCACGCCCTCCTTGGGACTGCCCGTCGAGGTGGGGCGAAAGGCACCGCCGGTGCTGCCGCCGACGCTCTCCGAGCAGCTCGAATCGCTGCCATCGCGCTCCACATCGTCCGCTTGCAGGCGGCGGCGCAGTGCATCCTCCGCATTGGCCGCGGCCGCATGCTCGCCGGCGCCAGCGCCAGCCAAGTGATTGAACCAGGCGGCCAGAGCTGCTGAGTAGGCATGAAACGAGACAGAGAAGAGCCAGAGATTGGCCCAGTTAGACAGACTGCAGGCAAGGGCGAATCTCGAGGGATGATGAGCTAGCTAATGTCGTTTGACTGCTTACCCGAATGCTGGTGCGCGTGCATCTGCTGCAGCGAGTGGCTCAGTGGGAGCAGCGGACTCTGGGGCGGCCCCACCACATCGAGCAGCTTGTCGTCGTCGTCCTGCTGGTTGTCCAGCAGCGCGGCCGCATGCGCCGGATGCAGATGTGGCGGCCGTCCGGCATGGCCCAAATGGAGCGGCGCCCGGGAGCTGCTCACGTGCGTGGGATTCAATTTGTCCGAGTCGGACCCTCGGTTGGACATCAGCGCCTGCCTGTAACAACAGTAGTACGAGAAAACGAAACAAATTAGAACATCCAATTGTCTAAGGCGAAGTGGGTTAAATGGCCATGGATATAGATCAGGCCTACTCTGGGAGCTAATTACATATAAAATCGAATTACACTGAAAATCTGAGATGGCAACTAGGGATGGGAATTACGAATGCAGTCCATCCATCCACTACTAAAGAGCTAATTCAAGAGGGTTCCATATGAGATCACGCCTAGTTCTTCTACTTCGACACTTTCCACATAGGACTTAAGGCTCTAGATAATATTGGATCCCTAGACTACAGGAAAAAAACTTGAATAATGTAAATTGCAAATTGAAAAACCGAATTGTAATCGGAAATTTTTGGAGCACGCATTGGCCGCAAGCGCTTTAGACATTATTTTTTGTTTTCTATCTCTCACGCGCTCTATCTCTCTCTCTCTCTATCCGCTGTCCATGTTGCATTAGGCTTTTTGGATAGACGAGGCACTGGCATAATATTTTCGCTAGCAGGAATATCTGTTAAATGATAAAACGACGCTGCCGGCATATGAATGAGGGGCGGGACAGGAGGACGGGCGGACGGGCGGACAGGCGGGTCTGGTTGGGGATTGCCGTATAGCCGGAACCTTAATTGAAATGTAACAATGGCAGGCGGAAACAGCCGGCAGTTTGTGTCTGGGCCGACAATGAAATTGAAAAATAATTCAAAACACGTTAGTGTAATTTAGTGTCTACACTGGCCTCGACTCGTACTGCCCCGTAAGCTCCGACAAGTATACCGCATCTCCGTTACCGACCACCCCCACCCTCTCCCACCACTGCGCCGCCCTTTAGCCGAAAAACTACGTCCGTGCATTTTCTGCGTTTATTTTTTTGTTGTTCACACATCAAAGCAACGATGCCAGCGCCAGGCCCCGTGTTCGCAAATTGGGCAATTTACTAGCACACACACACAGTCATACAGAGAGAGAGAGAGAGAGAGAGCGGGGGAGAGGGCGAGCGACATGTGTGTATCATTATCACAGCAACCACTGAGGCCGGAACCACCCATAGACAGGAGTTGGCAATTTCGCCACAGGCGTCTTCTTTTACACTTAACTGTTTTTCCACGTATTTCGCATCACCTGTGTGCGTGTGTGTGTATGCACATGTGTGTGTGTGTTGTGTATATACCTAATTTAATAGCAAATCAATTTGTGTTAATCTAGGCAGCGCTACGAACCCACCCACCCAACAGCCAAGCCGAGCACAGTCGAAGCGAACGCCCAAAATGGGGCGCTCCAAAGCTCAAATTAACAAGAAGCGAAAATTGTTTAACTAGAAATCTATTGGATTTTAATATATACTGAGAAATACTGGTATATGCCACCTGGAATATATGGTAAATACTGCTATATGTCATTCTAGTATATACTGATAAATACTATATGGTATATACTGGCACATACTGGCTAGAATAATATGGTATATACTGCTATACGTCATTCTAGTATATACTGATAAATACTATAGGGTAGTACATACTGATATATACCATGGGATACATGCAGATAGCACTCAAAACTGTTTTAAAACTAAATGAATAATCACATAAAACTATTCAGCATGAGATATCATTAGAAAATGGAACTTATACTAACGAAATACTATTTTGCATATATTCAATGCTTTCCAGGTTCTTTAAGCTTTAGTTTCAGAATTTGGTAAGTCTCGAGATCCCTCACACTGTCTATGGTAAAGATCGAGTATCCCAGACTCAGGGACAGCGGGTGCCTGCATTTGGGCCAGCGCGCCTTGGGGGCTGAACCGCTCCTGTGTCTCACATGTAACTCAACCATAAATTTGCAACACTCGCACAAAGGGCAACCAAGACGTTTATCTTGGCTGTTATGCGCGGCGTGGCAAGGGCGGGGGCGGTGGCGGTGGTAGAGGCGTGGCAAATGGTGCTGCTCTGTAATTTTTGAATTATATCTAAATGTGCGGCTAAAACCAGTTCCAGTTCCAGTTCCACACACGCCCACGCCCCAGCCCCGCCCACCACAACATTGGCAAATTAACAGAGAAGCGAGAGATAGAGAGAGAGAGCGATGAAGAGAAGGAGAAGAGTGCGGACAACAGTCGAAAGAAAGGAAAGGAAAAAAAAAAGTGCGCCAATTGTCAACTAACGCCTGCAGCTATTTGTCTGCAACAGCAGGAGGCGGGGCGGGGCGAGGTGAGAGAGTGTGGCAAATAAATATGAAAAGGAATTTCAATTGCTGCCAGCTTCTCAACTGCTGCTGCTGCTGCTGTTAAAACGGTTTTCACTTTAGATTTCCGCTGCGGCCGCGGGCAATGCAAAAGCAATTGCAAAGAGTTTGCCAGGAGGCAGGCAGCAGGCAGCAGGAGTCGGGCTGGGCTTTGCACAGAGATGAATATCATTCCGGCGGAAGTTGCGCAGTTAAGCTGCGAGAGGGTTGCGCCTCTGCTGCGACATAGTTGCCACCAATTAGCGCCGCTTGCTGTGAGCTGTGACACCCAAGTCGCAGGACGAAAATGTCGTCATGGCATTGTTTATGTTGCTGTTGTTGTTGTTGTTGCTGCTGTTGTTGTTGCTGCTGTTGTTACTAATGAAGCGCAGCCCAGCGGCTGGCTGCTAAAAAGAGTTAACCACAAAAAGTTGCCGCCGCATTGAGCTACTTAAAAAGTGCTGCTGCTGCTTGTTATTGTTGTTGTTGTTGTTGTTGCTGGCAATTTGACAAAAAAAAAAAGAAGAAGAAAAAAACAAAGGCAAGACTGGAGTTTTGACTAAGTCGTACTAATTGCCCAGGCATTTCAGACTAATTAAAAGTCTGTGCAAAAAGTTAGCTAAGCGCTTTAGCGGCTGTAAATCGCCCACACCCACACCCATCCACACACACACACACCCACAAAGTGTAGTATACTTTTGAGCGCTGGCGTTTTATTAATAATCGACGTCCAGTTGAACAGCGAAGCCCGAGACCGAAAAACCGAAACCAAATCCGTAGCGCAGGCCAAAAAACTGACACATGACTGTCCCAGCAATGACCAGTCAAATTTTTTGCCAGTGGGCGTGGCAGGCGGTACTGCGGCTGACATGCAGATAAAAAACATGTAGTCCATGATTTTTGCTGACAGCCAGACAGGCAGCATAAGCAAAGAGGCGCACACGAAGATACCCTGCAATACGCTCGATATTTATCGAGTTGGTGTTATCGCTGTGTGTTATCGAAGGGGTGGAGCTATAGCTATAACAATACATACAAGTAGACATAACAGTATAAACAAGTAGAAAATATGAACTATCAAAGAAAAGGGGTCTTAAAAGGGTTTAAGTTCGATAATAATCGATTTTGCTCTATTAAAGTGAAAAAGGCTGCCTTAAGTCAAAGTCAAATGAAAATATGTAAAAATCAGCCCATTTCAATCCGTCTATATTTACATTTAATACAGAAAAATCAAGCTTGCATATCGATAGTTATCGAGTTTAGGCGAGAAAAAAATAAACTTGTAGAAAGAAGTCAATTATGTGAAAGTCTTAAGATTTTAGTATATATGCACTCAATCTGTATCTGCAAAGAATATAGACAACTGCACAATCGATATTTATCGATTTTGAGCATATGCCAAGTGGGCATCAAATAACTTATTTAAGACTGGCAGCTAAAAGCAACTCAGCGCGCATTTCCCTGTTGGCAATTTAAATGTTTGCTGGGTATAAAAGACAGCTAGGATTGCGGGACTGGAGGACTGAGCAGACAGCTAGGCTAGGCTGGGCTGGGCTAGGCTAGGCTCGGTGGGGCGTTGGGGCTTGTGGCTTGGCAGCTAATGCCAATCAAGGCGCTGTAATCAGTTTTACAACAACTCAACAGGAAGGGCCGCAAGTAAATTGTTTGTGTCAATGCAGCAAGCAGAAGACTGATGAAGTCGTTCCTTGGCCTGTCCAAATACGCCACAGCTCATCATCGTCTTGTCATTGTCAGTCACACACACACACACACAGAGATGGTAGCGGGGAGAGTGAAAATTGATTTGTAACGTTTAGGAAAACGTTGAGCCAGCTATTAAATGTCATTCATCATTATGCTAAGTCAGGGCAGATTGAAAGCGAAGCGAGTGCAGCCCGTGGCGATGGCCGGAAACCGGAACCAGTCCAAGTTCCACTACCCCGCGCCGTTGTTGACTTTTTGGTTATCCTGCGCAAAAACAATTGTGGACAAAAAGTCAAAAGCATTTTGATCAGCGCCCACGCTGACGGCCGACCAAATCGACCAACAGGAAATTGAAATCAATCCATCAATATGGATTACAGGCGCTCAGCTGGAGAGCAGCGCTGCTGTCGAGGGAGTGGGAGTGGGTGTGGGATGGACCATTGGCCAGGCGAAGGTGCCAGTCATCATCCTCAGCATCATTATCATCGACATCATCATTGTGTTGACTTTGTGGCCACTTGGCCTCCAGCTGAGAGTCGATGTTAGCCATCAGATCCTCGCCCTCATTGCCGCTTTGTATGAGTTGCAATTTGACAAGCAGCAGGCTAATTAGTTCCGCACAGATTTGACAAAAATTAATGTCTGCTAATCAAGCTACAGCAGAGATACAGATACAGATAGAGATACAGATACAGATACAGATAGAGAGACAGATAGACAAACGAGCCAACGAGCCCGCTGCTAACAAATAGGAAAACAAACCGAATTGCTGACCCCAACTCGACTCGACGATTGCTGTGATGTGAAGTGCAGCTCAAAGTGCTGATTAGTTTGCTTTTTGAGGCAAACGTGCAGCTAGCTGAAAGGGCCTCGCCCGATTGTGTTCGATTCGATTTGCAGTGTCTGTACGGAGCTGGAGTTAACTTATGAACTAATTGAATCAATGAGGTCCTTTGCACGGGTTTACAAAACAGCATTGCAGCATCAACTGGCCGAGAGCAGCAGCCAAGAAGCCAGTCATATACTTTATAGCAACATTACTCGAATGCAATTTTCAAGCGAGCAGAGAATTTGCAAGATCTTTCCCCGCTGCAAGTTGAAGTTGGTATTTCCTCAGGGAAATAATCATGGAAATCCCTATCCATAGATCTTGACTAGATTAGGAAAAACCTTTCCCTGCATAGATTTAAATCATATCTAACCCAACATAAAGTTTCGCTTTAAACCAAATTTAATTATTCCCATGTCAAATCGACTTTTCTCTATCCCTCTTTAGGCGTCTATATTCCGTCAACTTGAGTCGTTGCTTAACACTAGTGATACTCACTTCTTTTCCCGTTTGCCAGCACCAGTATCACGAAAGCCCTTCGCAAAGGGATTGTTGTCGATTTTCAGCTGAGTTATCTGCAAATGTCAATATGTGTTTAGGTATACGCCATATAGCTGGATTATCATAATTCTATTTATATAGATATAGTATAGTTTACCTTCTCATTTTGATATGCAGTCACGGCTATGAACTCCGTCTCCTTGAACACGTACGTGCGAAACGTGGAATATGGTAGCTTCAAGATATCGTTGGCTCGCACCAAATGAAAGCGCGGCTGATATTTATGCATTGAGTTCAGTATTGTCTATAGGGCGAACGAAAGAGATGGCCAGAGAAAGAGAGCATAAGATTAGTTAGCTTAGCATGCAAAATGTAATGGGACAGAAAAAAAAAAACAAAAAAAATATGAAACCAAAAAGACAAAAAAAATGAAGAAGAATAAAAGCACGGCACAAGGTATTCCGTTTTGGCGGCAGTAACTTGACAAAACTTGACAGGCTCAAACAGAGGCACACACACACACACACACACATGTCTTGAAGTTGAGCTGTAGAAAAGATATTGCAAATGGCTGTGGACTGTGGCACGTCGGCGACATTCCTGTAGGCGACCACCCACCAAAGTGCACGAGTGCCGCCAGAGACAGAGAGAGAAAGAGACGGAGCGAGGGGGACTGGAGGGCGGGGAGTGGCCAGAAGTTTTGTCATAAAATATGAATTTGTCTGCAGCAAGCAGAGACGAAGCCGCGAGACCCCCCAAGCAACGACATGCGCGACTGTTGCAAAAGGAACACCTTTTTAATTACCATAACTCGTCGAATCGACTTCGATTAAAACGAAGGAGCGAACGACAGACCGACACAACGGCAGACCAACTGTAAGCATAGTTCCAGCTCTAGTCTAGGCAGTCAGGCTCTACAGACCGGGTCCGATGCGGCCAGCCACAGTCTCTGTGCTCTTTTAGCTTGTTTTCGGCTCTTGCTGCTGCGTGTGGACCTCACAAGCTGCTGCTGTCGTTGTTGCAGTTGCTGCTGTTGCTGCCGTTGCTGTTGCTGCTGTTGCTGAGTCTGGCAACGCCATTTTGTTCATGTAATTTAAAAAGAAAACAAGCTGCGACTTTGACTCAGACTTAGACTTTAGGCTATAGCTCAAGCTGCCTACACTGTTGCTGCTGCTGCTGCTGTTACTGTTGCTGTTGCTGATGGCGACAGCAGCAACAACAACTGGTTGGCTATACATTGTGTGTATCTTGTATCTGCGCTTGATTTGCACGCCCTCTCTCTCGCTCTCTCTCTCTCTCTCTCTCTCTCTCTCTATCTCTCTCTGCGGCCAAGACCACCAATGGCGATTGCGGTGTCATGCACACAAAGGTGTGACTAATAAGATGCTTGTGGTTGTTGCTCATGTTGTCAGCATTATAATTGTATGTATAGAGCTGAAAGCTTGTGCTGGCCGTGTTAACGCTTCAGAAGTGCTGAATACAACTAAATAATGCGACAAAGCGCAGACCAAACTAAACGAAACAGATCGCAGCGCACAGCAGAACAAAGTAAAGGCATAGCATAAGCAGCAATAGTTGCCGGTAGATGTGTGGACGGTGTGCTGCGAGTGAAGCTAGACAAGTACGTGGCGTCAGGCAGCCATAAGCAAACAGCGCGGCAAGACTGACAATAAATGTGGCCTGCTACAAGTTAATTACAAGGCGTAAGACAGCAGAGAGCGAAAAGTTCAACTGAAGCGAGAAGAGGTAGAGCTGCAATGGCTATATATGTAGATAGAATGAATAATGCGAGTGCAGTTGCAGCGATTGGAGAAATAAGGGTTAGTTAAGCAGTGAACCATAATGGGCAGTAAGGCTACGAGTATAAAGAGTAGAGATATGACGAGTGGAGATATAACGAGTAGGTCTTTAAAGAGTAGAGATACGATGAGTAGAAATATAAGATGTACCGAGTAGATCTATAATGAGTAGAGCTATAACGAGTAGAGATGTACGAAGTAAAGAGTAAAGCTATAAAGAGTAGAGATATGATGAGTAAAAATATGAAGAGTAGAGATGTACCAAGTAGAGCCTTAATGAGTAGAGATATAATAAGTAGAGCTATTACGAGTAGAGCTACAACGACTCGAGTTATATAGGAAAGAAATATAATGGGCAGAGCTATAAGGAGTAGAGCTATAACGAGCACAGCTATGATGAGTAGAGCAAGTAGAGCTATAACAATTAAACCACTAAGGAATAAACAAATCTCAGTACAGCTAGAGCAAGTAATCATACAAAAAGTATAGCTGCAACGAATGCGAGGTAGATCAAATAGAAACTGAAAATAATAAAATGTGTAGAGCAAGCCAATATGCTTAACGAGTGACTAATGAAACTGCAACATATGCAGACTTAATGTGGCAAGGCGTAAAGCAAGCAAAGATAAAATTGCCATTTCGATGAAGTACGTAAAATCGTAAATTAAAATATTTTCACACGCCGCAGCAGCAGCAGCAACAGTAGCAGCAGCTAGGCACGACTCGTCAATTTGAGTGGTCGAGTCGTTGACGTGTCACGTTAATTAATGTGAATAGTATAACGACTAAGCGCTAAATGCGCTGCCATTAATTCATGCACTAAGCAAGTGCTAGTGTCTCCCTCTATCTCTCTGTGTGTGTTTTATTGCCTGGCCAAAAAGGCCGAAGGCTGAAAAACTGATTAATTGCCGGCGTCGCCATTTTGGAGCCCGCCACACTCGCTGCAGTTGGGGCTGGCTGGGGGACTGCACACGGCAATTGGAAACGCAATTGCCGCCGACTCGCACCGATTTGGGCTGACTTTAAAAGGCAAACACAGTTTATTGGCAAGCCTCATCAATCAAATTGCCAAGTCGTTCAGCTGAGCTGAGCTGAGCTGAGTCGAGTCGGAGCTGAGCTCAGCTGAGGCTCTGCTGAATGAGTCGCAATCGTTGCTTAGTCCATAAATCGTCGTCGCAGTCGTTTAGCTAATTTGCTTTAAATTTATTAACGCATAAATTCATTCAGCAGCAACATTAACTGAATTACTCGTTGTGCGTCTAGAATTTATTGATAAAAACAATTTGCATTATTACATACAATTTGAATCACTCGCTCTCTCTCACTCACTCACTCTCAGCTCCCGTCTCTCTCACGCACTGTTGGCAACAGTTGCAAAAGGCGCAAAATTGTCATTTAAAATGTCATTCGACGACAATGTCGAGTTTGAATTGCGATTTAAATGAAAATAACCGTGAAGATAGCCATAAAAAATAATATAATATGTGCATGCACCGCAGCAATGTGGTTGTTGTTGCTGTTGTTACTGCTGCTGCTGCTGCTGCATTTCAGTTTTTTTCAAATGGGCATAAACAAGTCTAATTAGACATGAAGTGCGATTACACGGACGCCACGCAGTCGTCGTCGTCGTCGTCGTCACACAACAAGCAACAAATCAGCAACAGTTGCTGTTGCTGCTTTGCCAAGCCAGACAAAAGACAGACAGCTCCAGTTGCTGTTGCTGCTGCTGCTCTTGCTGTTGCTGTTTCTGATTTCATTCGCTGATTGAATTGATTGGCAAGCAGCTCTAATGCAATTATGCGTCAAATATTGTCTACTTTTTTCTTGTTTGCTCATATTGCATTGCGAGCCAGGGACTAATGCAAAATTCAGCAACTGTTGCTGTTGCATTGCGGCACGTCTCTATGTCGCTGCCCCTGCTGCTCCATCAGTTGGTCAACACCAATCCAATCCAATCCGTGGGCCACTTAATCACTCTATATATCGCCCGGGTGACAAACTGATTGAGCCGCGCCGGCAGCAACAACCAAAAAAGGCAGCAGCAATTTTGGTGTTGCTGCTGGTGATGCTGTTGCTGCTGCGGGGCCTGTACGTGCTGTTGCCGTTGGGGCCGCATCTTTCACGCTGCTCAATTGCCCACCTCCTGTCCGCCTGCCCGCCTGCCCGCCCTGTGCTGCTTGTGACACGTTTGTTTTGGGCTTTTGCGTGTTGATTGCTGTTGTTGTAGTTGCTGTTGTTGCGATTGCTGTCGCTGCTGCTGTTGCACACTCATTGTTGGCATATTATCACATAATTTAACTGATGATGGCACCGCAGTTGCTGTTGCTCTTGCTGTTACTGTGTGATTGCTGTCGTCGGCTTTGCTGTTGCTGTTGCTGCTCATGTTGCTGCTGTTGTCCGTCGGCTAGTGTTGTTGTTGTCGGTTGGCGTGCTGCTTAATTGAATGATCACTCACACTTTGATTTGGCATGTTTTGTTCACATGCAACCAGCAGCGGCAGCACCAGCAATAAAACGGACGATCGCTAACGGTTATCGACAGTTGCATCAACTACCACAGCGATATCTCCGCTTGATCGTGACTGAATGCCAGCCACAGCAACAACAGCAACAACAACAACAACAGCAGCAACTGCCTCAAATTATAGCAACTAGTTGCAATGTTCTGCTATTTGAGTAGCTGCGAAAATCTAAAATGTCGTGCAGGCATGTAAATCGCTCTGGGCACTAATATAGTCTGTTTATCGATATATCGATTAACTGGCGAGCGTGCTCAAACTCTGTGCTAATTGCTCGCCGAGACATTGTTGCTGCAAACCAGATTTCTGATTATGGCTCGGATTCGCATTTACACTTGTTTGGCCTGTAATAGGGGCTTTCACATTATGGAGAAGCGAGAAATGCCGATAACGATTTATCGATAACTACTAATTTACTGAGCTGGATAATTGATTTAAGTAGAAGAAACTTCAAAGATGCAGTCAATAGGCATTGCATTGCTTTATATAGTTATCGATAATTATCGATAACTACTTATCGATTATTAACTGGCATGTAATTTGGCTCATTTGTTGACCTGTTAGTAAAATAGTTATCGATATACCCGCTTATCGATGCGCCAGTGCAACTCAATCGATTCATAGACATATCGATTGTTGTCGATTAGCAAGCGCGCAATAAATTTGGCAATTGAACTGTCAGCACTCGCTTAAGCCAAGTTCTAAGGCGCCGCTGCATGTCGCTAATCTTTGGCTTGCTCTCACTCACTCGCTCCACTCCACACTCCATACTCTGCAATCCAGAGTTGTCACAGTGTTGTCCGGTTGCCGAGCTGCTCAGTGGCTCAGTTGTTTGCTGGCTGCTCAATTAGGCAACACGGGCAACAGGCCAGGCAGATCGCTGTGCGAGGGGCTGCCTCCGAAACCATTTTCGGCTACCTGTTCACCAATTATGGACATAATTGAAGGCGCCGACAACGGCAATCATCATGAGCATGATGACGATGATGGCGATGATGATGATGATGATGACAATGACGTTGTCGCCTGTTGGAGCAGATGGGAACTGGGAATATGTTGACTAAGCATTTGGGATTTTATGAAGCTGTCGCTGGATTGTCTTAAGCTGCTTTCCGAAAGCTAAATCGATATGCATATTGAGAGATCTATACCATAAAGATCAACACGAAACGCGGCCCGAAACATGTCTTAATTAAGCCAGTCCCTGGCGGATGGGGCGGCCGGTCGCGCAGGTGTAGATGTAGATGTAGAGGCGACCCACCATGCAGCGACTCTTTAATATTCATCTCTAAATTATGCATATTTTTATGGTCGAAGCTAAAGTGAACAAAGACAAAAGCTACAAAATACGAGCCATATCAAAGAATATTGGCCTGATTCGACTGAAACGCCACCCAGGCGTTAATTTTTCCAATACCCAGTAGGGGCAGCTAGAGCACTACATTGGGTATGTCTACTGGTTTGAGTTGGAATTGAAAAATTGTAGTACTCTGTTACTTTATATATATATATATATATATATATCAGGTAAACACTCAAAATCGTAGTTCATAAATGTATCATAGAGTGCATAGAGTCAGTCAAGCATTACATTTTATTGTACAGGGTATTCCCTAGTCGCCTATGTTACAAATGCTCTTCGATCAAGCAGAGCAGATGGTATCCGAAGCTAGTCAGGCATGGTTTTCATTGATTTACAGGGTATTCATTAGTCGGCCCTACAGCTGTATGCTATTGGTGCTCATTGATCAAGCTTAGCTGTTATCTAAAGTCAATTGGAAATGGCTTTTTTTTAAATCTGCTGGGTATACATAAGTCGCACATGCAGCTGAATGCTAGCTCCTCTCTTTCTGTCTCTGTTTCGCCCTCTTTTTCACTCAGTCTCTGATTTGTTTTTGGCCCATGTCACAACTCTCACGCTGCCGCTGCAGCCAACTAGCCAACAAGTTTATGGACATTTCATTTAAATAATGTCAAAATTTATTTACAATTTATAACAATTCTTTTGAGCTGCTGTTGCTGTTGCTGTTGCCGTTGCTGCTGTTGCTGTTGCTGCTATCTTTTGGTGGTCGTCGTTGAACGGAAAATGTTAATTAAATGGATTTACATTTTAATGACAACACGAAGCGAAACAGCAGCCCGGCTACAGATTGAGATACAGCATGGCAAGAGAGTTGTTGCCCCACACACACACACACACACACACACATAGGCAGGCAGACACAGACACACGGACTTGGCTCCAGTTGTCTCGCCTGTTGTCCAGCGTCTGGGCTCCGTTCAGGCTTCGTCCATTTTTGGTGGCGTCTGTGCGACGGTCAACGACGACAGCCAATTGCAAATTTGCTTAACAAAATGGGCGGCGTTTGCGACCATAAACACACACACACACATATATATATATAGCGAGAGGGAGAGAGAAACAATGGGGCAGACAACATTTGGGGGCACTTTCAACAAAGTTGCAGCTAATGATGCCTGGACCCAACTGCTGCGACTGCGCAGATTTTGCCGTATGCAAATCGCTCCACTGTCTGCCCTCACCTGCGTCGCCACCTGGCGCCCCCCACCTCCCGCCTCCTGCCGCTGCCTTTGCTGTTGCTGCTGCGGCTGGAAGTCACAGTCGATTGAGCTTTAGAATTTGTATTTGCTTTTATTTGGTTTCGTAGTTTTTGGTCTTTGGATTTTGCATTTGCGTTGCGGTTCGCTGAAGCGAGCGACCAATGAGCCGAGTGAGCAAATGCTCAGGCGATAACCGATAACCGATGACTAGTGACGAGTGCAATCAAATCAAACTGATTGCAATAGTTATTTGAGCCGCAAGTCAAATGAAGCATATATACAAAACATGCAAATTGACACTATCGATATGTTATCGATAATGAGTGATAAGTATTTGTTTACAGACATGCAAAATCTGCAGGGAGTATCATTTTTACAGACAACCCTCTTATCGATAACAATGATAATAACATTTAGTTGGCTATATCATATCGATAATCGGTAGTCGATAACAATGATTAGAAAATAGAATCGATTTTAACTTTTGTGATTTACTGTTACATAGTATTTGGTAACTATATATATATTATAATCGCCTTATATACCAATATTTAACTAATATCGATTAATAGTTATCGCAAATCATCATTGCATATCCGCATATTTACTGATGTGCTATCGATGATTTGTCGCATTTAGCAATGGCCCTCCGCCACTCACGGCGCAGCCACTCATAATTGCATAAATATCGATACACATTTATCGCTGGCATAGAGAACGGGCCGCATCATAAATAATGCGCCAGAGTCGAGCCGATTGCTGCTTACAAATGAGCTCAGTTAGTTATGGCCATCCTGTCATAGATAAACGAGGAGCGGCTAATGGCCAGCAGCAACTAGTCGACCCGGCTCCCGTTCCGCCCCTTTTCGCCCACACGCTGCCCGGGCCGATTTGCCGTATGACAAATATTTCAAATGATTTCAACACTTTTGCCGCCTTCAGCCGCCGCTAGCGCGCAGTTGATTTGCGTTTTATTGCAGCTAATAAATTGAATGGCGACCCACCACGCCGACCAAACTATTTGCGTCGATAAGCAGCTATCGCTACCTCACTCACGCTCGCCCTCTCTCTCTCTGTCTCTATCTCTCTCTCTTGCATTGGCAGCTGGCTGTGTGTTGCATGCGGCATGCAACTTGACTGCGCGCATGCGTGTGTGCATTTCAATGCAACACTGATAAAGGTGTTCAACGCTCGATGACATTAGCACCAGCCAAATGCCGCATGCCGCATGCCGCATGCCCCATGTGGCAAACTCGCAATCAACTGGCCCGCAGATCCCGCAGTTGTTGCTGCTGCTGCTGCTGCTGCTGTTGCTGTTGCTGCTGCTGTTGCTGTTGCTGTTGCTGTTGTCGTTTTGCCATATTTGTCGGCACCTTTTGTTCTTCTTTATTAAAAAGGCGAATAATCATAATAAAGAACCAACAACGTTGTTGCTGTTGTTATTGTTGTTGCTGTTGTTGTTGTCGTCCATTTAGCCACTGAGTTTTGGATGAGCAGCCGCAACCGCCAAGCGAGTTTTTTGTTGCTGTTCGCGCTTGGCTCTGGGCCTGGGCTTTCTGCTCGGGCCTCAGCAGCTCGTTCGGTAGCTGCTAGACTTGGACATTAATCGATAACACTTGAGTATTTTTTCATGTTTCGCAGGCGAGCCATTAAGCGATTGTCCACCTCAAGTTGTTGTTGTTAGTATTGCTGTTGTTGTTGCTGTTGCTGCTGCTGTTGCCCTCGCTGTATATTTAGTGAAATAAAATGTGTGTCTGAATGTGTTGCTGCTCTTTAGCCTAATCTAGTTTAACAGTTCGATTAGATCCACATAATCATTCAAAATACATTTATAAATATCAATCGAGCAGGTAGACGACATAAACAGTTGAATAGATGCTCTATTAGAATTGATTTAGGAATTTGAATTGTTTTTCGTTCAGCGAATTTTTGATTTTCTCTCGCTGAGGGAAAGCAATTTCCATAGTCGCCTTTTTTTTCAGATTTCATTAAAGAGATTTTTTTTTTATCTATCTGCATAACTGTACCATAACATTACTAGCTATCTATCTGTATTTATTAGATGTTTATCTAGCATTCATTTGCGTTGAATATCCATCCTAATTATATGTGTAGCTATATATTTATCGTATCTGTGAACATATCTGAGGCAGCTATTATACATTTGTCTATCATTCTATATTATATGAGTCTAATTGTATCACACTATACCATCCAAATACTATATATGTATATATATATTTGTGTTACCCAGATGTCCTATCTATATTTATCTGTCCTATCTGTCTGCTATCTGTCATATCCATATATTGTACTTATCTACCCTATTCATCTGTATATTATCTGACAATCTGCTTTAACAATCGCCTTCTAGATCTCTTAAATATCTCTTAGTACTAGACTTTGATTTGGCAATCAATCTCATATTTTCTTTCACTCTTGATCTGTGATCATAATAATATTCTTAGTATTATCAAAGTCTTTTTTTTAAGATCTCTTAAATATCATTTCTCTACTCTGTAGCGCATTCAGCTGTCTGTGTGGCTGCTTATCTTTCTCTTCACTTCTCTTCTGTTTTCCTTGTCAATGTGACATTGGGAGCTGCTGTTGCAGCCGCTATATTTCGTACCTAAGAACGCATTGCCGATTCCTGCTGCCTTTTGGCCAGCTCCCTGACTCCCTGCTCGACTGCCTGACTGCTTGGTTGCCTGCTTAATGAAATTCAAGTTAAAGCGTTAATGATGATACCAGCGACTGGGCTTCAGTTCCCAAAGCCAATCTCTCTCTCTTTCTCTTTGTCTCTCCCTCTTTCTCTCAGTATCTTTGGCTTTGTCCGCGGCTCTTTCTGGCCATTCCCGATAGCCGATGTCGCGGACTGCGCCTGTTTATAGTCAACACTCGGCAATTACTAAAAGACAAATTTATTTGCACGCATGCATATGATGCGGGCTTCGACTGGAGTCCGACTCTGGGGTCTCTGGCTACTGTGCTGTGTTTTTCAGCGACTCTGTTCGTCGGCGACGTGGACAAGTGTTAAGCATAATGCAGACACACTTAGATCTGTCTTGAGCGGGCACCAGCAGGAGTAGGAGTAGGGGCAGGGGTAGCGGTAGGGGCAGTTGTAGAGGCCTTAATTGAAGTGCGGCCGCGTCGCCTCATTGGCGTTAAGTGTCGATAAATTAAGCATACGCAATGTGCGCCCGCCTGAACTACAGCCCCACACAAACACACACACACACACAGATGAAGACAGCTCTCAACTATGGACTATCTATCTTTTGATCTGTGAACGCAGCTACTGGCGGCAGTCGATTTTTATGAATGAGCCTTTTGGCCTCAGCGTTCCGTTGAGAAATTGTGAAAGGCATTTCTTGTATCTGCGCATAAATTTCTGTTAATTTACAGCGCATAAAAATCAACACAAAACATTTTATGTTAATGAAAATAAAAGTGGAGCCAGGTGAAAGCCCCAACAGCAGCTACTGCATCTGCCTCAGCCTCTGTATCATCATCATCATCATCAAACAGTAGCCAAAAAGCCCTCACAGGCTCTGGCTCTGGCTCTGATTCAGCAGTTACCCAAAACAGATCTCAGCCGGATAGCCGGACAATTAATGATCATCGAGCCGAGCAACTAATGAGCATCATTTGTACCGATCCATGCCTAGAACTGAGCTCAGCCTGAGAACCAATCTGACATATGTATATGTATATGTATGGTATGTCGCCTGTCGAAAAGTTTGGGTTTAGCTGAAATACGTTTCACAGTCACCTAAGTCGCAAAGCTTGACAAATCGTGGCTCGAAATGATACTTGAAAGCATTATAAAAGCGTGAAAGCAGGCTTAATGCATGATTAGAGCCATTAATGTGGGCCTAAGTCAATAAAAGTGTTCACGCTCAGCTCTAATATAATGTTAGGGGCATAAGGCACAAAAACTTCAAAGCTCTCTGCGAAATGTCTGAAAAAGAAGCACAGTAGAGGCTGACTCAATTTGGGCTTTTAATTTCATTTTTTGTAAATTATGAAAATATTGAAATTAAATAAATACAATATATTTTCAAGCACAAAGATTATAGCTATTAAGATTAAAGCACACAAATAAGAGCTTTAAGCGTATTAAATTACTTTCGTTTAAAGCTTCATGTGAATCTCTTGAAATCTCTTAAAGCTCTACTTGCTGTAGCTGAACTTTAAAAAGTTGCTTAAAGCTCTTCAAGTCAAACACTTAGAATTTGTGAATGAAATTGTTTAGCTTCAGGCTGTGCTTATCGAAGATCAACTTGAGAACGATCGCGGATCACAGATCACAGATCATGGATCATGGATCACGATCAGCGTAGCTAGTGCAATGTGTGTGTGTGTGTGTGTGTGTGTGTGTGCCATAAAAGTGAGTGCGTGTTACAGCATCCAAATGCGAGGTGTTTGATGTTGGCCGCTATCTTATCGGGACGTAAGTAGCTGAGTGCCTGGTCGGGCCGGGCCCGTCACACCATTAACTTTGTTTTATAACTTAATTTTTGTCGGGGCATTCAGAGTGGCGGGGCGAAACAACAAATCGACACTTGTTTAATATTTAAATTTAAATTTTGATTATAATTTGTTGTCTCTGCGTTGCGTTGCGTTGCTTTTCGTTCGTTTTGTCTCTTTTCCTTGCTTTGCCTTTCCTTTGGCTCTCTTCATGGACATTTTAATGAATGAAAACGGGGTCTGTGTGTGGGCACAGCCCCAACCGGTGGCTCCAAGACGTGACCACCACACGCTGTGCTGCTGCTGCTGCTGCTGCCTCCTCTTCTTCTTGTTTTATGGCACTTGGACTAGGCCGGATAAGCAGCAACAGGGGCAGCATCTATTTAAGTTCTTTGCTTAATTAACGAAAGGAAAACGCAAAGCGTAGCGAAGAATGGGACATAAAAATTAATTAGCAGCACCAAAAAAACAACAACAACAACAACAAGAACAACAAAAATCAAATGCATGAAAAACTCCAACTCCACATATGGGCCACCTGAGGCAGGTGGGCGCAGGGCACAGGTAGGCGCTGTGCGCATACGTGCTGGGTGGGCGTGGCTGATTATCAATGGGCTAGCCCAGCACGTTCAACGCCTGAGATTGATTCAAGCTAAAAATTACTCCACCAGCGGATAAACAGCCGAACCAGGCCAAATCTTATAGCTTGGCTTTTGATGCAGATCTAGAATAGGTGAATACCCCGGGTGAATACCCCGCTGAGACTTACTCAATACAAAATTCTCAGCTTTAAACTAGCTAAAGTTGACATCAAATTCTGTGATCTAGGACATTTTGTTCAGACTTTAGTAATTCTAAAACCAAATGGCAAGCATAAAGGAAAATCTCAGAGACTGGGAGAACAATTAAACCTGATTCAAAGCCAAGGATCTATCGGAAAACCTCAACTTTGATTGAAGATGATGAATGGGAGGTATATATATGATATAAATAAGGTATATAAGACTTAACTCTTTAGCCAAACAGAGATAGGTCCTATAGACTCTATAGAATAGACAAAAATTGTTTTAGGTCTAACTCAGTTTGGTCTAGGATCCATCGGAAAACTGGCCCCCAAAAGACATTTGCTGATTATAGCGCTACAAATGGAACTGCTTAGAGCCAGTCGGATCCAATATTTTGGTTAAGTCTGTAACGAAACTCGAAGCTGGCTCAAGCTACATCAAATTGGAATTCATTCACCAAATGAGCTGCGTTTGTAATCAAATTACGTGCCCATTGCCTAGTCTTCTCTCCCTCTCCCTCTCTCACTCCCTCTCTGTGTGTGTGTTTTGTGTCTTGTTTGATTTTTATTATTATTATTACTATTTGTATTTTTCTTTTGCTGCTCATAATTAAGTGTAAATTTATGCAAATTTCTATCAATAAGTTTTAGTAAGTTGGCCCCACCGAAAATTTTCGATACGTTCGCCCGCCCCCGAGACAGGTCGATTTACCTGTTTCTCTCTCTCTGTTGCTGTTGCTGTTTCTCTTTCTGTTTCTGTTTCTTCGTTTCTTGATTGCTTTTTCGTTGATTGAGGAAATTGTCGACGTTTGTCGTTTGTTCCAAATTGGCAGCTAATCAGTGGGCTAAATGCAACGGAAATCCCAAAAATGTATGCCATATGCATAAGTAGATGTTGACTGAATGGGAGAGGGGAGAGGAGGATGGGGGACTAGGGGTAGACCGTCACTGGCTTCAGCCCACAATTTCCGTGCGCTATGCTAATGCCCAATCTATTTAGGTGGCCCAAAGGAAAGTCAATAAGCCGTCGAGACCCGAAACAAAAAAAATATATGTATGTAAGTCGAAACAAAAGCAATACCCAAAAAGACGCTAATTTATAAGGTGGCCGAGCGGCAAGCTGTGTCTTTGGGGCCAACAGCTTTTGGGGCCGAGCATCAGTTGCCCATCAAAGCCATAAAAATGTGCGTTAATAACATTGCCGCCAAAGTAAAGTTGGCAATAAAATGGCAGATTCATGTGACGATGACGATGACGATGACGACGATGACGACGACGATGGCGATGGCGATGGCGACGGCGCTGCTACCGACGCGTTTGGTGGGAAATACGACCCTGGCTATAAGTATAACAACGACAACGACAACAACGACAACGTCAATGAGCCTGCTGCTGCTGCTGCTGTTGCTGCTGTCTCTACTTGCAACTTGCGAGGCAATAAAATTTACGTGCCATAAATTTCCACACAAGGCTGAAGCTCGAGCTGAAGCCGAAGCTCGATCTGTGGCTGCAGCAGCGGCTTTTGTAGATTCGCATTTATGCGTTTAATGATAAAGAAGAACGCAAACGACTTCGACTTCAACTTGGAGCTGACCAAGTCTCGCCCTCTCTCTCTCTCTCTCTCTCTACCTCTGTGGCCTATTGCGTCTGCGTAGCGTGCTGGCAGCAGTAGCTGGCGAATGGCTAGCTTAAGTGCCGCATTGCGTTTTCCTCTTGTTGTTGTTGTATTTTGTGAATCGTCTGCGGCGCTACCGCTGGGGTGCTACCCCTACCAAAAATGTGGCCACACAGGCGACACAAACAGCACTTGGTGGTCTCCCTCTCTCTTTCTCTCTTACTCGCTCTCCCTCTCTGTCTGCTTGATAAACATAAACATAAACAACATCAGGACTGATCAGGCGCTGCACTACTCAGAGATACCCTCTAGCTGGGTAGATACTTTTGGAGTTATTCACAGCTCAGAGCTCACTTTTAGTAGCTCCCTTGATAGATTCCTTTTTCTCCCTCAGCTAATCCATTGGCATATGGACTTGGTAAAACTGACTTAGACTATATCTAAGAGCTGATATCTAAGAGCTTAGGAATTTTAGTACATCTAAGGCTGAACTGGCTCATGCTTCAGTATGATCACTCCTGCAGTCCTGCCTAAGAAGTAACCTTACCCTTGATCAATTTGCTATTATTGTTCCCTCTATATCTCGTCCTCTCTCTCTGTCTCCCTCTCCCTATCTATCTCTTTCAAGGCTAATTAACAAGTCTTGCATAGTATTGCAAATGCATCAAATGCGCACGCGCAACTGGAATTGTCGCTGGCGATGGTAAAGGCGATTGCTACCACACAATTGGCGTCGATTTGGTGGCAAGATTCAGCCAGCCGACGGCACGCACCTCACCATGCAAAGCAGCAACAAGAGCTTGTTACAAAAAAAAAAAAAAAAACAGTCCAAAAGGACAATTCGACATTGCGACGATGGTGGCTGAGCCGGCGCCTCATTGCTCTACTCCTCCCCTCCTTCTCAGAGCCTCAATTGTTGCGGCGCTGCTTGAAGATGAATGTGTGTCGTTGTCTGTTGTCGTCTTGGCGTCTTGGCGCTCGTTGCCAGCCTTGTCAGCTCTTGTATTTTGTATGTAATTGGCTTGGCTCTTAATAGATGGGGCGCATGGGTCGCACTGCCGGCGTCACCTGTCGCCTACTGTGGACAGACCAGATTGTAGTTAACTTGCGGGTACAGCAACAGCAACAGCAACAGCCAACAGCAACTGCCTGGCGACGAAGACAACTACAACAACTACAACAACAACAACAACAACAACTTCGGCATCGGCAACCAAAAAGCCAAAGACATTTGCAAATCTTTTGTTTCTCATGTCCGATCATTTCTCATATAGGCGAGCAGGCGACGACAAGACCCCAAGACCCAGGTCCAAGACGACGACAAAGGCATACCGCAGGCGCCAGGCCCCAAAAACAAACAACCAGACAACCAGACAACGACGACGACGGCGGCGACCAGCGTCCAGCGTCCAGCTCGAAAACGAGCTCAAAAACGAGCCGGAACGCAGGCTGAGCGCGGGTTGAAGGAAATTTGTTCGTCTTTTTTAGATTTTTGTTTTTTTTTTCTGGTTTTTTGGCTTGGCTATGCATTCAGAGAAACGACGCACGAGCTGCCACAGAGCCAGCCGACAAGAGCTGAGCGCCAGGCAGGCAACCAGGCAGGCAGGCAGGAGGCTGCAGTCGTGGCATTGTCTTTGCCCGAGCGACATTCAAATCTTAACTTGAAATCAACGGGCGAACGCGAACGCGAACGCCAGCGCCAAACAAATTCGAGCTGCCAAAATAATAAGCAAAGAGCGCAGCGCAGCAGCAGCAGCAGCAGCAGCAGAAATCTTGCAGCGTCCTCTGGGCGCCCTTAGACCCTAGGCCCAGGCTGCCGTCCAGTGGCAGGCGCTGCTAAGTTTTATGGACCCTCCACTGGGCAAAGAGACAAATACGACGACGTCGTCGTCGTCGTCGTCGTGAAGGTCGAACGGCTAACGCCAGTCGCCAGCTTTTGGTCTCTGGTCAGTCGCAGGAATCGGGGGGGGGTAGCACCGTAGCAGGCAACGTAGAGCTGTAGATAAGAAATTTTTGCTGAAAACTCGTGCGCGCGCAAAAAGGAAGCGACAGCGAACGAAGTTTGCTTCTTCTTCTCATTTTGCTTCTTTTTTTTTTACTTGTTTTATTTTATTTTGGAGCGACGACGACCGGTTTCATATTGATGACGACGATTTTGGCGAATGAGGCCTGCCTGCTGCCTGCATAAAATTTGTTTGCCATGAGAAACAGCAAGGGGCAAGCGAACAGAGCCAGAGACAGAGAAACAGAATCAATTCCCAGTCTCAGTCTCAGTCTCAGTCTCCCCATTCTCTGGGCTCTTCGACTCGGTTATGTTTTTGCTTCTCTTGCTGTTTTTTTTCTTTTTTTTTTTTTGGCATACAAATTGGCTAAGAACGGCGTCGGTAGCGGCGCATTTTAGATGGCTATCAGTAAATAGAACACAAATGAAATTCATCGATAGAAATCGAAATCGCAACAACCACAACAACAACAACGGGGGCGGTTGCTACAAATCAAAAAAGTAAGAGAGAAGAAGAAGCAGCAGAAGAAGAGAGAGGAGAAGGAGGAGGAGGCGTAGGCAAAAGGGGTATGAACCACAGCCCGTTAAAAAGCATTCAGAGTGTCTTTGCGGGCAGACAACGTTGTCGTTGTTGTTGTCGCTGTTGTTGGTGTCGTGGCAACCATGTGATGGAGTACACATGTTGCCGTGCACTTCTTGGCTGGCACGACAGCAACAGCAGCAACCGCAGCAGCAACTGCAGCAGCAGCAGCAACAGCTCAGCCAGTGGGCGGCCCCAACGTGTTTGACCTTTGCACAAGGCACCTAGCTTACCTGTCCACCCTTGGCCGTGCACCAGCGACAGCAACGGCAGCAAAATGGCTTAAAATTACAAGCAATACAACACTTAGCACCGCCGGGCACTACCACAGTAGTTGTGCTAACCTATCAGAGCTTCAGCTCGACGGGCGGCCACAATGGCCGACCGAGCTCCTTTGGGAGGGGGGCCGCTTGACAGAGAGAGGGGGAGGGAGTTGCGACTCTCGGTATATGAGCAATGTTTGAAGGTTTCACAAATGCGCTCCAGATGCAACGCGATAAGCGAACCGCCAATGCAACGAACTCGGTTGAGCTGGCTTTCAATGCAAGCGCAGTAGATATTGAAATTGAAATGGGAATTACAAATTGAACATGCGTAGAGTCGATTAAAGGGAATAGAATGTAGACGCTAGGAATTGAAACTGAAATTGAAATGCAAAGTAAGCATAAGGAGTTGAAATTGAACTTTATGTACTATATCAGCCTAGAAATTGAAAGTGAAATTGAACATGGATAGAGCTGTAGAAGTAGTGTAAAGAATCGAAATGTAATTGCATAGATATTTTATATATTGAAATAGAATTACACAATTCAATTTCATTGCTGCGCCATCTGTAATAAATATCAACTCTACGCATGTTCAATTTCGATTTCAATCAACATTTGCACAACAAATAGCTATGTCATTCAATTCTTCACTTCATGACATATGTATGACATATATATTTTCTATATTGAACTATAAATGCTCAGAAAAATATTTGTGCGATTGAATTGAAACTTATTCTGAATTGCAATAAAAGTTGACATTGCCATTGATATTGAAGTATGAACAAATGAACAGTTGAAGAAATGGAACAGCCTATAGTTGATATGATATGCTTAACCATCCTCAAATATAATATCTGATCGAACTACAGTACGGTCTCAAGCCAAGAAATCAAGCCAATCGAGTGCAAGTCTTAGTTCTAAGTAAATCTCTGGATCTTAAAGTCGATTCCTTTGACTGTCATTTGCCTAGGCAATTACAACTGAATCGCAGCATCTGCTTAGCATGAAAAAGAGATCAGTGTTCCGCGGTAGCGGTAGCTACTACTGCTGTCCAGATCTGCTGGCCATCTATGTCACGCATAGTCGGGAGGGAGGGAGGGTAGGGAGAAGAAGAAGAAGAAGCCAACACAGAGACACGACACATATTTGATTAGCCGGGCTCATCTCTCATTTCGAGCCCAGTTAGTTGGATTACCTAAAAGCGTTTTGTGTGTGGGCCCCCCCTCAAAAAAAAAAAAAAAAATAAGAACAAGAGGGTAAAAAAATTAACATTTGTTGTTGTTGTATATTGCGTTGTTCAAGTAGCTCACGACTATTGTCAATTAATCAATAACAATAGAAATCTGTGGCCCCTGGCGACATAGAGCTAGCATACACGATATACGATTCGAATCGAAAAGGCAGAGGCAGAGACAGAGGCAGTGGCAGGCGCAGGAGTCGGGGCAGGGGCAGTGAATGAGGCAGAAGCAAACGGGGGCAGCAGACACACACATATAAGAGCCTCTAATCCACTCTAATGACAATGCTGCGAGATGATGTTGATGATGCTCATGCTGATTGCTGTTGCTGCTGCTGTTGTTGGTGCTGCTGTTGTTGATGATGATGATGACAAAATGCCAAACAATCGACCAGCAGCTGCCTGGAGGTCTGCGGGCACCCTACTGTCGACAGGTCGCTCAGCAGCCAAATGAAAACCAAAACGAAAACAAAACCAAAAAAAAAAAAAAAAGGAAAAAAGGTCAAGTGGAGGCTCTTCGAGCCCTGTCCGTAGCTCATTCTCACATCATTAATTACAAAATTATTGGGTTTTTTAGCTGCTGCTATACACATACACACACATACACACTCGCACACATGCAAGCAGGTGTAGTTTGTGTCCACGCATTGCCGCAGGAACTGTAACAAGACCTAAGACAACGTCGCTTTGACTAAAAAATAGAAAGAAAAAAAAAAAAAAAAAAATCAACAGCAAAACCAAAGCCCCAACGAAATCCAAAAATCAAACAGCAAAAATGTTAATTTTCAAATCTTCGTGGGAAACTGAAATTAGTAGTTAACATAGAAGACCTGTGTGTATGTGTGTGTGTGTGTGTTGTATTTGACTTGTGAATATTTCGTTTCAGCCTGCGGGCGGCCTATGTATGACTGCGTATTAGCATTGTTGATTAACTGGAATATGAAGCTGCCAAAAAAAAAGAAAATGAAGCAGAATAGACATAAAGAGAGAGAGAGAGAGAGAGACAGAGAGAGTGAGAGAGTGAGAGGGAGACAGACCAGGAGAGAGAGACAGACCAAGACATAAACCCAGACAGAGACAAACCAGGAGATAAACCCAAACAGAGACAGAGACCCGGAGTGAAAGAGACCCTTTCGATAATAGCCAAAATAAACTATCGATAGCTCAGTTTAAGTTCGATAGGTTCGATTTTTAAATAAGTCCATAAGACATAACACGGACCTATGCAAAAGCTAGGCACTGTCTAATCAATACAGAAAACTTTCAGAATGCCTAACTAGCTCTTAAGTTCTCTAAAAATTCTCAATCTCTCTCTTTCTATCTATCTCTCCCTCACTCTCTATCTCTCTCCCTCTCTTTGTCTCTCTCTATAACTAAATATTTTTATATGTAGGTATAGATAGCATGTGTATTTAAGCAGTCTGCAATAATTGAAGTCTAATCTGAGTCACGTCAATGATTGGCCTCTGCAGATTGAGCTTGGCTCGACTTGAGCATCTCAGGTCTCGAGGTGGGGCAATTAACCGATTTTTGGTTTTGTTTACTCCCGATACTCTGCCGTTGCCTCTGCCTCTGACAGCATGGCTGAAAAGCCAAGCAGATGCGATGATTAATATGTTTTTGAGTAGTTCTTAGCTGCAGGCATCAAATCGGACTTTAACTTCGTCTTCGACTCCGACTCCAACTGTGACTCTGATTCTGAGTCTAGCTGTCAGCCACGTCTTCAACTCCTTAGCCAGTTGACAAATTGTTCGTAAATGGCTGCCAGACACAACTGGAACACACGCACTCTGCCGATCGGGGCCATATGGGCTTATCCGAGTGGGAGCCGAGACGGATCGTTGGCTAACAATTCTTATAAGATTGGCCAGACGATTAATAAAGTAGATATATGTATAGACTCTCCTTATAGAGATCTGTAGATCTATCAATATTTAGTTTCATATATAAGA
Organism: Drosophila aldrichi; assembly: GCA_035045965.1. Classification (NCBI taxonomy): domain Eukaryota; kingdom Metazoa; phylum Arthropoda; class Insecta; order Diptera; family Drosophilidae; genus Drosophila; species Drosophila aldrichi. The sequence goes on along the minus strand of JAWNOM010000484.1, from coordinate 9,515,094 downwards.
TATAAGTTGGCATATATTCAAATATATAGATATGCATATATAAGACTAGATCGACAATCAAAACCCTATATAGTTCAGAGCTATATATCTAAAATACTTCCCGATAGAAAATGCTATGAAATACGATTGGCAAACATCGATACTTTAACCTTAAGAGTTGGGAAACTAGATCAACCATATATGTCTATATGAAACATCTCTTAAAATACATTAAATAATAGGATATCCTATATCTATATATAAGAACTTACCTACACCAATCAATCTCTGTCAGTGTAGCTATTCGATTAGTAGAATTTTCTAGATATTACATATCAAGCCCAACTAAAGTTCACATCCCATATACTATCATTTATAAAGACAACAATGGGAATCTTGGGCAAGTGGAAATAACAAAACTCCCATCTAACAAGCGCCAAAAGCTTTTACAGCCATACATAGTGATTAGAGCTTAAATATATAGCTACGATTCGTAATATGCACAATTATATATAATCAGATCTGGGGCTTAGCAGCGCTGAGTGTTTGACTGGAAAGAAACACCTGACAAACGCGATTCAAGCGCTTCAAATGCCAGAAAGGGGGATGCAGGGTGCGGGGGGATGGAGAGAGATTGTAAAATTCACTCACAAACGTAATGGCAATCGTATTCAGGCAAATTGCAATCCTATTAAGTCAAGGCGCAGCTTTAAGAAATCCAATTAAAACCAGAATGAAGGAAAAAAAAAATAGCCAAGTGGCTGCGACTCCAAATGAAGCCGTGACAATAAGCTGGATGGGACTCGGGACAACAGCAGTAGAATCTGTGCATAATAATACGTGCATAATGACTGGCTGACTGAATGACTGACTGACTGAGTGAGTGAGTGAGTGAGTGAATGAATGAATGTGAAGCCGGCTGAAGAGCGCGAAACACTCCAAAGACATTAGCGCACTTGAACCCGGGCAATGCCGGGTGGTGCGAGCAACGTAGCCACTAGGCAATCGGGAGCGAGACGGACCGTAACCCGGCCGGATTGCAGGATAAGCGGAAATGCGGCTGCCACTTATTGAACGGAAGTGTTTTATTTTACCCAAATGTGCGAGCACGCTAATGAGTGCGAGCGAGAGGGGAGAGGGCGAGTCTATTGATTGACTGCCAATTGTTGGTAAAAAGCTTTCGGGTGTTTGTCAAGTGCCTGCCACACCGAATCGTCCAGCCGAGCAAGCGGGACGGCAACAGTGAGCAGGACAGCAAGGCGAGCGCACGAGCCGAGCAGATGGAGTCACACAGCAGAGGGAGGGGGACCACTGCTGCTGCTGCTGCTGCTGTCAATTTGCATGCAGAGTGCAACGCGCAAATGAGCAGAATAAATTAAGACAAAGCGAGGCGAAACAACAAAAAGAAAACAGACTCGACAGGGCAGAGATCGGGCAGATGATGCAGAAGAAGCAGCAGAACAAGCAGTGACAGCAATAACAGCAGCAGCAGCAGCAGCAGCAGCAGAGGGTGTGGCAAACGGCGCTGACGATGGCCGCTTGACAAAAGACACTTCAGGCAAACAGCAACAACAACAAAACGAAGAGAAGAACAAAAAATAAAGAAAAAACGCAAAAAAAAAGCTGCCAGCAGAAAATGAAATAAAAGTTAAACATAAAGATGACGAAGCTTTGGCACAAGCAGAGCGACAGAGCCGAAGCGAGAACAGTGCACGCGTGCGAGCGAGACAGCGCTTGACGAGTGTGAGTGCATATGAGCAAAAAGGTGAGAGCGAGAGGCGCCCGATTGCAGTTATGGCTGGGCCGCAATGGCGGAAATGTGTGAATGAGGGCAGAAAAGGCGTTGACGCGCCCTAGCCTAAGGTAAGGCACACACACACACGCATACACATGTGTGTGTATGTATGGCGTGTGTGTGTTTAATTAGCACTAAACTGCGCGTGTGTGTGTGTGTGAATGCGTGCGTGCAAACGCTTACGCGCGCGCGTTTTAAATCGCGCGCAAAACGCGCCCAAAAATAAAAAATTAAAAAACGCATTCGATAAGGCAATTAGTAGTAGCTGCTGGCGCCCCTGCTTCAGTCAGCCTCGCCTCTTAACCCTTTTGGCTGGCCGCTGTGCAATTTGCAGCAAATTGTCGTCGTCTTGAGTGCATTTTAATCGCCCAGTCATTTAATGCAGCTAAAGCAATAACAACAGCAACAACAGCAACAATAATCATATACAAAATAGTTAAACGTAACACAAGCGCTGAGGGAGCAAGCAGGTGGAGTAGAGGGGGGGGGGACATATCGGGTACTTGGAGCCTTGGCAATCACAACAGCCAGCCAAGGGTTAATTGCTAACCCACTTTATGAACTGGCTGTGCTTCAAACGCGTTCGCTTAATTACAAAAAGCTTATATCCCATATGTGTGTCTATTACAGCTCAATGTATAGAGAGATAGGTGTAGCTACATATATACATATATGTATATATGTATATGTATATATGCTACACCCTCTTCTGTTGAAGTGCCCGCTCAATCTGGCTGCACAAATTGCTTTATAATCGTCATCAATAAATATAGCCCGCTGCAGTCATTAAGCCCTCAATAATAGACAATGTCTTCCAATATAAATATCTATCTATATATACCTACATATATAAATATCCATATATATACATACATATATATTCCTAATTGTTGCACAAATTGAGCAATCAATGTGCACAAACATCTATATTTCTTATTTTTATTTTATTTTTTTCTGTAGGTCTTCATTCAAGGTGAGAATTTTGTTATGAATTCCAATCAATTTGCTATAAAAATATATAGGGCTTATTAAACGAGTCTCCTCTTTCGCTATATGTATCTTTTATCTGTTGTCTGAGATATATACAAATAGATATTATCTTAGTCTTAGTCAATCAATTATGTTTCACGTATGAGATCTTTTTTATGTAGATTCATAAAGAGAGCGTAGTAATTCTTAAGACATTTGATTAAGCTGCCTCTACACTTTTATACTTAAAGAACTCTTAAGAACACAATCATCTAGAGATATTCCATATTCCATCTTTCTCGCTCTCTCGCTCTCTCACTCTCTGTCTCTCTCTCGCTCTCTCTCTCTCGCTCTCTCTCTCTTTAGCTGTTCCTTTATATGTCTCTCTTTCTCTATCTCTGTTTTGCTTAATTTCTATTTGTCTCCTTCTCTTCTCCTATATATCTGATTTTTTTGTTATCTTTTATCTTTTTCCATCACTCTACCTATTCTATCTGTTATTCTCTCTCTCTCTCTCTCACATTCTCTTCAATCTCTCTATCTATCTATTTTTCTATCTCTCTCTCACATTCTCTTCAATTTCTCTATCTATCTATCTATCTATCTGTTTTTCTATCTCTCTCTCACATTCTCTTCAATCTTTCTGTCTCTTGCTCCATCTGTCTATCCTCTCTTTCTCAGCATATCTTGCTTTCTGTCTGTCTCTCCTGCTCCCATTCAATCTCTCTCTCTCTCTCCCTCTCTCTCTCACTCTCTCTCTTCCTCTCTCTCTCCTCCTCTCCCTCTCTCTCTCTCATAACCCAGAACTAATCACAATCTCTACTAGACCCGTCTCTTACCCCTTCTACCTTTCAACTCTTTTCCGCTGTAGAGGCAAATGTAACACGTCGCTCTTTATGGGTTTTTATGATTATTATTTTTTTCTTCATGTTATTTGATTTGTTTTTTCTTTTTTTTCGGTTATGGGAATTCTCGTGGTTCAGTTTCATTGGAAATCAATGGACGACGTACGTGTCACAAATTATTAATAATCTATAATAAAAAGTATAATTTCAATTTTTATAATGAGACGCGTGTTGAAATGTGCGCAGTCTTCGACCTCTCCCTCTTCCTCGCTCTCTCGCTCTCTCTCTCGCTCTTGATCCTGGCAACAATCTATAATATACATAAATATGTTTCTCCGTCTTCTTCTTCTGCTTCTGCTTCTGCTGCTGCTGCTGCTGCTTCTTCCTCTTCTTTCACTCTCTCAGTTATTTTTCATTTCATAAATCATCGAAAAATGAAGTTGCCGACGCATACTAATTATATTTTATTTGGTGGTTGGCCACGTTGCGCCCAGTTTTGTGTGGCTGCAACAGTGACGGGGCCAGGCGCTGACGCTGGCGCTGGGGCAGGGGCAGGGGCAACTGTTCAACTGGCGCCAGGCGTTTGCAACTGTAGCGCCGTTGCATGCATTGCCCCGTGTTGCCAGTTGCTGGTAGTTAAATACATTTTTTTTTGTTTTTGGTTTTTGTTTTTGTTGGTTTTTCCAACGTGACGCCTGTCAGCTGCCAGCCAGGTTATAAGCCATAGCCAGTTAGTAGTGGCCCTGACTCTGAGCTCCGGCCAAGAGTCGAGACAATTAAATGCCTAATTTTGTCTGTCCCGTGCCCCGTGCCCCGTGGCCTGCACTCGCTCCCGTTGCGTTTGTTTTTCCAAATAATTCATTAATATTTTTTTGTGTGTTTTCATTTCTTTGCCTCTCGCTGGCTGCCTGAGTTGCATGTGCAATGTCCGAGGCGTTGAACTCCCTCTTTCTCGCTGCCCCTCCCTCTAAATCGATCCCACCTCTATCTGTCTAAAGTCTAAAGAAATCGTTAAGCGATTTACATGCCATTTGTCAGAATTAAATGCAAATTTTAAGTGTGAAGCGAAGATGAATGAGAACTTCAAATCTATAGAACTCGAGATATAATATGCCATATGGAAAATTCTTGTTCATTTCAGAATGCTTCAATTCTTTAGAGCTCGAGAGACTCATATGCAAATCTTCTAATATTTTACACATTCTTTCATAGCTAACCCAAGTTTCCGTAGATATATACAGATTCCGATACAATTCGAAAAGTACTCATGTATATCTCATAGTCCTTTGCAGTTTCTCATTTAACTATCTCTACATATCAGTGGAATATGTTCAATTCTATACAGCTCTAGTAATACCCATTTAGCACCATAGTCATTTGCATTTCTCTTGCTGACTAGCTACTGAAATCATATAGATGCACTTGAGAACTTAATTAAACACTTCCATTATATATATCTTTAAAATCTTTTACATTTATCTTCTATTATCTATCTCTTAAAATCAGGTACCAACTTCAAATCTTAATTTTCAGCTCAATTATTCATGGCAGGTGGCAAATGCAATTGTGGCTGCAAATCGAATTGAGCGAGCGCATTTAAAATTTACAGTTAAACGCATATGCCCAATTATAGTGGAGTTTTTATTTTTCTCTATATATTACTAAATGCTTTATTAATTGGTGGGCGTGCAAAAAAAAAAAAAAAAAGAAACGGAAAACAGAAAAACAAACAAGAGTCTAGCGTGCAGTCGAGTTTGCCGGGCAATAAAATACGGGCTCGCGACGGTCTAAAGTGTTGAGAAACTAATAGATGCAATTTAAGAGATATATACATACATATATACTATATTATATCTATACATATATCTATATGCATTTATATGTATATGGTAACTGTAAATCAAAGAGCTACGACGAGAGTCGGCTGACAGCGGCCGTCGGAATAGTGCGAGAATAAAATGTGAAAATGTGAATTAGTTATTGTTCGTTTTGTTTTCAGCTACGTTTTTCCACTCTCTGAACAGCAACAACCACAACAAGAAGAATAAGAAGAAGAAAAGCCACAATAAGAACAACTAGAGAACTAGATGGAAAACAAAAGGCACTTCAGGTAGTTTTAGAGCATTTACATTTACCCGCCTCTTAAGACGAGGCGCCGCATCGGAAATCAAGAAAACCACTGAGAGTATTTCTATAGACCACAGCCGACTGCAGAATACTCGCTCAAATTCCATGTTGATCAAATACAAAATATCTAGCAGAAGAAAGATCGGACAGTCAAACGAATAGATGGAAGAACAGGCAGACAAACAAACGTACGGATGGATGGACAGACGGACAGTTAGATAGGCAGACTGGCGGGCAGACAGACAGACGGATAGATCAACAGACGGACGGATAGACGAATAGATTGGCCAGAATCACGGCCAAACAGATGGACGGACGTACGGATATCTAGACAGAAAGACTGACTGGCAGAAGTACGACTGGATCAACAGACGGACGGATAGGCGAATAGCTAGCCACGCAGACAAAAAGAGTCAGCCGTAAAGATGAACGGACGGACAGCCAGACTGAGGGGCAGACAGAGAGGCAAACATACAGATGAACGGATAGATAAACAGACGGACGGACAGATGAATGACCAGCCAGACAGTCGGCCAGCCGAAGAGACAAGCGAGCAGCAGCACATTAATTGAGTAAACAAAAATCGAAAGCCAATACACTCCTCTCACATTGTGAGCGCGTATGATAAAAATAAAATAAACGAGCTAGAAAAGACAGAGTGTTGCAAGATTTAACAAAAAGGTGAAATGCTAAAAAAAAAAGAATAGAAAAAAATAAAATAAACGTTGCTGCTGCTCGCAGCGTAAAATTAATTTAATTAATTAACGCTAATAGTATTTTATTATTATTTTTTCTCTCTCTCTCTCTCTCGCTCGCTCGCTCGCTCGCTCTCTGCATATGCGCGTTTTTAATCAGGTTTCAGTTGTAGACAAACTTAATTACAGGCAATATAGTTGTCTAGCTGTTGCTATTGTTTATGCATAAACATATTTATTAACGACTTTATAGAACAGCAACATCAAACAAGAATAACAACAACAACAACAACAACAGCAACAACAATTTGTGCTTAACACGAAGCGAACTGAACTCGAGCGAAATGATTGACGCATTGTTTGATACATTGTTGCCCATTTGCCATGTGACACGCAAAAATCATGTCACACAGCAACAGCAACAACAACAACAACAACAACAACAATTATCATCATCTAAAGCAACGCGCAAAGCTTTTCTTAATGAGCCAACACACAATTTGCGTGACGTTTGCACAAAACAAAGACCCAAAGCAACTTTGTTGCTGTCAGTGTTGTTGTTGTTGTTGTAGCTGTAGCTGTTGTTGTTGTTGCTGATGTTGCTGTTACCTTTTCACCTGGCTGCCAATAATCAAACAGCAAACGCATTTGACATTTGTCAGTCAATAAAAGTGTCAGCACGCATTAAGCAGAAAAGTTGTGGGTGCCGAAGGCAGAGTGAAAGAGAGAGAGAGAGAGAGAGAGCGAGAGAGAAGGTTAAAAAGATATAGAGAGGGATATATAAAGAGGGAGAGATATATAAAGAGAGAGGGATATAAAGAGAGAGATATATAAAGAGAGAGAGAGAGAGATACATATATATAGAGTGAGAGTGAGAGAGAGAGAGAGAGAGTGAGAGAGAGAGAGAGAGAGAGCGAGTTTGAGAGAAAGATAGAGCAAATAGGCAGTAAGAGAGAAGCAGATAAAAAAGAGAATGCCAGAGGAAGAGAGAGAAAGAAAAAGAGAATAACAGATAAAGTGAGATCTGGAGAAATGAAAGAGTGCGAAAAACTTGTTGCACAAGCTTCTTGCTTCCCTAGCACGCAAACAAAATAAACGAGCTTTAATCAGCTCTTTAAATACGATTAAGTGAAAGCTCTTATATTAAGCAGAAGCAGATGCATTGCCATAAACTTTTGCCTTTCAGAGCCAATTGGAAAATCTGACTTAAATTTGAAGTAAAATTCACTTCGACTTTCATAGTTTATTTTCAAAAAACTGATCATTTAATCCAAGCTAAACGTATAAAAATGAATCAAAGAGCTCTATTCAAGCTGGAAACTCAACAATACAGTCAACAGCAAAAAAACGAAGTTGAATAGATTTCATTTGAGATAAAATTGATAAACTTCCACAGCGGAAGAGACAACACTTTGTTGAAGATTTTCACCTGGTCGACAGATCAGCAATATGGAGCACAGGTAAATAGCACAGGTAAGCTAAGCGGTTAAGCAGAGCAGTTCGCAGCATTTGCCAACTGACTTTGAGGCTGATTAGCTGTGCGGCGCCAGATGTTGGGAAAGACAAAAGACTGAAGATGCGGAGCACTTCCGTCTGCAAGCGCCAGGCTTATCTAACCAGATAACAGGCAGACAAGTAGACAGAGAGAGACAGGGAGAGAGAGAGAGAGATGAAGAGAATTTAAACAAAGCGAGGAATGGACAAATATCTCTAACTCAAATAGAAACAAAAGCAAATACAAACAACAGCAGAGACAATGCAGAAGGACAGACAGAGAGAGGGAGAGAGAGAGAGAGAAGGTTGTCAGTTTACAGGTGCTCAGCAGGTGTGGGCAACAGGTAAGTCAACTGATTAAGTGCATGCAAATGCAATCATCAACAAATTTCAACTTGAATGAAAATAAGGTAGCTTATTTCAAGGTGTTTAACTGTCACCTAAGACTTAAGCCAAAGGTAAAGATAATAAAGAGCGAGTGGGGGTAGCGGGAGAGAGCGAGGGAGAGGGAGAGGAGGACAGTGCAGAGTGGCGCTTGGCATATTTGGCCGTTCAAACAGCCAAAAGACAACAAATAAAAACAAACAAAACCCAAAATCTAGCCGGGCAAACAATACAGCCAAAGCCTATTAAACGCTAGAAAACAAAAAGAAAGCAACGAATAGTGAATACCCTACACTAGAAAAAATAAAAGTTGATTTTTATGAATTTTTTTGTTTATTTCTATTTTTATGAATTTTCTTAAATTTTTATTTTACAAATTTTATAAATGCCCTGTAATTAAGTTGTAAAAATTTCCCATTGAGATCTTTTCCCATGTGAGACTTTGTGGAAACAACAAAAGCAATTAGCTATTTACTAATGCAAGCATTTGATGGGCCCAACTAATATGCCCATTCGCTTGCACTTGGCAGGGCATTGGGATGGATGTGCGTTTAGAAATCTATTTGCATCGCAGTGGCAGCAAATATTGCACTTCCGTTTCAATGCGACGATGCCGAAATTCAAGTCAAGCTTGTCTATTTGCTTACGGCTAATGGAAGAGCCGCTGGCAGCAGCTGCCACTGGCAACGGCAGCAGTCGGAGCAGTCCCACCTTCCCCTCCTGCCCTCTTGCCCTTTGCTGCCTCTCTTCTATATATAATTTTCTAGTTTTTTTTTTCTTTTTGGCAACAATGAGGCGAGTGGTAACAAAAGCGCTGCAGAGATGTGCCTTTTTATTGTGGGCGTGAGTGAGTGGGGGAGGGGGGGCTGGAACTTGTTACAATTGCCCACGCATAGCAGCAGCTGCTGCTCATTTTGCTGGCCAAGTTTGGCGGGGGGGCAGAGACAAAAGCCGGGGTTTACTTTTTAGGCATTGTTAGACGACTTAATCGTTAGATTTGCTCCGTTTTTCCATTGTGCGAGAGAGAGAGTGTGTGTGTGTGTGTGTGTATGTGCGCCGTGCAGACAAAACGTCTGACAACGGAAACGCGGCGCTATAATAAATTTGTCTTCAGCTGTCGTCGGCCTCAATTCCTTAGCATTTGTTTGGACATGCCACGGGAAAGAGGCTGCCGCAGTCGATGCCGACGTCAACGTCGCAGTCGACAGCGAGAGCATTTGATATCCTGCAGCGTGTGCGCTGCCTCCCGGCGGGAGCCGCCAGTCAAATGCGGCGTATGCGCAATATGCGCGAACGGAAAACTAAATGGGAAAAGACAAAGCAAAGGCAGAAGCAATACAAAAAGGGAAGAGGCGAAGGATGAAGGGCGGGATGCCCAGCCACAAATGAAGTTGTTGCGGCATTTGAAGTAAATGCAATCCTTAACGTGGGCGTCTCTCTAATCTTGTTTGTGCGGTTTGGCTAATCGCTACGCTCTGATCAGCTCAGCCCGCCTACGGCTTTGTGTGGCACGCCGGATTAGGAGCAGATCCGATCCGTTCAGTTCGGCTTCTGCTGCTGCTGCTGCTTCGTCTCGTCTTTTCTGTCGGCTCCTGTCAACGTCTTTTGGGCTCATCATTAGCCGCCGCGCTCGTCTTTGTCTGGCTGACTTTGCCAATTTCATAGCTCAGAGATTCATTCAGCTCACTTGACATCTGTCGGCAGCTCGCCTGATGTCAGCTTGTCCTTCTACCTGATCCTGTTTCGCCTGCGTGTCTAGTCCTTGCCAGAGCCCCTCTCCAGGCAGCAGTCATTAGCCTCTGCTCTCTGCTCTCTGCTCTCTGCTGTCGATCCTCGGCTTCTTGTCACACAGGCATCTAACTGACATATTTAGCCTCATTTGCCTTTGTTCCCTTTGTTCTCTTCCTACTTTACCTACTCGATCACTCGTTTCACTTTTGATTGGCTTTCTATGGCTTACAGATCACCAAAAACTTTCTTGAATGAGGTTTAGCCTGCACTTTGTCTCTCCAGATTTGCAGTAACTTGGGAAGGAATCTAAAACTTTATTGGGACACTAATTATGAACTTCTGAATTCTCTCTCTCTCTCTCTCTCTCTCTCTCTCTCATTTCTTCTCGCTCTTTTCCTCCCTCTCTCATTCTCTCACTCTCTCTCTCTCTCTCTCTCTCTCTCTCTCTCTCTCTCTCTCTTTCTCTTGCTCTCTATCTAGTTTAATTAGAGTTCGGAATCTTTACGATCTTCAAATTATATATCTTTCTCTCCCTATCTCTCTCTCTCTCTCTCTCTCTCTCTCTCTCTCTCTCTATTTTCCTCTATCTCTCTCTCTATCTCTCTTTCTCTCTCTCTCCCTCTAAACTTGAAGCTCGACTGCAATTGAATCTGAATCTCAATCACACTTCAGACTTATCTAGCTACAAACTCAAGAAGTTTCTCCCACTCGCTCTCGTTCTCACTCTCTACTTCTCTTTCGCTCCCTCTCACGCCTTTGTATTTACGTATTTCTGTTTGCTTAGAGCTTTAAGTTCCCGCTTTAAGACCGAGTAGCGAAGCATTCAGCCCACATCTCTGGCCAACTGGCAGCCATCATTGCAGCGTGTGCCAAATACCAAGGAAATATTTCTGCTCTTTTTTATGAAAAACTTGGCCGTTGCTTTTGCTGTTGCTTCTGTTGTTGTTGCTGTTTCTGTTGTTGTTGTTGTTGTTTGCCGCCACGCAATTGTTTTTCCAGTTATTTGCAGTTTGTTTGTTATTTTCGTTTCTGCACACAAGACGGAGCGAGCACTCGTATTTTTCGCATGGCCGTCAACTTGATTTGAATATTAAAAAATTCCAAAACATAAAAGGTATTTTTATTTGTGATATTTTGTCGCACCTCAGCGACAACGTACTTGCCACCTCGTCAACGTCTCTCAGTGCGGCACGACAACGAAATTAAGTCAGAAATGCGGCCATGCCGGAGCCGGACTGGCCTAACCTGACCTGGCCCGGCCCGGCCCGAGCTCTTTGCTGTTTTCTTTCCTTCCCTCTTCACCTTCCTCTTTCTTTTTTATTTTATCACGGATCACAGTCAACGTCCCGGTTTAATTTAACATAAAAGCGCGTTCACCATTAGGCGCTTTAACCAACCCCCTAGCTAACTAACCGCCCCCAGTTCCCAGCTCCCAAAGCCACCCCCTCTGGCACCTCTCGCCCGGCCTTTTTATGGGGCAGTGAAATTTATGAGGCATGCTCAGGTTTTTATTAGATTTTAACTAGCCTAATATATAGGACTGGCGCCAGGGCCAGGGCCAGGGCCAAGCAGGGCTGGGCCCCAAAACGCAACGTGCTAAAAACATTAAATATGTTAATAAGTTTCAACGCCCCACCCACAGCCAGAAAGAGAGTGAAAGAGAGAGAGAGCGAGAGAGAGAGAGAGAGGGGTAAAATTAACTAAAATGTTCAAGTTTTAGCGCCAAAGTCACAGCAAAGCGAAAACTCAGAGGTTGACACATTTGGTAATGAGATATGAGAATGAAAACGGGAATGAAAACGGGAACGAGAACGAGAACGGCAACGGGAACGAACCACTGCAGCACCACTGAGTGTGGTGCCGGGCTGTGGCTTAAGTACCGTCGGTCACGTCAACTCGTCAACTCGAAAAAGTCAGAGCTGGTCGAGCTGGCGTTATGCTAATGCCCAATGCCCAATGGCTGATGCCCAATGCCTAATGCGCAATGCTAATGCCCCCCGCGTGTCACTTACAAATATGACAGATGTCTGGGCGCAGTCGCTGGCCTCTGGAATCTGATGGCGTTTCGTTTTTATCTGCGTGTAGCTAGCTGTACGCAATTGAGGTTAACACTTGCCCACTCAAGGCAGCCGTCTGATAAGATTGGGAATTAACTGAAAAATGCGGGGCTAGGCCGCGAGCGAATATTCATAGGTGAGCGAAAGACAGAGCGGGAGCTAGAAGTGAAGGAGTGAAGCAAGGGAGAAGTTTGAGGAGGATAAAGTCATGGAAAGAGAAGGAAGTAGAGGTAGGTAGAAAGGGAGGTGAGATAGAGCGAAAGAGAGAAAGAGAATGAGGGAGAGAAATAGGTGCTACCATGTTGGTATGACCTCAAGGTCACTCAAGTGAAGCAAGGAAGAATCTTAGGAAAGAAAAGAAAAATCTCATAAAATAAGGTAATGAAGAGGGAGATAAAGGAGAGAGAGATAGCAAAAATAAGAGATACGGGGAGAGAGAGAGAGAGAGAGCGAGAGACAGAGAGAGAAAATAAATGTCAACAAGAAAAGGAACATAGAACATTCTATGGCACAACAGCGACTCTAATAGAAAAAGGTAGGGTTAAGAAGGAAGGAAAAGTAGACTTATGAAAGTGAGAAACCGATACCCAGAGACTGAGCGAAAGAGACAGGCTAAAAAAAGCTTTCGATAAAGTCTTCCGTGTCTAGAAAATCAAAGAATTCCTTGCTAAGCGAAATACTTAGACAGCGAACACTCTTCCTTCCTTCCCATCGATATTTCCCTTAATTCTAAGCGTCGTGCATAGCTCTGATTACTCCTGATTCATATATACTTGAAACAATATTAAACACACCCATCAAGATCTGATATATGAAGTGTGGTAAAGTCAAAGCAAATGTAGAGCAGCTAAACTCTTTATGCTGCATAGCTCCGGCTCAGCTTTGATTAAGCTCATGGGAAAAATTGAAGTAGATTTTGCAACGGCAGGCGATGAGCTTGAGTTGGTTTATTGTCGAGCTGTGAAATGAAAAACTATGAAAATATTTCTGGCAAAATTCTTAAAATGCAGCCAGAGTCGTCGACTCACAGTTTCCTGCTCTACTTCGCCTCTCCCTTTCTCTGTCTCTCCGCACGCATTGCGTGTGGCAAAGAGGAAATACGCACAGCTTGGCTGAGAAAGGATAATTGATGGGCCGACTGGGAGGGCGGTCTGCTGTGCGTGGGTGAGTGCGGGGCGTGGCAGGCACTTGTAAAACTGTTTGCCAAAAATATGCAAGCAATTAAGGCAACTATTTCCGGAGCAGCAGCAGCCGCCGCAACTTGCAACAGCTGCTGCAACAACAAAATCTAAAACGCCGCGCGTTGCCCAAGGATGCGCACAGGACACGATTCAAGCTGCTGTTGCCTAATCTGCCCAGCAGCAGCAGCAGCAGCAGCACAAAACTTGATCGCAAACTGATAGCCAATGGGTTTCGGTTGCTTATTTCTTCTTCTTCTTTCGTTTTTTTCGTTTTTTTGGGTTATTTATTGTAGCCAAGCTGCAGATACCCTTTGCACTCTCTCATCTCTCGACGGCCGTCTGCTGTCTTCGAATGCGGTTGGCATGATGTATGTTAGTCCCCTCGTCTCGTTGTCTGTTGTCTGTCGTCTGGGTGCGTGCGCCGTTCAGCGTCACGATATACGCTTAGATAGTGAGCCGCAGCGCCGCAATTGATGGCATTAGGCATTAGATAAGAAATCAGACATTTATAGGCACACAGGGACGAAAGGACGGGCGAACCAAGGGACTGCACGAACAACAACAAGCTAAAGCAGCAGCAGAAGAACAACATCATAATCATCCAGCGGGCAGAGGTATCATTAAATAGCTTAGGGGTTAGGCCAGCACTCAGGGGTTGAGCACCGCCAGGGGTAGCAACTAATTTCAGTTTTATTTTGCCAAAGTGAGCGTCAGAGAGAGAGAGGGATACAAAGAGGTACTCTTCCAAGCAGCCATTGCCCATGTGAACTACTCAGACCCTTTGTCTGAAACAGCTCGTTGATGGAATGCAAAGAAGTTTGCCACAATTAATGGATGGCTAAGAATTGCCAATTGCTGTCTATTGGAAAGGGGAACTTAAGCTGAGCACTATACTGAGCGTGCTCCTGGTAGAGGCTGCACAAGATTTAGCAATGTTGACAGGGTTTATAAAGTAAAGATTTGCCAATCGAAGTTGTTTAGAAGTACCCAAAAAAGGGGTTTGTATCCTAGGATTGGAATATGTCGAGATAGTCTAAGAACTTTGGGTCTAACTCAAAAAGAGAGAGAGACATGATGAAGTCAGAGAACGAGTAAATATTCAGCACCTTCTAGCACAGTTTAACTAAGGTCTCAGGCGAAAAATTTCCACTGCAGTGACTCAAATGAAACTTCTTCATGGCATAAGCTATCTCCATCTCAACATATTTTAGATACATCCATTCATATTTGAACAACATTCAAATGAATATCAATCTGCTCTACCTTCATATCTCTACCTTCAATAAGTCGACTTTTAATTATAGTCTACCTTGAATGGAATCACATAGTATTATCACTATTCTATATTACTATGTATGATATACGCCACATTAGAAAATTATTATTTATATTGCCTCAAACTTGCTTAGAAAAGTTCTTGTCGAACATTGAATAGCTCAACTCGTATTTCGTTTGATGCGAGAAACTTTTCCGTTAGTTCCACAACAAAATGAAGGTGGAATCTATGTATATATATGTAGATATCTAAAGATATATGTAATAGTTAGTTGATTCATTTAATTGGCTCCATATTGAAAATGGAGGCAAAGCAACCACGAGCCAGGTCCTGTGACCGGAACAGGGCGAGCGGGCAATGGTTTGTGCCATGGGGTCTGCTGTCAACTTCAAAGCAGCCTTTCAAGTTGTATTTTGGGCAACACCTAGCAGGCAAGACAAGATGACTACCTGCCTGGCTATGACAGACAAATTGGCCATATCCCATATCTAAATGCAAACACACACACACTCATAGAGAGAGAGAGAGAGAGAGGGAGATAGAGTTTGGGCGGACGCACATGATTTTGCGGGCCGCCTTTGATTTTCTAAGCGAATTGTTTCAAGACAAGCCACAGGAGCAACGGTCGCTCGACCGACGGTAGTGGCAGCGGCTGGAACAGGATCTGAGGCTGGATAACAGGATAAGGATTGAAAAGGCTTGACAGGACATGTGAGCTTCAATTAATTTGATTTGCGTTTCAAGGGCCAGTCGAGCAGCGGAAATGGAACTCCACTTCACTTTATTTGTCAACTTGGCTGTGATAAATTTTTTGCGCTTGGTCTGCTCCTGCTGCTGCTCCTGCTGCTCCTGCTGCTGCGGCGCAAGGGCGACGACCACTTGGCCATGGCTGAATGAGCACACAACGAGCCACTGCAGATGCCATTTGAAGATGGCCAACTATGCTTTGAACTATAAATGAAACTAATGCCAGACAGACAGAGGGAGCAGGAGTCGGGCGAGCTGCTGCAGCACTTTGGGTCGTTAGGTCCTTGGCACTATAGCTGGACCGCTACTTGACAACGTCTCAGGGCGCCGCTTGAAGTGCTGCCTGGCAGAGAGGACGAGGAGGAGGAGCAGGGGGAGGCTGTCTACAGTCTAGTTTTTGGGGCGTTCGGTTTAATTGGCAAAGGCATTGCGCCAGCTACAACAATTAAACGCATTAGCCAACACCTCAGACACTGAACGAGAGCGGGCCAACCCTCAGTGCAGTTCATTTCAATAATTTTTGTTCGTATTTTAGGGTTGCGACAGCCGCAATATGGCCGACAGTATAAGCACACACACACACACGCACACACATGCGCTTGGGGCGTTTTAAAACGCGCGCGTTTTTTCATAATTTTGTGAAATTCTTTTCTAGCTTTTGCTGCTGGCCTGCGAGCTAAGTGCATTTCAATGTCGATTCAGGTTGCCAGGTCAAATGGGCATGCAAGCACAGTTCACACACACACACACACACACACACATACACACATATACAATTATATAGATGTGGGCGGTGGGTGGTGTAGTAGGCGTTGCAGCACTGCGACTTACTGTTGTTTTGACACGCAGCCAGCGGGCACAAAAATCAAGCATTCAAGCAGGAGTCGAAGGGTGTGCGGTGAGCAGGAGGCGGCCAGCGGGGCCTGACCTCGGTGCCAGGTGCCGTCCGCTGACCGCAAAATGTGTTAAATTATAGATTTGAGCGTTTGCTGAGAGCGACAACAGCTGTTGGAGCACTGCCTACCTCTCTCTCTCTCTCTCTCTCTCCCACTCTCTCTCTCTCTCTCTCTCTCTTGGGCGGGGAACACACGCAGCGCCTTGTGTCGGCACGCGGCGTTTGAACTAAGCGAAATTAATGGCCAACACAGGCTACTTAGCGGAGGAGCCAAAGCCCACGCACACAGAGACAACAACAACCACAACAACAACAACAACAACGACGATGTTGTTGTAGCCCTTATGGCATTCGCTGATGTCTGCGCCGTCTTGTTCGGCTCGCGCGATTTATGACTTGGCATGCAAAGAGGCAAAGCGCAGCTAAAGGCACTAGGGGGGGGGGGGGGCTGTGGGGGAGCTGTGGGGGATTGGCGGTTCAGCAGACATGACAAAACTGCATGGCGCCCGCCAGCGTCGCCATCATTGCGACGCTGCGCGCTGTTTTGCCCACCCGTTGCGATGCCGCCGCCGTTGTCTGATCAATAAAAAAAAGCAACTGCAAAATTTGCGCAGCAGTTGATGAAATTTACGCGATCGGCAGCGGCAAAGTTCAAAAGCAGCGGCCTTGGCGGCTAAACAAACTGACCACCAAGCAGCCACCAAGCACCACCGAGCACCGCCGAGCACCACCAGCAAAAGCCAAGCCGCCAATTTGTTTGGCGCTCGCTGCGCCCACTGCGCCCCAGCAATGAAACGAAAGTTGTCGTCGTCGTCGTCATAGACGCCGTTCCTGTCTTTATGTGCGTCTTATCCGTGCGTGTGAGAAGTTTTAGATAAGACGCTGTCCGTCTCTCTCCCTCTCTCTCTCTCTCTCTCTCTCCGTCTGTGCGCCTGCGATACTTCAAAGTGGGCGCCGGGCAGCGCTTAAAACATTCGCCAGCTACGCAAATTTTGCATTGATAAGCCAGCTGAGAGCTGAGAGGAGAGTGTTAGGTGCCGCAGCAGAGCTTCCTCTACACACACACACACACACGCACACATATGCATGTCTTTATGTGTGATATAGTTAGATAATGATTTGCTTTGAAGTCAGCAGCGGCAGCCGCTGCAGCACGTGTTCGTCCAGCTGTCATCGAGCTGCGGATATGAGAGACATTTCCCGTTGCAGCAGTGCGAAACTAGCGGATCAACAACTTTGCCAATAGATATACCAGAGCCGAATACTCCGAAATACTCCGAAAGTTTGATAATTACTTTAAGACTACGAAACACGCATCCTGATCGAAAACGATTTGAATATTTTAAAGACAAGCTAAATGGCACACTCCGAATTACTACGAATAACTCCGAATTATTCTGAATTATTTAAAAAGCATACTTTAACTACTCTTCAAGCACAATGCGCTGGCAAAAATGCAATATTTGCAGAGCTTGAAAAGACTACTCATCACTCCGAATGACTCCTAAGGCCACCTATACTGCATCAAACCTATTTCGATTACGCATTGCTAGGAGAAATTCCATATACATTGGTCCAAGTTTACTTGCTAGCAAAAATTCACTCTAATTCTCTGCTCCGAAAAAGTAGTCATCACTCCGAATGACTCCTAAAGCCACCTATACTGCATCAAACCTACATATATCATTAGTCCGAATTTACTTGCTAGTTAAAATTCAAGATTCTCATTACTCCGAAAGTCATCACTCCGAATGACTCTTAATACTACTTGTGTGGTATATAAAGTACGTATGGCAAGAAAAAGTGTGTATTTTATATTACTCCGAAAAACTCCGAATTACTTTACTGCCATACCAACTACATTGAAACACGCTCCGAAATGCCAGTGGGCCTTTCAAATCAACACACGTTTTAATTTATGCAGCACCTGCAAAGTAAATCACTCCGAAAACTTCTGCAACCTGTCAAGTTTTGTAACCATCGATGCCAATTGTTCAGTTACGATGATAACAGATAAGAAAGAACTGAAAATATATATTGTGTATTTTGTTTTTGTTTTTTTAAACTGTTTTTTTTTTTTCGATACGTTTTTGTTGTCAGGTTCTAGGGCTTAAATAACTAATGCGGTAAACAAAGAAGACGTACAGTACTTACAAATCCATGTTTATCACTAATATTGTTGGTCAATTTTAATTTGTGAAATGAAACAACTTTTTGCATCCATTGCTCACCCGTTGTGGGCGAATCTGGATGGATGTACATGCGTTTTGGCATTTCGGGATCCGCTTTGCCAGCGACCATCCAGCGACTGTTTGGAAAAACAAGGGGATTAATATTTATTGAAATACATATGTACACGCACACACACACACACACACACACTTACCTATTGTGAAATTTATAGCGATAATCATCCGCCGCGACGATATCCAGTAGCAATATGTATTTAGCCTTGGCATCCAGACCCGAAACACGAAATTTCATTTGCGGAAACATTTGTCTGCAACAGAGAGAGAGAGAGGGAGAGAGGAGTTGTGGTTAGAGCGAGCTGGAGCACAAGTCATTTTGGCTGGGTAATCAAATAAAACATTAATCAGCACGGCATAAAGCCTAAACGCAGCAGCGGTTCTCAGGGAGCCCACCAGCAGGCTCCACAAAATGCTCAACAGATGCACACACACACACACACACACACAGAGGCACACACAGGCACTCTCTCACAATCACAATCATCATCATCATCATTATCAGTGCCTGGCGAAAAGCAAACAAAACCCCAAACGGCGATCAGTCGAGTCGAGTCGCCACGTCGTTGCCAGGTTATCAAGTGGCGCCAAGCCGCAAATTGTTTCCAGCTCCAGACTGGCGCTCGAGTCCGAAATTCAAATTGGCCACGGCCACAGCCACGGCCACGGCCAAGACTGCGACTGAGACTGAGCCTTGTTGATTAGCCTTAGTCCATGTTCTGGCCATGTTGGTGGCAATGCGCAAACTCGAAAATTACATGGCCAAGCCAAGGCGATCAGTGAGCAGGCTAAGGCTCTAGCTGGCCTCAGCTAACCACCCAAGTAAAGGGCTGCACCCTCACACACACACACACACACACTGACACACACACAAATATGAAAATTATAAGTTTAAGTAGCAATCACTCAATCGCTGCCCTGGTCGCCGTCTTCGACTCCAGCTACGGCTCCGACTCCGACTCTGACTCTGGTCGAGCGCCAGCGCCTCATGAATCAAATTTAACGAACGTCTTGTTCATGTTCACAGATCATCATCAGCTGCGCCTGCATTTTGATAAAAAGGAAAAAAAAAACGAAAAAAAAAGCGAAAAGGCAAAAACTCCAACAACAAGAGAGCCTCACTCTGGGCAGAGGCTAACAAGCTGACTGATGTCTGACTGCCTAAATGACTAACTGACGAACGGACAGATGGATGGAGAGACGCCAGGACAGGCAGACGAACGGACAAACGGACGAAATACTGGCCCAGGCACTAACTGAACCAACTGCAGCGATGTTTCTATTTAGAGAGCTCCAAAAGATGAAGCGGGGCCAGCAGCCAGCAGAGCCAGTGGGCAGAGCAGGATGCGCCAGCTGGGCATGCACGACGACAAGCATACGCTGTAAAGGCACAAGAGTGAGCGACGATGCGAAGAGGAAAGATATTTATAAAGAAACAAAGAAAGGAAGGAAAGGAATGTAAGCGGAACTTGGACAATAAAAGAAACAAACTTGAAGGAGTTGAAGGAGCTCTTAGATCACAGGCTTAGCTATTTATAGATATTTATGAAAATGCATAGTTATAATATATCATTTATAATATATCATCTATATATAACTTGGAACTACGAGAATTGAGCAACTGTTGGCTTAGCTGTCTTTGAGTAAAATGTGCTGAAGGAAATCCACATTCTCTTATGCTTCCTGTTGACTACTCCCCCTTCCTCTATCTATCTCTCTCTCTCTATCTCTATCTGTTAACCTCTCCCCTTCTATCTGTTAACCTCTCTACCTCTGTTACCCTCTCTCCATCTTTCAGTTACCTCTCTCTTTTCACTTTGTTCTATCTGTTAACCCATTTGTTATCCTCTTTTCCTCTATCTGTTATCCCATTTCAATTTATCTTTAACCTTGCTTCTCTCTTTATCTGTTATCTTATCTCTCTATCCCATCTCAATTTATCTGTTACGTTATCTGTTATCTTCCCTTTCTCTCTCTATCATTATCGGATATCTTCTCTCTTTCTCTCTCCCTCTGTCTATCATCTATGCCATATTCCTCTATCAGTCATATTCCCTATTGCTCTATTTGTTACTCTCTCTCTCTCTCTCTCTCTCTCTCTCTCTGTCTCTCCCTATCTCTCTCTCCATCTCTCCCTCTCTCTATCTCTTTCTCTCTCTCTATCTCTCTCTATCTCTCTCTCCATCTCTCTCTCTCTCTCTATCTCACTCTCTCTCTATCTCTCTCTCTATCTCTCTCTGTTTCTCTCTTTTTCTGTCTATCAGTTACCATCTCTCCCTCTCTCTCTCTCCTTCTCTATGGCTCTCTATTACCCACTCGCCATTTACAGGGTATTCAAACGTTTCGGGCCATTCGCAATGCCAAAACGCGACTGCCACCGGCCCACGTCTTGCCAGCCAGCCTCTGCCTTGAGCCGGCCTGGGCCTCTGCGCTCCCCCCACCACGTTCGACTGCCTTTTTCGACTGCAAATTATTTTTTATTTGCGAGCCAGCAGCAAACGAGACTCGCAACGAGGCTGAGACACTGCCAGAGACAGAGACAGAGACAGAGACAGAGGCAGAGACAGAGCGAGAGAGACTTGGGACATGGCACTGGCAACTGAGGCCGTGGCACGTCTGCCTGGTTAGTTGGGCTCCTTTTGGCATCGTTTCTGTTCTGCTCCTTTTTGTCTTCTCTTCAATTTTTTTTTCTTCTTCTGTTTCTTTTTTTTTTTGGGTTTTGTTGCTGTGTTGTTGTCTTAACTGAATAGCTCGTTAACATTATTGAGCACTTGGCGCCAGTTGTTGGCAGCTTGTTATGGCCAGAGCCAGAGCCAGAGCTGGAGCTGGAGCTGGAGCTGAAGCTGGAGCTCGAGTCGCGACGCATAGCCCCATAGCCGCAAGCGCCAACTGGAGCCAAGACGCTTGGCCCCTAAAAACAAATCGGCCCACCACACGCGCACAGCAACGCCCCACATCCCCTTGGCCCCCTTGCCCCTCCTGCTCCACTGAGTGTGTGGCACCTTCTCTTGCCTCTCTCTCTGTCTCTCTCTCTTTCTGTGTGTGTAGCTCGAGCTGTGCTCGACAACAAAACGATTTGCTCTCGTTTGTGTTTGCCAAAGCTGAAGCTGAAGCTGAGGCTGTGGCTGCTGCTGTCTCTTCTTCTTCTTCTTCGTCTGCTTCTTCTTCGCCGTCTTCTTGGCTTCGTGCAAATCGTTACGTGTAAAACTTGCACCTTTTGACCGAAAGTTGTTTGTTTTGTTCAAGGGGCCACACATTATTTCTTGCTTTCCTTGTTGCTGTTGCAGCTAATTCAATTTCCTCATATGACCATCTCTCTCGCTCTCGCTCTCTCTCTCCTGCTGCTGCTGCTGCTGCTGTTGGCTGTTTTTATTGCAGAGCAATAACAAAACAACAACGAGCTGTTAATGTGGCTTGAAAGTGTTTGGCAGGCTACTTGGGCTCGACCCAGCGCTCTGCTCACAGCAACCCAGAGCCCATAATTAAGCCTAATTAAGCCGACGACTGTGTGCGTGTGCGTGTGTGTGTGCATGTGTGTGTGTGTGAGGTGTGAGCTGTCCCGCTGCATACTCCTGGCTCACTCGCTCGCATCCCTATTGAGGTTAATGGCTAATCAATTAGCCCTGGCTTCAAGCACTTGGGCTCGGCTCCTGCTGCCTGCTGCATTGCCTCTACCTCTGCCTCTACCTCTGCCTGCCACAGCGATTGAGTTGTAATTGGCATTTCGATTTTCCATTGACATGCTCCGGGCCCAAAGTCAATGCCAGAGCCACAGATAACGCTGATAAAATATATCTATATTGCAGACATACATATATAGAAATGCCGCCCGAATTACGTAATGACAGCACACTAAATGCTATCAAATGGTCGGGCCAAGGTGCGCGGCATATCAAACGAATGAGCCAGCGACTCATCGTGACTTTGGTGACTCTATCCAGAAGCTACACAATTTTCTATGATTCAGTTGGGCAGCTGAGGGAGGTCTAGTAAAACAGTTGCCTATCCTTTATCAAAGGAAACGTGGGAAGGAGAGGTAAAGTAAGGGAGAGAGAGAGAGAGAGAGAGAGAGAGAGAGAGAGAGTGAGTAAGAGAGAGAGGGAGAGAAAGCCTTGGATTATATTTCTAAACTTTAGCTATATTTCATTTGAGTTGAAGCCTAGACTTTTGCAGGTAGAGGCGAAACGTATAAGATAGAAGGCAAGAAAGAGAAAGGTAGATGAATCCCTTTCATCAAAAGTCTGTTTATATCCCTATCTGATCACAAGTCTTGCTCTATATATTTTCCGCTATATCTTCTCTAAGTTTTCCGTTGCTCTTAGATTTTCTCTTCCCACAAACTGCCCGTTTGCTAAGCTCTTTTCGACTGCGATATTCTACTCCACATCTGCTCTACTTTAAAACTAATTCCCATCAACTATCAACTATTTTAAGCTCTTTCAAATTCTATTTTAAATATTCATAAAATATTCAAATATGCATTTAGTCTGATGCACGCCGGATTCTCAGTCAAAATTTGCTTTCAACTTCATTTGGAGTTGAGTTTGGTAAACCTAATGGAAAGATGATACACACACACACACGCACACACACATGCCGCAAGACAGAAGCCGTGTGGCACAGTGGCACATTTAAAAGGCGTTGCGCTATCAGCCGCAGCTAAATGCTGTCCATTGAAGCACCTGTGCAGCGTCGTCGTTTATCGTTGAGGTTGAGGGTTCAAAGACGCTGCCAGCCTGCCAAAGAAGCGTCAATTGTCAATGTTTTTTATCTGCTGTTCAAATCGACAGACGCTCTGCGTGTGTGTGTGTGTGTGTGTGTGTGTATGTGTGTGTGTGTGCAGACGTTAAAACAAAGGCTCTGGCAAAATGCAGACTCGAGCAGCGTACCGGCGCGCTCTGTCGCTGCTTTGTCAACAAGCGCGGGGATTAAAGTAGCACCTGCAGCTGCCAACAACAACAACAACAACAGCAGCAGCGACGACGGCGGCGGCGACGGCAGCGACGGCTGTTGACAGTTCGCCTTTGTGACAACAAAATTGTTGTCGATTTTTTTTTTATACATACATATATTTTATTTTCGTTGTTCGTTGTTTTAGTTTTGTTTTACACCGTTGGGGGGCGAGCGAAAAAGAGAAGGAGAGAGAGAGAGAGAGAGAGAGAGAGGAAGAGAGATATCCTTTAATCTCTTTGGGCAGGTTTGTCAACACATTTTCGAATGTGCATCGATAACTATCGATAACTGGCACAAGTAGGGTGCATATACTTAACATGAAGATTACAAGGCTCTTTACATATGCTCCCAAAAAGAAAACGGGAAAAAAAAGGCAAGAAAAGGAAACGAAATGAAAGAGAAGCCCAATTGGGCAGCAGCTGTTGGCATTTAATTTGAATTTTATTGAATTACAATTGCATGCAAATTGCGAATTGTGAAATTTATTTGACAAATTTTTGTGAATTAAGTTGAATTACCATTTGACGTGAACGTCAAAGCGGATGTCAGCGACAGCTGCTGCTTGTGAAAGCCAAATGAAGATGTTAAGTTATAAGTAATGCAAGCAAACTGCAGCTTAACATGAATGTTAAAGTGTTGATCACAACTTAGATATAGTTCAACAAAATCACAGTTACTTGAAAGTGGCTGTCAAAGCCAAAGTCAGTGTGAAAATTGAGGAAAATATATTTATGTTTATATTAAAATTACAATTTAATTAGAATTAATTTGAACATGAATGTCAAAGTAGTTGTCAAAGTGAATGTTAAGCCAAATATGAAAATTATTATAATAAACAACTATATTATTGATATATAACATGAAAATAGCCAATTCAACTTTAACATGAACCTTAAAGTATCTGTCAAAGTAGTTGTCAAAGTGAATGTTAAAATAAATATGAAAATTATTATAATAAACAACTATATTGTTGATATATAACGTTAAAATAGCCAATTCAACTTTAACATGAACGTTAAAGTAGCTGTCAAAGTGCTTGTCAAAGTGCATGTTAAGCTAAATCTGAAAATTATTATAATAAACATATATATAATTGATATATAACAGAAAAATACACAATTCAACTTTAACATGAACGTTAAAGTAGCTGTCAAAGTGCTTGTTAATACTTAATATCAATTACTCAAGCAGCATACACAGTAAGTATGACAAATTTGCCAAATGAAAGTGAAAAATAGTGCAGCCAACGCACGTCAAAGTAGTTGTCAAAGTTGCTGTCAGCGCCCGCAGCAGCAGCAACAACAACAACAACAACAACAGCAGCAACAGCAGCAGCTGCAGCTATAAAGACTAATTACTCGAGGCGCAGAGAGCAGCACAGGTTGCTGGCTTGGGTAGTGGCACACAGGCGGAGGGGGGGCAGAGAGGTAAGGATAGGGACAAGGTAACCCAAATTAGTTAAACCAATAAACTGACAGCGACCGCTTACGTCTGCTTATAGGCCATATTTCAAGTCTATATAATAATAAAACAATTTATGAAGGCATAACAACAGATAACCCTCCTACACTCCTCCACTCCACCAACTCCCTCTCTCTCACTGTCTCTCTGTCTCTCTCATTGCATGCAGCGAAACGCGTCCTGCCCCTTGGCTGGCTGTCAGTTAGCGGCAACGCCCACTAGCATCTCAGCCTCGCTCGTTGCGGCCCAGAATGAATGGCCATGTCATTAAGCGGGGCCCAGACGCAAACGGACCGAAGGGACCAAGCGACCCGCTGAGCGCTGAGCGCAACAAAGAGAAAGAGAAGGAGAAGAGGAGAGAAGAGAAGAGGAAAAAAGGCAATCCTGTTGCCAGGCTGCGACTGTTGCTTGTGTGGCGCTAGGATTAAGTGCTCAGCTGTCCGGCGCGCTGTGGGAATTCCAGCTCGTATAAATATAAATATAAATATAATATATTAAACATAAATAACTTCCAATCACTATGAACACACATATATGTATATCTATATGTATGTATAAATCAAATCGCATGTAATTACAATTTGTGCGCTTAATTATGGAAAATGCGTGAAACGAGCCGAAGCCAAATGCGATTCAATTTCAAGTGAGTGAAACGAATTCCAAATGCTCTGCACGAACTGAGGGCGAGTTGAGCAGGCCATAGGAAATATATGCAGCCATAGAGTATTCAGCATCTGAGCCACTCAGGCTGGCCTTATCAGCAGCTCAACTGCAGCCGATAAGAATTGGATAGGTTAAGGAGGGGATAGATTATGCGGGGCCTGTCAGCAGCGACGAGGGCAGGGCGCATAACTCAGCGCGTCTTCAGAGCAAATGCTTGATAAGTAGACAGTACAGAGCCCCCCCTCACT
The DNA here is from genome assembly GCA_035045965.1 of Drosophila aldrichi. Taxonomy (NCBI): domain Eukaryota; kingdom Metazoa; phylum Arthropoda; class Insecta; order Diptera; family Drosophilidae; genus Drosophila; species Drosophila aldrichi. The sequence continues at coordinate 9,489,348 of JAWNOM010000484.1, read as the reverse complement.
GCTGCAGCTCCCTCCCAATCACCCGCTGTCCTTCTCACTCTGCCGCTTAAAAAACGTGCTGAACCCGTTGGCCCCATCGAAATATTTATTTCGGACCGTTTCTCTAATCTCTCATAGTTTCGGCGTCGGCTTCCACTCACAAGTCGCGCTTCAATTTCTGTTTGTTTTGTTTATTGTTTCGATTTAATTGTTATGAATTGAAATGCAGTTGTAGATCGTCCCCCAATCGATAAGCGCCGACATGGCTGTACGGGGATGCGGCTCTGGGTGTTGATTTATGTGGCATTTCGTATGTCACTTCTCCGACACAAGACGCAAATGACATTAAAAAGATCTATAGCTCGAGTTCACTGAATTATTGCCACACTGATAAGAGCAGAGAGCCAAAAAGAGAGAGAGAGAGAGAGAGAGAGAGAGAGAGAGAGAGAGCAGGGTATTCCCATTGGACTAAGAGACAATCATAAAAGACAATCAGCTCTTGAAACAGTTTTCGATTTCTCTCTGTTGAAAACTTGATTAAAATTCTATTTTTTTATTAAATTATTCACTTAAATCATAGCTGGCTACAGCGCGCCTAATTAGCTGCCCTTCAAGCTACCCCTACACACTCACACGTACACACTCGCACACGCACTCACACATACTTAGCTTAAAGCTTTGTCCACTTACCTAACCCCAATTCACATTTGTTTTATTTGTTACATTTTGTTTGCATAAAACTCTAATTTTATGTTTTTTTTCTTCTTTTTGTTGTTGTTTTCCTGCTTATTACAGTTATTATTTACATGGGCGCCACAACGCCCCTGCACAGCTCCACCCCACCCACTGGCGCTCGCTTCAACCACCACCCCCGCCACCAACCAGACACGAATCCAGCTCGAATCCGAGCACCTCAAATGGCCGTCGCTTTTGTTTGTTTGATTGTTTTCGGGGTTTTATTTATTTTTTGTTTTTTTGTTTTTTTTTTTGTCATAATTGCTCATAATTGCGGCTGCTGTCAAGCGCACACATGCACATGCACACACACACACACGCACACACATGTGCGCCATTTTTGCTCAACATTTTGGCCGCCGTCGCCATCATTTTCGGTCAATTGACACAGACACACAAAACACACGACGACGACGACGACGACGCAAGCGACAGCAGCGACGCCGACAGTTTGCACACCCTGGCCTCGGACTTTGCCAACGAGCCCACCACACCACCACAGCACACCAGCCCATGTCCATTCTCACCCCTCTCTTGCACGCTCGCCTGCTCGATCTCTCTCGCTCGCACGCTCGCTCACTTGCGCTGTCTTAGTTCAAAAACAAAACACAAAAACAAAAACAAAAAAAACGCAAAAAACGACAAAGTTCTGCACACATTGTTTGCTCTCGCTCGCGCTCTCGTTCTGCCCGCACGCAGTTCATTTGCGCTGCATGCGGTTGAGTGGGTGAGCGCAAGCGAGATAGCACACGCCCCCGCACAACAGTTTTATTTGGTGCTTTTGTCTCGCTGTCTCTCTATGCATGTGTGCATGTACATGTGTGTGTGTGTCTGTGTGTGTGTGCTGGCATTTTGCTTTGTTTGCTTTGTGCTTTGCTTAATTTTTATTTTTGCGCTGTTGGTCAGTTGTTTTGTTGTTGCCGTTTTGCTTGTCCTATGCCCTGCGTTCTATCTGTGTGCGCTTATATGCATGTGCATATGCATGTATGTATGTGTGTATGTGTGTGCGAAGCACATGTGTTTGCTCATTTCACTACACTTGTCACGCCGTCGACAGCAAAGGCGACGGCGACTGCGAAAGCGACAGCAAACGGGCGCTGCCTCTTTTGCATGCAAAGCAGCAAACGGTTATTACTGTTGCTATTGTTGTTGTTGTTTTTGTTGTTGTTTGCTGCTTAATTTTGATTGTGATTTGCCAGTTTTGTTGCTTTATTATTTTATTTCGCTGTTGTTGTTGCTTTTACTGCTCATCTTCAACTCGTTTATATAAATTTGGTCTGTGTGTGTGTGTTTTTTTTTTTGTGTTTTGTTTTGCGTGCGCATTTGCCGCCGTTTTATGCTACTTGTCGCTTATTTAAGGCAATTTATTTATTAATTTTTGTTCGGTTGTCCGACTCCGCCTCCCACCTCACCTCACCCACTCCCTCTGGCTGTCTCGCTCGCACGCATGCTGTTTAATATGCATGCCGCTGGCTGCGTGCATTGTGTGATTTTTCGCACAATAATCAAAAGCCGCAACAACAATAAAAGGCAGAGGCAAAAAAAAAAAGAAAATGAAAACAATTTTGCAGCAATTTTGTATTTCAATTGCAACTTTTATAAGTGCATTTGTTGTTGTCTTTTCGCTCTAATTGAAGTTGGAAATTAAAAAAAAAAAAACAATTTTTTTTATAAGTACTTCAATGCAGATAATTTGAATGCAATAAATAAAACTTTTAATAAATATATACATATATTTAATATCTATAAGTAGAGAAAGATATAGATCGATATATATGTATGTGGGTGTAGTCATTAATATAGAAATAGATAAAGATATAAATATTTAAGTATTTTTATATACAGATACTGATACAAAAGTACATCTATGCAGAGGTAAATTCTGTAGCTACACTTAAGCTTAGGAATTTACAAGTATCTTTGTGCTCAATTGACAAGTGGATGGAAAGCAGCACAAAAGATACAAAAAGTATCTCATAGATACGCAAGTGGAAACACTTCAGCAGAAAGAAAAAAAAAACAGCGTGGGCGGCGCTAGGTACACAAAAAAAAAATGAATCTGAGATGCAGCTACAAATAGGTGGATGGCCTAATGGAGGAGCAACAGAAGGCGGGGGAGCAGCAGGAGATGAAGCGAGAAGGCAATGAGACAAACCAGATAGAAGACGCTATTTAAATATTTATGACCAAGTTTTAAATATGCTTGAGCAGCACAGACAGAGAGAGAGAGAGCGAGAGAGAGGGAGACAGACCGTGGGTTGGGGGTTGCTGCCCTTAGCCAAGGGGGTGGTTGGGGGTTGGCTGGATCACGCTTTTCGTTTGCTTGTCTTGTTTTTAATTAAATTGTGCGTCAAATGTTTTTCGGCTCGTTGATTTGCGCTCGTCGCTCTTCACGAATTGTCGACGGGCGCTGGGTGGGCGGGGGCGGGGGCGTGGCTGTACTGCGTGTCGGCGCGCTGTCAATGTTTGCTTGGCAAAGTGTAAGTAATTTATGCGCATTTAGCGCTTAAGTGAGCTTAAAGCAAAGCCAAGATAAAGAAACGCTTAAGAAACCAAATGGGCGTGGCTGGCGGCTGGCAGATAGTGGGCGGAGGGTGGACGGAGGCGGCTTGGCTTGTGGAGTGGCTGGGGGGCAGCAAGCCAAATTCAATTTAAATATAGCAACAGTTCGAAATGCGTTCGCTGGACTTGTAGCTGCCACGCCTACGCAATGTGGGGATGGAGTGGCATGTAAATAACCCAAGTGTTCCTATGTGGCTAATGCCTGAATGGTCTAGGAGTGATGGGAATTTCTTGGATATCAAATTAATTAGAGTGAAAATGATTGGATGGTTTCGGATAATGAAATAAAGTGATAAGGGATACGGATAAGTAGGAGAATGAGCAGCAATATGTAATATTATTATATATTAACAGATAATGATGAAGGATAAAGCATATTATCATAATGGATAACAATATTATGTGAAAAGCATGAAACACAATGATATGGATAAAGCAGAAAGGGATAACAATAAAGACTTAAGCGTATTAGATGAATGATAGAAAGGATATGGATAATGCTGAGGAATGATCAGAAAGAAGTGCATAAAAAGAATAACGTGGATAAGGGATAAAGAATAAGTATGTGGATAATGATAATGAGTGATAAGAATAGAGATATTGATATGATTAAGAAGGGATAATGATAAACATGTGGATAATAAATAGCGATATGGATAAAAGATAATGCAAAGGAAGCGGATAATGATGAAAATGGTAATATCCAATATCCAATATGAAGGAGAATGAATGCAAATATATTGAATGATTTGAATGGCAATGTGAATGCGTATAATGTGAATGAATGTATGTAATCAGGTTAAAGCGAAAGATAAGAGCGTGGAAAGTGACGGAATTGAATGAATGAATGATGAGATTGATCGGAATGAAGCGAATGATGCTAATCAAAGAGACGAAGATCGCAGCAGGCTTTGGCCACATAGCCACAGGCACTTGCCCAGCCGTACATCCGTTCAAGGCAATCAGAGAGAGAGAGACAGAGGGGAGAGAGAGATATAGAGCGAGAGAGGGAGAGGAAGCAGCAGGGGCAGCTGGGGCTAATAACAGTCATCACACACGTCAGACACTCATAAATCCTCAAAGTCAACAAGCTCCAAGTGAGCAGACCAAGAGACAGACAGAGAGAGAGAGAGAGAGAGAGAGAGAGTGAGATGGAGATGGAGTGGCTTCATAACGAGTCAACGAGGAGACCGAGCAACGAGCACAGCACAAAACAATCAGATTCTAAACGAGCTGCGTTTAAATGTTGTTAACAGGCCCCACAAACTGGATGCCAATCGAGCGGGGCAGGCGGCGGGCCGTGAGGGGTTTTTGTTTGGGGAAACTGAATGTGGCCATTTCTAATGTCCCACACACAGAGTGTGTGTGTGTGTGTGTGAGCGAGCAGAACTTGTTGCTGCGACTTCAGCAACTTCAGGTAGGTTGCACATCCACGCCTGGCTTCATTCATGGGTGGTGCATGTGGTGCTGCATGTGGCTCGCCACCGCATGCATGTTTATAAGCATAATTCTTATTTATGATCGAGGCGCTGCGATAAGGCTGGCCAACTCTTGGCTTTTGCCTTCTTGTTTAAATAAATCAAATCAACACGATTCGCAGAAACTGTGCAGAAACCTCAGCCAACCTACCTGGCTGGCCGTCTGACTGTCTGATAAGCGAACAGACGCGACAACAACAGCAGCTTGGCCAAAAAAAAAAACAGCAAAAGCCTTTACCAGCGTCTCTCTTTGGGCACCTGTTGCGAGTGGGCAGCCAACACATAGAGAGAGAGAGAGAGAGAGAGAGAGAGAGAGAGAGAGAGAGAGGCACAAGTTGTACACTTTTTGGATAAGGTTTCCGCCAGGATGTGAGCGAGTTGCATAGATTTAAGATAAGCTGCTAACATATACGCATTTATATAGACACATACATATATACTATATATACATACATACATACATATATATAGATCTGCTTGAATGGCATAGCCTAGACAAAACTCTCTTTCTCAAGTCTATGCAGCACTCACAATAACGAACATTTCGAGATGAGAATGCAAATTCCATGCAAATCAGGCATGAAACTGAAATGAGCTTATCTAATCTTATCCGATTATTATCTTATTAGCCAGCTTTTAGCTGCTCAAACAATGAAAGCGGCTGAGAGAGCGAGAGGGAGTGAGAGAGAGAGAGAGCTAGAGAGTGAAATTTATACAAAATGAAATGAAACTTTGTTTAAAATCGATCATTTGATAAGACTTTAGGTCCGCTGTTGCGAATCATATAAATGTAAGCTAATAACACTTTAGAATAGTCTGAAATATAATACAGAACAGACAGATAGATATATCAAGATATGGGTGTACAGAAATAAATATATAGATGTGGATAAATATAGAGATACAGTTATAGTTATCTATGTATAGATCTAACTCTATATCTATAAGATCTATAGCTTTGATAACTCTATATATATGCTCTATCCATCTACACTCTATATACTCTATATATACTCCTTCCTAGTATCTCTCAGATATTGTATATTACAGATAATCCCGTTGAGTCTAGCGCAGTCTAGCTGTTGATCGAATTCCGTCTATTTCCCATTGCCACTGAGAAATGTATCTTTCAGATACATTGAGTAGTCAGCCTAGTAGTAGCAGTGGCATTGCGTGTCGCGTCTGTTGCTTCGCTGGCGTCAGTTGTGCTCAAGGACCAAGCTGATCTCGGACTGATGACGCCACTGTCTAGCTGCGACTGTCATAAACCGGGCTCAAAAGGACGAGCCAGAACAGACGCTCTAGCCGCACGCATATTTCTTGCGGTTGCCGAGCGGCAACTTACGGCCACTTACAACTGCTGCCGTTTTTTTTTTTTTGCTTCTCTTTTGTTTTTTGTGGAACTTTCTTGCCCAGAGCCAAAGTCTACAAAAGGTGTTGACCAAACAGCAACAACAACAACTGGCAACCGAGGTACACGCGTCTTAACAAGAACAACAACTGCAGCAACAACAAGAACAACAAGAGAACACACTGGGAATGGTAAGGTGTCTGGAGCCAGCGCAGACGAAGGCGCAGCCAGAGCTGTTGCCGTTTGTCCGCTGTTGGCCTGGTTAGCGCAAAAGACACAGTGAACAAAAAAAACGACAACAGACTGAGGGCCGAGGCAGAGAAAAACGTTATAAATAACACGCTCGAGCATTTAACGCGCCAAACATGTGTTCCACTGTCCAATTTGTGGTGTGTTTACTTTTCATCAGCAGTCAAAAGCAAAAAGGGCGCAGAGAGCGAGAGGGGGGGGGGCATGAGGGGTAGCAGTTGCACAAGTGGGCGTGACTGGGGCCAAACAACGTATTAATCGAAGTGATCGACAGAGGAGCAACAACCAAAAAAAATTCATTTCTCATGAGAGCATGCCAAATAAAAATACAAATACATATATTCTTATTAATATTTATAATTTTTATTAATTATTTTATTATTACGCATTGTTGTTGTTACTCTAATTAATTCATTTAATTTTTTATGTATTTGTTTTAATATGATTATTCTTTAAATAATAATAATAATTCTAATAATAAAAATAATAGTAATAATAAAAAAAACAATAATAAAAAAAATAATAATAAAAAAATAATAATAAAAAATAATAATAATAATAAAAAATAACAATAATAAAAAAATATAAAAATAATAAAAAATAATGATAATAAAATAATAATAATAATAATAATAATAATAATAATAATAATAATAAAAAAATAATTATATTAATAAAAAAATAATAAAAAAAATAAAAAATAATAATAATTATAAATGATAATAGTAAAAAAAAAAAAAATAATAATAACAACAATAAATATTACTAATGAGCTTTAAGCTCCTAGGCTAAGAGAGGCTGAGCGGCTGACAGATGATGCGACAGTTAACGCAAGAGAGAGTGAGAGAGTGAGAGAGAAAGAGTATAAGCTGAAAGCATTAGATTAAAGCTCAACAAATTTACTATGTATTTAGTTAAATAGTTCATCGTCCGCTTAAGCTGAAAGCTCTCATCGATTTATGAGGAAAACCCCAAACAAAAAATCAGTTCGAGCAGGCAGGTGTTTGATCGAACTACCTCCCTCTGGCTGTGTTCACTTCATCTGCTTATTCGCCTCGTTGTTCTTGTTGTTCTTGTTGGGATGCAGCTGAGCTTTCGGTTAAAAGCTCTCTGGCCGCATCAGCTGATTCAGCTGCGTGATAATCGTTGACAGGCAAACACGCTCGAAGCCCAGCGGCTCATGATAATAAAATGCAGATACCGAAAACCGAATTCCGAGCAGAGCTGCGAAGCCGGACGAAGCGACGAAGCGACGGAGCGAGGGCGGACGGAATCCATGCACTGATGGATGCTTCAATGGACAAAGCAAACAGGCCAAGCCGAAGGCCCAGAGCAGACAAGACAGAGGCGAATGTGAATGTGAATGCGAATGTGAATGTGAATGCGAATGTGGCTTACCTGGCGCTCCAGGCCCATTATTGAACGATCAACAACAGCAACAACAACAACAACAACAACAAACAACAAAATGTGAATAAGAAAACAACAAACAAACAAACAAACAAAACAAACAGGGTAACAGGGTTGCATGTTCACTGGATGAGGGTTGCCTCGATCAGAGAGAGAGAGAGAGGGAGCGAGAGAGGTAAGAGGGACAGCTGACCTGGCTTATAAATAAGAAGAAACGCAAACAAAGCGTCGATTCTGTTGTCCCTGATGGCAGGCGAACAATGCGGCTCTCAAGACAGGACATGCCGCAGCACAGACGAATGAGCCCACAGACAGGCGGACAGACGGACGGACGGATGGACGGGCGAGCAAACAAACGAGAGCGAAGACCCAAAAAATACAACAACAACAACAACTGGACACTGGATCCCGAGACTTAAGCCCGAGTTGCGGCTCGTTTGGCAAATTTACTTTGTTGTTGTTGCGGCTGGTGGGCTTGCGAAGCGGCCAAGAGGAACGCAGCTAGGCGCCGCTGCAGTCGGACAGGTTCAGCGAGTAGAAAGAAACGAGAGATTATTTATTAATTGTACTAAATGCGGCACGGGATGTTCATAAGTGTGTGGATGTGGGTTCAGTGTGCTTAGCATATTAGGTGGCTAAAGACTAACGAGTGGCGAGAAGCGAGTAACGAGTAACGAGAAGAGCTTGAACAGTTCGTTTGATATCAAAAACTTAAACATGGCTAAGCAGAACTAAGAAGTAACTAGGAACGAGAGACAAGTAACGAGTAGCGAGTAACGATTAGCGAGTAACTGGTAAGAAGTAGCGAGTAGCCAGTAGCGAGTAACTGCATCACTCACAGCTCTTTTCGCTAGCTACGCTGTTTGCCTACTTCATTCTATCTCTCTCTCTCTCTCTCTCTCGCTTTCCCGTTTCCTCGCCTTGGCCCTGTTGATTGCGCACTTGCACTTCCGCTGCTGCTAGCATCGCTGTTGCTGTTGTTGCTGTTGTTGCTGTTGTTGCTGTTGTCTTGGTCGCTGCTGCGATTGCCAGTGCAACAAAATAGCAATTGACAAATTATGGCCAACTAAAAGTAATTACATACGACGAGGTGCGCGCACAAACACAACCACGAAGACAGCGAATAACGAGTTCTCGACGCGTTAATAGTACAAATAATCAAAGAGTGCAACAACAGCCAAAGCAACAGCAACGACAACAACAACAACAACAAGAACAGCTACAACAAATACAACACTGTCAACACTAAACATACACTTTATATTAATTGTTTTTTATTAGCGCAGTCTCTGCTGCTGCTCAGTTTCTTTTTCTTTTTTTTTTTTTTTTATTGTAGCCGTAGCTGAGATTCATTAATAATTCAAAAATTGCACATGGCCGGCGGCAGCGCAGTCGCTGCGTGTAATCGAGTTGTTAACTCAAAGTGACAACGAACGTGGCGGCGACGTCGACGTCGACAGCGATAGCGGCAGCAGCAACGGCAACGGCGACGACAATTAAGTGCAGTCAACACACGATCACACCAAAAGCAAACGCAGCAAAGCGAAAGAGAGTTGGAGAGTTGGAGAGCGCCGGCAGAGGACGCGAGCAGAGGGGGAGAGTGCGCAAGAAACTTGTCGCTCTGCTAGCTGCACTTGCTGTTGTTGTTGTTGTTGCTGCTAGCGCTGTTATTGTTGGTTGCAATTGCATTAATGAAATCAACACTTGCTGTGGCAGGCGCAGCTGCTGAGACGCGACGTCGGCACGCAAGCCTCAGCTGTGACTGTTGTTGTTATTGTTGTTGTTGCTGCTGTCGCAGAGCTTTTGGCAGCTAAAACATATTTCGCGCCTTTGTTGCTTAACAATTAATATCAACAACAACAAAAGCTGAACTTCACACTCAATTAACACGCTGCAGACAAACAACAACAGAAGCGCACACAAACACAAACACACGTAGGCGCAGACACACAAATATACAGCGCATAAAATACAGCAAAAATGCAAAACTTTCAGTGCAGCATTTTGTTCATTTTTTGAGCGCACCACCCACACACACACACACACAGAAGCACAGACACCGGCATACACGCACACACACACACACACACTCTCACTCACACAAAGCTTTTGTTTGGCGTTAATTGACTGCACAAACACACACATACACACAGACGCGCGCACGCAGAGAGCGGGAGAGTGAAAGAGAGTGCGAAATTGCAAACAGCCGGCAGCAGACGCATGCAAAATAGCGTAAAGCTTAAAAAACAACAACAAGGAGAGCAGGAAAAATGCAGTTGCTGCTACTGCTGCTGTTGTTGTTGTGGCCAAGTAGTTTAGCAGCCAAAGCCAAAGTTAACAGAGGCATGAATGAAAACTGATAGCGCACGTCATTGACACCTATAACGCAGCAGCGCCGGCAGCAGCAGCAGCAGCAGCAGCACACCGACGTCGCGTCAGCCGAATCCACGAGCCATTGAGCTCAACGACTGTGGGTGGTGGTTAGGAGGCGAGCACAAGCATGGACTTAGGCTCGCTCGTTCACACTCACGCTCTCTCTTACTCCGTTGTTCACTCAGTCAGTCATTCTACATTCTACATGCTCTCTCTCTCCCTCTCTTGAGCTCTGCTTCTTTTCATAGTGGCTCTGGCTTTGCGTGCGTGCGTAATTGCTTTTATTTTACTGTTTTTTGTGATTCTTTTTTTTATGTTTTTGCTGCTGCTGCTGCTGCGTGTTAATTTCAATGCAACGTTCCTACGTATGTAGGTGCTACATAAATTTGATTTTTATTTCTCAGAAAAAATGAATTTTTATTCATAAATTTCAAATGGGTCTACATATTTTGTGTTGGTGTTTGTGTGTGTGTGTCTCCCTCGGTATGTGTGTGTTACCAAAAACGTAATCTCAGTTGCTGTCGCTGCTGGCGTCGCATCAGGCACACAGAACACGCAGCGCAGTTAAAAACGCACCAAATAAATGTTTCATACAATTTGTACATATAATATATTTAACTTCTTCTCGACTCCACAGAAATATTAAATAAATAGCTATAAAGGGAGTGTGTGAGAGAGGCAGAATTACCTTTACATAAATATGTATAAGCGACAATAAAAAGAGGAATAAAACCAAAGCAGCAGCTCGTCAATTTTTGCCACTTAAAATTCATAAAGCGTTTTCGTTGACGCTAACAGCGCAGCAGCAGCAGCAAGAGCAGCAGTAGCAGCAACGACGTACGTGCGAGCGAGACAGCGCGAGTCAAGTGGAGAATTGAAATCAAAATTAATAATCAACACCAAAGCACAGCGCAAATGAAGGAATCACAAGACAAAAAAAGCTTTCATAACCAGCAGCCGCAGCAGCAGCAGAACAAAGCTCGATCGCTCCACAAGGAAACCAACACACACACATACAGGCACACATTTGCACTTGTATACAATATAAATAGATAGACAGAACCTGCTTAGTGCGTAGCTTATAGATTAAGCTCTTATACAGCCAATTAGTAACTCTCTCTCTCTCTCTCTTTCTCTTTCTTGGGCCCTGACACACATCTGTCTTAACAAGTTTTGTTTTTGTTCTTTGTTTCTTTTGCACTCATTTCCGCGAAAATTGCGCAGCTCAGTGAATAGCTCAATGAGTGCGCTGCGAGCACTCGCCCGACGACCAACAGCCGAACGACGACAGCCGACGACAGACGACGATTGAATTGCCTGCCCGAAGCAACGCGCATCCTTCCTTCTTCTACCTACACTGAGCCAATTAGCGTTCTAATCAAGTGTAAACTAATGCTAAAAGCCAAGCCGGGTTTGCGCACAACGCGTGAATATGCCACGAGACAAAAGAGCAGGCAAAGCAACAAAAAAAAAAAAAAAAAGAAAAAAGCTCGCAGAGAGGCGAGGATCGTCTCAGCTAATTTGACTAATTTGCCAGCTTGGCCAAAAAGTGCGAGTAACAGAGACAGAGAGAAAGAAAGAGAGCGCACACACACAGATACACATACATACATACGTCTGCAGATTGTCGTCGTCGTCGTCGTCGCTGCTGTCGTGTCGTCGCCGTCGCCTTCTTTGATCTGCCAGCGCACATCTAGGAAATGTTTGTCAAATTCATTGGACCGTTCTCATTGTTTTTGACATTTCTTTTTAGCCGAATGCGGCGTCGTTGTCGCTATCTGTTTCTCTGGCTCTTCTCGCATCTTGCTTTCTCCCGTCCCTTTTGCACTTTCACGCTGCGCTGCAATTTTGTTTGCATTTAGCTACTGCTGCTCTAACACAAGCACATGCGCTCACATACACACGCACATGTGCTGCCTGCGCTCTCTCTCTGCTCAGTTTGTTTCTAAGTCTCCAGCCCAGTTTCTACACCCATTGACCTTCTCACTCGCTCGCTTTGCCTTTGGCTCTCAGTCTCCAATTCACTTTCTACACACAGGCAGTGCTTTTACCCTGCGCTCGCACTCTCCACACCCACCGACAGGGCGACCTTCTTGTCATGCTTATTTCCCTTCCTGCTCTCCTGCTCTCCTGCTCCTTGTCTACACGTCGCATTTCGTCAGGCATTGTCGTTATTTTTCTGGCGCCAAAAAGACGCCGTCGCAGCTTTTTATTATATATTTTTTTTGTTTTGTTTTGTTGCCGGCTCCATTCTTCCTTTTCCTTTTTGTGTTCTCCTGTGTTGTGGCTCTTTTTTGTTTTTTTTTTTTTTTTTTGGGGTTCCTCCGTTCGCCCGGTTCTGGTTCTGGCGAATCGAAGTCATGTTCTTCATTATAAAGCAGGCCCGTCAACACGATCATTATGAGCACACACACAGATATATGTATGTATGTATGTAGAACGCTTTATCATTATGATCATCATTTTTGTTCTTCTTGTCATCATATTTTTCTCCTTTTTGCCATCTTTGCTTTATGCATTTCATGCATACTTCACAAAATGTATGCAATATGCGTTTAATATTCAATTCTTGTTCCTGTTCCTTTTCTACTTTGTCTTGTCCTTCTGCTTCTGCTTCTGCTTCTTCTTCTACTTTGTCTGTCTGTCTCTTCATCTTCGTCTGCGCTAAAAGCGAAAGTTTCGACTAGGCGACATTTTGCCAAGTACAGTTGCGTTCACTGGCGCCCCCACCCCACAAACGGCACAGCGCCACCTGTCGGCCATACATACGCATTCACCTTATCAGCGGAGACTAAGCGACAGGGCAAGGCAGGGCAGGGCACGGCAGGGGGGTGGGGGCACTAAAGAGATACTCATTAGGCAAGCGGAGCGTGTAAACAGCGGAATTCTCGATTTAGTTAGCCACTTAGCGGCATTTTGTTACCAATTTCAGACAGTGTGTGATTGTTGTTTTATGCTGTTGTTGTTGTTGTTGTTTTCGGGTCTCGGTTTCGGTTTCGCTTGATGCCCAATTTCGGAGAGTCGCCCATTAAGCCAAGCTTTGACTTCCGCTGCGTAGGCGACGGAAGCGTTCACTTAATTAGCTTCTTCTGCTGCTCTCCTCTCTCCCTCTCTCTCTCCCCACTCACTCACTCTTCATTCTGTATTTCGTCAAATTAATTTTCATTTAATTTTAAGTGGGCGCAAATGCAATTTAAATTAACAGCAAACAGCCAAAGCCAAACTCAAACGCAAACGCAAACGCAACGCGCCTGCCCATTAGCCGTTAAAAATTATTTGATAAGCGTTTATTATGCAAATCGTTTGTCAAGCGAATGCTCTGCGCCGTGCTCTGCCTCTACTTCAATTTCCCCCTACACCTACTCCTACCCCTGTCCCCGACCCTGGCCTACTGTTACTGCTTCTTCAGTCCGCTTCTTCTTCTTCTTCGTCTTCTTCTTCTCCTCCTGCTTTGGCTTGTGACCCTTTCAGTTTATTGCATTTTTATTGTAATTTGTGCATTGTGTGTAAGAATGAAATGTGAGAATACCCTGTACGCATTGCTAGAGGTGGGCGTATTGGCTTTATAGCTAACGTATCACTCTCGCTCGCTCTCTGTCTCTCTCTCTCTCTTTCTCTCTCTTTCTATCTCACAACCTCTCAGTCTATTTGTCTATCCACTCTCGCTCAACTCTTTTATGCTGTATTCTCACTCTCTCCCCTCTCTTCCTCTCTCTCTCTCTCCCTCTGCTTTGCCCATCTTATCAACCCAGGGCAGCTGTCAGTCGAGCATACCCGTATACCCACATATACTTGTACTTTTCCCACTTTTGGCCCCTTTTATAAGTAAGTCTCCCATCATAACCATCAATCTAATTAGATCTAAGGCAGTTAAGATTAGTTCTCAAATTATTGGAGCTACGTTAAGAAAAAAAACGCAAGACCGTTTCAGCTATGAAATGGTAATAAAAGTCAGTTTAGAGATTCAGTTTTCTGGTCATAACTCGAAATCGCCTATGCATAACCCTAAGGCTATCATAATTCTAGATATTAAATATATACATAGAGCATTAGACCTCTATAGTACTCAGGAATGAAGTCAGGCAAACATCATTGGATATTCATAGCGATGGATGTTAGATAAGTGCGTAATCTTTGGTTTATTGATGGATCGCTAATGGTTCGGCCAATTAGCTAGATTATTAGATGGCGGCGATTACGAGCTCGTCTGCTGAATAATGCACAAATCGCTGGCAGGATGGGTCAGGTGTTCGCTACGATAAAGGACTGCAATTATTATGCATTTTTCATGGGCCAAAATTGTCGAGCAAAAAATGCCAACAGATAGCCAGCCAGCCAGCCAGTCAGCCAGGTAAATTAAGTGCAATTTGTGTGTTGGCTATGAGAAGCGGAAAGGGGGAGACGCAAAGGACTCAAAGGACTAAAGGCACTTGCCACGCATTTGTCAACTTAGCACATCGAGAATACCCTAGCTGCGCCTAGCCCGACTCGAACGATTTCGACACAATTATGAAAAACGCTTTTTGGGGGGGTAGCCGGGCGGTAGAGTCCGGGATCCATGGCGAGTGTAACAAAATTTTAGACCCTCCCGCCTCTAATGACTTTGGTGTGTGGAAAAAAAGCAGCGCAAAGCGTGTGGTAAATAAGAAGAGGAAAAAAAGTTGAGGCAAAGAAAAACCTTAATATGAAGGAAAAGCAAATGCGTTACGCCCATTTAATTGAAGCTTTTGCGGGGCAGGGTCTGGCTGGGGGCGTGCCAGTGCACTTTGATTGCCCCCGAAAGAAACGTCAGCTGAATATTTACCCAAAGTATCGCAGCCAGGTCGTAGCAGGAGGAGGAGGAGGAGGAGGAGCAGCAGCAGGAGCCGAACCATTTTTATTTATGAAAATTAAACAAGTGAACTTTGACAGGCGGTTGCTCACAGGGTTGACCCCACGCCCCACGCCCCAGCCACGGCCAGTGAGTAGGGCCTAAGGGCGGTTGGGGGTGGGTCTGTTGCTGCCTTTCGGGCCGTGTCATTAAACATTTGTCGAGCCGATGCCTTGGCCCGATCCCTTATAACACATTAACGCACGAAACAAACGGGCCTGACATCAATTACAGTTGTCGACAGAGAGTGAGAGTTGGTCTGAAGAGGGGGCGGGGGAGGGGAGGGGAGGGCGATGGGGCAGACAGCCTAGCCCAGCCCAGCAAATGATGCTCGTCTATGCGCTGTCGTCCTCAATTGCCGACTGCGAATCGCAAGCAGCGAATCAAAGCAATTCATCTAGGCGAAAAATATATCGTAGAGCTATATAGGGTATTACGAGGTAGTCAGGAAAAACATAGACAGATCTAAGAAGTAGATCCAGATAGAGAGATCTATCTATATCTATATCTATATCTATATCTATATCTATATCTATATCTATATCTATATCTATATCTATATCTATATCTATATCTATATCTATATCTATATCTATATCTATATCTATATCTATATCTATATCTATATCTATATCTATATCTATATCTATATCTATATCTATATCTATATCTATATCTATATCTATATCTATATCTATATCTATATCTATATCTATATCTATATCTATATCTATATCTATATCTATATCTATATCTATATCTATATCTATATCTATATCTATATCTATATCTATAACTATATACTGTAGGGTATATGGGAACTATCATATCGGACGATAATGCCAGCTGCTTGAGTTTTTGCACTTTCACGCGCCAAAAAGTGTTGTCAAGTCGGTCGAACGAGTCGTAAAACTGCGAGTCGAGTCGAGAAATCATTTCAATTAATTGATAAGTCACAAGAGAGAGAGAGAGAGAGAGAGAGCGAGAGAGAGAGAGGGAGGCATTGGGGCTAGGCAATTTAATTGCCAGCGACATTTTGTCGCGCATTTGCGAGTCGAATAACAAGATTCTAATTGAATCAGCGACAGACGCGACTGTCGGCCAGCCCCTGATTGGGCGAGAAAGAGACAGAGAGAGAGAGAGAGAGAGAGAGAGCGAAAGAGGGCCAGTAAGTGAGAGAGGGAGAGTGACCAAAAGCTGACTGCATCGAATCGCAGTCAGATGATTCGAATAAATCAAATGAATTACGACACATTTTGACATTCCCATTCGGAAGCAAAGCAAAGGGAAAATCTTGAGTCGTGGGGGACAGTGCGAATATTTGAATAAGCGAGATTATTCACTATTCAGCTGTGAATAAGAATATCAAATCTTATTGAATCTTGCCTATTGAATGGATCAAAATATATATAGATAATATATTGTATGAATACTTTGAATATATGTTACGTTATATTCGCTTAAATTGTTTTAATAACGATTGGCGAATGGTGAATAATGAATATTAATCAGCTTGTGAATGTTGCTTTGAATATTAAATGAATGTTTCTAGACAAATTTGTCATATGATTTCATGTAGCTAAAGAAGTGAATATATTCATACTTTTAGTCAATAGTTAAGTTCACAGCTATCCATATTCACTCATTAAATGAATGAATAATTTTGAGAGTAGTGAGTAAAGTCACAGTGAATCAGCATCAAATATTCAAATTATTGTTCAATGAATAGGTGAATACAATCATCTACAAGTATTACTATTCACTTAGCATTCACATAGTTTGATATATATGAATGAATAGCTTAAATAAGCTATATGTTCATGAACTATTCATAGTCACAATCACATGTATTCACATGGGTGTATTCACATGAATGAATGCAGTACATCAAGTTCGAATGGAGTCCACTATCTAAACTACTCACATTACGCACCCCCACTCAGAGCTGCTCACACCCATTCACAGTGCACTCACTGACATCGGATGTGAATAAGAAGTGAGTGCGTGCAATTAAAACTTAAACATTCAAATGTGAGTGCTAAATAAATAAATAAATAAGCTAACAAACAACAAACACTCATTCACACTCAGCTCCAACTGTCGAGAGGTTGCTCAAGTAGGGGCACGAACACAGAGAGCTGGGAGCAGGAGGCAGGGAGCAGGAGGCGGTGGCGGTGGCTGGTTATTATTGCTGCTGGCAAATAACAAAAACAATAATTTTGACATTGATGATGATGATGATGATGATGGCGGCGGTGGTGGTGGTGGTGCAACAACACGTTGCACCACTGGCAACAACAACAAACAAATTGTAGTTTTCGCACTAGCTGGGCCAACGAGGGGGCACATTGTAGGGAGCGACGTCTCAATGCTATTTGCATGCCACAACAACAGCAACGTGCAGCAGGCGCATGTGGCGTGCACAAAAGTTGCAACTTACACATGTGGCAAGCGCCTTGCCACAAGCTGCGGCCGTCTCTCTCAGTGTGTGTGTGTGTGCTGTACGGTAGAACAAATGAATGAGTACTTAAAAAACTTTTTACAAGCCACTCAAAACGTGGTGGGGGCAGCTGCCACAACAGCAGCAGCAGCAGTGGCAGCAGCAGGAGGCGGCAGGAGGCGTGGGGGCTAGCAACAACAATTGCATGTTAGGCGCAACACTTTCGCAGCATTCAGCTTCTGTGCGCTGACCCCGGCTCAGCTCATTAGAGAGAGAGAGAGAGCGGGTTGGAGGGGGGGGGGGCGTGGCAGTTGGAGTGGTTATGTTTATGGATGGCCACTTGGTTTAGTTTCACACTTGAGCGCCAGCTGCTAATGAGCTTAAGGATTAACGAGCGAGCGCCACAGAGAGAGAGCAAGAGTGAGAGAGAGAGCGAGCGAGAGGTGGCAGTGGGTGGGGTGGGGCAATAAACTTTTTGGCGTTGAGCGGCGCAATGCAAGTTTACATATTTATAAAGGCGGCGCGCCAGCTTTGTTTGGGCGCGTCAATGGTGGGCGTGGCTGTAGTACGGCTGCCACGCCCATCGCCAACAGACGCCCAACAGACGCCGGTGCACGAGAAACTTTTCTTTTCTGTTAGCAGCGACGGCTGGCGTGAGGTGGTGGGGGAAAAACTATTTTTGCAAATATTTGCTTAGCTTTTGGTGTTGTTGTTGGGCAACTGCAACGGCCGACAGCGCCAACAGCCCCTACCCGCCCACTGGCCGCTGGCGAGGGCGTGCGAAGGGCAAAGAGCTTAAAGCGTCGTTCGAGGCGTCAAAGAAATTTGTAGTTTGGCAAACAAAAGCGAAAACGCAATGAATCATTGAGTGAATAAGTGAATAAATGCCAAAGCTGTGTAACAGTGTGTACACATAAGCTGAAAATATAATGAGATAGAAACAAGTTCAAAACGAATACTCAAATAGTAGATGCGCAAATGAATCATTTAAATCAATAGCAATTCAATGAATGGACAATTCATTCAAGGGTAAACGAATCATTGGCAGTCATGAATCAAATGTAACATGTGAATGCATAAATGCTTTGGAAAATTCATACTCAAAGTTGCTGAATGTAAAATTAAATGTTAAGCAAATAATATTCATATGAGTTAAATGAATATGAATTTCGAATACAACTGTTTTGCTAGAGATTCATATAAATTCAGTCAAAAATATGATTTGTGTTGAGCTAAACTTAAAAAATCAAGCAAATCAGACAATGAATACAAATGAATACAACAAGTATTCAAAACTTCAAATGAATGATTGAATACAAGTGAATAACTGTGATAACAAACGTACACTTTGATGTATTCAAAAAGCATTTGTTTATTTAATGAATGTATTCATGAGTGTTAGATGAATATGTATTCATATGAATAGGTGAATTCGAATAGAAACACTTAAGCAATATTGAGCGAATACAAGTGAATACAACTGTTGTACTTCACATTGATATGACATGTCCACTCATGAGTGCACATGAATACACTTGCTGACTATTCACCGAGTATTATGCTAACACATTCACTTGAATTCACTTGAGCTATTCACCGTGTCACTGTGACGTACTTCAATTGGCACTCGGAGAGATTCAGTTGCCATTCACCACACCTCATATGAATAACGTTCGCTCTCTCAAGTAGGTGTGAATCTTGAAACGCATTTTCACGCGCCCCGCACAGCGTCTAAAGAGGATAACGAAGGCACGCACAGACAGTGAATATATGTGTGTGAATATATCCTTGCGAGGATTCTAAAATGCGTTGCTTTTTCACCTACTAACAGAGACAACGAAAGAGAGAGAGAGAGAGAAAGAGCGAGAGAGGGAGACTGGGGGAGTGTGTGTGGCACATTAGAACGTTAGGATGCTTGAGACGCCACACGTGCTTAAGTAGCTGGCAAGGATAAAGGTTGCCCAGGCATTGGTGGGGTTCGCTCGCTCATCTCATCCACGACGGGCAGGCCTGAATGGTCATGGCCAAAACGATTGAGAGAGTAGCCCAAACTGAATATCCAGCTAAGAGCTATTTGTCCTACAAAAAGTCAGGAAGTGCGTCCTAGGAAAGGCCTAGCAAAGGGCAATTGGCTAAGGACGAAAGGGAGGGAAGGACGAACGAATGGAAGTAAGGTAAGTCAAACAAATGAGCATATCTAGAGACTTTTGAAATATTAAGATGCAATTTAGGAGGATAATATATAGAGCATAGTAGAAATAGGGTTAACTATATAATAAGAAAAGATTCTCCTTTGGCTAAGGGAACAGAACTAAGGACGATTAGCTCAAAAGAGCATGGGCATTAAAGGGTGTGTAAAACCATAGAAAGTTTGCAGAAGTTGCGTATAATAATTATTGATCTGGCAACGCTATCATGTACTTAAGTACATTCAAAGCTATCCTAATAGACTTTGTCTCAAAAACTTTTACTGGAAATCTAATAGGTATTACTAGGTAAAAACTATTAAGGAAGCTTGGAATTCTAAGAATTTTATTTATAAATATATATAGATATACATATATGTAGCTATGGTATATATATTATAGATAAACATATATCATTCTTTATAAAGTTTATATAAAGAAGAACTCTATATAAATAGTTAGCTGTACGAATTTGGATTTAAGCAAGTATAGTGAGAGATATATTCCTTAAGAAGTAAGCCAGGCAAAAGCATTCGACATTTTAGGGCATTATCTTAGAGAATTGTTTTAGATGAAAGCTAAGCGAACTTTAGGTAGGCATTATAGATCGAAGGATCAGAGAGAATCAAATTTTAATAAATATTATAAGTAAAACACAAATTTGAATTTTTCAATGAATGAAGACTATGAGATCAAAGACCTTATAGACTTTCTATAACTAGAATATTTTCACTGAACCAAAGTTCTATATATCACACAGCTCTTGCTCAAAGTCGGCAACAAAGATTCAAATATATATTCAAGAACTCGAAACCCTCAGGGGGAAGTCGAAGAACCATCGAGCATAGATCAAAGAACTATCTCTTGACAAATATTTATAGTAAGCACTTCAACACTTCAAAGTAATTCAATGAACTAGAATAGTTCACTCCAAAAATCTATATATACGTATATCTCATAGAGCTTTTGCTCAGCGATTCCGATCAAAAAATCTTATTCGAATTGTGGAACTTTCACATGCACTAAAGGACTTTCACTTTCAAGATCTCAGGATTCAGTGATCATTGATCAAAATGAACTCTTACAGGTTCCTGCTAAGCCCCAATCAAGAAAGGATTACAGGGTTCTGCTGCTCTATATCTCTAATGTTCCATCCGGAACTGGATCAGATTTTGGACTGATGTTTTTCTTTTATTGGCACTCTGCTTACCTGCCGCTCTTGGTGATGACCATTTCGGTACCGAGTTTGTGGAACTTCTCCCATAGATCCTTGCCCTCGAGCGTGACCTTGGGATCGTCGACGACGCCATCGTCCTCGGGTTGGAGGGCGCGCAGCGGTCGCATCGCCGGATGCAGCTGATGGGCAACGGCCGAGGCGAGCACCACGTCCTCAGCGGTGGTGTAGGCGGTGCCCAGCGGATGGTGGGCGTGCGGATGCGCTGGATGCGGTGGGAAGCGCAAACCGCCGGCGGCGCTATACAGCCCCGGATGATGCGGCCCCGCCGGACTGCCGGCCAGTGCGGCAAGCGCTGCAGCCGGAAAATATGGCGGCGGCGGTGGCTGCTGCTGTTGCTGTTGCTGCTGCGGCCCCAAATGCTGTTGCTGTTGTTGTTGTTGCTGGGGCAACGGCGGCGGATGCGTTGGATGCACTGGATGCTGTGGCAATCCAGCTGCAGGTGGTTGCTGCTGTGGCGGTGGCGGCGGCGGCGGTGCAACGCTGGGTGAGTGGTGCGCGGGTAGAGACGGCAGCGGCCCAGCGGCAGCAACTCCAACGGGCGGCAGCGGCGGCGGCGGCGTCGCCGTTGGCGTATTGGCCTGGCTGCCGCTCAATGCTGATTCGCTGCTGTTCAAGTGATTGTTGTTCTTATTGTTGCTGTTGTTGTTGTTATTATTGTTGTTGTTGTTGTTGTTATTGCTATGATTGCTGAGCGGGGAGAGCTGCGAGGGCGAGCCGCGAAAATTTGCAGCACCGCCCGAGCCTGGCGAACTAAGAGCTTGAGCTGCGCTGCTGTTGTTGTTGTTGTTGTTGTTGCTGGTGTTGTTGTTGCTGCTGCTGTTGTTGTTGCTGTTGTTGTTGTTGCTGTTGTTGTTGTTGCTGTTGTTGCTGTTGCTACCCGCCGTCAACAGCGACGAGACGCTGAAGTCAGTGGGTCTTTGCGAGAGCTGCAGAAATGGATGATATGCCATCCCATTTGCGAACCTGGCGAATGGATCCTCAGCAGACTGATGAAGTAGCAGCTCCTGGACGTCGTATCTCATTACATTACAATTTACAACAACATGTGCGTCACGCAATAAATTGTACAAACTACGTTTCGAGTTTGAATTCGACTTCGAGTTCGAGTTCGCTAGTTGAACAGGTACTTTGATATATGTATCTCTCTCTCTCTCTCTCTCTCTTTCTATCTATCTCTTTCTAGATATATATTTATATTTATTTCATATAAATTGCATTTATTTATATACTTTTTATTTGCACACACACACACACACACACGCACATTTTGGTGTAGTATATTTCTATTTTCTTTTGTTGCTGTTGTTTTGTTGTTTTGTTGTTGTTGTTATTTTTGCTGTGCTTTATATGTTAAAAAAAAAATTATAAATATATATTTTTTTTTCTTTGTAAATTTTTGCTTTTCTTTTTGGTTTCAATCAAATTTCAAAAAAATTATTTGTTTTGGCGGCGGCAAAACGTCAACGCGACGACGGCAACGGCGACGGCGACGCAGGCTTATTGAAAGCTGCTGCTGCTGCTGCTGCAGTCACTTTTACTTGAGCTGCTGCTGCTGTTGGCACAGCTGGGCTTTTATTGTTATTAACAAATTGTGCAGCTTCCAACCAGAAAAAAAAAGAAGAGTAATGGGAATTATTTGTTTGCTAGAGAACGTTCACGACAAAATAACTGACACAGACGGGCCAACGACGACGACGCCGATACGAACTACACGCCGGTCGCTTCCAAACTGGAAAATACACAGACGTACGCAGGCAGCGCAACCCCCGAAGACAACAAACAATACACGAGCAACGACGACGACGACGACGACGACAATGCTGCCGCTGTCGCTGCCCGGGTGGGCAGCGCTTTTTGGCGAGTAGCAGTCGAGTGTTGAGTGAGCGAGAGTGAGTGAGAGAGTGTACCATGTGGTGTTGTGTGTGTATGTGTGTGTGTGTGTGGTGTGGTGTGTTGAGTTTTTGTTGCTGGGCGTGCGAGTGAGTCGGATTGGGTATGTTGCGCACTGCGGCTGCTAGAGTGTGGGAGCAGGGCAGACTGAGAGACATACGCTGAGAGTGCGACTCCAATAAGAAAACCTAAAACCAAAGTGTTGAGTTGACGCTTTACTGTATATGTGTGTGTGTGTGTGTATGCATAAGCGTGTCCGTGTGAATGTGCAAGTGTGTGCGTGCAGACAAACAACAAGACGACTGTGACAAACCAACCAGCGGCAGCGGCGCCGACGTCGGCAGCGTCAGGCCGTCGCAAGGCGTGTGACAAGCAGCATGAAGCGTGTTAGAAGTAACAAGGCAGCTGACACCAAAAGTGCAGCGCGCCAGAAAAATGCCTCAAAATGAGAGCAGCACATAAAAACACACAAACAAATATATATTTATATATATTTGTATATGTATGTATAGAAAATAAAATAAAATAAAAATAATCTGCTAGAGTGTAGTAAATCATAGCAAAAAAAGAAAAAAAAAAACAGAAAGCGTCCAAGTACAAAAGAAAGCAAAAAAAAGAACTGTTAGCTCTAGGGTAGAAGGGGACGGGAGATGTGTTGGGTTTTGGGGTAACGGCCAAGTTGACAAATGACGCGCAAGCGAAAAATGCGCTTCAATGGTCAAATGTTTTGATGGACCGACGAAGGAGGAGGTGAGTGGGAGAGGTGAGGTATACTGAGAGGGAGGCTTGATAAATGTGCTGCGCAAGGAGCAGAGCGTATATGATGTGCTGTACTATGGTGAGGTGGAGTGGGGTGTCGGGTGTGGGGTGTTCGCTTGGTGGACAGAGGTGAGTAAAGCACAGTAAATGCGATAAAAGGCAACACAGATAAGGCAAACAACAGGGGCAGGACGGGAGGCGAGTCGAGTTAGAACACAGCGCGTGCTGATTTGACCTAGACTGACCTTTTTCTGATCAGAATGCAGAGAAAGCGCCTGCGAGAGAGCGAGAGAGCAGCAGCAAAAGTGATCGCTGGCAAAACTCTTACAAAAATCAAATAAAATTTGAATATTCAAAAATATTATTTTCTTTTGAGTTTCAAATTATAACGAAATCAAATTAATAAGAAATACCCAATCAGATATTAATAAAATGAATAATTCTACATCTCAGCGCTTAAAAAATATAATTAAATGGATTTTTTCCAATTAAAAAGTTTAATTCCAGCTACCTGTGTCAATTTACCAATCAGAATTTGAGATAATATTTATTGAGCCCCTTTGCAATTGGAATTAAAGCTCGTTTCCAATAAGAATTATTTCGGCAGATTTCCCAATTGAGTTGCGAGCGCTATATGAAAACTACATGTCCAATTAGAATATCACTTCCAACTAACGGCCACACCTACAGCCCTATGGAGTAGGGGACGGGCGATAAGTGTGGATTAGGCGCCGCATTTCAAAGTTAAACGCGCTTTAGCCGCTTTGGCAGCTTTTGTGCGTCCGTAAATGTAAATACAGGAGATTTATGTCGCGACAGGAGCAGCAGCAACTTCGGCGCTGACGCCGACGACGCTGATGCCGTTGCCGTTGCCGACGCCTAAGCAACGTACAAATTCGCAAGTGCGAAAAAGCCGAGCAAAAAGAGGAGCAGCAAAAACAAAACCAACAACAGCAACAACAGCAGCAGGAAGAAGAAGAGCTGGACAGGCGCGCGTGTGACAAACTTGACGCTAAGTTTGCGCAAACACGGCCAGTGGCGGTGGGCGTGGGTGTGAGCGAGACGGCACGAGACGAGGCGTGCAAATGAAAGGCAAAGCTCAAGCAGAAGACATACACACGCACACAAGCACAGACAGACACACACACACACGCACACTGACAAAAGCAGCAGCAGACAAAGAAGCTTTGGCAGCGACGACGGCGACGGCGCCAAAAAGCAAAAACGGCAACGCAAATGTATTTTGTCACACGTTTTCATACATATACACACACACACACACACACATACAGCATAATAACACAAGCTGTATATGTGTGTGTGAGTGAGCTGGCTGGCACTATTTGCGTCGCCTGTGCGCAAGAAAAAGACGACAAGCACAACGACAGCGGCAACGACGACGACGACGACGACGTTGAACTTGCTACCCGACAGGCTGTTCCCATTGTTGTTGTTGTTGTTGTTGTTGTTGCTGTTGCTGCTGCTACTGAGCAGTGCTCAGCTTGTGTGACAAGTTTAACCACAAATACATACGCACAGAGAGCATGCACACACACACACACATACACGTACGT
This sequence comes from Drosophila aldrichi, assembly GCA_035045965.1. NCBI lineage: Eukaryota > Metazoa > Arthropoda > Insecta > Diptera > Drosophilidae > Drosophila > Drosophila aldrichi. The sequence continues at coordinate 9,464,255 of JAWNOM010000484.1, read as the reverse complement.
AGCGACGCGCCAGCTAGTTAACACCACACCTCACAATGGCGGCGGCAATGTTAACTCCTCTGTGCCGTGCCTTGGCCGTGCCGTGTGTGTGAGTGAAATGGCGCGACGTCGTGGTGGCTGCTGCTGCTCTTGCTGTTGTTGGTGTTGTTGTTGTTGTAACTGTGTAAGAGGTGACAACATTTCTTTGCATGGATGTGTGTGAGAGTGTACGTATGTATGTGTGTGTGTGTGTGTGTGTGTGTCGGTGTCTGTGGTGTGAAAAATTACAGCAGCAGCGACGCCAACGTCGCCGTCGTAGCTGTTGCTGTGGTGAAGAAAAGACAATGAGGATGCTACACGTCAGCCAAACCTGTGGCGACTCGTGTTGTTGTTGTTGTTGTTGTTGGAGTGAAAGGCGATTAGTTGGCTTACAATCCCAAATGGGTGTACATAGTCAAAATGTATATTTTGGGCCCAGACATAAACAATAGGCTAAGTAAATGCAAAGCCTTCTTACATTAATTGCAGTTCAATTGGCCGCACTCGACGCTAATGCTAAGGCAATGAAGGCGCTGCTGCTGCTGCGGCGCTCTAACTGAAAGAGCAAATGGATATTAACAGCAACAGCAACAGCAACAACAGCAAATGCTCGAAATATGCTCAGAAGGTGTTAAAAAACAACCAACTAAAATGCCGACTAACGCCTGGCCAAAATCGGCTGCTGCTGCTGCTGCTGCTGTTCACTCTCTGCCGCTTGTTTGTATATTGATTTAGCTCAGTGCCTGTGTGCGTGTGCGTGTGTGTGTGTGAGTGGGCAGCAGCTGCTGCTGCTGCTGCTGCTGCCGTGGTGTGTTGAATAAGACTTACACCACAGCATCTGCAGCTGGCGCGAGAGCGAGCGAGCTTAGCCGTAAGTGCGCTCTCGTTTACTACTACTCTCCACTCTCGCGCTCTCGCTCCCACTCGCAGCCTGTCATTAGTTTGTTCGCTCGCTCGCACTCGTGTTGACTATTTGGCCATACAAGCGTCGCATAGTAAATTTCGTCTGATTTTTTGTTGGCGCTTTGTAGCTAATTAAAAGTTTATGTGTGCACGCACACACACACACACACACACACACACATACAGATAGACAGGGCAACTGCTGGCTGCCTCATAATTATCTGAAAAACTTTATTTGACGGCGTTTATTTGACTGGCTGCCTTCCCCAATGGGATCGCCAGAGAGGGTAGAGGGAGGATGGGCAAGGGTGTGGATGAGGAGAGGTCTCTCTATCGCGCTCGCTCACACGCCTGTGTGTGGGCATGTTTATTTGCTTAACATGGTTTAGTTGCGCCTGTATTTGTGTATGTATGTGTGTGTGTGTGTGTGTGTGTGAAAATTTACAAGCGGCGCGCGTTAAATTATCCAAATATGTTGGGGGCAAAAAGGTGACGACGAATGGGTTAACACTTTGACTAGCGCGTGTCTATGTGTGTGTGTGTGTGTGTGCGAGCGTGTGTGTGTGTGTTTGTGTGTAAATAATAAACAGCATTATGCTGGCCATTAGCCAGCTTCAAGCGTTTAGATTTAGCCCTATTGCTCTTAATCTCACTCTCTCTCTCACTCTCTCGCTCTGAGAAAAATGTCGCATGCCGAGCTTGTCTTTGTCCAGGCCACGCCCACTGCCTCTGTCTGCCTGTGCAATGGCAATCAATAAAATTAGCATAAACTTGAATTTCACGCTGCCAAAAACAATGAAAGCTTGTTACACACACACACACATACACACACACACACGCACATGGCTTGGCTTTAACAAACACAAATACACAAGCCAAAGAATCGCGCCATAATAAATGTCTAGCCTTATGTAAACGCAGACAGAGTAGCTCTAACTGTACGTTCGTGTGTGTGTGTGTGTGTGTGTGTGTGTGTGTGTGCACCGACACTCTCAGACACACACAGACACGCAGACGGACACTCGATTGGATAAGAATCGCAGCATTTACATAGGACGAAGCCAGCATGGGGCAGGAGGCAGAAGACCAAGGCACTCGGGCGCCACATAAGCACAGTTCATATGCCGCATATTAATAGAGCAGAGTAGCAAGCGCTCTCACTCTCTCTCGCTCTGGCTTTTGCTTCCATGCGTGCAAATTCCAATGCTCTTTTGCCAAAAAGCTCATTAATATTATTATCAAAAGTTAAGGCGATTAATTTCACTCGCGAATTGTGTTAAGCTCATGTTTTTATTTTTATTTTTGTTTAAAAATGCTGCAGCAAATCAAATTGTTAATTACATATTATATTTGCAGAGCATTTACGATTCGAATTGAATGCCAAGAGAAGTCTTGGCTTGCATTTCTGTAAATCCAATAGAGAGTAATCCTCAGACAGACCGGGGGCAGACAGTTGGGCTTTCATTTCTTTTACTAAGCCAGCCAAATAATACAGAATCACTCGCTATGTAGCTACATACATATGTATTCACTCGTTTATCTTCATTCGTTACTTTCCCATCTCTATTCATTCATTTCTTTTTTCGCTCTCGTTGCCTTCTACTCGTTACTTTGCTTTCATTACACTATTCGCTATATTTCTCAATTCTTCTCTAGTGCTAAAATAGTATTCTTTCTCTCTCTCTCACTCTAGTTGTCTCCCTCTGTCCCTCTTCTTACTCGTTACTTTGTAGCGAGTCTTGTGAGCCCTAAAACAGTTAATTGTAAGCAACTATTTACACACACACACGCACACACCTGCAGCTGCATGGTGTGCTATCGCGCTATCTCTCTCTCTCTCTAGCCGTTGGCCATGTTTTGTTGCCTACTTTGGAGCGCCAAGCAAATTGCCAAATGCCGGCAAAAAGGCTGCCAGCAAACGGCAATTGCTCAATTACAGCGCAAAGCGACAGCAACAACAACAACAACAGCAGCCTTAATGCATATGTGTGCAGACACACACACACACACACGCATAGGCATTGGTATTGTGTTGAATTTCACGCCAGCAGCTGCCAAGTGTAGTCCATAGTTTTTCGCCATTTTTAACTCACGCGCGCTCTCACTCACTCGCTCTCGCTCTCTGTTGGCGCGTATGTGTGTGTGTGTGTGTGTGTGTGTGTGTGTATTTATTGTTTAATTAACTTCACGCCTGTCTATCACACACACACACACACACACACACACACAGTCAGACGCAGCACAGACATTGCCTTTATACGTTGTTTGCACTGCGCTGTCTGCTCTGCTCTCTCCCTCACTCACTCTCTCTCTCTCTCTCTCTCGCCATGTGTGCGTGTGTGTGTTTGTATAACTGTACAAAGCATACGCATGCTGCAGCTTTGTAACTGCTGCTACTGCTGCTGCAACTGTTTTTGTTTTTTCAGCTCACACAAAAGTTAATCAGTTAGGGCAATGTGTGAAAAACAAAGTGCATTCCGAGCTGATGCCTGATGCCTGCCGTCTGCCGTCTGTCGTCTGCTGTCCGTTGTATGCCCTGGCAATTGAACACAAAGGGTATACAGAGTGCAGACAGTGAATTGACGTTCATATGGGAATATATATTAAGATTTATCTTTGACCTTTAGATATCGTTAATCTAGAGATTCATGTGGAATGTATATATTTCCCTCACAGTAAAAGCTTCACAAGGATTCTTTAAATGTGACAGGATATTCACCTGCCTTAACTCTTTATCTATATATGTACACACATCTCCCTCTTACTGCATTGCTTTATATACAGATATCTCCCTCTTACTGCATAGTTCTCTCTCCCTCTCTCTCTCTCTCTCTCTCTCTTATCTCTTTATCTATATACATATAGCTCTACTACTCTACTGCATAGCTCTACATACATATTACTGCATAGCTCTCTCTCTCTCTCTATCTATATCTCTCTCTATCTATATCTCTCTCTCTCTTTCCCTCTCTCCCTCTCTCCTCTCTCTTTCTGCTTCATTCACTCTCGTTTTCGCTTAGGTAGGCCTCTAATTTCTGCCTATTTGTCTTTCTTTCTCTTTCTAGCTCTCACATTCTCTTATACATATATTATCGCTCTATAGCTCTCTACTTTTTCTGCCTCACTCTTCATAGCTCTCGCTCTTTCTCTATTTTCTCTCTTGTTGTGCCTCTATTACATTCTTTTTCGCTAAAGTTTTCTATTCCATCTCTCTCTAACTCGCATTATCTATGTGTACCTCGATTTTACTCTATCTCATCTCAAGTTTCTTTCTTTTACTTTCTCCCTTTCTTTCTTTTTATTTCCCACAGCTATTTTCTTATACTCCTTTGTCTTTCTTACTTAGGACTCCGCTTTCTTTTCTCCTCTTTTCTATCTACATAATTCTACAGGGTATTTCTGGTCCGCAGTAGCTCAACTTGTGCTGTAAAGTTTCTTGTGAATGAAACTAATTCTCAGATCACACACATACAGTACACATACTCTCTCTCTCTCTTGCTCTCTCTCTCTCACACACACATAGCAACTGCTGTAAAGTATGCTTCGGCATTTTCATTGTCTGCACAAATGGAATTAAGGAACTTTTTGTGCAAACGTGTTGCGAATCATTTGTGTTTTAATTAATGCACAGCGTGAGCAGGGGGGGGGGGGGGCGAGCCGTCCCACTCCCCCTGCAGGATAGGGCGAGGGGTAACGTAAGTGTAGGTGCCAAAAAAAGGTTTTAGGCCAGGCCACAAAATGTCAAAATTTTCGCTTTTGCCATTTAGAACTTCTTCGTCTTCTTCTTCTGCTGCTGCAGCTGCTTCTTCTTCTCCTCTCCTGCTGCTTCGACTTTAACTTCTATTCAGCATTTCTTTCTTCTCTCGACTTCCACATTTTGTTTTGTTTTTGTTTTTTTTTTTTCTTGCTTTCTGTGTGTGCATTTTCCATTGAAAAGCGCTCTTCACAAGCAATTAAACACACAAAAGCGTTTTGCGAGCCACGCCGCAAGCGAAACGAAGCGACGACAGGGCAAGGCGGCTGCAAGGGGGCGGCAGGCGTGGCGTGGCAACACAATGTGGCAAGATAAATGGATGGCAAAGCACAAGCTGCAATATGAATAATCGTGCTGCATTTGGCGAAGAGAGCGCGACAGAGAGAGCGAGAGAGAGAGAGGGAGAGACAGAGAGAGAGGGCGACAGAGGGAGCAACGACTGGGCAGCCAACACTTTTTGTGTGAAAAACTTCACGAGCTGAGCGAACGGGGCGGGAAGGGAGGGGGAGGGGGTTGGTTGTTCAAGAGGGAAACTGCCTTGGCTTGTTTACACAAGCGATTGGCCAAGACGCAGGCGAATGGGCTCTGCTGTGTGCCAAGTGCTGGGCGTCAGCCAAAGGAGTGGCCAAAAGTACACAAGATTCACACCGACAGCAGCAACAACAACAGCAACAGCAGCTTGACAATATTCCTAACACCACACACACACACACACACACACACACATGGAGACATTGTGAAATGTTTTCCGCAGTCTTCGCGTTGTCTCTGTCTGAGCAGCAGCCGTAGCTGACCTCCCCCATCAAGGCCCACGCCCACACACACCCACCCCCTCCCCACTCTTGTTACGCCCAGAAGACAGTCGCCTACAACACATGCCGTATCCTGCCAGCCAAGAGCTAACTTATGTATGTACGTATGTATGTATGTGTATATGTGTATATACCTATGTATACACACATACATATGTATATATGTGTGTGTGTCTGAAATTGTCGCCCATTATTTGGTCTGACATTTTGTGCTTTCAATTTGCCATTTTCAGATTGATTTGGCCTCATTTCTTACGAGGCAAAAAAAAAGTAAGAAAGCAAAAAAATAACAAGAATTTGATAAATGTCAAATTTATATATCCACTTCTCTCACACCCGCATCCTCCCCCTCTCTCTCTCTCTCTCCCTCCTTTAAGTGCTGCAAGAGTCCTATTACAATTTCGTGTTAAATTATTATCTATGTAATCATTTTGGGCATTGGGTAATCGATGCTTGCATCTTAATCGCTTTGGCATTTCCATTTCCTACACACAAAATAATTGCCGCTTCATCTGAATATGTAACATAATACCTATTATAACATCTAGATTTCAAGCGCCCAGACAGGTTAATTGCGTCCAATGAACTGCTTGAGAATTTAGTTTATTATGTTTAAGTGATGCTTGAGAATTGCATAGAAGGGCAGAGAGTGAGATGGAGAGAGAGAGGGAGAGAGAGAGAGAGAGAGAGAGAGAGAGAGAGAGAGAGGCTGATTTCGTTTCATTATAAAAATACATAAATTTTAATTTTAATATAATTTATGTTTTGCTGCTTATGTGTTTCATGTTTCACTATTTTATAAGTAGAAAAAAACAAAAAAAAAAAAAAAAAAAGAAGAAAAAACATTAAAATAAAAAGATAAAATAAATAAATAAAACATTAAAATATGGTTTACTTAATTTTTAATCATATTACATGCAATTCATTTGAATTGAGCTTATGAGAATTACATAGAGAGGCGATTGTTATACGCATACTAATATAAAATTGGTTGTCAATTTATCTTTATTTTTTATTTATTTTTTTTAATATTTTTACTTTTAATTTATATGGTATTTTTTTTACTGATTTAACTTAATCAATATTGAGAATTGCAAAGAGAGGCGTTGCTTATGTACTTTCATACCAAATACGTTGACAATTAAGTTGTTCACTAAATCATTTCCTATCATAGAGTTCAATTGATGAGAATTACATAGAGAGGCGAGAGTTAAGCAATTCTAAATTGATTTGTGATATTTTAAGGCAGCGGTGCGCTAAGCTCTAATTAAATATATTTTATAATTTCTCTTAAAAAAAAAAGATATTTTATTATTATTATCTAAATTATTTTCCTAATGTCTTCAGAGAGTACTACGATTGAACTTAGTCTAGTCTGAGATAGCTTGGATATTGGCTACTTGCTATTCAGTTAGGAGAGAGCTTTCTGCTTCTTCTTCAGCTCAGCTTAACAACTTCTATAATCCTGCTTAGCAGAGTTTCTCTATATACCCATAAGCCTCTATAAGTCCAAATGAAATTATTAATTGCAAATTTTATTGCAACTAAAACTTGCCTTGCAACAACAACAGCAACAGCAACAACGATGCACAAGCAACAGGCGGTAGGCGGTAGGCGGACTGGCAGCAGGTGTAAATGAAAACACGACACCTGGGCAAGCATAGAGAAGTTTTTTATGATGCGCTAAAAAGCAAAACTTTTCATTTAATATGCAAAAAGCGCAAATCAACACAGCAGAGCAAAACAACTGAGCCAAAGCAGAGGCTGCCACTAGCCACTAGACACGCCCCCGCCGTCTGCCTGCGCCTCTGCTGACCGCACGAAGCGAACTCAACTCATTAAAACAAAAAGAAAAAAAGAAAACCTCATAGAATTGCAGTTCTTTCACTCTCTCTAGGTGTGTGTGTGTGTGTGTGTGTGTGTGAGTGTTGTGCGTGTGTGTAAAGTTTATTTGCCTGCATTTGACTAAGCCGAGGTGTGTGTGAGAGAGAGAGAGGGAAAGAGAGAGAGAGAGCGAGAGAGGCGGTGCGAGCGAGCGAGCCAGCAGGTGCCATAAAAAGGCGCCAGGCGGACGAAACTCTCAGCAATTATGCCACAGGCTGCGCACAGTGGCGCCCTCTGCAGGTCAATAGACGCAAACGCAAACGCTAACGCTAACGCCCGATGCCGAGGTGCGATTGTAAACAAGGCAGCGCGAGAGCTTTGCGTGTCGGACACTGCAGCACAACAATGGATGGAAGTGGAGGAGGGGGAGTGAGGTGGGGGTGAGTTGGGGGGGTGGGACTGCTGCTGGCTACACTGCAATCAGCTAAATGAGTGACCAGGCCGAAGAAAAAGGACGCGCCAGCGGGCACATCAAATGAAATCGAGCGTTTCACAAGCACAAGAAGAAGCAGCAGGAGCAGGAGCAGGAGCAGGAGCAGGAGCAGGAGCAGGAGCAGGAGCAGGAGTAGGGGCAAGAAGAAGAAAAATGTCAAACTGTGCGCAATAAATGTAAATACACTGCGAGAAAAGCCTCGAACAACAGCACAGCGCAAACAAAGGCAAAACAGAAAGAGAAAGAGCACAAACAAAATAGACAAGAAAAGAAAAGCAAGCCAAAAGAAATGAGAAAAACATAAGAAGAAGAAGAAGAAGAAGCAGCAGCAGCACTTATAAATAAAAACATGCTCATTAATGTAAAAGTCAGACGCAGGCAAACGAATGAGTGAGAGAGAGAGAGAGAGAGAGCTAGAGCGAGATAGATAGAGGGTGGCACTCGCTGGGTGGTGGGTTCTTTGGGCCCTGGCAGACAATGCGAATGGCTCCTTGGACGTGCAATTGAAATTGGAATTCACTTTTGTGTCGACTGCGACAAAACAGCGTACCACGTCCAGCTCCACACGCAGGACGCCCCCAAACCCAATGGGGGCGGTGGCGAGGGCAGCCAGCTCCTTGGCCATTATGATATTGTATTAAGTGATGCCAAGTGAAGCTGTTGGCTAAAGTCGCATTGACTTGATGAGTCAGCGCCGCTTAAAGCTCAAGCTGAACTCTAGAGTAGCTAAAAGAGAGCTTTAAGAGTGTCGAAAGGCGCTAAAAAGAAGCTTTTTGAGCAAACTTGAGAAGAAATTATCTAATTGAATACAGACTCAATTAAAATAAAGTTAAAATAATATTCATAATGTCTTCTATGCTAACTTTATTTCACTCTACGATCTACTCTAAAAATTGTATATGGAAAAAGCTATTTTTCTTTTAAAAAAAAGCTACTTTTCTAGCTACTTTTCGCTTCACTTAAGAAAATCGGATTTCGATTCAAATAATTGCATTTCGCGTAGCAAGCGCAGTTAAGCAGCTTTAAGAGTAATTCACTTAAAGCTCTCAGAGCTTTCGACAACATTTGCACAGCAATTAAAGCCAAGCCAGCAACAAGGCCAAAACGAAGGCGAAAAGCCAAAACAAACAAAAATCGCGTGAAAATGCGCCAAATTGTTAGACGAAACTAAGCGAACAAAAAAAATGAAAAAAAAAGAAAATAAAAAATACAAAATGAGAAGAAAATTGTTGTATACATTATGCAGATGAAGCTGAATGGAGATGAACAAGGTGAAGCAGCAGCAACAGAGGGAGGGAAGCCGGGAAGACGGGGGCAGTTGGAAATGGAAGCTGAGAAGGCGCACAACTTATGTAGCCGAAATCATTTCAGCAATGTGAAGAAATAAAAAAGAATTTCAGCTTGGTTTTGACAGGCAAATAGAGAGGGGGGAGGAGCGAAAGGCAGAGGTGCTGGGGGTGTGGAGTTGGCAGTGTGGGTGGAAACTGAAACTTGCAGCAGTTCAAGTTGAGCACCTGACATTGTCAGACAGCAGGAAGCTGTTCCGCATAGCCCGACTCCTGCTCGCACTCGCCGATTCCCTCTCTCTGTGTCTGCCTCTAACCCTCTACCCCGCTGTCTCTCTGCCTAGTCAAGTAACATGGTCTGCATTGACTTGACAGCTTTCAAGCGCTCAATGAAGTGCTTCAGCTGAAGGCCAAAAACCTGCAGCTTGAGCAAAATCAATATGATCAAAAAAAGAGAAAGAAAGAAGGAAAGAGAAGCGACATAAGCCACAGCAAGTGCTCTCTCTCACTCTCTTTCTCTCTAAATATTGCTGGCTTCCTGTGCAGGACGCGCGCGCTGTTATAAATTAAATTCGTAATTGATTCCTGAATCCGCAATCCTGCAAATGGGATTACAACACGTTCAAAATCAGCAGCAGCAGTAGCAGCAACCCCTACTACCAACAACAACAACAACAACAACAACAACAACATAGCATAGTCGAGTGTTTGTCTATAGATACAAAATTGCGTGCGCTGTAAATGAAACTCAAATGTTGTTGATGCCAAAGCAACCCAGCCGCATGCAGCAGCAGCAGCAGCAGGGATGCCACAGCAAAAGGACCTTAAGGGACGTCAGCTGGCGCGTTAGTCACTCAATAGATATAGATATCGGATACATACATACATACATATACACATACATATATCTGTATATATGTTTGTATAAAGTTTTAGTTAAGTGCGCGACAATGTGCTCAACGCTTTCAACCCTCGGGCCGGTTCGCTTAGCTAAGAAGCATCCATCCAACGGCAATTCCATTCTTCCGCCGGTAATAACAACAACAACAACAACAACAACAATCATCATAACAATGGAGCATAGAACACAACACTCTGCAGCACTCTATAGGACTACTAGAACGGCCTCTCCTCACCGCCCGTACTCCACCATGCAAGCGCCCGTACTCTTCAGCGTCCGGGCGCGCATTTTCGCTCTTCACGGCCAACTGCCGACTTTGACCTCGTTGTTCGTCTCTCCGCTTAACAGCTTACAATAATTTCAATGCCACCCCCTCTCAGCCCCCACCCCTTCAGGCAGGAGCGCCACATTTAAAACTGAATAGCTCGCGGACAAAGCAATTGATACGTCCAAAAAGAGAGCAGAATTTTGGAGTGATTGCTGAAATCGGTCAACAAACGTAGATGAGCTTTAACTAGGATCAAAAGAGCAGCTAATACGATGAGGAGAAAGAAGAAGAGTCAACAGAAAAGCTGTAAAAAAAACTGCAAAGCGAAAAACAGTGAAAAAACTTCTATAAATTGACTTGATCTTGGTAATTAATATAGATTTGCCAATGAAAAGCTGTTCAGCAGAGAGCTTTAAGAATGATCATGTTAAAGCTTCTGTTTACAATCAAAGCTTACTTGAGCTTTAAGAAACTTTTATGCACTCTAAATTTGATGAGCTCTAAGAGTTGACGTTGAAAAGCTTAGCAAAGCAAAGCTTTAAGTGTTGCCATATTAAAGCTTAATTGAATTGAAAGAAAACTGTATGGAATAAGAGCTTAGAATGCCTTAAGTAATTATGAGTTTATAGTATAATTTGAATAACAACAATTAAAAATTGACTTGACAACTAGAAATTTAAAAGCTATATTCACTTAAAGCTGCAAGAATCGTTCCAAACTGGAGTTAAAGTCACAGGGCAATGGAACTCTGGGAGCTTTTGATAAATGTATGAATGCTGGCGGATCGGCTAGCTGGGCAGTTCGTCAGCTCGAGCGCACTACTCAAGGTAAACTGCATGCTGCACTTACATACATAGGTAAGTGAGCAGGTAAAGCCAATCAAGTTCTTGCCACACGTCTGGACGCGGTACCATGCGGCTTGGCTTTGACTTCACGGCGTATTATGTTTTCCACAGCTGTCAAAATTGATTTGACAAATGTAAGTGATACAGAGAGACACAGAATGAGATAGAGATAGAGCGAGATAGAGCGAGAGGGTATGGCGAGTGAGCTAGGTAGACAACAGGTAATCCAGTCAGCTATTTGCATAGAGTTTGAAATGCGATTTACACCTTCTTCTTCTTCTTCTTTTTTTGTTTTTTGTTTTTGTGCAGCTCTTCATGCTCGAATGCGTCGAGTGCAGCTATTGATAATGACTGCAGATTAACACATTATCAAATATTTACAACATCCGAGGTGATAAGCGATTACACGCATCGCCGCATCGGCTGTACGAAAATAAAAGAGAGAAGCTTTTTCCCATCATTCCAAACAAATTTATATCAGAGCTGGGAGCGGGGCGTGGCAGTAGCCATTCGACATTTTAAGAGCTGTTGAAGAAAATCCTATTCTCATTTTTTTTTTTTTTTTTTTTCTGTCATAACTCGAGAACTACAGAAGCTAAAGATGTAAATTTTGGTATGTGTGTTCTGATAATGCCAAGGCAGTATAAAAACATTTCCATTCTTGGAATGCATCTAAGGTAAGCTATGTATGGTTTATATAATGTCTTGTATGTAAATATATTGTTTAAATATATGAATAATACCCACATAGCTATATACTTAATGTATATATTTATATATTGCTTTACTTGAGAGTTAACTCTTTGCTTGTATTTTATTTTCATTTTTTGTTATTATAATCTATTTACTGTAATCACCTACATTAAAAATATTATTATTCAAAATTTGCTGCTATGAAAAAACTATTGCTAAGATAGATCTAAACTATATAGTCTAGAATTTTACAAAGACAAGCCTCAAAATTATTTGGAAATGAATTAAAGTTGATGCTGATTGAAGGCTTAATAGAAGCTTAAGGTCAAAGGTTTTATAGTACGAATCAGACATAGGTGGAACCAAAGGTACATATACCATGATGATATATGCACATACACATGATAATATTGTATATAGATAGAGTAGAAAGAATTCGTTAAACAAATTTTATTATGAAGGCGAACGATATATCTTAAAGATCATAAGAATCATGCGAATAAGGAATTAAAAAAGTCTTAAGAAAAAATCGAACTTCAATAAGTTCTCAGTGGATAAATAAATTGATATATATATGGATAACAAGTTGAATATATTTAAAGATTTCGCGTTAATCCGTGACGTTGCCGACGTTGTTGACGTAGCCGCTGCCAAAAGCAAATCCGCGGCTCCTAATTGGAGGATTACAGTTTTGAGGGGTTCGGAATGCAAACCTTTTCGTTCAGCTTAGTTTGATATACTCGATTGGTGTTTATTTCTTATAGCGAAGGCAAAGGTAAACAAATATATATATATACATATATGTATGTATGCACGTTGTATATCACTTGAGCACTGTGGTAGTTTAGTGTGTGGGCGACTCTGTTTGAAGTGATTGCAAATGTGTTTTAAAAAAACTCGCACGTTTTTCTCGTCGGTTCAAAAAACAAAACAAAAAACTTGACGAAGTTTGGCGGAGTCACAGAACAAATGGGACGCGCGACGCGGCTGGGAGACGTGCGACGGTAAACGATTGAAACGCTTGAAACGTTGCAAAACGCTCGAGAAACGCTGAACGCAGAACGTTAGAACGTCAGAACGCAAGAACGCAAGAAGTGGAAACGCAGAGCGTTCAGAATACGTGTGCAGGCCGAAACGTGTCCAAGCCAAAGCACCAGGCAGGCAACACAGCCGGGCCGGGTTAAGACAATCGCGGCAGACAAGTCCAAGTCCAAGTCAAAGTTGTCAGCAGAGCGTTGACAGCGACGGCGACGTCAGTGGCAGCGGCAGCTGCGCAAGCTGTGTGACAAAAATCAACAAGCAGCGGCAGCAGCAGCAGCAGCAGAAGTCGCAGTCGCTGCAGCGATGGCAGCAGAGCGAGAGAGCGCGCGCCGGCTACAAAGTAGCCAACTCTCAAGACGGCGGCTGCGACGTTGGCAGCGCGCGCGCCGCTTGTTCACCACGGCGCCGCAGACGTTAAGTAAAAGCTTAGCCGAGCTTAGCTCAGTTTTGTTGTTGTTGTTGCTGTTGTTGTTGTCGCAGCTGTCGCCAACGGCGGCTGCAATGCGCGACAAGCATTTTGACACCGTTTTGTTGTCGTTTTTAGTTCGATTCCTGTTGTTGCTGTTGTTGTTGTTACTGTTCGCGCCCACCCACGCGCCACGCCAAAAACAAAATGGCCGCTCGCTCGCCCACTGCTGCAGAGTGCAAGCGAGAGCGCGCCAACTGATCCTGTCAAAGCATTGCCGACGGCAACGACAGACAGCAGCAACGACAAAACCTCAAACTCAAAAATCCAAAAACAAAACGTAAAATATGAAAACGAAAACAAAAGAAAGGCAAAAACAATAACAAGAACTAAAAACTGTTGCACTCGACGCTCTGCCGTCGTGCGTCGCCTGCCGTCGGACGGCATCGAATGACAGGCGGTGAGCAAGTTAACAGCGTCGCGACGCTCACAGCGACCAAATTCACCACGGCAGCGCGCAACGCTGACTGCGACGCCAGCTATTTGCTCAGTTAATTGGGCAATGGCGAGTGAGCGCAGCAGCGACGCGTGAGTGAAAGAGTGAGTGGAAATCACTCCAAACCGGTTACAGGCGTTACGTGTGTGTGTGTGAGTGTGTGTGAGTATGAGAGTGTGCCAGTGTGAGTGAGTGTGCGTGTGTTATAGGCCGTCTGGAGCCAGGCAAGGATAATGCGTTACGCAGCTTCGCAATAACTTTTATTTTTTATTGCACTGCCAAAAACACCCAAAAGAGCAACGCGCTCGGTGTGTGCGTGTGTCTGTGTGTCTGTGTGTGTGTGTGTGCTACGTGGGGGCCATTTTTGTCTTGAGCTCCCGCAGGAGCACTTTCTGTGCTGCTGCTGCTGTCCTTTAAAGACAGCATAACAGATTTGTCTGTTTGCCCACAATGTTTGCCCTATGTCGGCCAACGAAACTGGAGCAGCAATCAGAGAATAGACGTAGTAGAAGAAGAAACACACAAAAGTGGAAGAAAAACAAAACACGCACACGCATCAAAATAAATTAGAAGCAAAAACTTTATAGCCCGACCCAAGCCAACTCTTAAGCCCTCCATAATAAACGGTTTAGATTTGCACGCTGATTTGCAGCTGAAAAAAACAAAGCAAGAGATTGCAGATGGAGATGAAATATTGAATATATTTATTCAACGACATCTGAAATATTGATAACGGCACTCGGCAAACTGTAAATGGAAATAAAGGAGATATGGTGTCATTAATGACAAAAACAAATAACAAGAAAATCTGGAGAAAAAAAAAACACACACACACACACCCATACAAAAAGGAAACAAAAAGAAAAACATAATAAAATATTAATAATAAAAATAAAAAAAAAATAAGTAAATACACGAGCAAATAACATGGCAGCAATTGGCAGTCAAGTATGTGGGAGCAGGAGAGGTAGAGGCGGGCAGCGGCGGGTTAGACGAGCAAAATGCTTGTGCGAATGCCTTATCACACGTTACGTAGGCACCGTTGGTGCTGCTGCTGCTGCTGCGGCGGCGGCCGCCGCGACTGCTGCTGGCTGAGAGAAGCGCCAGAACGTAATGAATAAAATATGCAATAAGCATAAAGAAGCAAATATGCAAATTCGGCACACGTAACGAGCGAACGAGCGAGCGAGAGAGAGATGGCAGCTGAGCAACGCCCACAGCACGACGACCATTTTACATTGCGGTGCTGTGCTTGGCATGGGCTGGATGTGTGCGCTCTCTTCACACAGCGTCGACGCTGTGAGAGCGCTGGCACACACTAAGCCATCGGCACTGCTCGCACTCGCAGCGAACGCCGCATAGCGTCGTTGAGCACAATTCGTAGCTGTGGTGAATTTCTTCTCTACATTTTCGTCAACTGCTCAAATGTGTGTGTATGTGTGTATGTGTACTTGTGTGTGCTGTTGAGTTTCTAAGTGTGCGTGGTGTGTGTGTATTGTTGGCAACAACAACAATGCGCACGATCGTTTTGTGGGCGGCGCTTAAACGTTAGCATGCGAGCACTCAGTGTGCGCAAGCGAGACGCAAACAACGGCTCAAACTCAGCGACAGCCACAGCAAGACTCTGACAGTCGCATCCTACACGGCCAGCAATGTCCTGTCCAGCCAAATGCCAGCAATAGCAGCCAGTTCGCATAGCAGCAGCAGGCGGCATTAGACGATTCCTGCTGTGGTCCTTTTATACGTATATATGTCAATTAATGTATGTGTGTATGCACTCATATATATATATTGTGTGTGTATGTATGTATATGCGCATTTATGACGTAGCTGCTGCGTACAGCCTGCTTTTTGGCGCGAAATTTTACGCTTTACGTTACGTAAGGATCAAACGAAAAGGGCGAAATGTAAATTTAGATTCATTTGTGTTGAGTTGGAATTGCGTTGTTTGTAGTAAAAGTAAAAATTTGTAAAAAATAATGTTTTATTTTTATTTAGTTTTCTTGAATTAGATAAATTTATAAACTATTTGATTTACAATTGAATTTTAATTTAATATAATTTTTTTTATTGATATATTAATTCATTAAAATATCAACACACATCGAACTCATTAAATGCATTTTCTGTGAATTTTTCGAAAGAATATTTTGAAAATGGCGTCGAGTCTGCAGCTGCTGCTGTATCTGTCCATAAAATAAAAACACAAACGGATGAAAATTAACTGTAAAATGTGCCACAATATGCACAATTGTTAATAATGAGGCATGTGGCGCGCATATTCTACGTGCCCCAAAAACGAAAAAAAGGCAGAAGTGGAAGAGTGCAACGAAAAAAAAAATGCAACAGCATTTCGCATGGCAAAATGAACTCTGGCGCCTGCGCCCAGCCTGCTAATTACTCGTAGCAGGATTCACCAAAAAGGAGCTGTAGCCGAGCAGGGAAAGGGAGAGAGAGAGAGAGAACGAGAGGGTGTGGGTGTCGTCTGTCTGGTGGTTGGGGGTGGATCACGTTGTTGTGTTTGCTAAACTTTGCATTAAATTTTGGCGCTGCACAGGCGGCGGCAATTAATTTGGAGGCGCAACAAGCGCAACAGAACGTCCAAATGAAGTGTGACGAGCAACTCTGCTTCTTCTTCTTCTTCTTGGTTTTCCATCTTCTGGCTGGAATACCCTGGAAGAGGCACAGCAACGGGCAGCCGAGTTGACGGCACTTAACTGGAGTAAAAATAACAGTAACTATACTATTAATTTTATTTCCATTAAATTTTTACCTCAAGTAACTCGACTTTGAGTGTTTGAAAACTAAGCAAATTTCATAGATAGCTACTTCAGGGCATTTACAAAGCAAATTTATAGTCACTGTGCCTTTGCTAAGTAAACTTCCCGAGATATTCAGCAAATATAATAGATATGAAAAGAGACTTGTTTAGGAAATAATTTTGAATGTCTTTTCCATTGCATTAGACTAAGTAAAATTTGTTGTTAGTGCAAACTTAATAAGCTTGTTTCATTCCATTAGCTCTCTTTTCTATAAGTTCTCAAGTAACTCGACTTCCAGAAGTTATAAGCTAAGCTATTTAAGTTTTTAACTAGCTTGAGACTAAAGTAAACAAAATGTATGCACACAGCTCTAGAATCGAGCTGGCAGTCGAGTTATTGATGATGTATTATGTCATATATGAATTATAAGAGATTGACAGAATTGTATATGGAGTGCGAAGTACTCTGTGCTCTGTTCGCTGCTCTCTTTTCTTTGGCTACCCAAATTTTAATAAGTTTTAGCTGGGAGAACCATCTTCAAATTACTTCTAATGAAAATTTCTATAGGTTGAGCTCAAGGAACTCGACTTCTGCTGGAGCTTAACAAATTTTGACTTTGCTTTGGAGAATGTTCGAATATGAGCTTAATATGCACACCTGTTAGCAGTGTGTCTGCAGGGTAACTCCTAGTCGAGCACACACTCTGTGACTCTGTTGTTTGTGGCCTTTCCTTTTGCCTTGCATCAGTTGCTTGCGGTTGCGTTGCGTTGCGTTTCGTTGTCTGTGCGGCAACTGTACTGTATGCCCCTCTCCCTCGCTCTCCCTTGCTCTGACTCGCTCTTCTCCTGTCGCACACTGTCCGTCTCTGTCTAGTGTGGGGCAATGTTTTCCCACCTTGCCACATTCAAATGGATGTGAATGTGAATGGCTTTTGGATGTGCGTGCGTGACAATCTCGCCGCCCTCCTCGACATTATTCGTTTTGGTCTTTTCCAGTTGCATCATTCAACCATGACAATAAAGACTATTTGTTGTTGTTGTTGCTGCTGTTGTTGCTGCTTCTGTTGGCCAAACACTAGGCAACAAATTGTTGTAATTATGGACTCGGTTGCGTTTCGCTTGTCGCTTCCCGATGTCATAATGTCGGTGTTTGTTGTCTCCGTCTCCGCGTGCCCTGCAATTATGGTAAAAGTTGCATGAAACAAATAACAACGACAACAACAACATCAGCAACAATGACAAAACGTTACATTTTGTATTTATTTTCTTCTCTCTCTCTCTTTTTTTTTAGTTATAAAATTGTTAATGCTTTTGTTTTCGCAAAATAATAGTTACAACAATAATAACTGTTGTGCACCCACACACAATGAGTGAGCCAGAGAGAGGGAGGGAGGGTGGTAGAGAGGGTGGGAGAGAGAGAGAGAGAGATGAGAGCAACTGTCACATCAGTTTGCCTCAATCATAATTTTTCTGCATTTTTCGTTCATATTGAATTGAAAAGAAATTTGATCAGAATCTTTGCCTAACTTCTCATAAGTAACTAGCTCCTTAATAGGTATTTCACATACTACTCAACTATCTGTAGCTTTTAGATAAGTTTTAATATACCTCTCTCTAAATCAAATACTGAAATATCGCGCAGATTGTGTTTTATAGATAGATATTAGATAGAACGTGAAAGATTGGTGATCTAACTAGATGGTCTTGTCTTAGACTATCTATTCAAAGTCTCCTATCAAAACTTTCTTCTCGTTCTCTGGAGATCTTCTTTCTGCCTGTCTTGCAGAAATTCTCTTGTTCTTTAATCTCTCAACATTTTATATATAAGTCTTTGTCTCTCCCGAAGTTCTTTTCGCAGTCTTGGCAATCCTGTTTATCCTGCCGCCGAAAGCTCTTGGCAATAGATCCTTGGATCAAGTTTTGTCTTTCATCTTTTAGGGGTTGGTCCCATAGATATTGGTGAGATCAGACCCTTGCGTACGGGCCAACTCTCGACCAACAGCTGACACAGTAAGCGTAGCGTGTTGCGTACAACACATGCACCATGCACCATGCAACATGCACATGCAACATGCGCAAAAGACATGCAACAAGCTGGCTGGCTGGCTGGCTGGCAGCGAGCGAGGCCCCGGGCCCCGGGGCCAAACCAACTCTTCCTATGGGCTATTTTGATGATTATTAAACTGTCTACGTGAGTCTTCAGAACGCCAGCGAAGCGAGGAGATAATTATGAGATGCGCCCTGGCCAACTATCCCAGCCGGGCAACCCCCTCGACAGTGCCGCCGTAACCCCCTGTCGAAATCAACAGCCTTCAAGTGAAATGCAATTTAGCCCAAGTGGCCTCCTGAGATGCGACAAATGTCGTCCTTGGCCAAGCTTTTGCTCTGCCTCCGCCTTCGCCTTCGCCTGGCTGGGGCTTTGGCATCTTGTTGCATTGCTTACATATGCAAGTTCCGTTCCATGTTTCCGCTGCAAAATACCCCCAAAAAAAAAGCTGTCAACCAGGTCACCAGCACTCCACACATCCTCCCCGATCGGCGCCCATACCGCTTAACCCTTGGCTGCCGCGTCGAGTGTCGAGTGTGTTGCTTGAGTGGCTGAGCACTTTACGCTTTAGGCTACTTTGCCTGGCTGGCTGGCTGGCTGTGCTCTGCTGTTCCTCGAAATGTGCTAATAATAATCATGGCAGTAGCATAACCCCACCCACCCACACACACACACACACTCTCGCACACCCTCGACTGGCTTGTGACATCAAATGGCATGTTAAATTTTGCACATTTCAGCTGCAGTCGCCGTTGCCGTTGCCGTCACCCGGAAATATTTTCCACTCATTGCCAGCTACCCCACTTTCCACGAGATCCCCAGCACCCCCCCCCCCTCTCACCCTGTCACTGGCATTATTAGCTCTCATTTAGGTAAATCCCATTACAGCAAAATGCGAAAAAAGAGGCGAGCAAAAAAAGAAGCTCGTTTGACGTTTGGTTGGCTGCGTCGACTTCTCGGGGTGTTTTAACCACCTCCCAACCCCCATTACCCTACACCTACAGCTCTTCTATTTTGTAAGCTGATTTTGTTGCTGGCTTTCATCGAGTGTTGCCAGTTGCAGCTGCCTTAAAGACATCAAGCGAGGGTTTTACATTCGTTTCGATAATGTGCATTTCTATATATTGTATATAGACTATAGATGCTTTAAAGCATCGTAGCTATTGGGAAGGAAGAACCTAATTGCATATGATATATGTATCGGGGTGTATAAAGAAACAGCAGAAGTCTTATCAGTAGCATTGCCTAAAGACCAGCTTGAAGCTACTTCAATCAGCATCATCAAAATGATTCTTAGTTCCAGAAAGAAAGAGCGAGAGATGTACCTGATAGCTATGGATGAAATGAATGAATTAGGATCTGAATACTTATACTGAACTATTTACTTTATTTATACAATTGTTACAGAGAATTCATTCTAAATAACAATTTAGTTTAAAGATGCCTTCAGGGAGAAAACTGAACTAAATTTGATTGTTTATGGATTGGATCTTTGCTTATAAAGAGAAGACTAACCATAGCTAGTCAAATCTAATCTAAAAACCTTAAGCTACAGTTAATTTTTGTAAGAGTAAGCATCTCTGGAATTCAACTTTGGGTTGATTATGGACTGCTAGTCTAGTTTGCTAAACTCTTTTTCACTCTATTCCACTCTGACCGATAAAGCTGTGTGAATATGATATTCTCAATAGAATGTTTAAGTCTCTCCGAATGTTTTCCAGCTCTCGTTTCAAGTTCAAAGAGCTCTATCTTTATGTTCTGTTGATTTCAATCCATACAAAGAGTACAACGTTCGGATCATGTAGAATTTTAGCCTCTATGGAGTTAAGGTAATTCATATAACTATATACAAATATACCCGACTATCGTTCACTTTGCATTTACAAAATGGCGTCAAAATCATATAAGGAAAGCTTCTTGCACTTAAGTCCTATGCAAATTGCCGAGACGGTGTTTTTTTTTTTCTTCTTTTATTTATGCTCAAGGAATTAGCTGCAGTGGGCGTGGCAAGCGAACGACATGGCCGGGGCAAGTCGCCGAAAGCAGAAAGCAGAAAGTGTAGAATTACACGTAACTGCGACCCCTGCGACCGACCGACCGAGCGCCTAGTCTAGAGTGTAACTGTGTTGGCTCTACCTCCGGCTCTACCTCCGGCTCTCTCTACGGCTCTTTCCCTTTTGCTACTCAAATTGTGCAGTTGCAGCCATAATTATTTTTACGGCACATTGCTTTGCAGTAGGCAGTTGCAATAGGCAGCTTGCGAGTGGGACTGGGAGTGGGAGTGGGAGTGGCACTAGGGCGAGCGAGTGGGGGGGGGGGGTGTGCGAGCGTAGGAGACGCTGGAGTTGCAGTCTCACAATCTCGGCCCCCTTCTATGAGGGCGCGCCATAGAAAATAATAATAAAAATAATTATGCATATGCCACCGTTTCAACACACACACACACACACTCGCACACACACTCTCGCACACACACACACGCATGGCCCCATGCACTGCGTCGTCTGCTAATTTAGATGAGCATGCTCGACAGTAATTTGCATGCCAGTTGCAGCAGTTGCAGTCGCCAAAGCGAGTTCCATTCCCACAGCCGAATCCACTAAGAGCCTGCCCCTCTTTTGGATGCCACCCACCCCCCTCTCACTCTCTCTCTCTCTTCCACTTATGCTGCTCAGGCACTTGGTGAACTTTTGCTCTATGGCACTGTCAAAGCCGCCTGCACTCTCTTGTTGTTGTTGTTGTTGTTGTAGCTGTTGTGCATATGGGTACGTTGTCTTCCAGCTTGTTGTTGTTGTTGTTGTTGCTGCTGTTGTCACCGTTGGCTGTGCCATGTCATTCACACACAAAGTGTGTGGCTCTGAGCTAAAATGGCATACACTTGCACACTTTGCCTTGATTCGCCCTCGCAGCAGCAGCAGCAACTGCTGCCGACTGCTGTGGGCGTGGCAGCTGCATAGGCGTGCCACTAATTGAGGCAGCCAACTGCAGCAACAGCAACTGCACTTCAAGGCGCAACTGTACTGCTAAAGCTACAGCTCAACAAGCTCTCAGCTCAAATATGAAAAGAGTTTGGAAGAATTTACCGGGAATCAGGATAGATCATATAGATAAGACAAAGGCTCTCTATGAGATATAGAGAGACATCCGTCATACATTTGAGATGGCTGTGCCTCAGCAAACTTGGAGTTGCTTGATTAATTCTAACCT